>CM035409.1:69004903-69029903 GCA_020310875.1 Ceratopteris richardii
GTCCAATAACCCCAGCCTGACCTTTGATGGTGTTAGGGGTTCTATACTTAATGAAGAGATCAGGAGAAAAGAAGGTGGTGAAGGTGGAAGCTGAGCAAACATGGTTAGAGGCAGAACAGATAAGAGGAATAATAATGCACAAAGGAACAAGAGTAAGAGAAGGGAAAGGGGTAATGGAAGCAAGGGTAAAATCAATGATGTGACATGCTATCAGTGTGGCAGGAAAGGCCACAAGAAACCTTAATGCCGCTATTACAAGGCAAAGCTTGAAAGAAAGAAGAATGTTGGAGATAAGAAGAAGGAGAAGAAAGAAGACAAGACTGATGCACAGGCCAGCCAAAAGGACAAGGAGAAGACCAATGTGGCCTCTAATGTAGTCATAGAAGAGCTATCAGATATTGAGGATATTTTATGCACTACTTTATCAGCTGATGATACTTATGCATTTGATTCCTCTCTAATTGTTCATTCACAAGACATGTCGATCACCAAAAGTGATCTTATTGATGTTTTATTGACCGTTAATGATGCATTGGCTTAGACATGGATTGTTGACTCTGGTGCTTCTTTTCATGTGACTCCTATCAAGTAGTGTTTTTCTACTTTTACTGCAGGCAGCCACGGCCATGTATACCTTGGAAACAATCATGCATGTTCCATTGAGG
Source organism: Ceratopteris richardii (assembly GCA_020310875.1). NCBI lineage: Eukaryota > Viridiplantae > Streptophyta > Polypodiopsida > Polypodiales > Pteridaceae > Ceratopteris > Ceratopteris richardii. Next base: position 69,005,569 of record CM035409.1, read on the forward strand.
ATATTGGCACAGTGCATTTCTCTACAAATGGCACTAATGAGCTGGTCTTGCATAATGTGCGTTATGTACCAAGGATCAAGAAAAGCTTGCTTTCTGTGGGTCAAATGGACATCCATGGTTATAGCATTCTCTTTGAGAGAGGATCATGGAAAATGACAAAGGGGTCAAGGCTGATTCTGAAAGGCACAAAGAAGAGAACTCTCTATTGCTTGCAATCTATTGCTTGCATGGAAAAGCCTTATCCGGGAAGTTTAATGCTTTGGCTGAAGTTCACTCCCATATGGAGTTGTAGCATAAGAGACTTCGCCATATGAACCAAAAGGGTCTCACTAAGCTTTGTAACTTAAAGAAGATTGATGCTAAAGGCACAAAGCTTGATTTTTGTAATGAATGTCAATATGGAAAGCAAGTGAAACGTTCCTTTTTCTCTGGTGTGTCTCGTAAGTCTTATGTACTTGATCTTGTTCATTCTGATATATGTATCATGCCTACCAAATCTATGGGGGGTGCTTTGTATTTCATTTCTTTTGTTGATGATTTCTCTAGAAAAATTTGGGTTCACTTGCTTAATTCTAAGGATGAAGCATTTGCTGCATTGAAGCGTTTTCATGAATTTGTGATCACCAAAACAGGTAAAAGGCTGAAATGCCTACGTACATATAATGGGGGTGAGTACACAAGTGCCGAATTTAAGAAATTTTGTGAAAATTTGGGCATTAAGAGGGAGTTTACTGTTCCATACAGCCCTTCTTCTAATGGTGTGACTGAACGCTATAATAGGACACTTTGTGAGAGGGTGAGATGCATGCTGTCCACAGCTAATCTCCCTCATGAATTTTGGGGAGAAGCACTCAAAATTACAATACATATATGCAATAGATCCCCTCACATGTCTTTGAAAGGTGACATCTCTGAAGAGGTTTGGTCTGGCAAACCTACTTCATATGATCACTTACGTGTCTTTGGTTGCAAGGCTTTTGTGCATATAAGGCCCGAGCTGAGAAACAAACTTGATGCTAAGTCCATAAAAGGCCTCTTCATGGGATATGGTGAAAAAGGTGAGATGGGCTACAGAATTTGGATACCTCAGCTCAAGAAAGTTGTACGCAGCCGAGATGTTGTTTTTAATGAGGCGAGGCTTCTTCAAAACAATAGTGCCTCAAGAGATAACCATAAAAGGGTCCGATTTCAGCATGACCAGCCACTTGTTCGGCCCAATTTTGACCCTCATGATGCACCACAAAGGACTAAAAATATTGATGATCCAGTGCTTTTTGAGCCAGAAGTACAGCAGCCAGCAAGATGAGTCTCCTAGAGGGCACATGCAGAAAACAGAGCTGGCAATGATGTACAGCAGCCCGTTAACAATGAAAAAGATAATGTACCTCCTGATGTAGATCCATTGCCTAGTAATGTGGATCATTGGGTAAGAAGATCTATATGTCCTTGAAGGCCAGTGAATAGATATGATCCCTCTAATACATTATATTATGTTATCAGATGAGGGTGAGTGCAAGAGAGCAAGGATTACGACCACCACATGCTAGAGAGATGACTCTCCTCCCAACCAAATGCCTCTATATATAGCTCTCTCCAGGGGACTTCCTTCTTGGGCAGGTGGATACTAACCATCCAAGTGTCAGCCATGTAACCACATGTGCGCCAAGTGTCCCAGTGAACTCGAGTTAACTCAAGTGGATGCTTCTAGAAGGCTCTAGATCTCTTTGGGCAAAATACTCTCTCCATGTCTCCTATGGGGATTGAACCCAAGACCTCCTCCTTCACATCCTTGAGACTTAACCACTAAGCTAAGTGGATCACTTGTTCACAAGAGCACAAGACCTCCTAGTAAGTCTAAACTCGAGATCTTTGTTCATACACACGGATGACCAAACGGTGTCCGATTTCAGATCCGTCTGAACCGGCCAGACCCTTGGATCATAGACTTACTTTATTACATTCTTCCCCCCTTGGAAAATATTTTCGTCCTCGAAAATAGAGCTATATACAAACTGTGGGCAACCCCCGAGCCTCATGTTCTAAAACTAGAAGAACATGATCATGTTCTAAAACTGGAAGGACATGTCTCATCTCTGTGGTGGTGTCCCTGCCCAAATGATTCAAAACACTGGCTCAATTTGCACTTTGATGAACTAAACAAAGTACAAACAAGTGAGAATAATAAGGGTGGAGCTAAAAACATCACTGGCCAATTCACAGTTTCTTGATGTGCGATCTAGGCACAAACATATGAACTAGGTGGATTCAAATTACTAGTCCATTTCTAAGCATAACTCGTGCATAGACTTAGTAATGAAGGTGGGATTCTTATCCCTTGCAAGACTTTAAGAATTCTTGATTCTCTTGAATTTGTTTTGGAGAACTTGAAGTTTGGTTGGCCCAAACATCTAACTTAGGTGTTTGTATAATGGTTTACTTTGATCCAAAGTTACTTGATTTTTTCACCCGACTAGAGGACTACTTTGTCCTAATGAGTTTAAAAATCCTTTGTAAACTGTAGGAGAAAGTTTACCATGTCGATGGAGTCAACTATACCAACTTGACCAATACAACTTCAAAATGAAAATTGTCCAACTTAGGACATTTTCTCAAAGACTTGAGCTAAAAGTTCTTTGGGAATTGTCAATCTGTTGAGCGATTCCTAACTTGTCTATTCTAGAGTCTATTGGACTCTACGAAATCATTTATGCTATAACTTGAAGCAAACTCAAATGAATAAGTCCACTTAGACTTATCATCTTTTGAAGATTGAAAAGGTTCTTGTACATAACATCTATCTAGGATGTTCAAGTTAGTTATTTTATTCTAACCGGCTAACCCTGGTCTTTTGGAAAAGGAATCAGATACCATGTCTGAGCCAATTCCAAAAGATTTGGAAAGCAAAAAGAAATAACTAAAACTCTGTATAACCAATTCATTCTTCGAAGATACGTAAATTTGCTAAGCGTCAAAGGCTAGATGACCAAGGACTTTAACTTCTCAAAGATCTGTTTTAACAGGGTAGTGAAGCATTTTTTCTATCTTTAAGAGGAATAATCCGGATTCTCAAAAAGATTCAAAGCAACTCGAAAACATCATCCAACCACAAAATACTAGTGTGGTAACCAACATCAGCGTGTCGACCCGCTGAGGTTCTGTTGATGAGTTTGGTATTCAAATAATGCTTCACTTGAGACTAAATTCAGGTCACATTCAATCTTTTTGACTCCTAATCGTGAATGCAATTCTTGTGCATTTCTTTGAGTCAAAAGAGTGAATTTACCAAGTTACACTAGGAACTTGATGCTTGACTTAGTCAATTAAATCTTTAGTTGAAAATGTCAACTCAAAATCAAAGTCCAACTTCTTTTAGAAATTTATCAAATATTTTTTATCAATAACACTTAAGCTAAGAAGATCTTGGAAGTTACTTACTTCATATCTTTAGTTTCCTTGATCTTGAAGTCATCTTGAAGTATCTTGAGATCCTTCTTGAATTTAAACTCCTCCTTTGAAGTTTTAATTCCCTTGAAGATCAAACCTAACTTCAAGATCCAAACGAAGAATAAAAGATAATCATCATCTCACGGTTCGATGTCCCATACCATCTTTCCTACATCAATCTGAGTATAAAATCTGGTGTCCCATACCACCCTATTTTATACTCACATTGACGTGTGAGTGAATTTTATCCTAAAGTCTACAACATCTCTTGATAGAGAACCTTCTAGCTTTAATTCTTGACAAGAATTTCGCAGTCTCAGGCACTATCTCTATCTTGATATTCTAGGTTTTAATCCCTTGACATGATCGTTTCACGATCTTGTGCTTAATCATGGGAACTTGAAAAACCTTTAATAGAATACTCCAAATCTTTTTTGCTAGGGTTTTCAAATGAAAACCAATCAGAATTCCAAGTTCTTGAATTTCTCAAATTCAAGTTCAATTGGCTATTCTTGATCAATTTTGTAGCGACAAGAGCTTTTGACTTCTTGTCTTTAGATTCCTTTCTACTAATGCTTTTAGGTACCTATCCTGGCAAGGACTTTTATAGGAATCTCTCTGCTGCTTAAGTCTAAGCATACGCTCATGCTTTCTGGATTTGTATCGAAATCCCTTTAAGGATAGGCAAACATTTATGTTTTACCTTCCACACACTTAAAGTACCGTCTTCACGGTTGCAGACTACATTTTTGGAATTCCTTCACTCTGTTCATACTTGGAACAGCTTACTTTTTTCATATTTTTTCCATTCGATAAATGGAACTTGAGTGAATAATTCCTAACGGAATTTTTACTGCCAATACTTGGGCAATCTAGAAAGTAGTTCTAATCGCACATTCTTGGACAATCATGGCCAAGTTTGATCAAGTCTGGTTGATACTTGCGACAAAAATAAAGACCTAGTTTTTATCTTTTAAGATCTCTTAAACTATCTTAAGCTTCTTTGCTTACCTACAGGATTTTAGAGATCTTTCCCTCAACTTAAGTCAAAGCATTTTCTAATGCTTTTCAGATTCCAAAGCTAAGAATCTTTGATATACCTTAAGGTTATATTACTTATTTGGACGGGAAAGCAAAAGATTCCAAGATGAATCATTAGCTTAGTATTACTTGATTCCTTGGTAGGAATCAAAAAGTTCTTGAAAGAAAAATCTCGCCAGATGTGAGACTAGCATCTTTCAAGAGAAGTTTTACAACAAGTAGTTCCAAGCAAATCCCTAACCACCAATCTTTCAAGAGAAGTTTTACAGCAAGTAGTTTTGGTAAGAATGTAATAAAGTAAGTCTATGATCCAAGGGTTTCGCCGGTTCAGACGGATCTGAAATCGGACACCGTTTGGTCATCCGTGTATATGACCAAAGATCTCGAGTTTAGACTTACTAGGAGGTCTTGTGCTCTTGTGAACAAGTGATCCACTTAGCTTAGTGGTTAAGTCTCAAGGATGTGAAGGAGGAGGTCTTGGGTTCAATCCCAAGATCTCCTAGTTATCGATGATCTCGTCCAGCGCTTGAAATAAGAGTTCAAATACTGATAACAAAAAATGTAGAAATCAGCTTCCTATGTTGGATAGAGGAGAGACTCAAGTATTTTCAGGTCTCGAGATCAAGCCGTCCGTCCAGCGGTCATGAAAAATTCCTTCCTTTTACTCTGTTGTAACGGACGTGAAAGCTGAAGATTGATATAAATATATTTTTGGTCTGTCAATAATCAAACACGCACGGTGCTTGGCTTGTTCGACAAGGCAGCGCAGCCTCTAAACCCAGGTCATGGGTTCAAAACTCATCCACTACCAGCAACGTGGAACTTTTGCTAATTGCTTCCTTCAATCCTTCCAATGGCGCCACCGAGGGTAAACAATGGACCTCGTAACACTCGCAAGAAGCATGAGAAAAGTCACCAAGCATGACGAAGAAAATGGAAGAAATAAATTCGCCAAAAAGAACATAACAAGCTCTCCATTAAAGCTTACATGATGAAGATGATGAAGCCCTTAAAGGTCTCCATGGAAGCTCAACCTTGAGCTCTGATACCAATGCAAGAGAGCAAGGATTACGACCACCACATGCTAGAGAGATGACTCTCCTCCCAACCAAATGCCTCTATATATAGCTCTCTCCAAGGGATTGCCTTCTTGGGAAGGTGGATACTAACCATCCAAGTGTCAGCCATGTAACTACATGTGCGCCAAGTGTCCCAGTTAACTCGAGTTAACTCAAGTGGATTCTTCTAGAAGGCTCTAGATCTCTTTGGGCAAAATACTCTCCCCATGTCTCCCATGGGGATTGAACCCAAGACCTCCTCCTTCACATCCTTGAGACTTAACCCCTAAGCTAAGTGGATCACTTGTTCACAAGAGCACAAGACCTCCTAGTAAGTCTAAACTCGAGATCTTTGGTCATACACACGGATGACCAAACGGTGTCCGATTTCAGATCCGTCTGAACCGGCCAGACCCTTGGATCATAGACTTACTTTATTACAGTGAGCCTCTTACTTATAAAGAAGAGAAGCTATGTGAGCACAAGAAGATGGGAGTTAGCCATGCAGGAAGAGATAAAGGCCTTGCATGCAAATGATATTTGGGATTTGGTTGAGTTACCCAAAGGAAGGAAGGCCATTCCCAACAAGTTGGTATACAAAATCAAAACTGTTGATGGCAAACCCAAGTATAAGGCAAGGTTGGTTGCTAAGAGATATGCCCAAAAAGACGGCATTGATTTCCAAGAAGTGTTCTCTCCAGTGGTGAAAATGACCACTTTACGTGTGTTGTTTGCTCTCACAGCTGCCTTGGATTTGGAATTATTCCAAATGGATGTTAAAACAGCCTTTTTGCATGGTGATTTAGACAAAGAGCTGAACATGAAACAGCCAGAAGGATATGCCATTCCTGGAAAAGAGCATCTGGTATGCAAACGGAAAAGGAGTTTATATGGGCTGAAACACGCCCCAGACAATGGTATAAAAAGTTTGATGCATTTATGCTCAAACATGGGTTTAAAAGAAGCCATGCAAATCACTGTTTGTACACCAAAAAGGATGACGATGGCAACCCAATTATTCTTGTACTGTATGTAGATGATATGCTGCTGGCTGGGAAGAAAAAGAGCACTTTGAATGCTCTAAAACAGAAGCTGAACTCTGCATTCTCAATGAAAGACCTTGGGGAAGCTGAGCATATTCTTGGTATACGTATAAAAAGGGATAGGCAGCAGCATACTTTGCAGGTATCCCAAGAAAAGTACATTGAAAAAGTGCTGGACAGATTTGATGTGGCTGATGCTAAGCCTCTTGGAGTGCCATTGCAGCCACATGTTAAGCTTTCCAAGGATGACTGTCCCAAAGATGATGATGCAGCCAATTACATGAAAAAAGTTCCATATGCATCAGCTTGTGGTTCACTTATGTATGCTATGGTTCCTACTCGGCCAGACATTGCTCATGCAGTGGGAGTTGTTAGCAGGTTCATGGCTAATCCTGGTAGAGCTGATTGGGACGCAGTCAAATCTATCTCGAGATATTTGGAAGGGACCAAAAGTAAATGCTTATGTTATGGAAAGGGTCCATTGGAGTTAAAAGGATTTTGTAATTCAGACATGGAAGGTGATGTGGACACACGCAAGTCCACAAGTGGCTATGTATACATCCTTGCAGGTGGAGCTTTTTCATGGTGCTCTAGACTTCACAGGATACTTGAACTATCTGCTACAGAGGCTGAATATATTTCAGCCACAGAGGCTTCCAAAGAAGCCATTTTGGTTAGCCCGCCTCTGCATTGAGTTTGGGATGCCTGAAAAGGCACCTGTTCTTGAATGCGATAGCCAAAGTGCCATATGTTTGGCAAAGAATGCCATGTTTCATGCTCGCACAAAGCATATTGATGTGAGATACCACTTAATCAGAGAGGTGTTAGAGGATGGCCTGATCGTTTTGATCAAGGTCAATACTTCACAGAATCCTGCAGATGCTCTCACGAAGTGTCTACCCAAGGCACAACATCAGCTATGTATACAGATGGTGGGAGTTACTTAGCTTAAAGGAGCTTCCTTGGTCCTTTAAGTGGGAGGTTGTTGGGGATAAAGGCCCCAAGGACTCTCCTTTTATATGTTTCGACCCTTCCATGTGAAAGCTCTCTTCGAGAGCTTTCCAGACATATTTTTGTTTTATTTTTTGAACCCCAAATTGGGGAGTTATGGGCATTTACAATATTCTTATGAATTTTGGTCATTGGCCATGTGTAAACATGCCCAAATGACCTAAAAGTCACTTATCAATAAGACTTGATCCCAAATCTCTCATAACTTGATTGGGACTTCTTTAACTTTAGCTTCTCCATCTTCTTCTCCAAATTTTTGCGCAGGTTTCTCTCTCCTCACGCAGCAGCCCACTCCCTTGGCTCAAGATGCACCTAAGAAGATGAAAAGGAGATGGCGCAACCAATGGACCCTTTTGCATCCCTAGGCCTATCTTGCTAGAGGCATGACCAATGAAGAAGTTATTAAGTGTCAATATTGTGAGGATGTGAAAAAGATCAATGGTTATACGGAAGGGGGTTCCAAAAGCTTTGTTTTGTCTGCATTGAGTGATTATGCAACGACAGTTGATCATAAAGTTGCAATACATGCTCGTATCACAAAGCAAAGAATCGGAATTGATGCCAAAGGACCTCTTGAGCATGGGGTAGAGAATATTATTCATTCTGAGAAAATGAGAATAATTACATGCATGAAGCTTGTTTACTTTTGTGCATGTGAGGATTTTCCATTAGAGGAGTATCCACGTCAATGCAGGTTGCAAAGAGAGCTAGGGACACCTAATATTCCTACATTGATAAATATGGATCATATGTGAATCCAGTATCAGGCAAAGATATGTTGTTTTCCTTAAGAGACTATTTAAGAAAAACAATTTTGGCAAATATACGTGCAAGTCCTTTTTATTCTTTGCTCATCGATGAAAGCACAGAGCGTACTATGGAAAAGCATATAATTATATATGCTTTGTACTTGATTGATGGAGAAAAAGGTCCTGCAAAATGTAGCTTTGTTCAATTGTTACCCATTGAAAATGGAGATGCAGAGTCAATTTATAATGCAGTGAGTGTTTTCTTGGTTGAAAGTGGATTACCTACTGAGAAGCTCAATGCAATAGCTACTGATGGTGCATCAGACATGATTGGCCATAAAACAGGTGTGGTTGGACGATTTCAATCATCAATGCCTCACATTATGGGCATACATTGTATTACACATAGACAAACTTTTGCGGCAAAAGATGATTTCGTATCACATCTAGATGTGTTTGCTTTTGTGGATAAAGTTTCTAGTAAAGCGTATTCATGGTTAGGTAAGTCTTCAAAGAGACGTGCAGAGATGTGGCAACTAATGCATGAATTTGCAATTATGGATAGTAAAGCATTGCAAATTCATTCCATACAATGGCTTTCACGAGGACAAGTCATGGAAAGATTGGTCCATATTATGCCTGTTGTTCTTGAGCAATGGAAACGTCATGAGAAAAAGTGGTCTAGCCATGCTACTTTGTTTGTCATCCAATTTATGATACACTTACTTGTTGATGTTTTGTCAGAGCTCAATAAGCTTAATCAAGAGTTTCAAAGAAATGAATTTGATGTAACATTGATTGGTGCTTTGATAGATCTGACTTTTGAAAAATTTACACGCAGATATTTGAATAATGATATGTTTAGCTTTGAAAATGGATCAAAGCATCTTACAATGTTTTCGAATATGGCTAAAGAAAATTCATTGACTTTTGTTGATGCAAAGGGACATGCACATAACCATGTTTTGGTACATAAACCTGTTCCAAAGAGCCATAAGAAGAAAGCCACTCATGATTCAAATGCTTTAGCACATAATGATTCTGAGGAAGAGAATAAGAATGTAGTACGTTAGACTTGAATGTTGCATTTGATAGTATCATGCAAGAAATGGGTGTATATGGGAAAAATTTATGTGCAAAATGTTTTGAATGCATTGACTCAACGATTTGAGGATATATCTGTATTTAATGCATTGAAGATATTTAGTCCGTCTTCATATCCAGTGGATGCAAATGAACATGAAAAGAAAACTCAAGAGTGGTTACAAAAAGTCATAGAACGAATTAACATTGATAGCTCTATGATTGACATGTGCAAATATATAAACGAGAGAGAGGATCTTGTTGGTATGCTATATCGATTAGCTCAAAATAAAGGCATGCATGATACTTGGGAAGTGTGTTTAGGATCAAAAAGTTGGTGGGACTTATATCCAGGAATGATGCAGTTATGGCAAATATGTTTGGTTATTCCAGCAAGCACTGCAGCTTGTGAAAGAGGTTTCTCTAGGCACAATTATATCAAAAGTATTTCTCGATCGAGTTTGGCATTGGACACTTTAAATGCATTGATGCTATTGTCCATTGATGCACGGGGAATTGCTATGATTGATTGGGATGATGCATTTGATATTTGGATGAGTTCAAAAAATAGAAGAGCAAGGCCGTTAGAATAATGTAATCAAATTGAAACTTCTAAATGCTTATTCTAGCTTCTCTTTGATATTTTATGAGCATTCATGTTTTAGTAGTTTGAATGGAGTAAAATATCTTTCATAAGTTTTCTTTATTTATCAAACTTATGTTTGCAATCATTTGTTTAATGATACTCATATATTCTTATTTTTTGTATATGTTTATGTTGCAGCCTACTTACAAGTTTCATTTTTATTTTAGCATTTGTAAATAAATGAAATGAGAAGAATGTTCGTAAAGTGTTTGATTTTTGCAGGTTTTGGAGTGAAAAAGCATCATTGATTATTTATATGGGATAGGTTGGTAAAATTTGAGACTTTGTTGATGGCATCTATGCCATAGGCTTGAAATGCCTCTTCTTTTGGTGTTATGGTTATTTTTTCTAGACTTCATTTTCTTGGGGAGATGTTGTAGCCTGTCAAAATCTTTTTACTCTCATGGCGTTATATACGTACCATGGAGCATTACAGCAAAGTATATAATCTAAGTTTGAGTAACTTTATGGTTATGGAACAATTGCATGCACTTAAATTTTGATATAGATTATAGACACTACATGTTATATAACACTACATGTCAAAATCTTTTTACTCTCATGGCGTTATATACGTACCATGGAGCATTACAGCAAAGTATATAATCTAAGTTTGAGTAACTTTATGGTTATGGAACAATTGCATGCACTTAAATTTTGATATAGATTATAGACACTACATGTTATAAGCATCTTTTTAAGCATGAAGACCATGGGTTTGAGACCTAAAGTGAAGCTCTAAGTGCATAAGGTCTTAAACCCATGATCTTCATGCTTAAAAACACTCTTATAACTTAAGAGTGTCTATAATCTATATCAAAATTTAAGTGCATGCTATTATACTATAACCATAAAGTTACTCACACTTAGATTATATACTTTGCTTTAATGCCCCATCGTACGTATATAATGCCATGAGAGTAAAAACATTTTGATAACATCTCCCCAAGAAAATGAAGTCTAGAAAAAATAACCATAACACCAAAAGAAGAGGCATTTCAAGCCTATGTCATAGATGCCATCAACAAAGTCTCAAATTTTACCAACCTATCCCATACAAATAATCAATGATGCTTTTTCACTCCAAAACCTGCAAAAATCAAACACTTTATCAACATTCTTCTCATTTCATTTATTTACAAATGCTAAAATACAATGAAACTTGTAAGTAGTCTGCAACATAAACATATACAAAAAATAAGAATATATGAGTATCATTAAACAAATGATTATAAACATAAATTTGATAAATAAAGAGAACTTATGAAAGATATTTTACTCCATTCAAACTACTAAAACATGAATGCTCATAAAATATCAAAGAGAAGCTAGAATAAGCATTTAGAAGTTTCAATTTGATTACATTATTCTAATGACCTTGCTCTTCTATTTTTTGAACTCATCATCCAAATATCAAATGCATCATCCCAATCAATCATAGAAATTCCCTGTGCATCAATGGACAATAGCATCAATGCATCTAAAGTGTCCAATGCCAAACTCGATCGAAAAATACTTTTGATATAATTGTGCCTAAAGAAACCTCTCTCACAAGCTGCAGTGCTTGCTGGAATAACCAAAATCAATTTCGATTCTTTGCTTTGTGATACGAGCATGTACTGTAACTTTATGATCAACTGTCGTTGCATGATCATTCAATGCAAACAAAACAAAGCTTTTGGAAACCCCTTGGATATAACCATCGATCTTTTTTGCATCCTCACAATATTGGCACTTAATAACTTCTTCATTGGTCATGCCTCTAGCAAGATAGGCCCAGGACTGCAAAAGGGTCCATTGGTGGCACCATCTCGTTTTCATCTTCTTAGGTGCATCTTGAGCATGAGAAACATGATTACTTGCAACACCTGTACTTGCACCTATATTGCAATCCATAGCATTTGCATGATCAACCACACTTGTGTCTACATGCATATTAGATTCTTGGGCTTCTTGCAAAGAGGCAACTTCTATGTTTTGGAAATCACCAACTCGTGTTTGACTTGTACCCTTAAAAAAGAAAGCATCTATCTTGGATTGTGACTTTCTCTTTTTGGTGGAACATTATTTCTTCTCCATTTCCATATAGCACTTGTATGAATAACCTAACACCTAAATAATTATATAAGATATTTCAAAATTTTTCTCATAGACCAACAACATAACAAAAGGCCATGAAATTATCAAAGCCATTATGGATATAAATGCAAATCAATTTTGCTACAATAAAGAATGAGAGAAAAGTTTCTCACCTTTTAGAGAACCAATGAGCAAAGTGAAAGCACTTGTAGGAGATTCACAAGCTTGCAAGTCTCATCAATGCTATGTCCATCATCTCCAAGATCTAACAAGTATAAACATATATTTCATTGTTCAATAACATTTAGATTTCATAATGTACATGATGAATGAAATAAGGATTACATAATCTATTCGTACTTTATCATCGATTCTGTTGAATCTATGCACTTCAATGTAAAGCAATGTAGGCTTTCTGTGTTGTCTCGTAACTTATGGCTTTAGTATGTGTAACTTGTAGCCTGCACATATTACAAAGTCATCAATCAATTGACATTGGACAGTGATTCACTTATCACATCACTTATGATTCACTTATCACATCTCTTATCACTGTTGTCAAATCAAATTCCAATATGATGTACATCTGTACCGGCTCAATCATCAACAGAATCACATCACGTATCACTGTAGTGAAATCAGTATATTATACGATGTACATTTGTACCTGCTCGTTGCTCAATCATCAACAAAAAGTAATTTTGTACGATCAAGAACCAGAACACACCTCATGACTCGTGAGTTGTGGGTCGTGTCCACTGTCCCTGTCTCACTTCAGTAGCTCAAATCAATGTTCATTCGTGAATCGCGATTACTCATGAGTTCCGAGTCATCCTGCTACACGCATCATGCGGCCACTGGCCAATGTCGTCGACGACAGGCGGCTAGAGGACAGAACTTGAAAAGCGTCGCGCTAAGGGCGATAGTGGGCACTGGGCAGTGGCGTCAAGCGAGCGTCTGGGCAATGGAGCCACCTGCGTGACTCGTGGGTTTCTTGAGCAGCATCGATGGTGGATCGCTTGACCGGTTGAAGCGTTTCTTGCCGGTTACTACAGTCGTGAATCAAGTTATGAGCCTCTCAGAAGTTAGAACCAGTTGAGTTACTAGTTAGAACTGGTTACAATTCAATCCGGCGAAATAAAGTGCCCAGGGGAATTCGACTTTCTCTGCATACTACGCTCGGGTTTTTTCTCTGCATACTGTACACATTCGCTGGTTATTTGGGGCCGTCCAGTGGGCTAAACCAGAGAATTCCCGAATCCCTTCATAAAACCAGAGAATTCTCTGCATAAAACCAGAAAAAATGTGTATGCAGGTTTTAAAAAAAATGTGTATGCAGCAGTGTTGCATACGCAACGCGTTGCGAACGTTCGCAACTTTCGCAACGCAACTCCACGTTGCGTACATGTTCGCAACGCGTTGCTAATCTTTCAAAAAAAAATATTTCCCAAAAGTCCAAAAATGCTCCACAAGGGTCTTTTAAGTCTTAACCCTTACAACTTATGAACAAAAAAGTTGTTGATCAAGGAAGAAAGACCAATACCTCAAGGTGGAAAAGAAAAGTGCATATATATATATATATATGTGTGTGTGTGTGTGGTTATGTAATATGTATGTATGTATGTACTAACTATATGTGTAATCTATGATGTATATTCCTATTTTTGTATGTTTACTCAAAGATATGTTTATTTACTTAGCTATGTATGTACGTATGTATGTATCTATATATGCATCTATGTATGTATGATGTCATTCCTAAAATCTATTACTCTATGTTTACTGAAAGGCATGTGTATTAACTTATGTATGTATCTAATATACATGTTTCTATTTTTGTAGTATGTATGTATGCATGTGTATCATTTATGTATACATCTATGTGTTGTGTATAAATGTAATATGTATATACTATGTGTATATACACATAAAAATGTGTGTATTACATTATACGTATGTATGTAGTATATATTTACTGCTATGTATGTAATATAATATAATCCATGTATGTATGTATGTATGTGTGTGTGTGTGTGTGTGTGTGTGTGTGTGTGTATGTATATATATATATATATATATATATATATATATATATATATATATATATATATATATATATATATATACACACACACACACATATATACATATAAAAATAATCTAAAATAAAAATTGATTTGTACGCAACTTTATCGCAACTTGGGGTTCGCAACTTGCACGCGTTGCTAACGCGTTAGCAACCCGTTGCCTACGACGTTGCCATCCCGTTGCTAACCACTATGGTATGCAGGTTTTAAAAAAAATGTGTATGCAGGTTTTAAAAAAAATGTGTATGCAGGTTTCAGATATGTTCGGCCATGTATAATAATTATCCTATGGACACTGATGAAAGTATGAACTTTTTGTACACTCAGCGCTGAGCGGACCCGCCTCCCTCGCTCTACATTATGTAAATTCTCAATATATACAATATATACTATTATCTATATATAATAATGACAGCAAATTTTTAAACGAGCGCCTATCATATGGCATGCGATTTTTATCCTATCCTTTCATATGACATGAAAAAATCAACTTCAAACCTTTCAATTGACAGGCAAAAAAAAAAAGAAGTTGTTTTGACAGGTAAAAACCCCAATGACAAGCAAAACACCTGTCAATTTTAGGCCCTGTTGTCAAGGTGCACAGGTAGTGCACAATCAATTGTTCACAAAGGCTATGTTTTGCAAAAAGTGGGTGCAGTTTGCAGATTGTCTTTCTGTGATTTCTCTAAGGTTCAAAAGTGTTTTTAAAGTGTTTGGAAGGTTAAGGTGAACCCTCCCTTAGGTACACATTTGAAGAATTGAAAGGCAAAATGTGAAGTCATGTGAAGAAGAAGCGTACGCAAAAGTGAAAGTATGGCCGCCCAATTAAAATTTTTGTTTTAGTCCAAAGTCACCACATGACAAAACAGGGATTCATTGGCTACCCACATTTGGAGACAATCTTGAGAGATCAAAGTGAGCACCAAGATACTCTATCAGTTAGGAGCATACCTGAACCGACACTCAATTCAAGACAAGGCATTATTCTTGGTTAGACTAAGCAAAGTGGGTATAGTCTACACTAGGAGAGTGAAGAGCAAGGGACATACACTGAGTATTCGACGCAGAGAAGGAAGTGTAGAGTGTGCAAGAAGAGTGACTTAGAAGTGTCCAGAGAAGTACTAAGCCATGCAATCAAAGGTCACAAGGTCCCATTGAAGCTGTGTGCGTGTCGACAAAAGGTGTCCATCCCTCCTCCTATTGGAAGCTTGAGTGCAAGGTGTGCACTAATGCAAGCTCTTGAAGAAGGTGGAGGTCTTGTGCAGAGAAGATCGGCGGCAGCAAGAACCTTGGGTATTTTGTACTTTGTTGATTATGCGCTCTTTGGGATTTCGCACAAAGAGTATTTGGATTGTGATGTATATCATTATTATACTTCTCTGTTTATAATCAATCTACAAAAGTTTCCGGTATCCGTATCCTTCTTCTTACCCTTCTTCTTCTCCTACAAACACTCAAGTCCCTTTCTGCACATGAATCCCCAAACAAAATTTGGCACTCCCGATGGGACCAGAAGGAGGCTTGAGCATAGGAGAAGCAGTATTTGCAGAGTGTAAAAGAGTGCAAGGATACCGACAGTATTGTATTGGCTTAAGAGCTAATCTTTCTTCCATTGGAATTATCTTAACTTAAGAGGAGTATGAACAGCTCATGACCGCAACCCGATCCCAAAGCTTGAGGGTCCCTTGGAAAGCAATGAGAAGGAAGGTTATTCGAAGATCAACCAGTCCATTGTCATTGACATCATTAGTAAAGAATATGGCAGCCCAGGTAGATTTGGAAACTTTACTTTCTAGATTGAATATCAAATATCCATCCTTTAGAGGATTAGCATAAGAAGACCCAGATGAGCACATTAGGAGATTCTTAACCTTATGTAAGACAAGGGGTGATGGGAAGAGAGGACGCATTTTTTATTCTCTTCCCTGCAACATTAGAAGGGCTTGCAGACAAATGGTTTAGACAGTTTGCCGACAACCATTTCACCACATGGGACTTGATGAAGGAAGCATTTAGGACCCAGTGCAGTTCCAACAAGGGAACACAACTGAAAACATTATTGAAGAATTAGAAAACTTAAGACTAGGTCATGGGAAGACCTTCCCAGAATTTGTTACCAGAGCCAAGGCATTAATAGCCAAACTGCCAGACCCTCCCCATAACTTTTTTATCAAGAAGTGGCTGGCTAAACCACTTCCCATATCGACACAATGTAAAATAAAGAAGTTAGTTTTACCGACAGCAACAATAGAAGAATTTATCAATATAGCTACAAGATTGGAGCAAATTAGTCAGCAGTATGGGGCAAGCTCTTCTAATTTATCATCTCCTGCAGAACCTAAAGACCCTTCAATTCAGCTAAGGAAAGAGCTTGAGAGCTTAAAAAGGAATGCCCCACAAAGAGGAGGAGAGTGTTCTAATTGAGTTGAGGCGAGAAATTGAAGCATTGAAGCTACAAAAGGAAGAGGAAGCACAAGCAGAAGAGCAGACTGCAAAAGATTGTTGCTTTGTCTACTACTGAGGCTGAATGCATTTCAACCACTGAAGCTTCCAAGGAAGCAATATGGTTAGCACCTCTTCGCAGTGAGTTTGGTTTGCCTCATAGAGAACCTATGCTTGGTTGTGATAGCTAGAGTGCCATATGTTTAGCAAAGAATGCCATGTTCCATGCACGCACAAAACATATTGATGTGCGATATCACTTCATTCGAGAAGTGCTTGAGGATGGCCTTATCACATTGGTTAAGATCCATATCTCACATAACCCTGCAGATGTTCTCACTAAGTGCTTATCCAAAGCACAACATCAGTTATGTATACAGACGGTGGGAGTCATGTAGCTTAAAGGCGCCATTTATGCCTTTAAGTGGGAGGTTGTTGGGGTAAAGTCCTAAATGATCGCGTTATAGTGTATACATATGTATAGGCCTATTTATAAAGGCTATGTCACTTATTCTTTATTTTTGGGCCAAGTTCACATTTATAAAAGCTATGTCACTTATTCTTTATTTTTGGGCCAAGTATCTCTCTAGTGTCAATAACTAGATCTTTCTCATCTAGTCAAAGACCATCACTAGACATAGACATAAAAGAGTCTTTAAGTGACACTCAATCTAATCATTATGACTAACTAATCTCTCTATTACTTTTGAGAATATTTCCGACTTTGTTTTTAGACCAAAAACCCAAGAATCTCTCTTAAAATCATCAATGAATGCCAATGAATACCTTCGTTCATGAATGGAGTTTTCTCTCATTAGTCCATTCATCTTTGAATGAATAATCTTCATCTTTCTTGTAGTTATAATAAATCCATGCTTCTTGAAAGATACATATAGGTAGAACAAAGAGCTCGAACTCCCCTGAACCCCATGTACTACTAGTACATGGTCATCTTTGTCTGTTGTTTCACCGTATCCTTCCCCTTAAGAAGCCTCATGTGGTAACAACTTAAAGATGGAAAACCATCAGTGCCTATTATCTCCCATGTACACTTAACTTCCAACTATCACTCCGATAATATCACCATCATCCAAGCGACTTGAGTCCATATGATGTTTCCTCTATGGAGTAATAATATGAAACAAAAGAATAAAGTGCCAAGCTATACAAGCTTGACCATACCACAATGGAGATAATAAACCATGCAAACCTCTAAACTACAGAACAAAGTCCCATAAAGACTCTAGAACCATCTAGAATTGAAATGATAGACTTGCCCTCATGCCACGCTAGGTATTCCTAACCTTGAGTGTATTCACAAGTGATAGTTTGTACCAAAACCATCCTTGTATCCTAAGCAAATCCATCATCCTAGTTCGCATATTAGGAAACCTAGGTAGCGAATCCTTGGTTTGTCATCCATAATCATTTGACCCAATTCTACTAGAAGAGTATTTAATAGTACTTATGAAAGCTCTAATATTTTCTCCTCTCTTTAGTTTGCCATATGAATGCATAAGCATTCCTTCCTAAAATTCAAATAATCCATAAGTACCAATCATCCTCGTTGGTGCTCAACCATCATCCTCATGACAAAACACCAACTAAGAGATTGATACCCCTACTAGTCATATTTATTCATAACTCCTAGAAACCCTGAAACGAAAAGTCATCACTAAATCCACAGTCTCTCTAATGCCAACAACTAGAACTCCCCATCTAGTCGAAAACCATCACTAGGACTAATAACCTCTCCTAGAGTCAATAGGTGGGACTCAATCTAACCACTGTGACTATCAGATCTCCCTATTGTCTTTGCTAGGATAGTGCCACTCCCATCTAGATAATCTAACGAGTGTATAAACTCAAAAGAGGGCTCTGGCACTAGAATTTGTTCCACTTTCCTTTTCCCTTAAAAGAGACTTCCATTTACTCTACTTATCTATAAATGAGAAGGCTATGCCATCTAGAATAGCTCGCCATACACATCAATTGACTATTTTGCCTTCTCAAAACTAAAAATACAACTCCATGTGGGTATTCCTATCAACACCCCATAGTCTCTAATACTATGAGACTCGTTGAAGATTCCTTACCTTCACTAATTAAAGAGTGAGCTTACCAACTATTTGGGATCCTATCACATGTGCCCCCTAGTCTCCAAAAGTAACCTATGAGACTCTAATGAAGATATCATGGCCTTCATTCATGCGGAAATGAATAAGATCATCTCCCACCAAGCAAAGAAAAACATTGGATATCAAATGATACCCCAAAACTTAATAAATGTGTATGCTATTCTTAAATTTTTTGGTTTCTTAGACATCAGCATACCATGAATAACATTACAATGATGCATGGGACTGAATATGCATGTAATCCTTTCTTTAAATGAAGATGAGTGAAAATTTCATGAATGCTTAAATAAAGAAAATTCAAACATTCCTACCATTCATCTCCCTATACATACATGCACTAAACTATGCATCATACAACCAAAATAAATAAAAGAATGAAAAGTGCAAAGTGAAGAAAGCTTCCATGAGAGGATCCAATGATCCTATTGCTCTTTCATATCGCAATAGAAGCCATGCCTCAATCCTTCAATCTTCCCATGGTCTTTGATGCCTTAAAAATTAAAATGCACTTGTATCTGCTCCACTTGTCCTCTTTCTCACTCAAAAGCAAATGTAGTGTTCCCCCTCAACATTGGGGCATCATCAAGAGGTAGGTTACGTGAGCACTAATGAGAGCAACCATACATATACAAGAGTCCCTAAAGCACCAACATATGCCAAACGTACAAAATTACAAAGTGAAGTAGGTTTTCCCTATTTTTATCAACTAACAATGATACATTTCATGAGTCTAAGCACTTAAATGCTCGCTGGTCTTTTCTTCGCCAGACTTGGAACTGAAATCTGACATGCCCAATTGGCGTCATCACACTTTGGAAACCAAGAAAACG
Source organism: Ceratopteris richardii (assembly GCA_020310875.1). Taxonomy (NCBI): domain Eukaryota; kingdom Viridiplantae; phylum Streptophyta; class Polypodiopsida; order Polypodiales; family Pteridaceae; genus Ceratopteris; species Ceratopteris richardii. Next base: position 69,025,220 of record CM035409.1, read on the forward strand.
ATCAAAATGTTTTGAAAACCGCACCTTCAAACGCTTTTCAATTGCTTGATTTCAACACTTTGCAAATCCTTACCAAACTTGCAAATATCTCAAAAACATGCTTCTCAAGTAGATCAATTAGTAGGAAATGAAATCATTTCATTTGCATGCTAAATGACGAAGTTATGCATCCCAAAATTTTAGGTAGAGGTCCTTGCATAATTTTCAGAGTGTTACGGAAAATTCAATTCTTGAAAGCAAAATAGTTTTGCATTAGGGGAGTACTCTTCTTTCTCTTTGAAACGAGCCGTGATGCATTGAAACCGAACCTCGGATGAGAGAGAGAGAGAGCCAAAAATGTATTGGCATGCACACTCATATTCTTTGAGAGTGCTAAATGAAAATGGTGGAATGGGGTACTTTGAGGACACCAAGCTCTTCTCCTCTACGATATTTGGGATTTTTTTTACTCCATCTAATAGTCCATACACCATACTACACATATATATGGTTTTTCCTGAAATTCCTCACCCAATTCACCTACTTTTCCTTATTCCAAAATGGTTAACACCTGAAAATGTCAAAAATGGTGGAGAAGGGGTCTTTAAAGGCCCAAATACCCTTTCCCTGTAAATTTTTTTGAGATTTTTCAACTTCTCATAGGAGTCCACCCTCTATACTATATGCATGAACCATTTCCTCCCAAGAAATACTCTGGAACTATCTTTTTGGTGAGTGAAGGAGAGCGGAAGGTTTCTCATCTCCATCCGCCTTCTCAAGGCTACTTTAACATACATGTCTGCCTGGTGGCCCATAAATGGGCATGGGCAGAGGTGTTCCTCTCTAAACATGCACGCCACATTCCTCGTGCCTCTCTAATACCACTATGATAAAATCATCTTTTTGTTGTGCCGGTCAGCTCCCATTAAAGCTCACACCACAATTCGAACAAACACCCAAAGATCTCTCTTTCAAACCTCCCAGTCGTCGAGCCTAGTGCATGTGCCAATCCCTAATGAACTCTTTGACTTACTCATTCTTCCATCCTTCTCATTCGAAGATGCACTCTATAAGTGCCATGTGGCCTACTAACAATAAAGGGTGTAAACCTTACAATGTGACATCTCCCCTCCTCCCTCCCTCCCCCCCTCTCCCCCCTCTCTCTTTATGTCGTGGATGCAAAAAACAATGAGTAATAGCAACTGTAATCACAAGTGGGTGGCAATGCAATTTTTACAAGATGTGCATCTTTAGGTGATCCTAATAAGTTATAACTTACTTGTTGTTAGGACAAACGAATGGAGAAGGGGCTAAGTGAGAGAGAGAGAGAGAGAAGCGTAAAGCTACTCGTAACAGTTCCAGCAATCGCAAATGGGTGGGCACGCAATTCATAGAAGATATACATTGTTTTTTGCGACCCTAAAATTTATAGCTTACCTACTGCAATGATGAACTAACCAAAAAATTTAGAATAGCTCGAATGCACCAAAGGCACCTTAAAAATAAGCAACGTTGCACACAAAATCTAAACATGCTTCAAGCCATCAAGTTAGCTTGGTGTAAAATGCGATGTTGAAGGCAAAAGTTTGAAGCCCTAAAGTAACAAACTTTTACTCTAAAATTCTGGAAGCATTCAAAGATAATACTAGAAGTTAGACCTAAAAAAATGATTTGAGAGCCAACTAGAGAATGATGTCACATCTTCTTCTTTATATAAACCCTCCTAAATACATGTACACTAGGTAAAATGTTTTACAGACAATTGAGCTTGGAAACAACTTAAAACCTTATGATCTACAAAAATTTTGATGAACCAAAATAATCCATGAAGAAGAGACATTTGAGATATTATATGTATAAGAGTTAAGTTCCTTCAACAAGAACTTTACATAAAAGTTTATGTAAGAAAAACAAAACTATTTGGAGTCTAGACACATACAAAAAAAAATTCTTCATTACCATAAATTTCCAATGTGCCAAAATTTCTCAAATGCCAAAGGCTGTGATTAATTTGTTGAAGTAAAAAGAATATCCGAGTTTAATCATGATCCCAAATCTGTGACTAGAACTCCGAACTAGCCAAAGACTTCAAACAAAAAACAGCCCATACTACAAAATCTTTCACACCTTGAAAAGGATTGATGATGGTGGTGTGTGGCCCCAAGGAAAAAGAAGGGGGCGGGGGGGGGGGGGGGGGGGGGGAGGGGGAGAGGATGATGACAATTGTGGTGTTAGGAGTGGTATTGGTGATGGTAATGGTTGTCATATATTTGTCAAAGAAAACAGAATATCAGATTATTCATGATCTCAAATTGTGGAAAATGACAGTATTTCCAAGCTAGCCAGAGACTTCAAACAAAAAGAAGCCCATACTACAAAATTTCCCAAATCTTGAAAAGGATCAGTGATGATCATAGCAACCAACCTATTTGTAAAGCATTTGACTTGTGCCTGTAAGACTTGAGCAGCTCAACCATTATCAATCCCATGACATCCTCTGCAGGAGAGCCTGTGAGTTTCTCCAAATTCAAGGATATTCGGGGCATGCCCCTGCTTTTCTGTGCCACCACTCTTGCAGTTGTTGCTCCTGTATATAACATTCCAACAATATAGTATCCACTGATTCTACAATACATTTGATACTCACACAGTTGGAACTCATGTCTAAAACTATGAAAAATGCAACTTCTAGGCTGAAAATTGATACATGCTTATGGGTACGTGCTTCCCTAATCAACACTAAGAAAAGAAATAGTGATAGCACGTCCACCAATTGAATTGGCAGATGCAGAAGTGTGTACAATCAGATTCTTTGAAGGAAAGCATTCCTAATACACTCAATAAGGTTGGAAACTCTTGCCGTGGAAGATGCAACTTCCAGACTCGAGACTGATCCATACTTATGGATGCTTGATGTGCTTTCCTGATGCGCGATGATACTAGGAAAAGATAGCAATACCATGTCCACCAATCGAACTAGCAGGGCCACCAAGTATCAGTTTCACATTCTCTGACAAAAAAGCATCCCTAATATACTGAATAAAGTCATCCCAGGTTCCGCCAATTCCCACTTGATCCCTCTGCAGTAAATAACAAGCTATTGAGTTATCACCCAACACATCACATTCGACAAGACTTTTCCTATCAAGACACTTTGCAATAATTTAAAATTTTGATGGAAAGAAGGAAAAGAAACATGCCTACCTCACTCAAGCAGAAAACCCTCATTATTTTATTTGCTGTATTATTAAATACTCTGGCAATCATGGCTTTGCTTGAGAAGGTAGTAAAAGACAAGTTTGGCTTGTTGTATTTGTTAATAACAAGTTGGCTATGTTCAAAGATACTTTCGTCTGAAAAAAAATAACTAACTGAGAGACTATCGCCATGAAAATTAAACACAAAAGATTCTCATTGTATACTTTTATGGTAGCTGGTCATAGAGTGCTTATCCATTCATTCATACAGTCGGGAGAAAAGACAGACCTAATGTTCATTGCAAAAAAACAGACTAGAGCCAATGAAATGTGTACTGCTTATGAGCATCTATCTGGATTCTGTACAGCCATTTGGGATCACATAATGTCAGTTCACATAAAAATAAAATCTAGTCTACATTGCCAAAAGCTAAGCATTTAGACACCCAGTTTGGAGTCCTTGCAAAAGACAACTTTGGAACAATAATCATATCATTCAAGTCATAAGAGCAAGTCTCCCAAGGTCTTTCACCTGTCATGAGACAAGCAACAGCCATCCCCAATCAATCTAGCCTTCTGAGTTTCCCCATGCCCTCTCTGCAAGTGCTTGATTCTCTACACTCCATTCCAATAACTGTTCCCTCTCTACCAATCGATTCTCCTTCCACCCTTGCTATTCTCTTTTCTCTCTCAACCTCCAGCATATCCTTTAGCTCCACCTTCCGATTCTCTATTCTCTCTACCATTGATAGGAAAGGAACACTAGCAATCAAAAGCTCATGCTCTTGATATAAAATGCCTAAATAGTTCCATCTCAGTTTTGAATTACCACTACGTGCTCAAAGCAATGAAGTGGTATCAAATGCTTTCAAAGCATGTTGTTTACTTGTTTGGCAGTATAAAAATAACTCCCCTTATTTTTAAGCTGTCTATGCACCATTTCTATGAGAGCATAAAGGAAGAAGAAAAAGATCAATGCAAGGATATAGGACTCTATAGTTTGGTTCCTGCAATGCAGGGATGACTTCATATCATTAAACCCATATCACGCATATTCATCCAAACCCATATGGATCCTTTTTTGTATAACGTATTGCCATTTAATTTTGAAAAGAGGAGTGTGTAAGAAAGCAATTATCCAAGATAAAAGAGTGAAGTAAAGGTGCAGAGAACAGACATAGCAGAAACCAAAAATTTATTACTCGCAGCAAGTACGAAAATCATGGCATTATTCACTCGTGCACTCTCAACGTAGAGCATTGATGGCAGTCTAGACAACTCTTGATGGAGAAATACAAGATAGAGGTGTGGTTGTTGAACTCAATATCCGAACTAGTGTAGATGTCATCTATATATAGGCCATGGAAGAGTGTGGTCTTATGCTGACGGTCAAGCATGTGTTGTTCTAGATGGATGGCCACCACCCATACAACACACTATTGCCCATGCATAAGGTTCGCAGGCATGAAGTATAGCGAGCTGACCAACGAACTTCATAAATAGCAAAA
>CM035409.1:69039903-69122403 GCA_020310875.1 Ceratopteris richardii
GTATCTTTTCTAAAATCCAATGCGTATTATTTGAAGCTCGATTATTGTTTTAGCTTTTTGGATCGACTCGTCGAGATAGCACTCGACCAAACGATGAACGAAAAGGAGACAGATTCAAGGTATTATTCGAAATCCGCACCACATCCAGCATTTATATTGTGACACATACCAGGTCTTCCAGAAGCTCATGAGTGCGTATCGTCTGCCAAGTGTTCGAATGGAAGTCCGAAACGTGGAAGCGTAAGCTTTTGCCATCAGACGAGTGCAGAAGAAACACAAAGGGCAACAGCGCGCAGGGAATAGCTTCCTCTAAGGACCCCTCCGCCTGCCCAAATATCGCTTCAAAGGTCTCCATCACCCCAAGCCCATAGTCCTTCGCTGCTTGAAGTTTTGTAGTTCAGCCCCTTCAAATTGAGAACATTACACAGTATGATTTGATCATATAATTATCTTGTTTATTGACGTGAAATCACTAGGTTCTCAGAGCTCTTGAAATAAGCTGAAGGTGGCCTGCAGGAACGCTCCATAGAAAGAGAATTCCTCCCGACGACATCTAGCGCTTTACGATACGAGCATGAGAATCGGGATCATGCTATATATGAGATTGGAGCTTTCGATATGAAACACGTGGGCCTTAATGGAAATTGACATGGTTCTTCTCGAGTTCCATTGTTGCCCTCAATGCTTGGATGAGCAAACACGTGGGCCTTATGGAAATTGACATGGTTCTTCTCGAGTTCTATTGTTGCCCTCAATGCTTGGATGAGCAATGGTAGAGTGCAGCTAGGCTTTCATACTACATTGCCATCACCATCTCTTGAACCCTTCCTAACACATGAAGATGTATAATCGTGGACACAAGACTAAGCTATTTTAATTGCACCCATTGGATAAGGATATTTTCATCCAATAGCAAGTCCAATTAGAGGTGAGACCTCGCCTTGAATGTACATGAGGTGGTGCTTAAAAATGTATAGCCTCTTTTATATCGATTGAGAGAGAGAGAGCATGGTAATGTAGCTCAATTTACCTCAAAGAATATAGGATAGTGTTAGGTTCCCATGGTGTGAAAGGCGCAAACAAAGAAGAATTAGTACTTCTCATTCTTTTATGCCCCCTTCACTCGCTTAGTATGGAGAGAAATGGAAATGACCGTCTTCCCAAATTAAAGTATAAATTCAAAACATCAATCCTCCTCCTCACCTTCTTCTCATATAAAGAGGAAACATAATCTTATCTCGTTATCAAGAAAATAATTATTACCTTGTTTTCACTCCACATATTGAATTTAATTGAGCTACTTTATATCCGATTATTCCATTGATCATGATGTTTGATGGCTTAATCCCACATGGAAAGATGGAGCAACCGTTATGAAGAGAATGTGATAAACATGCGAAATATTTTATCCAAATCTAAAGATATTCAAGTGCAATCGAATATCCTTGGATTCTTCAAGTCAAAAAGGGAGTTATCATTTCCTTATATTGGTGGTTAAGAGCTCTCTAGGCATCTAAGAGAACTTATTCATTTGGAAAGGTAATGAAATTACTTCCCAGAAAATAAATTATTCAAAAGAGAATTTATGAAGACCTCGTAATTTCCAAGGTTATATTACTTTTTAAATGGAAAGTGAATGAGCACTCACTACATGCATTATAATGAATAAGCACTACATGCTTAATTGTTGGAGTTAGACGTTTGCGGAAGCGCACGAACAGCACAAGGAAGAAGGAGAAGCTTGGACCACAACACACAATACTGAATGTATTACCACTAGAATGTACAAAGATAAGTAACCCATTAGGGCATATAGGCATATATACAAGCTCGGGGAAAAAAACCTCCTAAAGAGGGAAAAAGTGCCCCGGCAGTCCTAGTGTGTTTACACACATCACTACCTAAATATATCAACAAATCCCCCCTGGGAGTGATGCAGTGAACAAGGAGCTGGCACTCATGTATAAGGAAGTGCCAAGCTATGTGGAATCAATCCACAAGGAAGTAAGCCAAAAGCTTTGTGGAAAGCTTCAAACTTCTCCCTAGGCAGAGCCTTCATGAAAAGGTCTGCAATGTTCTCCTACGTGGGCACATATGCCAAGTTGATCTCTCCAGTAGAGAACCTCTCCCTGACATAATGATAATGCATCTCAATGTGCTTAGTGTGAGCATGGAACACAGGGTTCCTCGCAATCGCCAATGTGCTCTGACTCTTAGTGAAGACGGTGGTGGCAGAAGACTGACCAACACCCAAATCAGCCATAAGCCATATGAGCCACATGTAGAGAGTACGCATGCGAAAGCAAAATGAAAAGTAAAGTACTCTCACAAAACAAAGAACGTGTAAGACACAAAATGAGTAGACCATGAAATGGGTAGACTCATGTGGATTAGAAATGAGCTTGCCAAGAGCATGGAGTAGGCTCCTCAAGCTTCTAACCAAATACAAATGGGGGAGAGACCCTCCTTATATAGATTTGTGAGGGGCTCTCCAAAATACATCTCATGTGGGATAATTCTCTTGAAAGGAGAATGAATACAACTGGTAGAAGCAAATGGCAAGGTACCCAAATACAAAGGAAATACAAGGAAATGTAATGGAAATGAAATGGAAATAGAGTGACTCCAAGATACAAAAGGGAGGTGAAATATAAACCTTCGATGATATGATAGGTATATCCATCTGAGGTATAAGCTGAGATGATATCTCTGATTCCTCCTGCTCCAAAAATGTATCATGATCGGGAAAGTCATGCACAAAGAGAGCATGCTCCACATAGTGTGACTGTTCAAAACTGGAATGATCCCCCTCTGAATCAGAAATGGGAGGATCCAAAAGGGATGAATACTTAGAGTATTCATCAAAGGTGCAGTCTTTGGTTACTATAACTGAGTGACTCTTTGGGTCGTAGAGTTTGTATGCCTTTTGTCGCTCACTATACCCGATGAAAATGTACTGCTTAGGCCGATCATCATCATGGCCTTGGACGTAGGCATCACTACAAAAGACGCGGAAATAGCTTACACTTGGCTTCTTTTGAAAGTAAGCCTCAAATGGTGTTTGGGTCTTCAAAACATCTGAAAAAGCTCTATTGTGAATGTGTACTGTTGTCTGTACTGCTTCACCCCAATACTTAAGTGGAAGTTGATTTTGTCTAAGCATAACTTTGGCCATTTGGATCACACTTCGACTCTTTTGCAATGCAATATTTGGTTGAGTATCTTGCTTGGCTTGATACTTGATTCCATGTTGCTTCAAGTACTTGGAGAAGTTTTGTTTGACAAAGCTACTATCTCCATCAGATCGGATGATCTTCAAAGAACTTGGAAAGTCTTCTTCAACTATTTTTGTCCACTCCTTAAACTTGGAAAGGGCATCTTCTTTATGCTTGAGTGAATAAACCCATGTGTATCTAGTGAAGTCATCTACAATCAGGAAGAAGTAAATTGACCCACTTAGAGAAGGTGTACTCATAGATCCACAAATGTCAATATGGACTAATGCTAAGGGTTTATTTGCACAAATGGATGCTTCTTGAGGCAAAGAGAAAGCGGTTTGCTTGTCACATGCTTTGCAATTCAATTCCATTTGGGCGATCCTGGGAAGACCTTTGACAAGATGATTGGAAGAGATCTTAGCTAAGCAAGAGCTATGTCCAAATCTACAATGCCACAAGTTGAGACTTGAATCCTTGGCCATAAAACTTGAAAGCTTGTACAGACCCTTTTCTTCATATCCTTTAGCTATCACTTCATTAGATTCACGATCAATGACTTGAACTTGGTTGTGATCGAACTGAACTGTCATGTTGCACTTTGTGATGGCTTTGACTGAAAGAAGATTCTTACAGAGGTTTGGTACATACAGAACATCTTTTAATGACTTGGTCTTGCCTTCAGAGTTGATGACTTGAACTTTTCCTCTTCCTTCGATTTCAATGCACTTGTTGTCCCCAAGGTAGACTTGTCCTTGATGCTCTTCTAACTCATGGAAATCATCTTTGTCATGGCACATGTGGGATGAAGCACCACTATCAAAAATCCATTCTTTCTTGGGAGTGGTTGCCACAAGTGCTTTGTGTTCACTTGTGAAAAATAGGTCTTCACTTGTGCAGTGAGAATAATGTTCACTCTTGGAATTAGACTTAGATTTGTCCTGGTTCTTTTTCTTGAAGCAATATTCTTCAATGTGGCCAGGTTTGCCACAAAAATTACAAGTGAACTTCTTCGATGAATTATGCGATCGTTGCTTAGATCCATTGCTAGCATGATGACTGGAGGTTTTGCCTTTAGTGAATGGGCCTTTGGCCTTCATGGCAGACTCTGCGAGGAAGTGGATTTGGCTCGCGAGTCGTGAAGGAGCAATAGTTGACGAACCTCTTCCCAAGATAAGACTTGGCCGCGATTATACAACGTTGTGACAAATGTCTCATATGACTTAGGTAACTTGTTGAGAAGCCTAATGGCCATGTCTTCACTAGAGATTTGCCTACCACATAGTGCTGATTTACGCTGGTAATCCTCAAATTGGGCTATGACCTTGGTAATTGTGTCGTGTGGTCTAATGGTCAAATTATGAAACTCGGCCTCTAATGCATATATCTTCGAAGTGGTTTTGTCTTCATACAAAGCGGCTAACGTATCCCAAGCATCCTGGGATGTCTTACAAGCCGTGATATGTCCTTTCGTCAGTTCGTCGTAGGCAAGTAACAGTTGACCTAAAGCTCGTTTGTCCTTGACATTCCACACATACCAATTGTCTAAGTTGGTATGCCTATTGGGTTCGGGGTCTGACCCGTCTACGACCTCATGAAGGAGATTCGTGTAGAGATATGCGCGCATGATATCTTTCCATAGATTGTAATTTTGTCCATTGAGGCGTTCATCTTTAGGCATAAAAATAGGGGTGAAAGAGGGTAAGAAGTTAGTCATAGATGATGATGAGCAACCTGCACTTTTGGTCATTACAAAGATTTGAGGGTAAAGTGTCTAGAAGCACTATCAAAGATACTTGCCGAAAATACCGCTTCAAAATAAGTGCAAAGTTTGAAATGAACAACTGGTCACCACACTTAAAATTCTTTGGGGGGGGGGGGGAGGGGGGGGCTTAGAGTAGCCCTACTCTTGCAAAACACCATGATGAGTCGACGCGAGAGGAGAGGGCTTAGATTAGCCCGTTGCACACCATACTAGCCTTAGAGTAGGCTACGAAACTTTGAGAAAGCTTGTGGGTGGGCTTAGATTCGCCTTCAATCCACAAACGCACACATACGAAAGATTCTTCTTATATTTGTGTTGTTACAAGGCTGGCACTTATTGCCAAAGTGGATCGAATGACAATTGAGACCTTCTCAAGAAATACAAGTAAACCAAGGATGGGTACCCTTGAAAAAAGATTCCTTAAGATTTTGCTTTTTGTGTTGGTCAATTGGCATGAAACTTGGAGATTAATGAACCAAAATTAAGGTTGTGGAATCCAAAGGGTTGATAAGCACTAAGCGATCTTTGTAGAAGTAATGCTATGAAAATGAGGTGAAGTGAATACTATTCCTTAATGCACGCTATGTATGATGTGACCATGTCGAAGATTCATTGTATTTGAATGAAAATGTGACCCTATACTTTTACAAAGGCAAGGTTGATAAAAAAAACACGTTTTCTATGTGAAGAGTACCATATTCATAGTTTGCAATGGTGGTTTGTTGTCTATTTTCTTCACCTTATCTGGTATTACTCTTGCAGGTTTCAATGGCTAGAGATCCCATTCAGTAGTGCCAGGGATGTCTGTCATATTAGTGTCAGTTGGCAAGATTTAATTAAGCATTTTTGGCAATTGAAGTACACTCTTACTCCCTGTGTTCTGTTTGGGACAGGTAACAAAGTGAGCTCTCATTCCCACAATTTTACTGACATTTGCTGCCTGTCTGAATACTGGCCAAGCAAAAACATGCAGAGTTGGCTGGAGCATGAGGGGCACTTTGTCTGTATGAAAAATAAGTTTTCAGCTTTCTACTTGCATAAATTTTACCCCAACTACGGTGTGAGTATTCAACCTAAGAAGCAAAGCTCTTATGGAGTGGCTTATATGAGTCTTTGGCTGGGAATCCCTTACAGTTGTGTTGGGGATGACAGTCATATGTGTGTTTACTGGCATGATGTGACTAAACATTATTGGCACTTGATTCTTCCTATGGCTCCCAGTGTTCTATGTAAGGCAGGTATCAAAGAAAGCTCCCATTTGCTCTGTTGGAGTACTGCTATCTACTGCCTGTCTGGATACTGGCTTAGGGAGGAGATGCAACCTTCCTCCGGTAATTATGGGGATAATAAGAACTCTCTCCTCATCAGCAGGTGGCAGTTTTGTCTGGGGCTAGAGAATATCCCCAGTGGCAATATTAGGTTGATTACTGAGTACCATAAGTGTAACCCCTTTTGGCAATGGATGGATATTCAACCTAAGAAGGAAAGCTCTTATGGAGTGGATTGTATGAGTCCTTGGCTGGGAATCCCTTTCAGTTGTGCTGGGGATGACAGTCATACGTGTGTTTTCTGGCATGAGTTGACTAAACATGATTGGCACTTGATTCTTCCTAATGCTCCCAGTGTTTTGTGTAAGGCAGGTATCAAAGATAGCTCCCATTTGCTCTGCTGGAGTATTGCTACCTACTCCCTGTCTGGATACTGGCCTAGGGAGGAGATGCAACCTTCCTCTGGTAATAATGGGGATAATAAGAACTCTCTCCTCAACAGCAGGTGGCAGATGTGTCTGGGGCTGGAGAATATCCACAGTGGCAATATTAGGCTGTTTGCTGAGTACCATAAGTGTAACCTCTTTTGGCAAAGGATGAGAGATCCTTGCAATCCTGTGTTGAAGAACAGTAAAACCTGGCTGAAGTCTACTCCCTCTCTTCTGAAAATTGGCTATGCCCTCTGTCCTGCTGTGATCATATTCTGTGAGCTCTTCTGCTACTGGATCAAGTGGGGTAACTTGCTTTTCATCTTGTCGTTTTGGAATTTTGGAACTAGTATGCAGTGTGCTTGGTGTACCTTTCTTTCTAACCACAGCTGGAGTGTCAGGGGGAATTCTGTTGTCTGCTCTCTGTCTGGATGTCTGGTGTGGGAGTCCTTGCAACCCTCCTTCTGTTTGATATTGGGTATGCAGTGCTCCCTCAGCAGATGGCAGAACTTGGTGGGGCTGGAGAACATCCCCAGTGTCTATGTCAGGCTGTATGCTGTGCTCAACAAGCATACCCCCTAGTGCCAGTGGATGGGAGGCCCTTGCAATACTGTTCTTAAGGACAGTAAGACTGATCTGAAGCCTGCTCCCAAGCTTTTGAGAGTTGGCTATGCCCTCTATCCTGGTAGGATCATGTGCTGTGAACTCTGCTACTATTGGGTCCAGTCGGGTAACTCTCTTCTCTTTTGGTCTTTTCGGAATTCTAAAACTAGTTCTCGGTGCTCTTGGTGTATCCTCTGTTCTAACCACAGTGGTTGTGCCAAGGGGAGTACTACAGCCTGCTCCCTGTCTAGTTGTGTGATATGGGTTTCCCTGCAACCCTCCTCCTGTCTGATTTGGTGTAGCAAGTGTTTTCTCCTCAACAGCAGTTGGCAGGGCCTGCTTAAGCTGGTGAGTATCTACTGTGTTTGTTTCGAGTTGGATAACACAGGGGTATGACGGTATTCCTAATGAATTCTTTCAGGAGCTCGTTGATTTTCTGGTGCCCATCATTCTCTTGATTTGGCAAGAAGCCACTGGGAGAGGTACTCTTTCCTTCTTCATCAATTCTGGAGTCATTAAGCTGATTCACAAAAAAGGATCGAAGGATGACCTCAACAACTGGAGACCTATCTCTTGCCTGACTTCTCTTTACAAAATTTATGCCTCCACGCTCGCCCGTAGACTTAGCCCCATCATGGATGACATCATCCTCCCAGAGCAAAAAGGGTTCATTAAAGGTAGATACATTCTTGACGCCATCATTTCTATTTGGGAAGGTATGAGCTACACCGAAGAGGCCAACCTTGACACCTTCTTCTTTAAGGTTGATTTTGACAAAGCCTATGATAGGGTTGATTGGGACTTCATTCTGCAGTCTTTACATGATGTTGGATTAGGGAAAAAGTTTATCAAGTTCACCAGTATTCTCTTTGGTAATGCTAACTCCAGGGTTGCTATCAATGGTCAAATTTTTGAGCCCTTCAGACTTCACAGGTCTATTCGTCAGGGTTGCCCCCTTGCTCCGCTTCTGTTCGCCATCTGCAGTGATGCCCTTGGTTGGCTGGTGAGGGATTGCATGTCTCAAGGAACCATCAAAGGCATTCAAATCCCTAAGGCTAGTATGCAACTTGGTCTTCAGATGTTTGCCGATGACACCAACATGTTAACCCTTGCTGATGACGTCTCAGCCGATTCTTTCCTTTCTTGTTTGCATACTTTTTGTTTGGCTAGTGGATCCATTGTTAATCACAAGAAAACTGGTTTTTTTTCTACTAACACCTCAGTTTCTAGTTTCGGTGAATATGCATGGCTGTTCTATCATTAAAAAAGGTGAAGTCTTTCGGCTCTTGGGCATTCCTATGGGTTTTGGTATTTCCTTTGAGCAGAGATGGAATTGGGTGCTATCTAAGTTTAGAGATAAAGTGACTAAATGGCTTTCTTTTCAGCAAAATCTTGCACACAGGGTTTTTGTCTTGAAGCACTATATTCTGCCCACTATCACTTATTTCCTTGCGTGTTGGATGCCAAGCAAAAAACAATTGTCGCAGATCATTGCATTGTCCAGACGGTTCCTTTGGGGTGGCACGCAGGTCATCAACAAAGTTCCCAAAGTTGCATGGAATGTATGTTGTATGAAGAAAGAAGAGGGTGGTCTTGGTATCATCTGCCCTTCTAAGATGGCTACCCAACTCGCTGCTAAGTGGATTGTGAGAGCGTCTACCAGTAATGACTTCTGGGCTTGTCTTGTGAAAATGAATATTAATAAATTTCACATTGTTGGATTTAAAAGCTGGAACAACTTTGACTTGTGGGATGTCATCTCTTCCCCGTACTTGTTCTCCCCCTATGACAGTAGGCTAGTGTGTTCCTTCTGGAGGGCTTGTATGAAAGTTAAAAGCATGTATAAAATTCCTCTTGAGTTTGCTACTAACTTATCTTTTCAGGTGCAGCAGTCGGCTTGGATTGGTTGGAAGGAGGTCCCACCTAATTACCAACTATCCATTAGAATGAACAAGTGTAGAAAAGCTGGTTTCTCCAAATGGATGGACTTTTTCATTGGGAATCAGGTAATCGCTGAAGATGCCATTTTTGCTATTGACGGTCTTTCTTTTGCCTGTAAACAAATTATGAAGAACAAAAGGGAGGAGCTTCTGGTTATCCTAGCTGGATGTTATCCAGCTAAATTTCTGAGTGCAGGTGCTATTGCAACGGACATGTACAGATTCTTCAAAACTGTAAACAGATTATGAAGAACAAAAGGGAGGAGCTTCTGGTTATCCTAGCTGGATGTTATCCAGCTAAATTTCTGAGTGCAGGTGCTGTTGCAACGGACATGTACAGATTCTTCAAAACTAACTCTTTTATTCCCATCTCCAAGATCACTCCTAAGTTGAACAGAAATTGGAAAGTGCAATGGTCCCCATATCAGTGGAAATTTAGATTCCTGTGTATTTGGGTGTTTCCCCCCTCTGTTAAGCAGTCTTGTCTCCAATGGCTCATTGTGCACAAGGGGCTGTGGACCGGGGAGAGAGCTAGCAAGATTAACACTGAATTTGGTAAATATATCCATTGTGGCCGATTTGAAGACTTGGCTCACCCTTTTATTAACTGTCAGCCGGCTCAGAGCTTTTGGGCAGCGATCAATCTTTACTGCGTGAGCAATGGCCTCCCTCAACTTGGCTACAGAGAAATTCTCCTTGGTGTATGCTTTAAGATTGACATGCTGCTTTGGCATTTGATCAGAAACCACATTTTGTGGTCGATTTGGAAGAACAGATGCTCTAATGTCTTTTCCAACAAACCAAAAGATTTCAGATACTATTGTAAAACTGGTATCCGGAAAAATATGTATTTGTGTAACTCCTCTGTGACCGAGGCTACTTATAGGGTCACAAGCACTCATGAGGTCCTAAGGAAGAACGACTACAGGAAATGGAAACATCTCTTGCTTAACCTGTATTCTAAGAAAAGGAGCCAAATGTGCGCCCTCCTCAATGCCCTGAGGTAACCTTGCCTTTTTGGACTTGTCCTTTACTGGGGGTTGAAGTTGCTTTACCCCTTTGTATTTTATCTTTTCAAAATTAATATTTCTAGTTCTGTCAAAAAAAAAAAACACGTTGATATGCCGTGGCCTTGCATGTATTGATTGTTCCATACATCATTCATTGATCATGTCAGAGTGATGATGCATCGAAGGGGGTGGCAAAACTGAGAGGAATCCGACTATGGAAAGATTTTGTGTGCCTTCTGAAGTTTTTTTTTTTTTTTTAATGGAGGTTCGGCCGAGGCCTACTCCCCTGGACTTTAACTTTGAAATTGCAACTGTACAAGGAAGGGCATAGTACCCATGGGACCCCCCTTATCCCACAAGCACAGGGGTTTACAAGACTGGGTTAAACGACGGTCAACACTACCGCAAGGACAGACAAACGATGGCACTCAGCCACAATGCAACTCATTCCAGATTACATGTCCCTTACATGTTGCTGCCAGGGATTGAACCCTCGCCCCCGCCTCAAGAGATGAGAGACCCAACCACTATGCCAGCGCCTTCTGAAGTTCTGATATGTTAAAACTATGCCATTATTAAAACATGTGTGCCTTCAGATGATGTTAACGTGGACCTCTACCATTATTAAAACTATGCATTACAGAGTGCGCCGAACTATCTCTGTTCTGCCGGATGCTTCTCATCATGAATCAGATGCACGAAGTATTGTTGTCTCTCTCTCTGACGAAAATATGACACACGCCTGTTGATGCACTCACGCAGAACAGAGATATTTACTATATCTCTCACTTTCGAGCCTCTCTCTCTGGACTCGCCATGGCTATGGCTACAGCCGTGCAGGCTTCGTTTTCTGCAGCGACATCAACAGATTCTCCCTCGACTTCTCTCTCTTGCTCATTGGGCTTTTCTTCCCCCGTTTTTCTGAGCTCGTTCCCCTCTCGAAGGAGCCCGAACTTGACTCTCTGCGCCCCTGCACACGCCACATCAGTTTCGCATCAGGCCTTGGAGCCCTTGACCCAGCTTGAGACGGATCCTTTCCGTCTATGGCAACGATACTTGGACTGGGTGTATTAGCACAAGGATCTCGGGGTGTACGTGGACATGAGCAGGATAGGGTTCTCTGATGAATGTGTCGCAGAGATGGAAGGAAAATTCCAGAAAGCTTTTTTCGGACAGGAAAATTCCAAAAAGCTTTTTCGGATAACAGAGCTATGCTCTCTCCTAATCCTGAAGTTCCTCCTTTTGGTTTTTCTGGTCCAGTGGCTCGAAGCTCGAACTGTTTCCCGTTGTCTCCTATTCTTCTTGTCAAATCCAGTGCCAACAGTTTGATTCTCTCTCTCTCTCTTTATCTCTCCTCGCTCTCTCCTCTGTCTATCTCTGAGTCGGCTGGAGAAATAAGTTCAGTTAACCATACACACAGGTTCTGCAGACAGAGAAAGATCCGAGGAAGATATTGCTCTCTCTCTCTCAACCTCTCAGCTGGAGTATCGTATGGAGCACGCAGTAATACGAGCGAGTCTCCAGAATGCACGCTGAGAGCGTCGTTGAACTCTGAATGTGAATAAGGAGATGCAGACAAAGCCTTATCTTTGGCAAAGTCCGGTAGTGTGTTGACGAAACATCGCTCAGCTGCAGATATGACAGAGAAACAGACGAAAACATTGCTGTGTTATGAGAGTCTGGCTTCAGAGAAACACAACAACTCCACTCATTCATTCAAAGAACTGCAAAGGTAGTAGGTGTAAATGGCACTCTGAAATGCACCAGTAACTATACCCAAGTGGTCCACGTTCTGTAGGACAGTTGGTTGAGCTTTGGCCTCTTGAGGCAGAGGTCCAGGGTTCAAGTCCCAGGCTGGACATGTTATGGCTTAGGCCAGTTAAACCCAATTGTATTTATGTCTCATTCAGTTGTAACTTTGTCTAACCCCTGCTTTGTGGGATACGGGGGGTTCCGCGGGTGCTATGCCCATTCACTTGTACAGTTGCAATTTCAAAGTTAAAGTCCGGGGGAATAGGCTTCGGCTGAATCTCCATTTAAAAAAAAAAACTATACCCAAGTGATCAAGTAATCACCAACGCTATACTAATGACGATAACAGTGACACCAAGTAATGACATATAAAGTGTTTATAAACACTCTCAATAGTATGAGTACATTATCAACTCTTTAAACATGGACAGTGACATGAACTATCCACAAATGCAACATTCAAGGGTGGGAGAGTGGGCAAATGGGAAAATGGGGTAGGAGAATGATGAGACGGGTGGGAGGGTGGGCAAATGGGTGGAATGGGGCCATAAAATGAGTGAAATGATGGCAAAAAAGCTACTCCAAATTAGTGGAGAGCAACACCACCAAACTTGAGTACCACCACCACCAAAATCACTGCCAAAAGCACCACCAAGACCTCCATCTAGCACTCTGATACCATGTAGAGAGTATGCATGCGGAAGCAAAATGAAAAATAAAGTACTCTCACAAAACAAAGAATGTGTAAGACACAAAATGAGTAGACCATGAAATGGGTAGACTCATGTGGATTAGAAATGAGCTTGTCAAGAGCATGGAGTAGGCTCCTCAAGCTTCTAACCAAATACAAATGGGGGAGAGGCCCTCCTTATATAGATTTGTGAGGGGCTCTCCAAAATACATCTCATGTGGGATAATTCTCTTGAAAGGAGAATGAATACAACTGGTAGAAGCAAATGGCAAGGTACCCAAATACAAAGAAAATACAAGGAAATGTAATGGAAATGAAATGGAAATAGAGTGACTCCAAGATACAAAAGGGAGATGCACTCTCATATTCTCAACACCACACACACTCAATAGTCGTTGTGAAAGTTGCCCTATACTCACCCTCACAACTGGAAGTGGCCACAGTAGGTTGCTTCTTGCTCAACCAAGATATACATGAGCTACCAAGCATGAAGCAAAAGCCACTAGTGGACACACAAGTGTCATAGCAACCAGCCCAATCACTGTCAGAAAAAGCATGAAAACTGGCGGTAGTGGTCCCCCCTTGGGATAAAACAATCCAAGTAGCCGAGTACCACTCAAGTAGTGAAATATGTGCTTAACCAACTGCCAATGCTTGACACCTGGACAATGCATAAACGTTCTCATATGTGAGACAACAAACTGAATATCTGGCTGAGTAATACATAAGTAAATCAAGCATCCATCAGCCTGCTGATAGAGAACAGCATCAAATGCATCTCCAGCATCATGAAGACTCAATCGTAAACCTATCTCCATAGGAGTGGCATTAGGCTTATAGTCTTCAAGGAAAAAACACTACAATAATGTGTCAATATATTTCGTTTGACACAAAGACATTCCACCATCAACTTGCATAAATTGAATGCCCAAATAATGATGCAAATGCCCCAAATCAGACATCTCAAATGAGGCATGCAAATCAGCTTTAAAATCAGCAATATGCTTGTGATGAGGACTAGTGAGTAGCATGTCATCAACATACACAACAATGATCAGAAGCACATCATTAGCATGCTTAACATATAAGGTGCTCTCAGTTGGAATGTTCTCAAAACCATGTGCAATCATTTAGGCATGTTTCTTTTCATACCAAGCATGTGGTGCTTGCTTTAAACCATATAATACCTTCTTTAACCTGCACACCTGGTTTTCATGCCCTTTCTACACAAAGCCACGAGGCTGAAAAACATACACTTCTTAATGCAAGTCACCATTTAGATATGTTGTTTTAATGTCCAACTAATGTACATTCCAACCATGATGAGCTACAAGTGCACAGATGCTATGAACAGTAGTCATTCGGCATGTAGGTGAAAAGGTCTCATCAAAATCAATGCCTCTTTCCTGCGCATAACCCTTTGCAACAAGCCTAGCCTTATACATGTCAACTATTCCATCAGGCTTACGCTTCAGCTTGTATGCCCACTTAGTGCCAATGGTATTCTTGCCAGGAGGAAAGTCACATAAAGACCAGGTACCATTCTTCATCATAGCATCATATTCAAATTGCATAACAGCCATCCACTTTTCAGAAATTTGTGCTTCATCAAATAAAATAGGTTCATGCTCATCATAAAGGCCAGAGGCAGCCATAGCATAGCAATATGATGCAAAAGAGGCACTGTGAGAGCCAGAACAAGTATGATTTAATAGAGGTGCATCTAATTTGTTGTCACGCAAAGTCTGCACCAACCATTTTGGCATAGTTTTTGCCTCCTCAATATCTTCTCTCTCATCAACAAGTGCATCATGTAAATATCTATCAGAAATGGAATGATCTTCATCATCACATGAAACCTGCAAAGGCTGAGAAGTTGCCTCATTAGGACCAGCACTAGACTGTCCACCTGTAAAAAGAGGAAGCAAAGTATCATACATGTCTTTGGAGCTAACAGATGTCTCCTTAGTACATGAAAGTAATTGTTGGATAGCATCTTCCACAAAAACAACATCACAGCTAACCAAAATGCGTTTAGTTTGTGGATGATACAGATGATAACCTTCGCTTTCAAAATTGTACCAAACAAAAATACATTTTAGTGCTTTATCATCCAATTTCCTACGATGTTGTTCAGGCACTAATGCATATGACAGACAACCAAAAACATGCAAGTGAGCAACAGATGGTTTATGAACATGCCAAGCCTCATATGGAGTGGTAGACTGCAATGCTTTGGTGGGACACCTATTCAGTACATATGATGCACACATGATAGCCTCAAGCCAGAAACTATGTGGTGAAGCTTGACCCTTGACCATACACCTTGCCATCTCCATGAGTCTGTTGAGGTGTATACGGCACTATACATTGATGTTTTATCCCACATTCAACCAGAAATGCATTAAAGTCAGGAGACATATATTCGCCCCTCGATCAGAGTGGAGGGTGCCCATTTCACATGCAGATAGATTTTCAGCCAAAACCAAAAACAGTTTGAAGCACATAAACACTTCGGACTTTGCCTTCAATGGATATACCCATGCATGCCTGGAAAAATCATCAATGAAAATCACGAAGTAAAGATAGTTTCCAAAAGAGGGTGTCTACATAGGAGCACAAACATCACTGTGAACAAGCTGCAAATTCTGAGTAGCTTGAATTGAACCATCTTTTGGAAAGGAGGAATGCTTCATTTTGCCCAAAATACAGGCTTCACAGACATGTTTACCGGGTGGCTCAAGTTTGGGCAAAGAGGACACCATTTTAGATTTTTACAGGCATGGCAAACTAGCAAAATTCAAATGACCAAAGCGTGCATGCCAAAGCTTTGCATCTGACATAGTTTGAGAATCATGTACTGCACATGCTGAATCATTCACAGATTTTTCATAGTCTATGAGCTTATACAACCCACAACATAAAATGCCTGAAGCAATAATCATGTTGCCATTTGATAGATCATGAACTGTACACCTGTCATCAACAAATTTCAGAACCAAGCCAATCTTGGCTAAAGCTAAAATCGATAACATATTCTTCTTGATCCCTAGCAAAAATAAAGCATCTGACAAAGTGAAGGAACTACCATCAATAGTAGTCAGAATGATCTTACCAACTCCCATGACAGGATAAGAGTTGTTGGCACACGTGACATTATTTCTTGTAGGGGCAAGCTCGAGTGAAGTGAAAAAACTGCGTTGCGAGTCTACTACAAACATACAATGCTCATGAGAAGATGGGATCAAAATTGCAAATTGTAGTAAATGCCCATTCTTCATTCTGCACAAGATTAGCAGACTCTATTTTCAGTGTAGAGGTCTCTACAACAACCATTCTGGCCTCTTTCTTCTTTGCCTCTTTAGGAGCCAATTTTGGAGAGCTCTTAATGACATGATCATTTGTTTTACAATATTTGCAAACCAATTTCTGCTTTTTTTATTTCTTCTCATCTTTGTCTTCCTTCTTTGAATGTGCAGCATTTGCATATTTCTGCTTACTAGTAGATGAGATCCATTTACCTTTGCCCTTCTGACTAGCAAGGAAAGCTTGATATGCAACACACATAATAGACATGGTCTGCCTAGATTGATCTTCCTACGGCATAACAAAAACTAACTCTTCAAATGTTAAGTCATTTGGATTTCCTTTCATTATCAAATGAAGAGTAGAAGCAAAACTCTGATATGAGTGGGGAAAACCATTCAGAACAGTCTGCACAACTGAACTATTAGGAAGGACTTCATCAACAGAAATCAACTATTCCTTCAAATCCTTGATCTTTGTCAAAAAATTGTCCATAGAATCACCTTCATTCATATGCTCACACTCCATGTTTTCAGAGGTAAGCAACACGAGCCTCATTCCTAGCATGGTACAATGTGGTAAGTGTATCCTAAGCATCCTTAGCTATTCTGCAAGAGTGAATGTGAGGAATAATGGTATGTTTGACAGATAACGCTATCAATGCATATGTTTGAGTACCTCTGCCATCCCAACGAATTTTCTCTATTGTAGATGCAACAGGAACCGCAACACGAACAGGAATCTGTAGAATGTCACCATCTTTGATGCCATCAACATCAGCTTGAGTACCTATATTTGCAGGTGTAATAAGACGTTTTTCAACACCTTGCACAATATTCCACAGTCCTTTTGTGACCAATACATGATGCATCATATAAGCCCACAATGGATAATTGGTACCATCCAACTTATCCTCAACAACCAACATACGGAATACATCATTGCTTTTAGCCATGGCCACTGACAAAAATACTTTGATGCAGAAAAATGATTGTATCTAACAGAACTACCCAAACAAGTTCTACTAGACCTGTAGAAGACTTCGAGATGTTTATACTGGCGAACCAAAACATGTACATATCTTTGGTGCAAAAAGAAAAGATTGCCTACACAAGCACTGTGATAATAATGCATTCGGAGGCCAAAACGAGCTCAGATCGCGATTTCGGCACACACAGTGAAGCTGTTTTGATCTCCTAATCACCCTGAGTATGCACACCAAATTTCATGCGATTTTAAGACTATGATCGGAGGAGTGTCGACGATGCCCTAGATGAAGCGGCGACCTACTCTGATACCAAATTTTGGAGTTAGACGTCTACGAAAGCATGCAAACAACACAAGGAAGAAGGAGAAGCCTAGAGCACAACACACAGTACTGAATGTATTACCACTTGAATGTACAAAGATAAGTAACCCATTAGGGCAATAGGGGTATATACAAGCCCGGGGAAAAAAACCTCCTAAAGAGGGGAAAAAGTGCCCCAACGTTCCTAGTGTGTTCACACACATCACTACCTAAACATATCAACATTAACAGTCCACACATGTTAGGTTGTTTGGTTGGGCCTTTTGCCTCTTGAGGCAAGGGTGAGGATTCGATGCCTCCCTATGGGAAGATACTTTTGATCCCTAAGCCAGTGTATTGCCTTCGAGCAGTCCTTTCCAGGTGTTGCATTTGGGCAGTGTAACCCCTGCTTTGAGGGATACAGGAGGGTCCCATGGGTACTATATCCATTCACTTGTACAATCGTTCTTTCAATCAATTCAAGCAAGGGGATTAGGCTTCAATACAACTTCCTCTTTTTTTCTAAAAAAGAATATTTTCATTTTTAACCATACCCTTTGTATTTTATTTCTACGTAAGAAAGTTAAACATATGTCTATCTTTTGATTAATAACATGTTTTCCACTTATTCTAATCTAATGCCTCTAGCTCTAATAAGTTCAACATCAAATAAAATCGTATGTGTAGTTTCTTTTAACAAACTACAACTCTCTATCTATAAAGAAAGATGGATAAGAGATGGATGGAGAACATGGATCCTCACTTAGATAGAGAAGATGTGTTGTTATATAAACATCTACCAACCAATCATCTAACTAGAAAGACAACATAATCAACTAGTCTAGACCACAAAGGTGAAGCAAGAGTATGTATCCACCCATCCAACTCCACCCATATAAATACCTCTAGCGCAAGGGTTCTAGGCTTGCCATGTGTCCAAGTCACATGATTTCTCAAGAAGGGTTCTTCACATGGTTTCTAAGTCAAGCAATCACATGGTCTAACTTGGAATCACATGGGATCACTTAAAATCCACATGGATTCTTAAGAGGAGCTCTAAGCTTGTATGCACAACCTCAGGGGGCCTTGGCATGAATTATTCAATTGATAGAGTTCCACACCTTAGGATAAAAATCATAAGGTTCACACTATTCAATTCCCAAGGGTCATAAATAAAGCCCAAGGGTTTTCCAAAGGTTTCCCAAGGGTTTCCCTAGGAAAACTAGGGGTTTAATCCTTGGAACCCATGTAATTAACTCTAGTTATACAACATTTTTCTGGCTTTAACATTTTCATCCTCAAAAATATGTGTAGGTATAATATGTGGAGTATTTTCCCATGCACCATAATCTATAATCTAAGCATGGCCATCTCTCTCTTTAGATTCATTTTCAGTAATCAGGTAAGGGCTACTACTTTCCTCAATATGAAAGGAACGGAATCAAAATCCCTGTCCAAAACACTTTCCCTTAGTCCAATTGAATGTACATGCATGCCTTGTACCTGTGGACTACTGAAATGGGTGGATTTCTTTGGTGGTCCTTATTTAATTGTTTCCCTTTTGTACTTTCCCAAACCTCAAGCTCCATAAAATCTTACATTTATGTACACTTTGTACCTCCCTAGAAATGCATAATTTTTTGGAGTATGCAATAGAGATCCCGCCTCTATCTTGCACGTCAATCCTTCTGGAAATATTTGACATCCAAGACTTCTGGATCCAAAAATTACATCTTTTAAGAACTGGAACCATTTAGTAAACCCTTATTCTAGGTCTTTATCTAAGCTTAGTAGGTTCTTCCAAAGAAAATTAGTATCAACTATCTTGAACCAACTTTGATTTGTACCCTAGAAAATTACATATACTAACCTCAAAGGCCACCAATGCTTTGTGAAGAGGACAAAATCATTTCTTACTTAACCAATTCCTTTGAATCCTCATACTAATTGAGAGCAATACTTATTAAGCCATCAAGATACCTTCTTGCTCGATCTTTTATCTATTGAATGGAGTTAAATGATCCAAATTTTCTTTGCTTTTAGTTCCAAGGTCTTGCAAGAAAAAGATGTTTGAGACAATGTCAAAATTGTCCAACTAGAAGCCATATTATATGCTTTGATATACGTCACATATGGAATAGTGTGGCATCATGGCTTATCAAAAACAACTTAAAAATGCAACCAGAGCACTTGGAATCAAATCACGATGGAAGCACAAACACTAAAACGTGTTTTCTTGGATTTTTGGATTTGTGAAAAGCAAATTGGGCACCGAAAAATCCTTTGCTATTCCTGTGTTTGGTCCGCCAAAATTGGTGATAGCTTGTAGAGTTTGTTGTGCTTTTTGAGGTTGCTATATAATAGGCACGTTGGGGTCACAATAGATCATCACTCAAGAAGCATTAACAAGTGCTACACACTCTTGAAGGTGATCAAGGAGGAGGTCCTCTACTTTGAGGGAGTGTTCTTACACACTTAGAGGAGGTGTGCTCTACATCTTGAGTACTTGGAGGAGTTTGTATCAGCCAACCATTAGCTATCTTGCTAAGTTACTATGAGTAACAAGCCTATTTCTGTCTCACTTGTTCATTCACTAGTTTTTTATTTACGATTAGTCAAGATTAGGGTTTACTATAGAATAGTTATAAATTGTTCATATTCTCCATATCCTCTCTCACACACTCTTCATACCTCTTAAGCACTATACACACAATTTCTCGTATCTAGTTCTTATTTCTGCCTAGATTTAGATCTTATCAGTTTGTATCAACTACACACATTGTAATTTGACATTCATATATAAGTTACTGTAGGTGAGCATTCAAGCTTACCGTACACTTTGTAAAAATTGGTCTAATCTCTCTCTCTCTCTATCTCTCACTCATCTATTTTTTAGTCTTAACATGTGTATGTTAAGGTTCATTTGTTGGAAGATCTTATAAACTTGTGATTTAGTGTTATTGAGACCCACCCCACTTCCAACAAAAGATACCTTTTTATTGGAATCATACCCCAAATCCTTCTAGGAACTTAGTGACCATTCTTGAATCACTTGGACTCATCAGCCAAAGATTCAAAGAATGATCTTTTATAGATCATTATATTCATAACTTTATATTTGGATAGGATTGACTTTTAGCAAGCTCCTCATTTTGGAGTTTGACTCAAAAAGTCCCTAAAGTTTTTATCCTCTTTCCCATATCCACTACACAACCTAAAATTCTATTCATTCTATTGAAAAGAATGCATCTTATTAAGAGGATAAAGGATAGCCTTTTTCTAAGGTAAATGTCAACTTATTCCATTTATCCTCTTGTAAATACAACCAAGTGTATTTATATGGTTCAAGTAGCTAAATGGCTTTACCTCTTTACAAACTTATTTCTCATGTTCTTATTTTTAAGGCTTATCCCGATGATTCCTATCTTTTTCAAGTCTGTTTCCTCTCTAACCATCATAGAAATTTCTCAAAGGGAGTCAGTTCCCACTTTCCCATACCTGTGAGTTATTTGTCCAATTCGTAGCACCACAACCTTTATCTTTCCACCTTCTCTATCCTCTCAATGCTCTCTGTTATCCTAAGTTCCATCTTCAAATTCCTTGGCATCATATTCATGAGGGTAAGGTATATGGTGTCTGATGACAATCAATCTTATATATTAAATATTTATCTGGTCAACCATTAAACTTTCCTTGGCATGATTTATCAAAACATTGAAGTTTTGGTCTTTTTGACCAGTCTAGGTCATTTGATTTTTCCAAAGTTCGTCTAGCCAAGTTGATTTGAGATAAAGGACCAATTCTCTATCCTTTTAGATCCTTTGTTCTATGATATTTACCCATGGGATTTGCTTGGGATGTTTAACTCATACCTTCATGAGTTTACATCTTTGCTTAATTCTTTAACATCTTGTTGATGTTATCTGAACATTTAATTGTTCTCTTAGGGATACACAATTATATGTTGTCCCTTTGACCTAAGGAAGTTCTCATGCTTACCTATCCAAAATTTCTTAATGCATCATTCTCAAATACCTTACTATGGATATGCTTCAAGTCTTAGAATAGCTTATAATTTGGTTAATACCAAACTAGAATTCCTTTATGAATTCCATTCTTGCATATCCGACTATCACTTTGTTTGGGTTCAAATTTCAAATGTAAATAGGTACATGATATCAAATGTATACCTTAACTTTCACAAAAGGGTTTAAGGAGTGCAATTATCATATCAATGGTACCTTTCTTCCCCCATTTAAGAGTTCTCATCCTTAAAACTTTTAGGATTTAAGAAAATTGCTTTTTATCCAATTTCTTAGACCTAACTGGGACTTGATTAATGCTCAATTTTCTTTTCTTTCAAATTGATTGAACAAGTCGGCAATTATCCTCGAGTTCAAGCTTCCATTATCCTTAAATCCAATGTCTCATACCATTGAATTCACTTTCGTGATACTAAACCTAGATGTCCCATACCATCCGATTTACACTCTCACCTTAGTGTAGAAAACTTTAGCTCTTCCTCAAGGATTTCTTACTGAGAAAACTTTGTTCGTCTTAGTCTAATCAAGTACATTCAAAAGAATTATAAGTTATATCCTTACAAAGTATTGGTTTATTCTTAAAAAGAGTTTAAAGATTGAGTCTTCATTGAACTATTCCTTTGATCAGATGCAATCAAAAGGATGTTTTTCTAGGCCATTTGATAATAGAAATAGTATTTTCACACTAGATATTATCCTTCGACATAGTTGTGCATCTATCTCAAAGGAAATAGTAAATTGAATTAGCACAATAGTCATATCCTTAACCATATTGGGAAGTTGTCACTTACTCATATGGCATATTCTGGCATAATGGTATTTAGGATATCTTACAACCATTTACTTATGTTCTACTATGTTGAATATGCTATGATCATTCTTCATCTTTATGAGGTGAGTCATTTCATAGTAATGGAAAAACTTTTCTACTTATATATGCTTTAAATGCATCACTTAGATGATTAAAACCTCTCAATAACACCATTTTGGAATAGTCTAATGTTTGTAGAGATCCACCAAGTGTTAGAGTGGAACTGGAGGTAGAGCCTTTGTGAACATATCTTCCAGGTTCTCTTGAGACGTACACTGCTCTAGAGTAATATCCTTTGATGCAAGCTTCTCATGGCTGAAATGGTACTAAATCTCAATATGCTTCTTCCGAGCATGGAACATTGGATTCTTGGCGATGGCCAAGGCTGATTAGTTGTCGGTGTGAATGCATGTCAAAATAACCTTCAAAATACTAGTGTCAAATAATAATCGTCAAAGTGAGATGGTCTCGCATGCTGCAAAGCTCGATGCTCGATACTTGGCCTCATTGAATGATAGAGAAAATGTAAGTTGCTTCTTATTTGCCCAAGAGATAGGTCCTGAGCCAATCAAGAACATGTATCCAGAAGTTGACAATCAAGAATCAAGATCATAAGCCCAATTTGAGTTTTGAATATCCGGCAAGCTCAATGACCCCTTTGTACCAAAGATCATGATGTTGGGTGAGGGCAAGGTATCGTAGTAGTCTCTAAGCAACATCCCAATGTGTTTGATGAGGTTGATCTGCAAACTAAATGAGTATATGAACTTCATAGGCAATATCTAGCCTTGTGTTGGCTAGGTAAAGTAAGGAGCCAACAAGCTGTTGATATGCATGCACATCCACAAGTGATGAGGAGTTATCCAGTGTGAGCATGATGTTTGGATCAAGTGGTGTAGATACTAAGCGACACTGGTCCATGTTATATCTAGATAGAAGATCAAAGCACCGCTACCCCGGACCCCACAATTGGGGACCCTGGTAACTCCCTTTCCTTACAATACCTTACATGGTCCAATATGACCTTCATCCAACATGCAAGTCGGGATTCCCATCAATAGGGTAATGCATGCTTGGCTTCTCCTCATAATGGGGGCCTTACAAAATGTGCATACAATCATGAGGGGTAGACATTGATCATTTGTGAGACGAATAAACCTTCTTTTGTTTGCCACACCTCTATAACTAAGAATTAGTGTCTATCATAGAACACTCAAGGTGGAACTGTGTAGTGATGAATTGGATGCGTTCATCATATGAACCTATCAAAATCAAGTCGTCTACATAGAGGATGATGATTGCAACTAAGGACTCTTTCAAATATATGTATAAGTTAGCATCGAAAATGCTCCTTTGAGATCCTTTAGCTTTGAAGAACTTATGAATCTTGTCATACTAGGCCCTACGAGCTTGCTTGATTCCACAAAGTTCTTTGTGAAGCTTGTATACTTGATCTTCATTTCCATTTATTTTAAAACCTTTAGGTTGTTTGAGATAGACCTCTTCTTGAAGATCATCATTGAGAAAAGAAATTTTGTGTCGAGTTGGTAGATGGGCCATTTGAAGTGTGCACTTAGTGCAAGAATGACTCGTATAGTTATAAATCTTGTAGTAGGGGCAAAGGTTTCTTCATAATCAATGCTATACTTTTGCTTATAACCCTTCGCTGCAAGTCTTACTTTATACTTGTCCAAGGTACCATCTGATTTGTATTTGGCTTTGCATAGCCACTTAAATCCAATAGCTTGATGATTTGGAGGCTTTGGAACAAGTGTCCAAGTATTGTTCTTTTCAATTGCATCCATTTTTATTTGCATATTTGCTTCCCACTCATGTTGACCTTGAGCTTCTTTGAAATTAGAAGGCTATGGAATCTGTTGGATCTAGTGCATAAGTGCATAATCCACATAGTCACTTTCATCATGTTGTTGCTTCTCGATGAGCCTTTGAGATCTCTTGGGTTGTTGATAAGTACTTGTTGGGTTTTGCTTGGAAATAATTACGTCCCCCTCTAAAGTGTAGCTGGGTGAACTCAAAATTAAACTTGGCTCTTTGATTGAGTACTTTGAAGCTTCATCAAAGATGCAATTTTTTGAAATAGTGATGGAGAGTTTCTCAAGATCATATAGTTTGTATGCCTTAGATTGTTCACTATAGCAATGAATAGATGTTTCTTTGATTTAGATTGTAACTTATGTCAATCTTCCTTTGGCACATGTATGAATGCTTCACTTCCAAATACTCTAAAGTAGTTGACATTGGGCTTGCATCCATAATAGGCTTCAAATGGAGTCTTGTTGTATAATGCAATTGTGAAGCCTTTATTGATGATGTGCACTATAGTGTGTATGACTTCCACCCAAGATTTGAATGGTAATGTTTTTCTATGAAGCATAGTGCATGCCATTTCCATGACACTTCAAATCTTTCTTTTAGCTACTCCATTATGCGATGGAACATGAGGTTGAGTGACTTGCCTATTGATGCCCTTTTGCTTTAGGAAATTGGCAAAGTTGTGATTGATGCATTCACTAGCTCCATCTGATCCAATGGACTTCTGAACTTGATGCTTCATTCTCAACTTCATAAATCCATTCCTAGAATTTACAAAATGTATCTGCCTTGGATTTGAGAAAACATACTGTTTCCCTTTGAAGTCCAAGGGAAAGTGCCTATACACAATGATGTTTTACCCAACTCTCCTGATACTAGGTCAATTTTGGTTTCCCTTAAGTCCACAATTTCACTCCAAAGTTTTGATGGAGGAGGCGAGAAAACGCATGCGCGATTGGATATCCACCTCCAATGGTCACTTCCTGTAACCTCCCTTTCTTCACTCAACACCCTCCTTTCACGTCGGGTTCACTTATGTGGTCGGGATCTTGGGTGCTTAGGGGTGCACACGGGGTGCCAAGAAAGTAATCACATATCGATGCATATGGCTTTGTTGATAGTTCAAGTCAACTATCGATAATATGATCAACCTATCCTGAGTGCTTTTAGGCAAACTTTGAGTCAAAGAGTCATGTGGTCCTTAGGTAGGTAAACTTAGGGAGTGGAATTTTAGTAGTGATTTACATCAATTAGTTGTGCTAAAGAAAAAAATCAAGTTTCACTTAAGACTTTGAATTGCCGCTCAACTTTATGATGTTGGTCAAACTTTTTACTTTATGAGCGAAGATAAGCTTTTTTCTTTTTGGTTTAAATGAACAACGTTTTTTAGTACAAACATTGCTTAAGTATAAACCATATTGTATACTGCTACATGCACATCTAATTAAATACACATGTATCAACAGAAGACGTCCTGAATCGATGGTGATATAAGTGTCTCATAAAAGACAATCTTTTGAATGGTTGTCAATGCATTAGTTCTTATGCTTTCAGCAAATGTCGATTGCATTCCTGTTATGCAAAAGAGTGTTCCATCCTAATGCGAAGGAAAAGTCAGCATACATCGAGTTCGGTTTTAACACATGAGGTTGGAAAACAAAAGGTTACATTAATCATACGCTGAACTTCATCATCTAGTATAGCACCAAGCTTTCTGCAATCCTTAGTTATGACAAGGCTCTCATTCAAAGCCTCTCAACAGATAAAAGATTACTTATGCTCTTCAACGCAAAAATTTAATGCAATGATACTCTTCAGAGCATTAAACTCATGATTCTAATACAAGTAAAAAGGTTTTCCATCTACTTCAGCAATGGCCATACACAAATCTCTGATGATTCGCTGCTCATAATTTGTATTTTATTCCTTTAGAAACTGAAGTCAAGAGCAGTGTTATACAAGGATAACATAATTTTTATATTTAGATGCCATTTTTCTTATTAAGTTGCAAGACCGGCGATCTAAAACTCAGCAAAACATTTCACCATGTACTGCCAATGCTTGCACACAAAAACAATCAAAACAACCTATTGCATACTTTCAAAACCACAAAGTTGAACCATATTAAATCCTATTACCAAGTGTACGGCGCTGCTATGCTGAATGTTTCATTAATGACCAGATGACTGTGTGTTTTCTTCTCAATTCGTGTCTTTAGTATCAAGTATAAGTCAAAACCTCATTTGCTGAAAAAGTTTTCTACACCCTTTTCTCATACAACACATGGAGAGCCCCTGTCCACATAGTTCAACATTACAAGACTTCCTTACTAATTCTTCAGACAAAATTCTGGTAGTTCGAACTAGAGGCACGCAAAAGATAAATGCATAAAACACATCCTTTGAACTGCCAGCCAGATTTATATGATCGCAGAATAGTCTGTTGAGGGTGAGAGTGAAACTATACCATTCATATGGATTAAGAAGAAAAAAATGAATCAAATATGCGCAAATACATGCATGATAGAAAAAGGTGAAAGCATTCATAAAATTGCTATGACAGCATTCTTGGCACTTAAATGATTAAAGTACTTACAAATCTCTACATCAGTTGAAGTGCAGCCATACTCGTATAAGTGGCACCAATGCGTACAACAAGATTAATGCGCAGACATCAACAGTGCTCTCACCTAAACTCCATTTCTGTATCTCTGTGCATATATTCCTATTGATCAGTCCCGTCAGCTCCAGAACCTCACACCCTTTCGAGTCGTATAAAATCTGCGCACATCTCCCTTAGCATCCTTCCGCCGTCTTATTTCAGTTGTCGGATGGATTCGACACTGCAGGTATGCCAGTATCCAAGCAAATGCTGCTCTCCCCTTAGACGCACGCAGAACAGTAACCCTTGAATAGGTTGAAGAGAATAACCGACACAACCTTCTCTACTGAGATTTCTGCCTCCCCTGGCAGACACAGGCAATGGGTCCACCTCCCCCCTTGTATCGCTGATTCTTGCGTAGATTCGGTGAGCATGCTCCTCCTATTAAAGTATCTATGGCCGATGCGTCTCCAACTTCTTCAACTCCCCTACGCACAAGCCCACAAGCCCCAAAGAGCTCTACTCAAATGGTCCGCCATCGACTCCTTTTCTCTACACTCCCGAGCAGCTCCCCTCTGACAGCTTCTGATGGAAGGCGGGCAGACCACCACCCCAGGAAACTTCTGCAGATAGCCGGCGAGAAGCCTTGTTCCTCCTCGAATCCCCTTTTTTAATCGACCCCCCTCCTTCTCCTCCGAACTTTCCTGATATCAGCACGAGAAAAAAAAAACACCTTCCCCTCTCGTCGACAGCAACCCTTTTTTTTGTTTTTGTATATCGTGTGGCAGGAGATAAAGTTGCACCCCTGCCACTTAGAAGAAGATAGTCCAAAAAAAAACAACTCCCTCCCCTTTCGTCAGACCTGCAAAGGAAAGAGAGTGAAACAGAGTTTTGACCTATTACATCTACCAAATTAAATTCATAGATATCTGATTGAAGTCGTTAGTTCCCATGCTTGCAATTGCTCTGGTGAAAAAATTTGTCTGCTCAAAAAATGGTAGAAGCTTCCCACGACAAAAGGTTGAAGAAGTCCATGTTGTACTCCTTAGCATCGAGGCTTTCATATTGTATTCCTTTCATAATAATCTCCAAGAAAAGCTGACATTTTAGCCTCCATGTCATATGTAGCTTAAAACCCGTAGGGAGCACCATGAACCTGTTCGATAGCCTTAGCGAGGTGATGCTTCATAAGGAAACAAATTTAGAAACTGATCATCTTCTAAACCAATTGCTCTTGTTAAATCATAATCGATTTGAGTACTTATCCATAAAATCTCTGCAACAACAAGATCATCACAAAATGTAAACTTTGAGCATTTCCGTGTTTCCAAAACTTGTCATAAATCTGTGTATACTATTAGCACTTCAAGATATGAACAAAAGTGTTGGGATCTGGATGGATTCCTTCAAACTGCATCATCTTAACACAAGTAGTTGCATCTTGAACATGCTCATATTCTCCATAACCTGCAATCAAACATCTTCTCCTGCCAAATAGCAACACATTAGTGCATAAAAACCAAATATTTCTTGAGCTAACATACTCCCCTCTTCTACTTGCAAAGTCGTCCCGGACGAGCCAATTAGCACCTACAATATGATCAAAACAGCCATGAACATGTCAGTGTAAAACTTATTTGCATACCTCTTCATCGAGCCATCACTCCAACGGAACCTGCACTCATTGAAGCTATTAGTGCTAAAAAAAAATCACTCATGAATACATACAAATCGTTCACTTCAAAATGATCCAAGAACATGCACATATATGCAACTCCAATTCCAACATGCATCAAATTGCTCATGCATTCCATTATGAAAATAGTCTCAACCAAAATAACACATGCATATCTTTCCATGTTTTACACATGCACTGTCATTGCGAAAAAACAGAAACGAAAATACCGAAATAAACAACAACAACTGAAATGAATTCAATGGGAGATGCAACATACCCAAAATGCATACCCCTTTTATTGACCTACTATTCGCTATGTACACATATTCCATGACCAGACACTCCCTAAGAATTCCCATCGTCGTCCCACAAAAGCCATCGAGACCCGAGTACAAGTCAAGAGCTACATAAAAACCCTGGAGTGGCCCATACTCTGGAAAACCCTCGGATAAAGCACACCAGTTATAAAGCAAACCATTGCATTACCTCGCTAAAGGTCTCATCTATAAGTACATATACAGTATCCGTGCCTTTGAGAATGTTGATTCAGAGTGAGCTGATCTGTCCCAAGCCGCCATATACCAATCACACAAGCAAATAACATTCCCTTCCAGGCGATCGTCGCCCTCTCCTCTCTCTCTCCCCCTGAGGAGTGGGGAATAATTTCATGTGTAAATTTTATTTATACTCACACGTTGGCCTGCATTGACATTGGATGCGATTCGTGGACCTGACCACCCGGCCAAGTTGATTCCACCCATCTACCAACACAATGCAGCACACAACACACAACCACATAATGATAACACATAACATATATCAGCTAGCCCATAACGAAGCTGGATACGGCTCGTGGTCGTGACCGCCCGGCCACAATGGCTCCACCTACCTACCAACCCGTTATGGCGCGTAGCTAAGACACAAACACATACATCCCAAGCCTATGGCGAAGCTAGCTACAGCTCGTGGTCCTAACCACCCGGCTAGGATAAATCCACCCACCTACTAGCCCACCATAGCGCGTTGGTACAATCACAACAACACAATGTTTTTTTTTTTTTTTTTTATAGTTAATTAATTTGCCCCAGTCCTGAGAATTAGGAAGAGGAAGAAAGGGATTTTCCCCACTTTTCCCACACAGACATGCAAGCATACACACTCCATCCCTTGACAGATCAACCACCTCTTCACTCCATTCTCTCAATTACAGACACTACATATGTATTCATCAATTTGACTTTTCACTAGGTAACTACAACCGGCTATGCCTTGGTCCCTCGTATACCTATCCTTAGATGATCTAGAACGTGGGTCTCCGGGATGTCTCATATAGCCTCACCTCGTACTCGCATCCCGACGACTTCCCTAGGGCGAGTCAGGCTCAACTTCAGGAGCTCCGTCATCACTTCCTATCGTTAACACATCTGCCCAAGCCCAAGTGATATCATTTTCTTCGTTAGGCATTTCCCTCGAAGGGTCGAAATAGTAATATCGATCCCCCGCCCATCCTACATGTCGGATCAGGTATGTCTCAAACCACTCAATATGAAATATAACATCCAAACCCTGGTTTATGAAGCATACCAGCCAGTGCACTTGCTCCACATCATACTCGGTCTCAAAGTCATCGACCTCTATGTCCATGCGGGCAAATGTCTGGTCCGAGAAATATATCCCCAGCTCGTACAAATAGAGTTGAGTTATTTGATCTGCCATTTTGTTACTTAGCTCCTAACAGTCTCTGTGCAACACAAAAAAAATAATTAGAAGTCCAAAATTCTTGAGCTAGCAAGGAATAATCTTTATGATAACAAAAATCATAGCTAACATATGCGCATATATATATGTATATATATATAACTACACGTTTATGTACAAGTAGTCTACTACGTCCTTCCGCTTGGATCTTGTCTGGCTTCTCCCGTCCTAATGCTACTTGAAATATGGTTTGACTCGAAGTGCGTTAACCTTCACGGGAGCACATTCTTCTCCTAAATCCTGAATTTGCATGGAACCATTGGAGTTGAGTTCCACCACTTTAAACGGTCCTGCCCATCTTGTCTGTAACTTCCCCGGGAATTTATAATATTTACTATCATAGACTAGCACCAAATCCCCTTCTTGAATCGCATAGGTCTTGAGATTCTTGTCATGCCTCTCCTTACCTCTTCTCTGAATAGCTTCCAGACTTTGCTGTGCAATGAGTCTCTTTTCTTCTAGCTTGACCAGTTGTATGTACCTCTCCTTCAATGACTCTTCCTCTCCCAGCCTGGCCTCAATGGCCACTCTTAATGTCGGAACTTCTTTTTCGATGGGAAAGATGGCTTCCTCGCCATATACTAGGGAGAATGGAGTGCTCTTAGTCGTCACTCGGTAGGATGTTCGATACACCCACAAAGCTTCCAAAAGTCCCTCATCCTAGTCTCGCCTATGCACAACTACTGTCTTTGTCAGAATCTGTTCAAGAACCTTGTTGGTAACCTCCACTTGCCCATTCGCCCTCGGGTAATATGGAGTGCTTTTCCTAGGTTTGATCTTATACAATTCCATTAATTCCTCGATCAATTCGTTGACAAAATGTGTTCCTCTATCACTCACTAGCTTTGGCTTCTACCCACTTGGTAACATAGTCAGTGCAGACCAAGATATACCTATTGGATCTACGTCTTGAGGGAGGATCAATATGCCCCACAAAATCAATTCCCCATTTTTCAAAAGGCTTAAGAGCCAGCACCGACGTAAGAGGAGCTGCATGTGCTAATGTTGGTTTGCCCATTCTTTGGCATTTGTCGCATTTCTTACAGTATGTGTGAGAGTCTTTGAACAACATTGGCCACCAATACCCAGCCAATAAAATCTTTCTTGCCGTCAGCTCACCAGCAAAATGCCCACCGCAGTGTTCATCATGTAATGCTCTCAACACTAGGGTTGCTTCTTCTTCCTCAAGACACCTCCGATAAATGCTCTCATGGACAAAATATCGATAATAGAGCTGCCCACCAATGATGCTATGGTGTTTTGACAGTGCTGATAGTTTTTGCTTCTCTCTCTTGCTTGCTCCCGGCGGGTATTTAGTGGTGCACAAGAAATTCACCAAGTCGGCATACCAAGGTACCTTAGCATCAACCTGAAATAGATGTCCATCAGGAGCATCATCGGGCACACCAGAGATTGGCTCCTCATTAATAATTCGAGATAAATGGTCGGCCAATATGTGCGCTTTGCCTGGTTTGGTTACCACTGTGAACTAAAATTCTTGTAGGAGTAGCATCCACCTCATCAATCGCCCTGATAGCTCGGGTTTATTAATGATATACTTTAGGGCTTCATGATCCACATAAAACGTGAAATGCTTTCCCATCAAGTAATGCCGATACTTGTTTACCGCAAAGATCATGGAGAGGCATTCCTTTTCTATAGTTGTGTAGTTCCTCTCAGTGCTATTCAAGTTTCGACTTGCGTAATAAATAGGGTGGTCCAACTTCCTTTCATCGGCTTGGCATAGCACTGCTCCAACCGCAGTATGAGAAGCATCTTTGTGCACATGAAATTCTTTCGTCCAGTCGGGTGCTACCAAAATCGGTGCATTTATCAATCTCTCTTTGATCAAGTCGAATGCAACTTGACACTCTCCAGTCCATTGATATTGTTGGTCTTTCCTCAAAAGATTCGTCAGTGGTGCTGCTATTGATGCAAAATTTAATATAAATCGTCGATAATAATTAGCATGCCCCAAGAATCCTCTGAGTTGCCGCAAGTTTTGAGGAGGTGGAAGTTGTCCGATTTTTTCTACTTTATCCTCGTCAACTGCAATCCCTCTTTCGGAAATAACATGTCCCAAGAGCAATCCTCTTCGTACTCCAAATATACACTTTTCAGGATTTAACGCGATGCCTTTTTCAATGCTTCTTCTTAAAATAGCTTCGATCCTCTCCATCATGTTTTCATCGTTGCCTCTGATCGCAAAATCATCGAGGAATATCTCCATCCAATTCTGCAAATAGTCTTGATATGCAGCTATCATTGCCCTCTGGAACGTGGCTAGTGCATTGCATAATCCAAATGGCATCACACGATATGCATACGTACCCCATTCTGTCGTGAAAGTAGTTTTTGATTGATCCTCTTCATGGATTTGGATCTGGTTGTACCCACTGAAACCATCCAAAAATGAGTACAATTTATGGCCAGCCACTCTGTCCAAGATTTGATCACTAAACGGCAAAGGGAAGTGATCCTTTTTTGTGCGCTCGTTCAACTTTCGATAATCTATGCAAATGTGGATTTTCTTATTTTTTTTCGGAACAACTACAATTGGTGATACCCATTCGCTGGAGGCGATGGGATATATGAATCCTGCTTCCAATAACTTAGTCAATTCCAACTTGATCAATTCCGAGTAGACTGGATTTGTCCGCCTAAGTCGTTGACATATTGGTCGGGTGCCTTCTTCCAAATCTATATAATGTTGGCAGATTCGGGGATCAATTCCTCTCGGATCACTGCATGACCATGCAAAGGCCTTGCTGAAATTTTTGAGTGCCAATTTAATGCAATCTCGTACTCCATCTGGTAGCTCTAACCCCATGCTCAAGAACTTTTCTGGAAAAACTTCCCATTTTTCCACCTGAGCTTCTCGCGAATATTCCTTATTCCTTGATGACGCTGTGATTGAAAGTGCTCCCCGATCACGCGTGCATGGTTGGCCAATAAATCATTGTTTTTTTTTTGTTTCAACCAGACCCAATTTCTTTAGTTTAGCTTTTGCAATGGCTTCCGACACTTTAGTCTTACTCTTCGCTTCTTTTTCCGATTCTCGACTTCTCCTTAGAAGCTCTGCTTCTAGCACTCTAACCCTTTCTCTCAACTGTTGTACTTCCATTGTCGGAGCTAACTCCACCTTCAACTCTTCTTTTGAAGTTCGCTTCTCCAGGGATTGGGTAGCTTTGCTTCCCTTTGCGTCTATACTCAACATGTAGCACTCAAATTCACTTGTATGTGTCAACCATCCCAGCAACTCCTGGTCTGAGTCATCCTGGTAACATAGTGGATCTTTGTACTCGCCCACTTTCGCGTGTTGGAGTTTGGACAATTGCAAATTAAATCCATCCTGTAAAAGGTCCTTGGAAGTTTCCGTGCGTAAGGCAAATCTTACCCGCGCCATTTCTTGTCTAACCTTTTCCTTTGCTTTCAGCTCCCTTTCCTCAGCTGTTGTCGATTTCTTACCGGTCAAATTTGGAGACACTTGAAGTTGTATTCGATCAGCCTTCGGTCCAATTGTGATAAATCCTGTGCGCCATTCGTGCACACATTTGGCTTGCACCAGCCATGGCCGTCCAAGTAAGATCGAGAAGGTGGCCTCTAAGGTCCTTGGTCTTACTATCAGATAATCAACTTTAAATTCTAGACCGCCCACAACTGTGCTTACATTCTTCAAAAGACCCGCAGGCTTCACGTGTGTTTGATCTGTCATTCTCAAGGACATTGGAGTGTCCTCCATGTGATTGAGGCCCAAAGCTTTCATCATGTACTCAGTCATTAAGTTGACTGCGGCTCCACTATCTAAATGAGCCCCAGGGACTGCATATCCTTTATTCTCGACGGTCGTAGCTGGAGCATTCGAATCAATTTGCGTTGTAATACTTTGAATCATACCTTGGACCTCTTTATCTTGTCTCTTTTTATTGCGAGCTTTCCTCGGCTTCTTTATATATGTAGAATTGTTTCCTATATGCGGGTGAACATTTCAGCAATGTGCCAATGTCCAGTGTGACTTCTGTGTCGGCGAGCAGCTTTACGATGTCCACTTCCTTCAAACTTTGTCTTTCCTTCCTACACTTTGGAGCCCTTAATCTTTCGGGAAATGGTGCTATGCCTGGCACAAACTCTTTGGTCACTGGTGGAAGAATCTCTATCTCTTCCCCATCCTCAAACTCTTGCTGCTCAGCAAATCCTCCAACTTGGTTTTCTACCTCTCCATGCTCAGCTATCTTCTCTGATCTCGCTTCTTCGCTTTCGCCTTCTTGATGTTTCTTTGAATACTCTTGGGTCCTTGTGACTACTGCCACAGTTGGCTCTTTATGTGGTTTCTTGGCTTGGTAAGCATCCACAAAGTGCATTGACGAGCTAGAGCCTTCTTGAGGGTTCGGTGTCTTGAACACTACTCCGATCGTAGGAACGTGCTCTTGAGCTCTCGTTGTGGAATGAATTTGAGTATCAACATAATTCGAGGACCCTACTGGTCCCGTATCCTTGCTAGTGGAAGCTCTTCGTTTTGGACAATCTTCATCAAAGTGGCCCTCTCCACTACAGTACCTACATAGTGGGATATAATCAATTGGTTTCTTTTCGTTTGGACATCTAGATTGAGTATGGCCAAAGCCATGGCATCTCCAGCACTGGATTGGACCATCTCTTCTTTGATCACGTGCAGCTCCTCTCGGATAGTCTCCTCCTTGACCCTGAGCACCATATCCATAAGTCGGTCTGTTTTCCCAACGAGATGTAGGTGGAACACTTTGAGCGGGCAATCCCGTGTAGGGTCTTTCTCTTGTATCTCCCGATTTCATGGTCCTCTCTTCATAGGCTCTCTTGTTGTAACATCGGTCCTCCGTGTGATTTGTTCTGCCACAAAAAGTACAACGCATTCTAGGTGGTGATCTATCTGTGAATACTCTTGAGACTGTAGGGCATTCTGAAGCTAAATGGCCGTAACCATGGCACTTTCCACACCATGTATTCGATCTAAACACTTGGTTGGGGTTTGTAGTTACCTCTGGTTTTACTGTGTATGTTTCTTGGGTCATT
The DNA here is from genome assembly GCA_020310875.1 of Ceratopteris richardii. Lineage (NCBI taxonomy): Eukaryota > Viridiplantae > Streptophyta > Polypodiopsida > Polypodiales > Pteridaceae > Ceratopteris > Ceratopteris richardii. The sequence continues at coordinate 69,074,943 of CM035409.1, forward strand.
GTGGCAGCTTTTATAGCTTGTGTGACCAACTCCAATATTCGTTCTTCAGTTAGCGCAGGCTTTACCTCGCTTGGCGTGCTAGTGGCAGCTACAAAAGCTGGGGTCGTCAATGCGGGACTTCCTTGACCAGGATCTTTCATCGGTATGTTTCCTGGGCCTCCCATTGGCTCGTACAAGAGCTCCATCTTCCTTTGTTGACATAATTGTACTTCCTCCCAAAGCCTTGCTTGTTCCTTAGCATCTATTAAGGTTGCCAGTCTTGTCAGGCTGATATGCTGCTGCGCCGTAGGATCTCTCAATCTCACAATGAATCTTCTTTTCAATGTCTCATCGTTTGGGGCATTCGCGCCCATCTTTATTACCAACGTTTCCATTCTCTGAATGTAGTTATCGATGCTCTCATTGACTCCCTGTCGCAAGTAATCCATCTATTGGGCCAATCTATCTTGGAAGCTTTGTCGTCGAAACTTTGGCAAGAAGGCTTCCTTGAGCATCTGATATGTTCCACGCTCTTGTGGTGTCAAATTCCCATACCAATTGGCTGCCTCATCATGGAGAATAGCTAGAAAAATCCTCAACCTTTGACCCTGGTCAACTACCTCATTGGCCTCACAAGTAACCTCAAACAGCTAGATAAAACTATCAAGATCCTCGTCCCAAGCACCTGAGAACTTGGTGAAGTCCCCCAAATGAACCGAAATCCGTTGAGCCATTTCAAACAGAGGTGTGATGTCAATATCACTTCGATCCCAAAATTTAGTGCACGCGGCCTCAGGATCCCTCCTTCAAACTTTTGCACTTGATTCGCAACTCTCCTATGGGAGTACACGTTTTTAGCAGATTTTTTCGAGCTAGTCAAGGTTGAATCACTTTGCAATTCCCACCTCTTCCTTTCTCTTTCATGGGCTCTTCTCTGAGCGCATTCCTCTCTTTGCGTTTGTGTTGCTCTTGAGGATGAGCTCCCCTCGCTCATGTACTAGATCTGGAGTCCGCAAGCTCAGCCAACATGTGGCGCTAGGCGAACCTATGGCACTCTCTTATAGAGACGTGCCAAGCAAATTCCCGGCAAACGCACCAAAATGTTTCCCTCTGAAGTCCAAGGGAAAGTGCCTATACACAATGATGTTTTACCCAACTCTCCTGATACTAGGTCAATTTTGGTTTCCCTTAAGTCCACAATTTCACTCCAAAGTTTTGATGGAGGAGGCGAGAAAACGCATGCACGATTGGATATCCACCTCCAATGGTCACTTCCTGTAACCTCCCTTTCTTCACTCAACCCCCTCCTTTCACGTCGGGTTCACTTATGTGGTCGGGATCTTGGGTGCTTAGGGGTGCACACGGGGTGCCAAGAAAGTAATCACATATCGATGCGTATGGCTTTGTTGATAGTTCAAGTCAACTATCGATAATATGATCAACCTATCCTGAGTGCTTTTAGGCAAACTTTGAGTCAAAGAGTCGTGTGGTCCTTAGGTAGGTAAACTTAGGGAGTGGAATTTTAGTAGTGATTTACATCAATTAGTTGTGCTAAAGAAAAAAATCAAGTTTCACTTAAGACTTTGAATTGCCGCTCAGCTTTATGATGTTGGTCAAACTTTTTACTTTATGAGCGAAGATAAGCTTTTTTCTTTTTGGTTTAAATGAACAACGTTTTTTAGTACAAACATTGCGTAAGTATAAACCATATTGTATACTGCTGCATGCACATCTAATTAAATACACATGTATCAACAGAAGACGTTCTGAATCGATGGTGATATAAGTATCTCATAAAAGACAATCTTTTGACTGGTTGCCAATGCATTAACCAAGCTTTTTGCAATCCTTAATTCTGACAAGGCTCTCATTCAAAGCCTCTCAACAGATAAAAGATTACTTATGCTCTTCAGCGCAGAAATTTAATGCAATGATACTCTTCAGAGCATTAAACTCATGATTCTAATACAAGTAAAAAGGTTTTCCATCTACTTCAGCAATGGCTATACACAAATCTCTGATGATTCGCTGCTCATAATTTGTATTTTATTCCTTTAGAAACTGAAGTCAAGAGCAATGTTATACAAGGATAACATAACTTTTATATTTAGATGCCATTTTTCTTATTAAGTTGCAAGACCGGCGATATAAAACTCAGCAAAACATTTCACCATGTACTGCCAATGCTTGCACACAAAAACAATCAAAACAACCTATTGCATACTTTCAAAACCACAAAGTTGAACCATATTAAATCCTATTACCAAGTGTACGGCGCTGCTATGCTGAATGTTTCATTAATGACCAGATGACTGTGTGTTTTCTTCTCAATTCGTGTCTTTAGTATCAAGTATAAGTTAAAACCTCATTTGCTGAAAAAGTTTTCTACACCCTTTTCTCATACAACACATGGAGAGCCCCTGTCCACATAGTTCAACATTACAAGACTTCCTTACTAATTCTTTAGACAAAATTCTGGTAGTTCGAACTAGAGGCACGCAAAAACTAAATGCATAAAACACATTCTTTCAATTGCCAGCCAGATTTATATGATTGCAGAATAGTCCGTTGAGGGTGAGAGTGAAACTATACCATTCATATGGATTAAGAAGAAAAAAATGAATCAAACATGCGCAAATACATGCATGATAGAAAAAGGCGAAAGTATTCATAAAATTGCTATGACAACATTCTTGGCACTTAAATGATTAAAGTACTTACAAATCTCTACATCAGTTGAAGTGCAGCCATGATACGAGAAGTGCAGCCATACTCGTATCAGTGGCACCAATGCGTACAACAAGATTAATGTGCAGACATCAACAGTGCTCTCACCTAAACTCCATTTCTGTATCTCTGTGCATATATTCCTATTGATCAGTCCCGTCAGCTCCAGAACCTCACTCCCTTTCGAGTCGTATAAAATCTGCGCACATCTCCCTTAGCATCCTTCTGCCGTCTTATTTCAGTTGTCGGATGGATTCGACACTGCAGGTATGCTAGTATCCAAGCAAATGCTGCTCTCCCCTTAGACACACGTAGAACAGTAACCCTTGAATAGGTTGAAGAGAATAACCGACACAAGCTTCTCTACTGAGATTTCTCCCTCCCCTGGCAGACACAGGCAATGGGTCCACCTCCCCCCTTGTATCACTGATTCTTGTGTAGATTTGGTGAGCATGCTCCTCCTATTAAAGTATCTATGGCCGATGCGTCTCCAACTTCTTCAACTCCCCTACGCACAAGCCCACAAGCCCCAAAGAGCTCTGCTCAAATGGTCCGCCATCGACTCCTTTTCTCTACACTCTCGAGCAGCTCCCCTCTGATAGCTTCTGATGGAAGGCGGGCAGACCACCACCCCAGGAAACTTCTGCAGACAGCCAGCGAGAGGCCCCGTTCCTCCTCGAATCCCCTTTTTTAATCGACCCCCATCCTTCTCCTCCGAACTTTCCTGATATCAGCACGACAAAAAAAAACACCTTCCCCTCTCGTCGATAGCAGCCCTTTTTTTTGTTTTTGTATATCATGTGGCAGGAGATAAAGTTGCACCCCTACCACTCAGAAGAAGATAGTCCAAAAAAAAAAACTCCCTCCCCTTTCGTCAGACCTGCAAAGGAAACGGAGTGAAACAGAGTTTTGGCCTATTACATCTACCAAATTAAATTCATAGATATCTGATTGAAGTCGTTAGTTCCCATGCTTGCAATTGCTCTAGTGAAAAAATTTGTCTGCTCAAAAAATGGTAGAAGCTTCCCACGGCAAAAGGTTGAAGAAGTCTTGGTTAAGTAAGATGTGTGTCCATACCTTTGGTGCCACAATCTAGAAATTGAATACTTAGAAAGAAAGCATGAAAGCTCGTATAATAGTTTGTCTTCAACGCCTTGGGCTATAATATCTTTAGTGCTAGGATCAATCAACTTCACGAATGTGTTGTCAAATAAAACGTGTTTATGATGATTGGTGATTGCTTTTACAGAGAGGAAGTTCATACACAAGTTTGGTACAAATAATACATTTGATAAGACTTTGCATTCTCCTCGGTGATTTGTAAATTGAACTTTGGCCTTGCCTTGTATTGGAAGGCTTTTGTTATTGCCTAAATACACTTCAGTGTGATCTTCCATCTTTTGGAATGATTTGCAATCTTTGCACATTTGATACACTGCACCACTATCAAAGATCCACTCTTGTGAGGAGCTAGAAGTAATTAGGGCATTGGCCTCTATGGAGATAAATAGATCTTCATTAGGAGAGTGAGACCTATGCTTAGAGGACTTATATTTGGTGCTTGGAGGTAAAGGCTTTACAACTGTTCTTTGTTTTATAGCATAACTTCTCGAGATTCCGTGTTTTACCACAATAATTATAGCTGAACATCTTCAATGAATTGCCAGAGCCTTGTTTAGATGCATTGCTAGAGTTGTGACTAGTGTCTTTGCCTTATTGAATGGACCCTTAGCATTTATCATGGCTTCTTGTGAGGATGAGGACTTCGATTGTGAGTTGTGGAGGAGTAAATGTCTCCATACTTCCTCCTAGGTCAAGACTCGGCTGTAATTGTAAAGTGTTGTGACAAAGGTTTCATAAGTCCTAATAAGCTTATTGAGAAGTCTAATGGTCATATCCTCACTGGACACTTGTCTACCACACAATGCAAGCTTGCATTGGTAATCTTCAAATGTGGCAATGAATTTGGTAATGGAATCCTTGGACCTAATGGAGAGGTTGCAAAACTCAACTTCTAAGGTGTAGATTTTAGAAGGAGTTTTATCCTCATAAAGATTTTACAATATTTTCCAAGCCTTGTGTGAGGTCTTGAAAGAGATAATGTGACCTTTTTTCAACTCATCATAGGCTAACAATAACTATCTTAAGGCTCCCTTATCTTTGACATTCTAAATATTCCATGCCGCTAAATCGCTATCCTTGGCATTAACTGCTTCATATGATAAGTTGGTATATAGATATGCCCCAATTGTATCTTTCCATAAATTATAGTTTATCCCATTTAATCTCTCATCTTTGGTCATGAATATGGGCATAAATGAAATCAAGTGCAAGTGACTATAAGATTTCATGTTCGAGATTGTAGACATTGTTGTTGTTGAAGCGAATTGAATAAACAAATGAATCAATACACTTGAAAAATGGAGTCAAAATTGGCACCAAAATTTGAGATGGAGTAGGGGGGCTTAGAGTAGCCCTTGAAAATTGGAAACCCTTGGGGGCTTAGAGTAGCCCTAAACTTGTTGACAACTTGGAGGGGGGGCTTAGAGTAGCCCTACACTTGTTGACATCTTGGAGGGGGGCTTAGAGTAGCCCAAAATGCAAGAGAGAGACACCCTTTGGGGGCTTAGAATAGCCTCCCAAAGCTCTCACACCCAATATCCATTATATTACTTTGGATTTTACAAAATATAGGGCAGTTAGTGCCAAAGTGAGTCAATAGTGAAGTAAAAATGAGGGTTGGACACTTGGAAAAATACAAAGCAACCCCTTGAGAGTGTCAAATTGGGTTCCAAAAATTAAGAGTGGGTACCCTTCGAAAATGCAAAATGATTTTTTTAAGTAAGGGCTACAATTATCATCAAGGAATGCTAAAAGATATGGATTCAATGATTCTTGGATCTTAAATGATTTGCTAGGATAAAATGGATATGATGTAAAGAGAGGTAAAGTTAAAGAAGTAAGTAAGAGTCCATGTTCATTGCTTTAATGAAGACTTATCTCAATGGAAAATGACACTTGGATGGCAAATATTGGAATGACTGCCAAATTTCATGAGTAACAAGAGTCCAAAAGCAAAACGACCAAATACTCATAATGGGTGGAGCCTGTTCATTAATGTGTACTATCACCCCACCAAAAATCTATTGTGTTTGATGCATAAACAAATGAATGAGAGAGTGGTTAAGTTAGGAAGAAAATGACATCATTAATGATGTCGATTGCAATGGGAATCTTTATGATACAAAAAAAAATTGAAAAGAGAGAAATTAATTGAATCTGAAGTGAGTCCACATGATTGAGAGATTCATGGCTCTCTCTCTCTCTTCCCCCTTCAAGACATAGATGATTCATGAGATGCAAGTGTATCTGAGAGGTACATTCTTTTTCTCTGAATCTCTCTATGAGAACTCGTCAGAGATAAAGTCCACTCTCTTTGCGTTGACTCTCTCTCTCTGTGAGGAGTCATCAGAGATGAAGTCCACAACTACTAGGTGAAATGTTTGTGATCTCTTTCTCTCTTAGGTAGTGCACTGGGGCATCTATGTGTAGCTCTGATTTGTTGTCAATGGAGGATACAAGATTTAATCTATCTACACCTTAGATTTGTGACGGGATGAGCTCCAAAGTTGGACTTACATAGTTGGTAACATTGAGTGTAGGTAGACTCCTACTGGGTGCTAAAGCAGAGGCTAGAGAGATTGCTTAATCTTCTTCCTTAGATCATTGATTGTGTTGGTAGGTAGGATTAGGTGCAAGCCTTCATCTTTTTGCACAGATAGGCTAGTGCACTTTTGTGCTAGCATAGAGAGTATGGAATAGCAATAGGTGTTCTAGTGGTTCGAGGGATCTCCACACCACAACATTTCCAGGGTTCTAGTATGAAAGATAACACAACAACATTTCGAGGGATCTCCACAACATTTCCAGGGAGATCCACATGGAGTTCACTATCTTTGCTCAGTTTGCTTCGACAGGCTATCAAGGTTCAGTGAAGGAAACTTGTAGAGAGGAACTTTGTATCTCTCTAAGAGAAGGAATCTATCCCGATGTGGTTGATTGCAACAATCCACCAAGCGCTTGCAAGCTCACATAAATCACCTTGTTTTGTGCCCTCTCTTGCTATGCAACATATGCTAGCAATGCAATGATGTATTTGTTGCTGCCACAAAGACTTCTCCACTATGTGAGATGTTTGCAACCTTCACAACAAGATCATCAACAAGTGAGGAAAACTATTGGGGGCTATATTTTGGATACCTCCTTTAACAATAATCTTATTCTATGACGTAATATGGTATTTATTTTATTTCCCTGGACATGGATATCTATAAAATAAATATGGAAAATAGAAGTCAAGTGGCCCCCAATGCTAAAGAGATGACTAGCTCTCCTTGCAGTAAAAGAAAAATGGTCAATATGAAAGGAAAATATCAAAGAGAGATGGAAATTCTAGATATTCAAGTATTCAAACCTTGTCCACTCTCTTTAGAATGAAAGAAAATTCTTTTCAAAGGGCCCATAGCCCCACCATGTCATGAGGAGGGAGATAAGGAAGAGAGCTCACTCACACACTCTCACACACAAAGAGGAGCATAAACACAAATTGAGGCAAGAATGATCTTCTTCTTCTTCTATTACATAAAAGGAATATACAAGAATGACCTAAAACAACAATACAACTAATGCAATATATAAAGAACAATACATAAGGAAAAACCTAATGTTCACGAATGAGTGAGCTGGCAAGAAACAAATTATGCACCATCACTCTCGGTAGATGAAGCTTGTAAAGCTCAATGAAGTATCATGACATATATTGGCATGACCACTATACATGTCAAAGAAATGAAAAAGTGATACATGTCATCTTAGATAATCACATGTTGAGCTTCATATCTCAACACTCTCGCTCGAGCTCAATGTTGTGTCCTCTAATCCAAGCATCTTCTGAAACTTCTTCAACTTCTCAGCCCCAAGTGATTTAGTGAAAATATCAACAACCTGCTCATTTGTCCTCACATAAATAAGGTCAATATCACATGCTAACACCTTTTCCCTGACAAAGTGGTAATGCATCTCGATATGCTTTGTTGTAGCATGAAAAACAGGGTTTTGTGCTAACTGTACATTGCTAAGATTATCACAATATATTATGATAACCTTTTGCACTTCCACACCTAAATTTCAAAGTAGCATCTCTAGCCATGATGCTTCACATGCTTCCATTGCAGCACCTCTATACTTAGCCTTTGTACTCGACAAAGCAACAGTGGGTTGCTTCTTGCTGCTCCATGTAATAGCTTCACTCCCAAGTGAGAATAGAAAGCACTAGTAGATCTTCTATCTAGAATACTACCAACCCAATCTACATCGGTGTATCCATGAACCTGCAAATCTACACCAGGTTCATAAAACAATGCATAATCCAAAGAAGCACTCACATAACATAGCGTGTGCTTCAGAGCATCTAAATGCAGCTTCTTGGGAACCTGCATAAATTGGCTTTCAAGTCCAATCGTGTAGCTTAGATCAAGCCTTGTAATTGTGAGATATATTAAACTTCCCACAAATTTTTTGTACATAGTAGCATTTTCCAATGCTTCACCTGATGTAGTATCCAACTTCAGATTCTAATCTAATGGCATAGAGATTGACTTACAATCATCCATACCATAATTTTGCAACATATTCAAGGCATATTGCCTTTGCTACATCCAAATACATGTTTCTATATGTATAAAATCAATGCCCAAAAAATAGTGTAGCACACCGAGATCTTTCATGTCGAATTCTTGCATAACGAGTTGCTTTACCTCTTTAATGCTTTCTTAATTATCACCTCCTACAATCAAGTCATCAACATGAATAGCCACAATCGTGATGCCATCATCACCCTTCCTTGCATATAATGAATGATCTGCATCACAAATAGAAAATATAATGGTGGTTAAATAATCAACAATTCTTGCATGCCAAGCATGAGTGACTTGTTTACACCCATACAAAGCCTTTTGCAACTTGCAAACATATTCTGGGTGCTTTGAATCTTTATGTCTTTGTGGCTGGTGCATGTATGATATTATACTCGTTCAGGATCTCATAGTGCTTCTTTTGCATCAAATTGCTATGCAATGGATGCCTTTAGTCTTTGCGATGAGAATGATCTTATTTCTTTCTATGAACCATAAAATTCAAAAAATTTGATGGCTGTTATGCAATCATAATATGATGCTATTATGAAGAATGGTACCTTGTCTTTATTGGATTTGCATCCAAGCAAAAAGGTCATTGGCACTAAATGGGTATATAAGCCAAAACATAAACATGATGGAACAATTAACATGTATAAAGCTAGGATTGTTGCAAAAGGTTATGCTCAAGAGAGAGGCATTGATTTTGATGAGACCTTTGCATCCACTTGAAGAACGACCACCATTCGTAGCATCTGTGCACTTGGTGCTCATCATGGGTGGAATGTGAATCAATTGGACATTAAAACAACATTTTTGAATGGTGACTTACATGAAGATGTGTATGTATTTCATCCTCATGGTTTTGTGTAGAAAGGGCATGAAAACAAAGTGTGTAGGTTGAAAACGGCATTATATGGTTTGAAGCAAGCACCACGTGTTTGGTATGAAAAGATACACGCCTTCTTGATTGCACATGGTTTTGAGTATAGTCCAACTGAGAGCACCTTATATATTAAGTGTGCAGATGATGTACTTCTAATAATTGTTACATATCTTGATGACATGCTACTAACTGGTCCTAATGATAAGCATATTGTTGAATTTAAGGCTAAATCTCTTTGAGATCTTAGATTTAGGGCATTTGCATCATTATTTGGGCATTCAGTTTATGCAAGTTGATGGGGGATTAGCTTTGTGTTAGATAAAATATATTACACAATATTGCAATGATTTGGCATTGACGATTGCAAACCTATTGTCACTCCTATAGAAACATATTTTCGATTGAGTCTTCATGATGCTGGAAATGCATTTGATGTTGTTCTCTATCAACAGGTTGTTGGATGCTTGATTTACTTATGCATAGCTCATTCTCATATTCTGTTCGTAATCTCCTAGATAAGCAGGTTTATGCATTGCCTAGATGTCAAGCATTAGTAGGTGGTTAAGCATATATTTTGCTACTTGAGTGATTCTTGGCTACTTGGATTGTTTTATCCCAAGGAGGGATCATTATCACAAGATTTACATGCTTTTTTTGACTCAAACTAGGATGGTTTCCATGACACTCATGTGTCCACAAACAATCTTTGCTTCATGCTTGGTAGCTCATGCATATCTTGGTTGAACAAGAAGCAGCCAACTATGACCACTTCTAGTTGTGAGGCTAAGTACAGGGAAACTTTCACAATGATTGTTGAGTTGTGTGGCTCAGACACCTTTTGGCCGATTTGGGTGTTGGTCAATCTTTTACCACCACCATGTTCATTGATAGTTAGAGTGCATATGCACTTGCAAGGAATCCTGTGGTCCATGCTTGCAAAAAGTGTTGGTGCAACTTACAAGCCTACACTTTTGGCTTGAAGGTTACATAGAAATGAGGTTCCGTGTGAACCATAGCTAGATGATTCTTATCTCTTTGCCTCTTTGTAAAAGTTAAATCTTCATTGATTTGAGAGAACATGTGTAACCACCTACCCAAGGGAGTCGTGGACTTTATTAGTTGTAAATCATCAATCAATTAGAGAGAATATCTCCTAGGATGTAGGAGCATGATTATAGAGAGCCAAAGTTTGAATTCAAAATTCAAACTTTGGACTCAACCTCTATAAAAGATCAACTCAAAAAGTCGCGGTATGCAAGTCACTTTTCGAGCTCCTCATGTTCATCTCTGAGTGTGTGTGAGGCCTACACTCTAGGCCACACCTCTCTACACCATTAGGCCATGATTACCATGCCTATGGGATTGTACAACACTGTTCATTAATACATTACATTTACATTGTTCATTTCTGAGTTCTCTGTCATAGTCTATGTAAGTCAGTCAACTTGTGGAGATCATATATCACTCATTTCTCGACCAAATTCAAAGATCTATAGCTTGTTGGAACCAGATCAAAGTCATCTACAAGCTGTCAAAATCTGAAGGATTTCTATTAAGCCATTTCAGAGAAAAGTTCGTCGAGGTGATCACTGGTCGAAGTCTTCAATAGTCCTAAAAAATCGGGGGTAAAGGTTTACTTGCTAAATTAATTTCTCTGAGCATAGTTAATCTTTTTAAGTGATTCAACTTGGAATAGTTAGCTTGATAAGCTAGTTAGATACCCCTAAAAGGAATTTTTCCAATTCCTATTGTGCTGGTCATACTGAGCAAAAGATACAGCAGGTGTATGGTAAAAAATAGAAGGTTTTCTTGAAGACTTGAAGTTCAGAGTTGTCTGTTTGATTCTATTTTTTCATACATCATTTCCAAAGTACATAGGCACTTTTATGGTGTCATTGGAAAGCTTAGAAGGTCTACTTATCAACTTTGAAGCATCCAAGGGCTGGTACAAAGCAGGATTTTGCAGTACCTACTAATCATCTTGAAGTATCCATCCATTATTCCCAACAGTGGTATCAGAGCAAAGTCAAGGTAAAATGGGAGATGGTTTTCCTTCATTTATTGATAAATTGGATAGGAACAACTATCAAGCATGGTCTCTAAGGATGAAGACATACCTACAAGGAAGGAGTCTTTATGGATACATCTCAGGAGATGAGGAATTGCCCTCATTCAAAACCAGAGGACTACCAACAAAGGAAGAACATGAAAAGCTCAACACATGGTGTGCCAAGGATGCATTAGCAAGGTCTTACTTACTCAACTCCATCTCTGATTTTCTTTTGCCACATATTAGAAATTGTAAGACATCCCAAGAGACTTGGGAAACCTTGTGATCCTATTTCTCTTCCAACACAAGGGCTAGAAAAAACCAATTGTGGATTGAATTCACTACACTAAGGAAGCAACCTAAGCATGCTATTTCAGAGTATGTGACTAAGATTAAAGATGTAGCAGATCAGTTAGCAAGCATAGGAGAAGAGATTGAAGAAGAGCAGATAGTAAGGCAAGTGATCAATGGGATTAAAGCTGATGACAAATGGGAAAGCTTCACCACTGCCATGGACCTATACATGGACATGCAAATTCCAGATCTTACCACTCTCATGGGGCAATTGTTCACTCATGAAGCCAAGCTCAACAAGAATGGAGACTCATCCAAATGTAATAGCTCTTCTGCCCTATACACTGATAAAAGTAAATCTAAAGATAAGGGCAAGAACAAGAAAGGAGAGGATGAAGGCAATACCTCCCAAGCCAACTATGCATGGAGAGGTAGATCATCAAGAGGAAGGGACAGAGGAGGTAAGCAAGGTAGGGGGAGATCCTATAACTCTGATGGAGGAGGTGAGTACTTCTCCAATGAGTTTGAAGCATTCTTGCAGGACAGAGGAATCAAGAGAGAAATCCCCACAAGGTATACTCCTGAACAGAATGGGGTAGCAAAAAGGAGAAATAGATTGATTGTTGAAAAAGCTAGGTCAATGTTGAATGAAAAAAAGTTACCTAACTATTTATGGGCAGAGAGTGTATCTACTGCCACTTACCTATGTACACATTCCTTCTCATATAAGAGGTAAGCTAGACCCTAAGGATGAGAAATGTATCTTTATTGGATATGATCTAAATCAGAAGGGGTACAGGTTCTACAACCCTTCAAATAAGGGATTCATGGTTAGTAGAGATGTTGTCTTTGATGAAAATGATTCTTGGTATGAGAATGAATGCAGGAAGGTTAAACTACCCTATGACTTGGAGGAGGAGTTTCCAAGTCTTACTAAGGAGGAACCTACTCAGAATGAAGACACCAATTCAAATGATGAAGACATTATCAATCTTGAAGAATTCAAGGCATGGAAGTCCAACGGCAAACTCAAGATGAAGAAACTTGAAGACATACCTGAATCTTCAAATCAATCAATCAGAAGATCACAAAGGGAGAGCAAAAAACCTATAAATATGGGTATGACACCTCTCTTGTTACTATATCTTGCCAAAGACTTGTCAATTGAAGAACCAAGATCATATGAAGAAGCCATGACCAAGACAGAATGGAAGGAAGCTATGGATGAGGAGATTGAAGCACTCAAAGAAAGTGACACCTGGGAACTAGTACTAAAGAAAGAGTCCATGAAGGTAATTGGATCTAGATGGATCTATGAAATAAAAAAAAATTCTGATGGGTCAATAAATAGGTACAAACCAGATTGGTGGCCAAGGGTTTTGCACAAACCCAAGGCATTGACTATGAAGAAACATTCTCACCTGTGGCCAAGATGCCAACCATCAGGGTATTGGTAAGTGTGGTTACATTTAAGAATTGGAACATGTATCAGCTAGATGTAAAAAATGCTTTTTTGAATGGATGGATTTCTGAGGAGGTATACATGTCACAACCTCCTGGTTATGAGGATCCTAATAAGGTAACACATGTATGCAAGTTGAATAAAGCTCTTTATGGATTGAAGCAGGCACCTAGGGCATGGAATCACAGATTAACCACATACCTTCAAGACCAAGGTTTTTTCATGAGCAAGGCAGACACTTCTCTATTCATTAAGAGAAGTAATTCAGAGGTAATATACCTATGTGTTTATGTTGATGATATCATACTTACAGGTAATGATGTCAATGGAATCAGACAAATCAAGAACCAGATGATGAAGGAGTTCAAGATCAGTGATCTTGGTTTACTAAAGTATTTTCTTGGACTTGAGTTAGACTATAATAACTCTGGAATCTATATTACTCACAAGAAATACATACAGGAGATGTTGAAGAAGTTTCATTTGCAGGATGCCAAAGTTGCAAGTACTCCAATGGAGGTAAACCTAAAACTAACTGCCCATGAAGGTGATGAAATTGATGATATTACAGGTTACCAAAGCATAGTGGGAAGCTTGAACTATGCTACCTTGACAAGGATAGATATTGCATATGGAGTTAGTGTGCTAAGTCAGTTCATGCACAAGCCAAGGGTACCTCACTTAGAAGCTTCCAAAAGAATATTAAAATACCTCAAGGGTACTCAAGATCATGGTTTGTATTTCCCTTACACTTCAGACTTGGATATGAAGATTTATTCAGATGCAGATTGGGCAGGATGCAAGGATGATAGGAGGAGCACTTCAGGATACATTTCATTTGCAGGTGATAAACCAATATCATGGTCTTCAAAGAAGCAACCTACTGTTGCTTTATCTTCTACAGAGGCATAGTATAGAGGATTGGCAAATGCCACTCAAGAAGCCATATGGATCAAGTTATTGTATACAGAATTGGGTTTGTATACTACTTCACCATTGATATTTGGAGATAATACAAGCTCACTTCACCTTGCAGCTAATCCTATCTATCATGCTAGGACCAAGCATATAGAGGTCCATTATCATTATGTGAGAGAGAAGCTATTAAGTAAGGACATTCAACTAACATATGTATCAACCATTAGGCAGTGTGCAGATTTGTTAACTAAAGCATTCGATGGAACCAAACTTTGCAGGTTCAAATCAATGATTGGTTTGCAGGATATACATGAAGACTCAAGAATGAAGACCAAGCCAAAATGTTTGGCTTGATGGGGAGCTGTTGGTGCAACTTACAAGCCTACACTTTTGGCTTGAAGGTTACAAAGAAATGAGGTTCCATGTGAACCATTGCTAGAGGATTCTTATCTCTTTACCTCTTTGTAAAAGCTAAATCTTCATTGATTTGAGAGAACATGTGTAACCACCTACCCAAGGGAGTCATGGACTTTATTAGTTGTAAAGCATCAATCAATTAGAGAGAATATCTCCTAAGATGTAGGAGCATGATTATAGAGAGCCAAAGTTTGAATTCAAATTCAAACTTTGGACTCAACCTCTATAAAAGATCAACGCAAAAAGTCACGGTATGCAAGTCACTTTTCGAGCTCCTGATGTTCATCTCTGAGTGTGTGTGAGGCCTACACTCTAGCCCACACCTCTCTACACCATTATTCTATGATTATCATGCCTATGGCATTGTAAAACACTGTCCATTAATACATTACATTTACATTGTTCATTTTTGAGTTCTCTATCATAGTCTCTGTAAGTCAGTCAACTTGTGGAGATCATATCTCACTCATTTCTCCACCAAATTCAAAGATCTATAGCTTGTTGGAACCAGATCAAAGTCATCTACATGCTATCAGAACGTGAAGGATTTCTATTAAGCCATTTCAGAGAAAAGTTCATCGAGGTGATCACTGGTCGAAGTCTGCAACAGTCCTAAAAAATTGGGGGTAAAGGTTTACTTGCTAAATTAATTTCTCTGAGCATAGTTAATCTTTTTAAGTGATTCAACTTGGAATACTTAGCTTGCTAAGCTAATTAGATACCCCTAAAAGGAATTTTTCCAATTCCTACTGTGCTGGTCATAGTGAGCAAAAGATACAGCAGGTGTATGGTAAAAAATAGAAGGTTTTCTTGAAGACTTGAAGTTCAAAGTTGTCTGTTTTGATTCTATTTTTTCATACATCATTTCCAAAGTACATAGGCACTTTTATGGTGTCATTGGAAAGCTAAGAAGGTCTACTTATCAACTTTGAAGCATCAAAGGGCTGGTACAAAGCAGGATTTTGCAGTACCTACTCATCATCTTGAAGTATCCATCCATCATTCCCAACAAAAAGCACATCGAGATGCACTATCATTATGTCAGGGAGATGTTCTGTGTTGGAAAGATCAATTTGGCATATGTACCCACACAAGAGAATGTTACAAAACTTTTTGCAAAGGCTCTGCTAGGGAGAAGTTCTAAGCTTTCCGCAAAGCCTTGGGCTTACTTCCTTTTGTGGATTGATCTCTTTCCACATAGCTTGGCACTTTCTTATACATGAGTGCCAACTCCTTGTTCACCACATCACTCCCAAGGGGGATTTGTTGATATATTTTGGTACTGATGTGTGTGAACACAATTAGGATCATAGGGGCACTTTTTTCCCTCTTTAAGAGGTTTTTTCCCCTAGCTTGTATATACTCCTCTAACCCTAATGGGTCACTTGTCTTTTCTACATTCTCTTAGTAATTAACACATGCATTTTTATGTTGTGCTCCAAGCTTCTTCTTCTTCCTTAAACTGCAACAATTTATGCATGCCTTGGCACTAATCATTGGCAAGTGATAAAATGCATGTTTAGATTTTGGGTTTCTTTTATGATAGAGATGCGCATTCATGTTTGAATGCTTTTATAGAAAGTGATTGGGCTAGTTGTTATGATACACAAGTGTCCACTAGTGGACATTGCCTTTTCTTGGAGGATCACACATATCTTGGTTGACTAAGAAGCAACCCATTGTGGCCACATTGAGTTGTGAAGTTGAGTAGAGGGTAGTATTCACAACTAGAGTGGAGTGTATATGGCTGAGATGAATATTGATGGATCTATGCATAAGATTAATGCACCTATGCATATTCTCACTAATAGTCAAAGTGTTTTAGTGGTTGCAATAAATCTATTGTTTCATGCACCCAAAAAGCAAATTAAAGTTTATTATCATTATGTCAAAGAGTGCTTTCATGATGGAGATATTGATTTGGTATATGTGTTGGCACAAGATAATGTGGTAGACATATTCACTAAAGCTCTTCCAGGAGAAAAGTTTGAAGCTTTTTGCAAAGCTTCAGGCTTATTACCTTTTGGAGAATGATCTATCGCTCCCTATATGTGTTCACATAATTCATACTAAAGGGGTTTGTTACACTTATGTGTCTCTTGAGTAGCTTTGATATGAATTGTTTCCCTATACATGGGTACTTTTTACTCTAGTTTTGTCTAGAGTTTTTTTTTTCCATGTAACAACATATATATGGTATAATCATATGTGGTTGTACTTTATACTTAGGGATTCACTTATAGCTCTCACTTAAGTCATTCTTATATTGCTGATCATCTATCAATAGAGAGATCTTCCAACAATCATATGTCTCTATGCTTCGATCTCCTTCTTTGCTTTTGTGTGTAGTTTTTTTCATGCTTCCTCACTCACTCACACAACCAACATGTGGAAGCCTCAAAACCCACATAATTGATTTTTTGAGGAAATGATCTAGAAAAGATATATGTATATGAACATAGGAGTGGGGTTACGTGACCCTTACATCCCCAATAATTTATACGCAGTACCTTCACCGATGCTACTTACATGAAGGGGTATTTCCCTCTATCTCCAACATTGTTTTGTATGCATATAGACAAAGAGGGTGATTTTACACCAAACAAGGAAGATATATTGTAGAGTTTGAAAGAATTCAAATTAATGCTTCTTTTGTTCACCATCATGTTATCTTTAGAGATTAATCAAGGGAGACAATCAAATCTTATTTCATTCAAGTTATGCATAGATAGGTATGTTATCGAGTTGTGACAAGTCCAAGGTCATGATTTTTCATGTTTCTCCATATATCATAAGAAAATGTATGCTTCTATTGGAAAGATATTTAGTGGAACCTTTATTTTAGACAATGTTTGAGTCACAATGTCATAAGGAACCAAAAAGAAAACTAAAAGCTAGAATTTTGTTTCACTTAGTTACGTGTGTGAAAAGATCACATACTTAAAAAGTAGCATAGGATGCTAACAAGTTTGCTGCCAGAAATCCTCAAACTCCTCTTGATATGGATGCTACTGCCTCCATAAAATTCAAGTAGTACCTGTGTGCATAAAGAGAATATGTACCTGAATACTTAACATAAGATGTAAATCTTATGTTAACCACCATCCAATGTCTTTGGCGTAGCCCGACATCTTCTTGTAGAAGACAATCTTCAACTACATGTAGACGGCCGATCCTCACCATCAAGCTGCTAATGACCAAGTCTTCTTGCCATGAACAAGAGATAACCTCCTCTCCATGAGCCAGAGTGTGAGCACACCCTTCATCTTCTCCAAGAATAATCATTAAGAAGAACTCCATAGCTGCTCCTCAACATGCTTCAAGTTAGCACCATGGCTGCCCCAGGTGCTAGACGAAACACCACCTCTATTGAGGTCCAAGCTCAAGGCTTGTGTTGAACACTAGGTGAAGGATACTTAGAGAGTGACCCAAGTTGTTCTTATATAGTATTTGTACAACTTTGAAAAGCACCTCGAATAAAGCAATCAATAAAGCCACGATCGCTACGCGAAAAGAAAACACTCCGTCCGTCTTCTTCGCAATCGGGAAACGTTGTCGGCTGTTGTCTGCCGTGAGCTTTTAATAAAGCAAAAGCTATCCAAAAGTATTCACGAACGGCAAGCTGCACCCTCTAGGTTTTGAACCATGGTGGGTGGATTAGGAATACTTTGCTTTAACCAAGGCGTCGGTCGCCGTTGTGTGTACAAGGAATAATCAGCGTCTGTAGATATGCTCTGTCCGCCCGTCGATTCCTCAAGAACAACTTGAGTAAAATGGACCAAGAGGATATTGAATCTTGACCTATTGAATGAACCAATAGGATATTGATTCCAACAATCCCCCCTGCAATGTCATATTGGTACAATCTGGACTGGATCTGCAATGTGTCACAAACTGCAAACTTGTACTCACGCACTTTAGGACTTGTTCTTCAAAAGTCTTCTTCAAAACTGAATTTGACTTTTCCTCAAAAATCTGAACTTGCTGAATATGAACCATAATACTTGAGAAAATATGCAAACTAGATATCCAATAGTGTTCTCATCAAGCAATAACTGCTTGACAACAAATGTAGCATGAACTGTCTCTGAACTTGCTATCTCCTATTTTCAAAAACCTGAAAACATACACTAGGATCCATATATTTGCATTTACCTTCCAAAAAAGGTTTCTCAACGTACTTCTGCTGCGTCATGTAAATACACTAAACAAAATCAAGAACTGAATCCTAGAACCTGTGACTGACAACTCACAACTTAGTGTATTATGAACACTGTTGGTTCATCTCTGAGTGTACTCAAGTCAAATCAACTCAAATCAATTGAAATCAACGGAAATCAACTGAAATATGAGTAAAAATCTATGATGTCATCATGTCTTCATCCTTTAAATCCTTCATACCTCTTTCCTTTAGAACTTGATATAAACATATATGTGCGCACTTCTGAAATATACCTTTCTGAAATATCAATCTTCTCTTCAATAGAACTCTGGAACCTTCTCCTGAACAGGAACATCCTAACAGGAACTTTCTCCAAACATTCTTTTTCTTCCTTCTTCTTACAAAGCTGGAACATAAAGAGAACCTGACAAAGGAAATATAGGAATACCTGAAATAGGAATACCTGAAGGTATGATTCTGCATTCTTTTACAAATGGTTGAAAATAAGTCTTCATGTTTCATCACCCCCCTGGACGATTTAACAGTAGTATCCAGTATTCTTCAAATTATATCAGACTTTATGAAATCTTGGACGTCCTTCTTCATAAATCTGATCTTCAGTGATCAATACCTGTATCTGAAACAAAATCTCTGAACCCTTTTTATTAGCACTATACACATGCCAATAGCTTTCCATGTCATTCCTCAGCTTTCCAAATTGTAGAATAAGGTTAGCTGATCCTAACATAACAAAACCTTGCTGAAAGCATTTTAGCATTCATAACCTTCTGTAACATAACAAGTATCTTCTATCTTTCTACAACACAAATTTGATAGAACCTGAATCTTTGACTTACTTCTTCCAATGTTAAGAATCTTCACAAACAAAGGATAGACAAGTGACTCATAAAAAGATGATACAAGATCTATTCAAGATCAATGATCTCTCTTGTGTAGAATCTGCTCTTATCAAACCTTCATGTTTGAATGTTTGATTTGCTACCTGAATGTCTCCAAGTGTCCATGTTTCACATAAAGTTGTAAAACTTTTCTTCAAACAAATCCTTTCCAAGAATCTATAACTCCTACTTGAAACATAAGTGGACAAACTTCTCACCTTGAGAACTCCAAAAGCTGCAAGTTGATACTTCATAACTTTCATATTTTTCCCGTGTGAAATGTGACAGTACCTTCTTGATTTTCTTTTGGCTAACTCCACTTCTCAATCAAGTGTTAGGATCTGATGGAACACCTTTTTGAATACAAACATGTATCCAAAAGTCTAGACAATCATAGAAAGTAGATTCTCTATTGACTTGTACATCAACAAGATTCTAAATTTTCTGAAGTTTCTGAAAATAATGAATATGAGGTAACCTTTTCCAAACATAAAACCTCAACCCAAGTCTTCAACATCTGCTACAAAAAACTCTTTTACCTCAAGAGTTAGATAAAGAAGAAATATACTTCTCTGCAACTTGTCATATACCAAGTAGCTCTGTATTGACACTCCAAGAATTCTTTGAGGGAACATATAAGCTGCCTGCTTAAAAGCTTCAACTAAAACATAACTCATATACATATGAGTCAAAACATATATCTGCTTCTTTTTTTTCTCTCAATGCAATTCTTTGTCAAATCTACTAAATCATGACCAAGTGTAATGCAAAACAAGAAACTGCTTCTTCTTTAAACAAGATGTCCTCGTAGACTTGTCTTTGGATGTAGAGGATAAAATAGGTAAAGTATATGGAAAATATAAGAGAAAAGGAAGCCTTACTTTTCTTTTGGAAATGATGGACTTTCTTTTTCTGCATCTTTCTTCCACCTGATGATGTCAACATCTTCAAACTTCTCTTCCATACCTTTTTTTCTCTTCATCTTGAAGTAGCAAACACTCTTGACATCTTCAAATGAACTTCTCTCTTCCTCTAGTACTAAGAGTAAGAGATAAAACAAACATGGTATACAAATGGAAGTGAATATAGAATCATGTTTTATCATCTCCTCATATCTTTGAATCAAAATTCTGCTTCAAATATATGAAATGACTAAATTCACCAATCTTTTGTTTGAATGATGAATTACCCTTCTAGAGTTACTGTCTCTAGATCACATTTGTACCTTGATATCCAACCAACTTACAACACAAAATTGGCTGAAAAAAAAAACTCATCCCATCTTCACATTTGTCTTCTTAGATAAGCTTTCTTGCCATGAAAGAGATTTCTCAAAACTCTCAAGAAAAACCTCTAGATACCTGTTTTGATGTAGCCTTTAACTTTTAAATGATGAAAGCGTATAAAAGTATTCCTTGAATTTCTTCAAATCTCTTCATAACTGCTCTTCTAAGATATGACCTGCAAATGATAATTTGATAGTAAAAACTGATACCTGTGATTTGATGTTGATCTGATTTCTTCATTTTCTCCAAACCATTGTTCTTCCTTGAATTTGAAGTAGTCTTCTCTTCATCAAGTCTGGGTCTGTTAGCCCACAATTTGGTTTGTTTTGATGCACTAATGTGGTTCTATTTGGCAGGAAAATACATTTGATTTCAGGTACTTGCAGAGTTAATCAATGGGATGAAAGGTATTTGCAAACTACATGGCTACATCTTGCTCAGAGGGGAATGCCCTTGGTGTTTGGAGTTCCGATTATGGAAAATATAAGCATGTTTAGGATGCAATCACTTGTGTTGAGCAGATGCAGTTTGGGGGAAAAGGATGTTGTTGCATGGACTGCAATGATTTCTCAGTACCTAGAAAATGATCAGGCTATTTCCGGGTTAGAGTGTTTTCATAAGATGCAGTCAAAAGGCGTGTTGCCTAATCCTGTCACCTATATGAGTGCCTTGAAAGCTTGTATGTGCCTAGGATCCTTGACAATGGGGCAACAATTACATTCTGATCTTACAGAGAAGGGTTTTGAGAACGATGTTTTAGTTGGAGGGGCTTTGGTTAACATGTATGCAAAACATGGTTGGTTAGCAGAAGCATACACAGTGTTTGAAAATTTACCGAGAAAAGAAACAAATTCATTAATTGCATTGCTTTCTGGATATGTTGAACATGGGTTTGATGATAAAGTTTTAACATATCTGAGGGAATGCAAAAACATGGAGTCTCACTGGATCCAATTGTGTATGTTCTTACTGTAGAAGCTTGTACAAATGCTCGAGCATTTCATAAAGGCTTAAACATTCATTGTGAAATTATAAAAGAGGAATTTGAATCTAGTAATGTTGTGAACAATGTACTGATGGATATGTATGCCAAGTGTGGTTTCCTTGCTGAATCCTTAGAGGTGTTTGATGATGCCCCGACTCAAGATGTTTTTCTATGGACTACCCGAATGACTTGCCTTTTGGAGCGTGAGCATTACAAAGAAGCATTGATGTGCTTAGAAGAAATGCAAAAGGATGGTGTTTCTCCCAACAATGTAACTTATATTTGTGCCTTGCAGGCATGTGCACATTTGCAAGTGATGGATATGGGTCGATCAGTGCATGCTAAGATTACAGCTGCGGGCTTTGATGAGGATCTTGTTGTTGGTAATGTGTTGGTGGAATTTTACATCAAATGTGGATCAATTCCAGAATCTTGGGAGGTTTTCAATCAGCTTCATAATAAAGATATAGCTTCCTGGAATACATTAATTGCAGGCTTTATCGAATTTGAGGTAGCTCAGGATGTGCCAACTTATTTAAGTAGGATGCAGCAAGATGGAATTTCTCCAAATAAAATCACTTTTTTGTACTTGTTGAAGGCTTCCAGCATAATAGAGTCTAAAGAAGAGGGCAGAAGAGCACATACAGAGGTTGTCAAACTAGGCTATGATGGGGACCTACTTGTTGATAATACGTTGGTGGATGTGTACACTAAATTAGGTTCTTTTTCTGAAGCATATGACATCGTTGATAAGATGGTCTTTCGGAATGTAGTATCGTGGAACATTATGATTGCTGGTTGTGCAGAACGCCAGCTTGGTAGAGAAGGTTTGGAATGCCTCGAACAGATGTCAGTGGATGGGGTGTGCTCACGGGGGATCATTGTTCGATGCAAGAAATTATCCTCTTGATAAGCCTCTTGCTTCATCTGCAGTATTTAAATGTGATATTTTCTGTGGTAGCTGGAAGCAGCTTTCTGACATGACAGTACCAAGGGGCAACCAAACAAAAGGCGGCAGGTCCGTTTTTTTTCCTCTGACAAAAGAAACCGAAAGAGATAAGGGGCACCGATGGACAGATAAGGAAGTTTTTTCCGCGTTTTTTGGGGGGCTCTTCTATTTACGGAGGGCTCTGAAGGCACGTTGCAGAGGAGGAGGACCCGAAGAAGTTCAAAGATCTCGCTCAAGTGTATGATGTGCAGAGAAAGTAGCGCTGGAGACAGAGGTAGAAGGAGGCCGTTCATCCGCACTTTCTTGAAGTCTCTGATATGCTAATGATGGCTTAATCAATTAATCTCGAGGAGAGTGGTGTACGCAGAGGTAGGATACAGAGGTCAAAGTCACAATTTATGGATGCACATACACTTGATCAGCAGGCGAATGCTCTCTGTAGTAGACTACGCGAAAAGAAAGAAAAACAAAAACAAAAGAAAACTTTGTTCGAAGGGGATTCAGGTGTAGTCAACGAGAAGGAGAGGTCGCTGGGGATCCTTCGGGGTGACTGTGCAGGTACAAAAAAAAAAAAGGTTCTCTTTTCTCTTTGGTGAGCAACTGAAGGAATTTGAAGGAGGGAGAGGAGGTTCAGCCCGGGGTTTTTTGGTGACCTCTGTTGTTCTTTGGCGTCACAGTGAAAAGGGGGGGAACACTCTCTCCCAATATGGTTAGAGGCAGATTGTATTGCAGATCCTGAGAAGCAACACTGAAATCCACTTGCGTATGCGTCTCTTGCTATTAGGCACATCTTCTCAGTATGATATTGGCAAAGAAGAATGTATAGTGAGGTGGCATGCCGCTCATTGTGTTGTTGTTGGCGTGGCCAACCACTAAAAGGAGCACTATGACTCCTTCTCAACAGAAATGCTTTGGTAAAACATTTAGCAGTACTGTTAGAGTAGGGGCGATATGTTGACATGGACAATCAGGTAAGAAGCAGAAGGAAAGCTTTATGAAGGTGACTACAGCATATGCCACGCGTTGAATTGTGTTCTACTTCTTTGGATTGGGCTTTCAATCCCATAGGTTAAGTGGCTATAGCAACAACAGCAGGAAGCTTGTCAGCTTGCCTTCCTGCATGCCAGGGGCATGGGGAGAGAAAGAGGACAGAGCATTAACTACCAAAGACTCCATTAGCAATATGAAGGGTAATGGGCGTCGCCGTGGTCATAGTGGACATGGAGGTGGAGCTGGAAACATGCACCCTGGTCTGTGCCCAGGTTTTGGGACCAATTGCATCACCATAGATGAATCATTGAAGCAGTTTCGTGCCTCAAATGATGAAAAGATGGTCTTTTGAGACTGATCTAAGCAACCATGAAAGAGTTGTCATTCATGAGCTCCTTAGGAAGATGGGCATGAAGTCAAAAAGCTTTGATAAAGGAGCTGGCTACCATCTTACTGTGTGGAAGATTGGTGGCCAATCACAAAAGAACAATCAATCAGTAGCAACTTCTCTCGTGTTTTTTTTTGTAGAGACACGTGCAGCAATTCAACACCTATTTCTCAATTATCCACCTATAGAGAACTGCTGGACGCCTGCAATAGAGAACTGTAAAACAAGAGCTGAGAAATAAGAGTTGGTCTGTGGACATCGACTGGAGCAACATTTCCTTTCCTCCTTCCTTCTTGAGAAGTAGATGCACCTGAGGTACGGAGGAGGAGGACAACGGCTGAATGGAGTGGGCATGAAAGTTGCTTAGATTTGGTGTTTCAATGTCAGAGATTCAATTGGATTAGACGTATAAGAAGAGGAGGAATGCTGCAATCAAGGAATTGTTTCCAAAGAAGGTCTTACTGCGATATCTCCCACAAGCAAGCCTTCCAAGGGAGGCAGCTCACTGTCATAAGGAGGCACCTTCTGTTATCATTCGGAGGGGAGAAGGAAAGTCTCTTCATTTGTACCTACTCTACGCAGCAAAGGATAGTGTCCACGGGTTGAGAAGAGGCTCACCTGCCATCAACAGCATCAACATAAATTATGCCGGATGTCTCTTTTAACTGCACGAGGAGTATGGCTCATATGATGGTAGAACGATAAGCAGATTCACCCACAATGTGCATCTACCGAACAGTTGCATGGGAGTTAAAAGGCTGAAGTGCTGGACTACATGTGGAGCCCTTTATGTTGGTTTGAACAGTCTTACAAGAGACACAAGAACTCAAGATGTTGGCTGCTCATGAAGAGGTAAATTGTTTATTGTTTATATGTATACTTGGCTGATGTATATTGCATTAAAGAGACAAACAAAGGGTTCTTGAATGTATTTGAGTGCCATCTTATGTAGACACTTATTTTGATTTGAAGAGATGTGAAGGTGACACAGCTAAAGATGTATTCGAGAGTATAAATGATGCATATGTGCTGCGACAAATACATTATGCACACTTGCTGTAAGTGATATTGCGAAGGTATAACTGATGTGTTAATGCATAAGCAGATATATGTGTATCGATGAAGATACCCGTATTTCGGAATATGCTGCCAGGTCATATTGAGAGATGTGCTCCTATGTTTACATGATTCTCTTCTTAGTGGAACAAGCATTGCAGCCATAAACTTGTCCATGACATAGTCGAGGTTATTGTGGTTGAGGTATTACATTGATATACATAGCTATTTGTTATATACCTATCTGTCATTGCGAAAAACATACGCAGATCATGTTTGGAAGGTTGTTTCATGTGCAGGAATGGTTTGCTATGTATAGTATGATGGTATGCATGATGGTGGATTAACTTACAGGTTAATGTCAGAATCAACCTCACTTTATAAAGATGTGTTGTTGGCTATGAAGAAATTGTACTTCTTGATATTGAAGTTAAGCTTTGTTATACGTTGTGAAGCACACTCACATTATACATAGTCGAAGAATTGTCTCTATATGAAGAGCTACTACCAAGAGCTAAATATTTCGGGCAAAGGAAGGAAGTGCGAACGGGAAGCTTCCAATTTGAGGTATAAACTAGGGTTTTCAAACAATATGGGTCGACGAATTCCCAAGCAATGAAGCAAAACAAGTGCGTATGAGACATTCCTTGGGCTTAGGAGCTATACATTTTGGTGCGTTTGCCGGGAACATATGAGCTAGTGCATAGCCATAAGAAGAATTCATTTTGAGATAATTATGGGTTCTAGGTAATCCAAGTAGACCGATTGCGAGGGATTTGAACAAAATAAAGTCTTGCATAATCTCTTTTCCTTGGGCATCAAGACCTCATGAGGGTCTTCAAACAATACTTTTGTAAAGTATTTGCATACTCTTCCAAAAATATTTGGCTGCTAACAGATCATCAACTTCATACTCCACACTGAATACACATGTAACTAAATTGTCTAATTCTCAAATCTCTACTCATCTAGATTAAGTGTGTATGTCAAATGTCAAATATTAGAAGATGCTTCTTAAATCATATGTTGTAAACCTGGAAGTCTGGAAAACCTGAGAATCTGAATGAGCCTTAATGCATTGATGCCAAAGATCTAAAGTTCTGAAACCAAAACCTTAGTGCTCTGATACCAAATGTTGGAAGTGAGGTAGGCCCTTGGCTCATATCACAGGTCCATGGTTCCATAGGTCCAGTATATACAACACAGAATCTAGCAATCTTCAATATTGACAAAACATGAACATACCACAACTTAATCATACAAATGATGAGACAAAGGTAGAGAAAGAATAGACGACATGTGTAAGGTGTTACGTAAGCCATCGCTTACTCATAGTATCATATATGCCAATGTTCAATGTACAATGTGGGAGCAAAACTCTCAACCACTCTATGTGATGAGAAATAGATGAATGAGTGAATGTACAAATGTAACAAACATATTCAGATGTATGGGCAGTAATTTGAATATACATGAGATGTGTGACCTTATAGGTTATAGAAGAGTGAATATGAGTGATTGAAAGACGAAGGATCAGTGTGAAACTGATAATCAACAAAACCTCATCTAACCTTAGGCTATGGAAGACCCTAGGTTAGATACATGTGTGAAAAGATCACATACTTAAAAAGTAGCATACGATGCTAACAAGTTTGCTGCCTGAAATCCTCAAACTCATGTGAACACACCTTCTCAAACACCTCATCCAAATATGCATAAAGCATGTACGTACTGTTTCTCTTGTACCTATGCTGAATAGGACTCCTCCTGATATGGATGCTACTGCCTCCATAAAATTCAAGTAGTACCTGTGTGGATAAAGAGAATATGTACCTGAATACTTAACATAAGATGTAAATCTTATGTTAACCACCATCCAATGTCTTTGGCGTAGCCCGACATCTTCTTGTAGAAGACAATCTTCAACTACAACATGTAGACAGCCGATCCTCACCATCAAGCTACTAATGACCAAGTCTTCTTGCCATGAACAAGAGATAACCTCCTCTCCATGAGCTAGAGTGTGAGCACACCCTTCATCTTCTCCAAGAATAATCATTAAGAAGAACTCCATAGCTGCTCCTCAACATGCTTCAAGTTAGCACCATGGCTGCCCCAGGTGCTAGACAAAACACCACCTCTATTGAGGTCCAAGCTCAAGGCTTGTGTTGAACACTAGGTGAAGGACACTTAGAGAGTGACCCAACTTGTTCTTATATAGTATTTGTACAACTTTGAAAAGCACCTCGAATAAAGCAATCAATAAAGCCACGATTGCTACACGAAAAGAAAACACTCCGTTGTCCCGGTTCATTGGCCTGGTGGTTGGGCCTCTCGTCTCTTGAGGCGGGGGCGAGGGTTCAACCCCTGGCAGCAACATCTAGGGACATATGAATCCCAGAAACTGTTGTATGTGGCTGTTGGCCATCGTTTGACCATCCCCGCGGTAGTTGTGACCGCCGTTCAACCCAGTCTTGTAAACCCCTGCTCTTGTGGGATAAGGGGGGTCCCATGGGTACTATGCCTTTCCTTGTATAGTTGCAATTTCAAAGTTAAAGTCCGGGGGAGTAGGCCTCGGCCGAACCTCCATTAAAAAAAAAAAACACTCCGTCCGTCTTCTTCGCAATTGGGAAACGTCCGCTGTTGTCTGCCGTGAGCTTTTAATAAAGCAAAAGCTATCCAAAAGTATTCACAAACTGCCAGCTACACGTGGACTAGGAATACTTTGCTTTAAGCAAGGCGCCGATCGTCGTTGTGTCTGCAAGGAGTAATCAGCGTCTTAGATATGCTGTGTCCGCCCGTCGATTCCTCAAGAACAACTTGAGTAAAATGGACCAAGAGGATATTGAATCTTGACCTATTGAATGAACCAATAGGATATTGATTCCAACAAAAGATGGATCAATATCATACCAAAGAAACAATATTATAGGGAGAAACCAATGCACATCTCAAATTTGGGATTTCGTTTTTTCACCTAGAGCCTTCTCATGTTAGCTTGAGTTTAAGAGAAGGGTTTGAGGTTCCCCAAAGGGGCGCAAATATAAAATTCACTCTTATCACGGTTGGAGACCGAGTGCATTAGATGACCAACATTTACGATAACATGGAGGGATTCAAACAAATTGGCAATATTCCCTCTTGATTGTTGATACCATAGAGTTATAAATGGATCGCAGGACCTATCTTCTTAATATTAAAATAAGAAGAGAGAACATGCAACTTAGAGGATATACTTCTTGAGGAACATCATAGCTCATATCAGTCTATTTTTACTTTTTAACAATATAGTAATAGCTTTTCATAAAGAATTGAGACATCTTAAAACATTAAAATTGAGTACACCCTAAAAGCTCTATAGTTAGATGTGTTGTACAAACACCCACTAAGCTTCATCTTGTCTTCATAGAACATAAGTACTCCCTTCTATGTTCCGAATCGAATAGAATTGCACATATACTATCTTCATATCACATAAGTCCTGTGTTTCATTTGCTTTTCCATCACAGTATGCATTTACTTCAATACCTACTTCTCATCATGTGAATAAAGAGCACCACCTTTTCTTTGTTGTTTCACACTATCCTCATACCACACCCCATAATGAGTAGAAGACATTGAATGAAGAACTTCTAAAATATCATCCCTTATTCTCCTTTTAGACTCACTCCTTGGAAATCCTAATCCTCCATAAACCATCTATTGGTATCCTTCCCTTCATAAAGAAAATGATTACCATCTCTTTCTTCATGTAAGCCTCTATATCACCCATAATCATTATCAACTCTCTTGATCATGCCTCCATTCATCTTGGTGCCCATTATATCTACAATTCATTGTTCTATCCTCCCATCAACATCCCTCTTTTATCTTATCTCTATTTCATACCCCTGTTTTCCTAACAAAGCCATCTATATATTCAACCCCTCATCAATATTAGGGCCACACTCTATCATAAGCTACACTTTCTCCCTTCATGATCCTTGGAATAATCTAAGTCCACTATGTATTTATGGCTAGCTAATAGTGCATCCTCAGTGCCTATTAGAACCTTAGCCCTAAATTATCCCCTAAGTCATCCTTCCATACCTCTCTTCTGCTTGTGTCTCCTTCACCCTATGGGCTGATTGGTAACAATATATCACATCATATCATGTGAAGCTTCAAAATCCCAATGAGTAGCTCATTAAGACGCCATGAGAGGAAGGAAAATAATCACTCATATGGTTGAAGACGGCATCATGGGGCTTCTATCTAACTCAAGTTCCCTCAATTCACCTCTTTCTCCATCTTTTTCCTCTCTCTCTCTCTCTGTCTCTCTCATTGCCTTTGTCTTGCAATTCCAAAGGATCTATATTTCCTCCTACAAACATGAAACTAAAGGAGAAAAAAATATACACAATGAGAAAGCAACCATTGGTAAACCTAAGAAGACCATAAACCTTGGTTGATAAGAAATGACCGATCATGTGGTTGACCTATAGGCTAGCAAACTTTTTTTCAATGTGATTTCCATTAGTAGGAGCTAATGCATGAGGAATTCCCACTAGGAGTTTTATTATATCGAATTTGGAAGTATTAGTGCTTGAAGGTAGAGGCGTTTGGAAGAGAGCCCAACTACCTATGGATGTAGAATTCTAAAGACTATCTATTATGAATGGATTTTGAGGATATCCTATGGATGTAGAAGCACTCTAGAAGGATTTTTTTCCTCCATTGTTCACCTCCTTGCAACTTTTTATTCACTTATTAGTAGAGAGAATTTTGTTGTAATTGGTGTCTACAATTGTGTGATTCACTTTGATTTTGGAAGCTTTTGTCTTTTGTCTTTGGAAACCCAAGTGCATGTGTTCAAAGGAAGGCGTGGATACATTTCTTGGCTTCCATAACGTGGCGGAAATGAGTCCCTCAAAGGGGAAGGCGAAATTACACTAGAATCTAATTTCATTTTCTACATTAAACTAATCAAATAATAGCTCAATCAAGTCCAAATTGGTAAGCTGGTGGTCATTACAGGTAACATGGGAGCCGTGTAGAGGATTATTTGATCATTCTAGAGTCTTTATTGGGCATCTTAAATTTGTTTTGAAGGATATTTGAGTCTCTTTTACCAATCTCTTGATTAGATCCCATTTGATTATTGATCCAATAAATTGGTCCACTATACTCTTTCTAGAGTTCTCTACACATGGACAAAGGCATCCCTTGCCATTTGTAATGTTCATGCATCAAATTCTCTGTGTAATTTTTCAATCTAATTATCAATGCCAATGTCAAATGCTTGTTTAAGGGATTATGTTTTAAGTAGACAAGAGATTCTACTGTAGTCCAACATCAGAAGTGCTACTATTCCCTTTGATTGCAAAAAAAAGACACACTATCTCTAGGTAGGAACCCCACTATTGTGCATTTTGGCGAGCATTGCTGGAAATATAAGAGAAATTGAAGCGTTGAAAGAATTGAAAAAAGATAGATTTTGTTCAAGTTTGGAAAGACATTTAAGAGTTGCGATTGGACAAGGAGGTAAAAGCATCACTTTGGCGCTCACAATGTAACAATCAGAGGCACGCTTTAATAGGATTTTAATAGGATTTTGTGGGAAACTTGATCATGAGGCTAGGGAACGTCCCTCTCTCAAAGGGGCCAACAATGTGAAGGGAAACAAGATGCTCTTAACAGCAATACATCTACATAAGAAGGTAAAATTGCTCACTCTTACAAACCTTGTGTGTTACCATTGTGCCAAACATGGCCACATTTGGAGTAAGTGTGCAATACCGAAAAGCTTTCCTTGTCAACATTGTCTTGATGCTTGGCATCACTATCATGTGACTGACTCAAAGTCTCAAGGAGGAGCGCTACACATGATCAAACTTATACAATCCAGAGAAACAAATCCCAAACCATTGATATTGATGTCCTCTGGAAAAGAGTAAGGGGTGAAAATGGCAAAAAATGAGGAAATTTTGGAAGAAGGGCCCCAAAGGGAGGAGGAAATGACCACCAAATCCATATGAGACATGAAAGAAGCATAAAAATTCAAAATGACCAAGTTAAAATCTCAAGGAACAATACCAACTTGTAATTATTGATAGGTATATAAGATTTCATTTGAAATAGCCACAAGGGAGTGAGTTGAGTTGAGCTTATGTAACCAGATCCAAGAGTTAGGAGTGACTTGCTTAAATTAATCCATCCAAGAGTTAGGAGTTAGGAAGTGTTTCAAGTTAGTTTTACTAGAAGGCAACTCGAGAACTAACAAAGTTCAAATATGATGGTGTTAATCAAGGAGATCGTACTTATGGATCTATCATTGATAGTGGATCAAGAATCAGCCTTAGTGTTTAATTTACTTCATGGAAAACTAGGCCTTTACATTACAAAAAAGCACCATTTCTTACTCACTTTGGTGGACCAAAATCAAGTTTGACCAATGGTTATAATGGAGAAAGTAGTCATGAGGGTAAAAGGATGCTACTTCAAGCTTTATTGAATGTAGGATTTATTTACCATGTAGATATAACATCATGGATTTAACTAATTATCATTGTGTTGATTATTGGAAATTGAATGTTTTATAGTCATTGACCCCTTTCCATTCCCTCATTATGACACATTATTGGATTCCGTTGTAGGGGGAATAGATTTATAGCTTCCTTGATGGTTGCAACAGTTACAATCAAAATGGCTCTTGATGAAAGAGATATAATAGTGTTTATCACAAAATGGTAAGTATATGCATCCATGGTCATGAACTTTGAATTGAAGAATACATTCCCTACATTCTAAAAGTCTAAAAAATGGGAAATGCAAGTATTTAAACCTCAAGTAACCTTTTTTATGCAGGTATTCTTGGATGATTTCAGTTTTTCAAGTCATTGAATATAGTACTTATAGTAGTTATAGATGTTCTTTGAAAAATATCAAGAGTTCATTTTATCTCAAAATCCATTCAATTGTGCATTTTGTGCAAAAAATGGCATCTACTAACCCCTAGAAAATTAAACAGATTTCAAATGTAATTACATTGAAAAACATCAATCATATACATAAAATGGCACTTGTGGTTTTCTATAATATTTGGCTCATGTATGTTCCCCTCTCAGCTCTCTTAGAAGGAAAGAGAAATCTTTCATTGGGGTGGAGTAGGAAAAATCTTTTAGGTTTCTCAAGAAAATGTTAATTGCAATGCGCATTTTGGTTCCACCTAATTGGCAACTATCATTTCATGAGAGTTGTTGTTGTTGAAGAATTCCTCTCCTAATCGCAGCGGAAAGTGTAGAAGACCTTCTCAGGATCAAGACTCTTGCTAACAGCAGAACCTTCAAATTAAAACTGGTACCAACTGAAAAACGCAATGAACTTGAAACTTTGGTCACTTAAACTAGACACCTACAGCTTTCAAATGAGCTATCAAACACTCAATTTGGAGTAGATTTGAGTTGGCAACTCTTTGATACAAAACAGGCTACCTATCCACTCAGTTAGGCTAAAAATTGGACTTCACTAAAAACTGAATAACTCATAGAGCATAAAGATTTTCATAGAATTATTTTAGAAAGAGGAAGTACTTGAGATAAGCTTTCCAACAAATGTTTAAACACTAAATTTGGATACATATATTGAGAGGTATGACTCTCACAAGTAGACTACTTAGAAATGGGTGTGCAGCTAGACATACTCTATGAGAGTGAACTCGATGAAATGACTTAAACCAAATGAACTAGCTACAAGGGAACTTCCACGCCTTCTTCCTCTATACTTGAGTGTCCTCCCTTGCCTCTTTTATAGCCAAGTGACCAAAAACTCTCATGATGAGTTTGAGAGCTCTTCTCCATCATTTCTCCACTACTTTGGACAGCCACTCCTCTTACAGTTCAGTTTTTGGATTTGATTCTCTTTTGAATGATTCTCTTTTGGCCTCCACTACTTGCTGAAGTAAATGCTTCTATTTTTCATTTTTGTATTTTCCTTCTACTTGAAGAAAATCCTTTTTGCAAAAATATATACGAGCTTACTTCTTTATTTTTAACAGTTGTAATGTAGGAAGCGCAAAAGCCTAAACCCATTTATTACAAAGGAGATTTATGAATACTATGGAGTGCAATTACTAATGGAGTTTGAGGTATGCAGAAGCACACCAATAGCACAAGGAAAAAGAAGCATGAAGCACAATACAATACAAAATGTATTACCAAGTGAATGTACAAAAGAATAGTGACCCATTAGGGTTATAGGAGTATATATAAGATTGTTAGTATATGATCAATGTCTACCCCTCATGATTGTATGCACATTTTGTAAGGCCCCCTTTATGAGGAGAAGCCAAGCATGCATTACCCAATTGATGGGAATCCCAACTTGAATGTTGGATGAAGGTCATATTGGACCATGTAAGAGATTATAAGGAAAGGGAGTTATCAAGGTCCCCAATTGTGGGGTCCGGGGCAGCGGTGAGCAGCCCCGGCTGGGGGGTCCAAGGGGGCCAGAGGGCCCCCTGGCTGGGGGGTCCCAGGGGGCCAACGGGCCCCCTGGTGGGGGTCCGGGGGCAGCGCCCCCGGCGCGACGGTAAAGGGAATATTCCATGGAATATTCCCTGTCGGAGTCAGGAATCATTTATATTTGTTAGGTCGGTTCAACCAGTCTAAGCCGTGTATGGCAATTACGCGGGCGGTGGCCGCCCACGCTCTACCGCCCATGTATAGCCGTCCATGGCAGGCCACCCATGATCCTATATATACATGACTTCTGCACTACCTAAGACATTGAGTTGAGCCAGCATACCTCTACCTTGTATCTCCCTATCTAGAGTTGTCTAGATCACCATTTAAGCTCTACCTTGAGAGCGCACGGGTGGACAACGCCATCATCTTTGTACTTGCTGCTAGTAGAAAATTGATGAGATTCTCCTATATCTGTTATCTTCTCTGTTATTGCTCCTGTGTTATATTGCGTAACTATTGTCTTACATGGTATCAGAGCTGTAAGGTTCGAATAGCTTGAGAAGTATCATTATTTTAGCCTACTAGCAGACTAGAATATCAGTAGATTATTCGAGTGATTACATGATGGCTTCATCATCGAACAGTAGTCTTGGTGCTTCAGCTAATGTTAATGCTGCACCTATTCGAATTCGTCCACCTGCATTCACTGAAGGGAAGCTGGATGGAACCAACTATACACTCTGGAAGTTCAAAATTTCTGCAATTTTGGACTCCTATGAATTACTTGACACTGTCATGGGACCGATGGGATTGGATCCAGAGCCTATACCAGTTGAAGATCCAGCAAATTCAAGATTGATGATTCAGCCAGATCCAGATCTTCTACGAGCTTGGAAGAGGCGGAATGCTGATGCATTATGTGCGATTGTCACTAGTGTAAGTGATTCTGTGCTTACTTTAGTTCAACATACTACTAAAGCACATGAGGCTTGGGGCATATTGGCTCGACAATATGAGACCAAGAACCACACTAGGATACAGAATTTAGAAAATCAGTTGGCAAATGAAAAACATTCGGATTCTGAAAAGGCTGAAGATTTTATCAAACGGATAAAGCATCTTCAAGATCAATTGGCTGCAGTTGGTGTTGTTATAACACCAGAAGAGCTGGCTCGAAGATCTGTACGTGTTCTTCCAGCAAAGTATGATGGATTAGTAACAGCCCTTAACACTCAGGTAAGGCCAACTCCTCTTACATTTGAAGAGTTTTGTGCCATGCTTTTAGAAGAAGAGATGCGGCTGAAGAATCGGCAAAGTACAACTGATGCTGCATTCTCAGCAAATGCAAAAGGTAAAGGCTCTTCAGAGGGATCAAAGAAGAAGCCAAAGAAGAAAAAGTTCACAGGAAGTTGCTTCTATTGTGAAAAGAAAGGCCATGCCATCAAGGATTGCAGAAAGAAGCAAGCTGATGAACGGAATGGGACTGTAAAATCATCATGGAAGAACAAAGAGTCTGCAAACAACACAGAGCTGGAACTTTGGGTAGCTATTGAAGAGGTATGTTCATCTGCTCAAGCTCGTGTTGATGAGCCATGGATTTTAGATAGTGGAGCTTCTCGCCATATGACTAGTAAAAAGGATTGGTATAGTTCCCTAGTGCCTCTGCGGGAATCCATCAATGTAGTGGTGGGAAATGACTCCAAGTGTCCAGCTGAAGGAACTGGAACCATCTCTTTTATCACTTCTCCAGGTGTTGAGAAAAAGTTATCGGATGTTCTCTATGTACCTACACTCAAAAGAAATTTGTTGTCAGTTTCTGCAATAACAGATCGTGGACTCAAAGTTCACTTCAATAAGAGTGGTGCGGAAATCATGGATTCATCAGGTAATGTTGTAGGTAAAGGCATACGACGGGATAACTTGTATGAGTTAAGTGCTTTAACTGCTACAGAAGATAAAGATGTAAGCAGGTTATGGCACCGACGATTTGGGCATCTCGGATTTGCAGTTTTGAAGGAGATGCAACGAACAGGGATGGTTGCTCATATGCCTGCATTTTCAGAGTTGCAGGAACCTTGTGAAGCTTGTATGATGGGCAAGCAACAACGAAAGGCATTTCCAAGAGAGACCAGCAATCGATCTCAAGCTCCTCTAGAGTTGGTACATGCTGATCTCTGCGGTAAAATGTCTACACCTGCTTTAGGAGGATCTTTCTACTTCTTGCTGTTAGTCGACGATTATAGTAGAAAGATGTGGGTTTATTTCATTCGAGAGAAGGCTGATGCTTTTGAAAAATTTAAAACGTGGCATAAGTATGTAGAAAATGAATCAGGAAGGAAATTGAAGAAATTTAGAACAGATAGAGGAGGTGAATTCTTGTCAACAGAATTCAACAATTACTGTAAGGAGCATGGTGTGAAAAGGCAACTTACCACAGCTCATACACCCCAACAAAATGGCGTTGTTGAGCGCAGGAACAGGACAGTAGTTGAAATGGCTCGTTGTATGTTGAAGGCTCAAGACATGCCTGATTCATTCTGGGCAGAAGCAGTCAATACAGCAGTCTACATCCTCAATCGAAGCTACACAAAAGCACTGAAGGGGATGACTCCTCAAGAAGCATATTCTGGTAAAAAGCCTTCAGTTTTGCATTTCAAAATTTTTGGTTGTTTCTGTTATGCACATATTCCTGATTCAACAAGATCAAAGTTGGATTCAAAAAGCAAAAAGTGTGTCTTCCTAGGATATAGTGAAGAGTCTAAAGCATACAGGTTATGGGATCCTGAGGCAAGGAAGATTTTTGTCAGCCGAGATGTGGTGTTTGATGAACGACCACACTTAGTAGAAGATAAAGGTAAATCTACTATCTCATCAAGCGGAGAAATATCTCACCTTGTGCCTATCAAAAGACAGGTTAAAGTTGAGGAGGAGGAAACATCTGATGGAAAAATTTCCTCAATAAAAAGCCAACCAGTTGTAGCTGCACAGCGTAAGCCACTACCGAAGTGGGCACAACAGCTCTTTGATGATCTTAATCCACATGTAGATGTACCAGAATCATCATCGGATGGATTACGAAGATCAAAGAGAATAGAGGAGCAAAGAAGAGCCTCAGAACACATTGTTAACATGGCTCTAATGGCAGATATCATGGGTTCGATAAAGGAACCTACCACCATTGAAGAAGCCATTGATGATCCAGATTGGAGAGCGGCAATGCAGTCTGAGTATGATAGTATACTCAAAAATGATACATGGGATCTAGTCGACTTGCCGCCAAAGAAGAAGGTAATAGGTACTAAATGGATTTGGAAAGCTAAGTATAAAGCTGATGGAACATTAGAAAAGTATAAGGCACGATTAGTTGCACAGGGTTTTTCACAGATTGAAGGATTTGATGTTCAAGAAACTTTTGCACCAACAGCACGCATGACAACTATTCGGACGGTACTTGCAGTAGCTGCACAAAAGTCTTGGCCTATTTTCCAGATGGATGTCAAATCTGCATTTTTGAATGGTCACCTCAAGGAGGAGGTATATGTATCTCAACCACCAGGTTTTGAGGTGCCCAATTCAGAAAATAAAGTTTGCAGGTTGAAGAAAGCTTTGTATGGACTTAAGCAAGCTCCACGGGCTTGGTACCAACAAATAGATCATTTTTTCAAAAATATGGGTTTTGAAAGAAGTACTTCTGATGCTAACTTGTATGTAACGAAAAGGGATAGCAAGCTAGTTGTTGTCATTGTATATGTAGATGATTTGATCATTACAGGAGATCATCAAGAACTCATCAATCAAACGCGGATCAGCTTGGGAACTGAGTTTGAAATGACAGACTTAGGTCTACTCCATTTTTGTCTGGGAATTGAAGTATGGCAAAGGAAGGATGGCATTTTCATCTCACAACAAAAATATTCCAAAGAAATTCTCAAGGCATTTGGAATGATGGACTGCAAACCAACTAGCACACCTATGGAGGTAAATCATAAGCTATCTATGGATGATAACATGCCTGATGTAGATGCTAAGAAGTATAGGAAGCTCGTTGGAAGTCTTAAGTCTTATTTTTCTGTGCAACACTAGACCAGACATTTGCTATGCTGTTGGAGTGTTAAGCAGGTTTTCCAACAAACCTAAGGAGAGTCACTGGAATGCTGGAATGCGAATTCTAAGGTACATTGCAGGAACCTTGGATTTTGGTATTTTGTATACCACAGGTGATACACTCCAAGGATATTGTGATTCAGATTGGGCTGGAGATTGTGATTCTAGAAAATCAGTTTCTGGATATTGTTTCTCACTTGGTTCAGGAATATTTTCTTGGGTAAGTAGGAAGCAACCAACTCTCGCACTCTCCTCCACTGAAGCAGAGTACAAAGCAGCTTGTTTTGCTTCTTGTGAGGCAGTCTGGTTAAGGAGAATTCTTGCAGATCTTGGCTTTCCATCAAATATGCCAACTGTACTCAAGTGTGATAATCAAAGTTGTATGGCTATTGCAAAGAACCCAGTATTTCATGCTCGCACCAAGCACATAGAAGTACAGTACCATTACATTCGTGAGCTAATTGAAGATGAAATTGTGGAGCTAGAATATTGCCCAACAGAGGCAAATTGTGCTGACATATTCACTAAAGCAGTTGGAAGAGAGCAGCTCAACAAGCATCTTCAACAGATGGGCATAGGACCGAGACCTACTTGATTTATCATCGGTAAACATTGAGGGGGGGGTGTTAGTATATGATCAATGTCTACCCCTCATGATTGTATGCACATTTTGTAAGGCCCCCTTTATGAGGAGAAGCCAAGCATGCATTACCCAATTGATGGGAATCCCAACTTGAATGTTGGATGAAGGTCATATTGGACCATGTAAGAGATTATAAGGAAAGGGAGTTATCAAGGTCCCCAATTGTGGGGTCCGGGGCAGCGGTGAGCAGCCCCGACTGGGGGGTCCAAGGGGGCCAGCGGGCCCCCTGGCTGGGGGGTCCCAGGGGGCCAACGGGCCCCCTGGTGGGGGTCCGGGGGCAGTGCCCCCGACGCGACGGTAAAGGGAATATTCCATGGAATATTCCCTGTCGAAGTCAGAAATCATTTATATTTGTTAGGTCGGTTCAACCAGTCTAAGCCGTGTATGGCAATTACGCGGGCGGTGGCCGCCCACGCTCTACCGCCCATGTATAGCCGTCCATGGCAGGCCACCCATGATCCTATATATACATGACTTCTGCACTACCTAAGACATTGAGTTGAGCCAGCATACCTCTACCTTGTATCTCCCTATCTAGAGTTGTCTAGATCACCATTTAAGCTCTACCTTGAGAGCGCACGGGTGGACAACGCCATCATCTTTGTACTTGCTGCTAGTAGAAAATTGATGAGATTCTCCTATATCTGTTATCTTCTCTGTTATTGCTCCTGTGTTATATTGCGTAACTATTGTCTTACAAAGATAGGAAAAAAAAACCTCCTAAAGAGGGAAAAAAAGTGCCTTGATGGTCATAAGTGTGTTCACACACATCAAGACAGAAATATATAGACAAATCCCCCTTGGGACTGATGTAGTGAATAAAGAGCTTTCACTCATTTATAAGGAAGTGCCAAGCTATGTGGAAAGAAATCAATCCACAAAAGGAAGTAAGCCCAAAGCTCTATGGAAAGCTTCAAAATTCTCCCTAGGTAGAGTCTTTGTGAAAAGGTCCAACATTATCATGTGCGGACACATAAGCCAAAATCATTTCTCTAATAGAGAACCTCTCCCTGACATAATGATATGCACCTCAATGTGCTTTGTGCAAGCATGGGCCATAGGGTTCTTGGAAACTACCAATGCACTGTGACTATTAATAAATATGGCGATGGCAGAAGATGACCAACACCCAAAGCAACCAAAGGGCATTGGAGCCACACACACTTAGTAGTTGCTGTGAAAGCTTCCCTTTACTCAGCCTCACAACTAGAAGTGGCCACAATATGTGGCTTCTTGCTCAACCAAGGTATGCATGAGCTATCAAGCATGAAGCAAAAATCATTGGTGGACACACAAGTGTCATAGCAACCAACCCAGTATGAGTCAGAAAAAGCATGTTAATATGGTGGTAATGATCTTGAAAATTGAGTTTTGAGAAGGGTGGTTTATGAACTTCATGTATTTCTATATCTTTACTTGTATCACTTCCACAACTTTCTTTGTTTTTGGCTATTAATCTCTTCATGTATCATGTCCCTGCCATAGGATTCTAAAGGCACATCTTGGTTTGTAAGTCTCTAAAGTTCAACCACTGGAGGTGACATTTATTGAAAATGTGGATTATGGGCTCATCGGTCTCACCTGGGACGTCTTGCACTATGGTCCTTACATATTCATAAGCTTTTAGTGTTTATTTCTAAAGCTTAGACACTACACCAAGTATTATCGATAGTGTTTGAACTACTCCTATGATGTCTCCATTATAACGTCTTATTTGATATGATTAATGTGTGCTACAACATGAAAATGATGAAGATAGCAACAACTTCAATGATGACCACATGCATTATTACTATCAATATAAGAATCCTCTACTCTGATACTATGTGATAATAATGCACGCTTTGACACAGGTGTTGCAAAGGCATACTATCTTGCCATAGAGAGGTGAAGAGATAGAGAGAGGGGGTGGAGAGAGAGATAGATATAGAGAGATAGATATAGAGAGATAGATAGAGAGAGAGAAAGAAAGAGACTCTTGTACGCACATGTAGAGAAAAAAATGGTGGATAAAAAAGATAGAGGGAATGTGAAGAACACTATTGAGTATGCCCAAATGTATCGATAGTGTGTGCCTTACATTTTGATTAGAATATTAACCATTTATAAAAACCAAAGAGTATTTTCATGCAATAAAAAAAGGGATAGTGGGTAGATAAGACTTTCCCCTTATTTGGAGAGGACTCACAAGCTCGTCACCAACACAATAAACCCATCTACTAACCACCGGATTATTAGCAGATGAGGTCATTGAACTTGGTCCATCTACTTGAGGATACTTTGAAACATCATGGCATACTATTGGAAAATCTCTCCCATCTACCATTTTCCATGTTCCAAAAAATCAAGCAATCATTCTATTTCTTTATCTTGGTTGGACCACTATAAAAGTTATCTTATGTCTTCAAATCTTTGAAATGCATTAGCAACTTATTTTGTTGAACACTTTGCAGCTTCTCTTAAGAACATACAATTCTAAGAATTTTT
This sequence comes from Ceratopteris richardii, assembly GCA_020310875.1. Taxonomy (NCBI): domain Eukaryota; kingdom Viridiplantae; phylum Streptophyta; class Polypodiopsida; order Polypodiales; family Pteridaceae; genus Ceratopteris; species Ceratopteris richardii. The sequence goes on from CM035409.1 coordinate 69,115,762, forward strand.
TAAGAACATACAATTCTATTGAATCCTCTTTGAGAAAACGTTATTATTATAGGGTGTTAATTATTAGCTCGAGTCGTTGGTGATGATGAGAAAAATTTCCCTTCATTATTCTCCCTCAATTGAATCCAAAAGACAATCTTAAACATTAGTGTACCAAACTATGAGCTCAAGAAGCTATCAGACATTGTTATACCACCAAGGAATTTGCTAAAAAATCTCCAAATCATTAGCAAATCTCATCGCAATCATGTCATAATGTATTCTCCTCATAAGTTTTCATTTGAATTGGTTACACTAAGATGTATAAGCATCAATACCCATTTGATACGTTGATAACCGAGAAACTATTCATAAATTGTTTGATACAAACACCAAAATCATTAATGAAAGAATTGTGGAATTACAATCCATCCGGCACCCAATAGGACAAACTGAAGTTTTTTGGTGCACAACATGGATTCTCCTAATAAGGGGATCCTTGAAATTTGGAGCATCAATAGATCACTAATGGGCTCTTGTGGGGGAGCATTGTGGATTGCATTAGGAGTCGCATTTTGATGTGGAAACCATGCTTATTTTGATGTGGATCCATTCGTATGGGATGGTGGAACCATTTTGCCTTTGAGAAATTTTCTTATAGGTGTAAGGAGGGAAGGATTCATCATCCATGGATATCATTTATCATTAAACTAGAAGAGGAAGTAGATATTTCCATAAGACATCAAATTTTCATGGGGAGACTTTATTGATTCTATCAAATTGTGTGGATATGAATAATCCTACATAAATAATGGTCATAGGGTAGACTCATTCTTCTAAAGGAGAATTTATCTATATACATTTTATCTCTTATGTTGGGAAAGATGGATGGACACTCCAAGAGATTGAGTAGGTACTTCCAAAACCTGCTTTGTACCAGCCCCCTGATGCTTTAGACTTGAAAAGTTGACCTCCTTAGCTTTCCAATGACACCATAAAATGGTCTATGTACTTTGGAAATGATGTGTGTAAAGATTAAATCAAAACAGATAACTTTGTACTTCAAGATCTCAAGAAAACCTTCTATTTATGTCTTGATACCTGCTAGATCTTTTGCTCAGTATGACCAGCACAGTAGGAATTGGAAAAATTCCTTTTAGGGGTATCTAATTAGCTTAGTAAGCTAACTACTCCAAGTGGAATGATGTAAAAAGACTAACTATGCTCAGAGAAATCACTTTAGCAAAATAAACTTTACCCCCGACTTTTTAGGACTGTAGCAGACAATTACCAGTGATCACCTCGATGCATTTTTCTCTGAATTGGCTGAACAGAATCTCTTCAAATTTTGATAGCATGTAGATAACTTTGAGCTGGTTCCAACAAGCTTTAGATCTTTGAATTTGGTGGAGAAATGACTGAGATATGCACTCCAAAAGTTGACAGACTTTCAAGTAGTATGACAGAGAACTTAGAAATTATCAATGAGAATGTATGTATTAATGAACACTTGTATACAATACCATTGGCATGAATGTCATTGTCTAATGGTGTAGATAGATGTGGGCTAGAGTGTAAGCCTCACACACACTCAGAATCAATAATGAGAAGCTCGGGAATGATGAGTTCTAACCGTGACTTTTTCATGACCACTTTTATAGAGAGTGAGTAAAAATTTGAATTCAAATTCAAACTTTTGGCTCCCTATGATCAAGCTTCTATATTCTAGGAGATATTCTATCAATCAAAGCTAACCTTTTTCCACAAATTTCTTTTGGTAGGTGTTTACAAAGATTCCAAGTCAATTTGACTTTTATAAAGAAGTAAAGTAGTAATTAACTACTAGCAATAGTTCCTATGCTTCTCCATATGTGCATTTGCTTCAATGTATCCATCAAGCCAAATGTGTAGGCTTGTGAATTACACCAACAGCTCCCCCACAAGCCAACATTTTGGCTTGGTCTTCATCTTCAATCTTCATGTATTCGTGCAATCCAATCATTGCTTTGAACCTGCAAAGTTTGGTTCCATCCAAAGCTTTAGTCAACAAATCTGCACACTGCATATTGGTTGATACATATGTTAGTTGAATGTCTTTTCTTAAAAACTTTTCTCTCACATAATGGTAATGGACCTCTATGTGTTTGGTCCTAGCATGATAGATAGGATTAGTTGCAAGGTGAAGTGAGCTTGTATTATCTCCAAAGATCATTGGTGACCTAGTATATAAACCCAATTCTGTATACAAATGATCCATATGGCTTCTTGTGTGGCATTAGCCGGTCCTCTATACTCTGCTTTTGTAGAAGACAAAGCAACAGTAGGTTGCTTCTTTGAAGACCATGATATTGGCTTATCACCTGCAAATGAAATGTATCAAGAAGTGCTCCTCCTATCATCCTTGCATCCTACCCAATCTGCATCTGAATAGATCTTGATATTAATGTCTGAAGTGTAAGGAAAATACAAACCATGATTTTGTGTACCCTTGAGATACTTCAAGATTCTCTTAGCAGCCTCTAAGTGAGGTGTCCTTGGCTTGTGCATAAACTGACTTAACACACTAATTCCATATGCAATGTCTATCCTTGTTAAGGTAGCATAATTCAAGCTACCCACCATACTTTGATAACCTGTAATGTCATTAACTTCATCACCTTCATGGGCACTTAGTTTTAGGTTTACCTCCATTGGAGTACTTGCCACTTTGGCATCCTGCATGTGAAACCTCTTCAACATATCCTGTATGTATTTTTTCTGAGTAATGTATATCCCAGAGTTAGTATAGACTAACTCAAGTCCAAGAAAGTACTTAAGTAGACCAAGATCATTGATCTTGAACTCCTTCATCATTTGACTTTTGATTTGTTTGATTCCATTCACATCATTACCTGTAAGTATGATGTCATCAACATAAACACAAAGGTATATTACCTCTGAATTACTTCTCTTGATGAACAGAGAAGTATTTGCCTTGCTCATGACAATGCCTTGGTCTTGAAGGTATGTAAAAACTCGAGTGAAGAGAAGAAACTACACTGTGAGGTGATATGTTTGGTCACCCCACTATCAAAGTACCAAACATCTGAGTCTATGGCATACATGCACTACTCATGAGAAGATGGGTCAAAATTGCAAACAATAGTAAACACCCATTCTTCATTCTGCACAAGATTAGCAGACTCTGTTTGGGTGTAGAGGCCTCTGCAACAACCATTCCGGCCTCTTTCTTCTTTGCCTCTTTGGCAGCCAATTTTGGACAGCTCTTAATGACATGATCATTTGCTTTACAGTATTTTCAAAACAATTTCTGCTTTTCTGATTTCTTCTCATCTTTGTCTTCTTTATTCAATTATGCAGATTTAGCAGATTTCTGCTTACTAGTTGAAGAACTCCATTTTCCTTGGCCCTTTTGACTAGCCAAGAATTTCGGAGGCCAAAACGAGCTCATATTGTGATTTTGGCACCACATAGCGAAGCCATTTTGATCTCTAAAACACCTTGAGTATGCTCACCAAAATTCATGTGATTCTAGGACTGCAACTAGAGAGGTGTTGACGACGCCCTAGATGAAGTGGCGACCTGCTCTCATACCAATTGTTGGAGTTAGACGTCTACAGAAGCACACAAACAACACAAGGAAGAAGAAGAAGCTTGGAGCACAACACACAATACTGAATGTATTACCACTAGAATGTACAAAGATAAGTAACCCGTTAGGGCTATAGGCATATATACAAGTGAGGGGAAAAAAACCTCCTAAAGAGGGAAAAAAGTGCCCCGGTGGTCCTAGTGTGTTCACACACATCACTACCTAAATATATCAACACTAAAAACATGCAACTAAAATAGAAAAAAAAACACAATGAGAAATCAATCATTGGTCAACCTAAATAGACTACTTTGTTAAAGCTTTGTTGATAAAAAATGACCGACCATGTGATTGACCTATAAGCTAGACAATTTTTTTTCAATGTGATTTCCATTAGTAAAAACTAATGCATGAGGAATTCCCATTAGAAGGATACAATTGAAAATTCTCTGCAATCTCTTTTTGGTGATGCTTGCCATGGTGTTGGTAGCTTCATTAACAATCACTTGACTAGAAAATAATTCCAATTTCCACATGGAAGTGTGTCTGCACTTATTATCTTCCATCATGCTTTGAAAATTACTTCTGAGGCCTAGAAAAGACTTGATTGATAGTTTGGATTAGTTTCTTTTTTGCCCAGATGATTGTAATTGCATGATTTATAAGTGCACATATGTTTGTGGTTTAGGTGTTTTCCCATAGGGGAAACATATTGCTTGTATTCCTAATGAGGAGGTGAATATAGCCTAAATCCAACTGAATGTATTTATTTGTGTAAGGGCATGAGTGTGTCAAGAGGGGACGAACATCTGTCGGTGCAAATGCACATGCTCCACTTTCATTATTGTGTTTGTTGAATTTGTTCATATAGATGCACCACTATGGCATAGGGGCACATGTGTGCATCATTAAGTTTGAAAAGTAAACTACATATATGGGCATATGTTATGTGCACACTAGCATATGATATTGCAAATATGAAAGGAGTCATACTTTTATGTCCATTCATTTCAAGATAGTTAAGGGACAAGATATCCAATGTAGATTAACTAAGATAAGACAATGAATCAAAGTTATAAATAAGAACCTCTACGTTTCATGGAACTTAAGCATTTGCAAAGATGATTAGAAAAGAGCTAGATACAAATGCTAGCATAACTTCAATTAAAGTTAAATCTTATGAATTTGATAATTACTAAGTAAAAATTAAAGAACTTTCTCATAAGAGCCATACACATAAGAAAGTTGCAACTTTAGCATGATTCTAAGAAGACACCATGCTAATGAAGGTTTGTTGCCTCCAAAAGTCTCACAATAGTATACAAGAATTTATGGCACATCATAGGACACAATAAAAGCTTCGTCCAATTTATTGCTTGACTAAAATGGTACAATATATACTACTTAACCATTTAAGAATCCTCGTACTCAAGATGAATTAGTATAAATTAGTAAGGATATCGAATGATGAAATGATAATTCGAACCAAGTTAATTGGTTTCAAGTAAAGAGGATTCATAAGAGTCCATAGCTATAAGAATCCGATGTTGGATTTAGAAGAAACCTTATTGTATTTATATGAGAACATTAAGATGGATTGCATTAGGAGTTCCACTTTGATGTGGAATCCACGCTTAATTTGATGAGGAGGTGATACTTTATTGGAAGTATATCCACTCGTATGGGATGGTGGAACCATTTTGCCTTTGAGAAATTTTCTTCTATGTGTAAGGAGGAAAGTGTTGATATATTTTAGGTAGTGATGTGTGTGAACACACTAGGACCGCCAGGGCACTTTTTTCCCTCTTTAGGAGGTTTTTTTCCCCCCGGCTTGTATATACGCCGATTGCCCTAATGGGCTACTTATCTTTGTACATTCTCTAGTAATACATTCACTATTGTGTGTTTGTGCTCCAAGCTTCTTCTTCTTCCTTGTGCTATTCGTGTGCTTCCGCAGACATCTATCTCCAACAATTGGTATCAGAGCAGGTCATCGCTTCATCTAGGGCACCGTCGACACTCCTCCGTTTGCAGTCTCAAAATCATACGAATTTTGGAGAGCATACTCAACGTGTTTCCGAGATCAAAACTGCTTCGCTCTGTGGTGCCGAAATCGCGATCTGAGCTCGTTTCAGCCTCTGAACGCACTATCGCAGTGCTTGTGTAGGCTATTTCGTCTTTTTGTGCCAAAGGTATACACCAGTTTTTGTTCGCCAGTTTAAGCGTCTCGAAGTCTGCTACAGGTCTAACAGAACTCGTCTAGGCAGTTTTGTTCAACTTTTTGAGATACAGTCAATTTTCTGCATCAAGGTATTTTAGTCATCGGCCATGGCTGAAAGCAATGATGTATTCCGTATGTTGGCTGTTGAGGATAAGTTGGATGGTACCAACTACCCATTATGGGCTTATATGATGCGACATGTTTTGGTTGCAAAAGGATTGTGGAACATTGTGCAGGGTGTTGAAAGACGTCCTGTTACACCTGCAACTACAGGTACTGCAAATACAGGTGCTGGAGCTGATGAAGATGGTGTTGAAGATGATATTCCGCAGATTCCTGTTCGTGCTGCTGTTTCTATTGCACCTACTGCAGAGCAAATTCGTTGGGATGGCAGAGATGCCTAGGCACATGCATTGATAGCTTTGTCTGTCAAACGTGCCATTATTCCTCATATTCGCTCTTGCAGAACAGCTAGGGATGCTTGGGATACACTAACCACATTGTACCAAGCTAGGAATGAGGCTCGTGTTTCTTACCTCCGAAAACAGTTGGAGAGTGAGCACATGAATGAAGGTGATTCTATGGACAATTTCCTAACGAAGATCAAAGATTTGAAGGAACAGTTGATTTCTACTGATGAGGTTATACTAGATAGCTCACTTGTGCAGACCGTTCTGAATGGTCTTCCAAATTCATATCAGAGTTTTGCTTCTACTCTTCGGTTGATGATGAAAGGCAATCCGAATGCCTTATCATATGAGGAGTTAGTCTCTGTTCTGTTGCAGGAAGATCAGTCCAGGCAGAACAGGTCCATTATGCGTATTGCAGATCAAGCTTTCCTGGCTAGTCA
>CM035409.1:69132403-69139903 GCA_020310875.1 Ceratopteris richardii
CCACTTGCAAATGGTAGCTTACTAAGCTAATTGAATACCCCTAGAAGGAATTTTATCAATTGCTACTGTGGTGGTCACACTGAGCAAAACATTCAGCAGGTGTCTAGACCAAAATAGAAGGTTTTCTTGAGTTTGTGACTTCCAAAGTTATGTGTTTTGATTCAATCATTGCACATATCATTTCCAAAGGACATAGGACATTTCTTTGTGTCATTGGATTGCTAAGGAAGTCTACTAATCAAGTCTGAAGCAAAAGAGGGCTGGTACAAAGCAGGTTTAACAATACCTACTCAGTTTCTTGGATCATCCATCCATCTTTCCCAACAGTGGTATCAGAGCAAATAAGGTGAAATGGGAGATGGTTTTCCTTCATTTATTGACAAATTGGACAGGAACAATTATCAAGCTTGGTCTCTAAGGATGAAGACCTACTTACAAGGAAGGAGTCTCTATGGATACATATCAGGAGATGAGGAATTGCCCTCATTCAAAGCAAGAGGTTTGCCAAGCAAGGAGGAACAAGAAAAACTCAACACATGGTGTGCAAAGGATGCATTGGCAAGGTCTTATTTACTCAACTCTATATCTGACTTTCTTTTACCTCATATAAAAAATTGTAAGACTTCCCAAGAGACTTCGAAAACCTTGTCATCATATTTTTCCTCCAATACAAGGGCTAGGAAAAATCAGTTGTGGATTGAATTCACAACACTAAGGAAGCAACCTAAGCAAGCTGTTTCAGAATTGGTGACCAAGATCAAAGATGTTGCAGATCAGTTAGCAAGCATAGGAGAAGAGATTGAAGAAGAACAAATTGTGAGGCAGGTAATCAATGGAATCAAGGCTGATGACAAGTGGGAAAGCTTCACCACTGCAATGGATCTCTACATGGACATGCACACTCCAGATCTTACAACTCTTATGGGTCAACTTTTTACACATGAAGCAAAGCTCACCAAGAGTGGAGATACATCCAAAGGTAACAACTCTTCTGCCCTATACACTGATAAGAAATCTAAGGATAAAGGCAAGAGTAAGAAGGTGGAAGATGAAGGCTCTACCTCCCAAGCCAACTATGCAGGGAGAGGTAGATCTTCAAGAGGTAGGGGCAGAGGAGGTAAGCAAGGTAGGGGGAGACCCTATAACTCATCACCATGTAACATTTGTGGTTTATCAAACCACACCAAAAATGAGTGTTATAGGAATTACAAAAATCAAAGAGGAAGAGGCTACCAAAGAGGTGGATACTCACAGTCTAGAGGAAGGTTCAACCAACACCAAGGCCACAACAACAATTACAACAACAACTACAACAACAATTACAATGGCAACTACCAAGGAGGATTCAAAACTAGAAGGGACTACAACAACTACACAGAAGAGAAGGATGACTCTCTACTGATTATGAACATGACTTCAAAATTAGGTACAAATGATGATCATCTGTTTTACATTGATTCAGGGTGTTCAAATCATGTGGCTGGTAATGTGACACTACTCTCTGATCTTGAGGAGCCAAAAGGTAAACATCAAGTCCAAACAGGTGATGATACAAAGCATTCAGTGGTTAAAGTTGGTAATGTTAAGACTTGTGATGGTAATCAGAATTTGTTGAGCAGGGTACTCTATGTACCAACCATTACAAAGAACTTAATGAGTGTTGGTCAGATTGTAGAGAAAGGTTTGCAGGTCAGATTCAATCAATATGGAGCATTTGTGGAGGACCCAAGACATGGATTCAAAAGGATAGCTAAAGGAGAAAAATCAGGTAGACTTTTCACTTTTGAGTTGGAAGATACAAAGAACATTGCACTATACCGTTATAAAGATCAAACACTTTCAGAGCTTGAGATTTGGCACAAGAGATTAGGGCACATAGGAGAGAGAACCTTGAAACAAATGTGCAGGGATCAATGTGTGCTTGGGATACCTAATGTATCCAAGCAACATATGATTTACAAGTGTGGTGCTTGTCAATTTGGTAAGTCTCACAGGTTACCCTTCTCCAAGAAAGGATATATGCATGAAGACTATCTAGAGCTTGTACACACAGATGTATGGGGACCTAGCAAAGACCCCTCAATCTCATGTTCAAGGTACTATGTGTCTTTTATTGATGATTATAGCAGATGGACTGTATTATACTTTATGAAGCACAAGGATGAGGTATTTAATTGTTTTAAGAAATATCTTGCGCTAGTTGAAAATCAGACAGGAAGGAATTTGAAGAGGCTAAGGTCAGATGGAGGAGGTGAGTACTTCTCCAATGAGTTTGAAAACTTCTTGTAGGATAGAGGCATCAAAAGGGAAATAACCACAAGGTATTCTCCTGAACAGAATGGGGTAGCTGAAAGAAGAAATAGGTTAATTGTTGAGACAGCCAGATCTATGCTTAATGAGAAGAAGTTATCTAACTATCTATGGGCAGAGAGTGTTTCTACTGCCACTTACCTCATAAACAGGTTACCATCTAAGTCACTTGATGGTATGACACCTTATGAAGCATGGCATGGGAAGAGACCTTCACTTGACCACTGCAAAATATTTGGATGTGTAGCATATGTACACATTCCTTCTCAAGTAAGAGGTAAGCTAGATCCAAAGGCTGAAAAATGCATTTTCATTGGATATGATTTAAATAAAAAAGGTTACAGGTTTTATAACCCTACCAATAAGGGATTTATGATAAGCAGAGATGTGATCTTTGATGAGAATGATTCTTGGTATGAGAATGAATGCAGGAAGGTCAAACTACCCTATGATTTGGAAGAAGAATTTCCAAAACTTACAAAGGAGGAACCTACTCAGGATGTAGACTCAAGTTCAGATGATGAAGATACTATCAACCTTGAAGAGTTCAAGGCATGGAAGTCCAAAGGCAAAATGAAGATGAAGAAGCTTGAAGACATACTTGAATCTTCAACTCAATCAATCAGAAGATCTCAGAGAGAAAGCAAAAAACCTATCAGATATGGGTATGATACATCTCTTGTTACTAAACATTCAGTTTATCTTGCAAAGGATTTGTCAAATGAAGAACCAAGTTCATATGAAGAAGCAACCACCAAATCAGAATGGAAAGAAGCTATGGATGAGGAGATTGAAGCACTCAAGGAGAGTGACACATGGGAGTTAGTACCCAAGAAGGACTCCATGAAGGTAATAGGATCCAGATGGATCTATAAGTTGAAAAGAAATTCTGATGGAACAATTAATAGGTACAAAGCCAGATTGGTAGCCAAGGGTTTTGCACAAACCCAAGGCATTGATTATGAAGAAATATTTTCTCCTGTGGCCAAGATGCCAACAATCAGAGTGTTGGTAAGTGTGGCTGCATCAAAAAATTGGAACATGTACCAATTGGATGTCAAGAATGCTTTCTTGAATGGATGGATTTCAGAAGAGGTTTATATGTCACAACCTCCTGGCTATGAAGACCCTAAGAGTGGCACTTCAGAACTGTGAAGTTTTTCTTAAACTTCAAGAAGAAGTTCATTCAGTGAAGGAAGTTCACGTATCACTTCCTTACTTCACATAATTCATTTGAAGTAATCACGAGCAGAATCAAAGTTCATTCCGGTGATATTCCGGCAAAATTTCGGTGCATCCCAGTGACAGTCCGGTGAAGTTCCGGTGGAATTCGAGTCGCACTTTAACACAGCTAAGCGACAGTAATCCTGCTAAGCTACTGTTGATTACAGAGGTGTTCTATATCACTCTAGCTTAGCTCTCTATTTGGCGGCGCGGCAATTTCTGCAGGCCTGACAAGGTTCAAGCCTTTGCCGTGACGGCCATCATCAGCGATATCAGGGCGAAAGATAATCGCCAACAAGTCTTAATTGATACATCTCAGGAGATGAGGAATTGCCCTCATTCAAAACCAGAGGACTACCAACAAAGGAAGAACATGAAAAGCTCAACACATGGTGTGCCAAGGATGTATTAGCCAAGTCTTACTTAACTCCATCTCTGATTTTCTTTTGCCACACATTAGAAACTGTAAGACATCCTAAGAGACTTGGGAAACCTTGTCATCTTATTTCTCTTCCAACACAAGGGCCAAAAAAAAACCAATTGTGGATTGAATTCACCACACTAAGGAAGCAACCTAAGCAGGCTATTTCAGAGTATGTGACTAAGATTAAAGATGTAGCAGATCAGTTAGCAAGCATAGGAGAAGAGATTGAAGAAGAGCAAATAGTAAGGGAAGTGATCAATGGGATTAAAGCTGATGACAAATGTGAAAGCTTCACCACTGCCATGGGCCTATACATGGACATGCAAATTCCAGATCTTACCATTCTCATGGGGCAATTGTTTACTCATGAAGCCAAGCTCAACAAGAATGGAGACTCATCCAAAGGTAATAGCTCTTCTGCCCTATACACTGATAAAAGTAAGTCTAAAGATAAAGGCAAGAACAACAAAGGAGAGGATGAAGGCACTACCTCCCAAGCCAACTATATAGGGAGAGGTAGATCATCAAGAGGAAGGGGCAGAGGAGGTAAGCAAGGTAGGGGGAGATCCTATAACTCCTGACCACGCAAGAGGTAGATTCAACCATCATCAAGTATACAACAACAACTACAATAACAACTACAACAATAACTACAATGGAAACTACCATCTCTTCTACATTGACTCAGGATGCTCAAATCATGTGGCTGGCAATGTAGCTCTACTCTCTGACCTTGAAGAACCAAGAGGTAAACATCAAGTACAAACAGGTGATGAAAACAAGCACTCAGTAGTTAAAGTTGGAAATGTTAAGACTTGTGATGGAAATCAGAACTTGTTGAGTAGGTACTATATGTACCAACCATTACAAAAAACTTGATGAGTGTTGGACAGGTTGTGGAAAAAGGTTTGCAGGTTAGATTCAACCAATTTGGAGCATTTGTGGAAGATCCCAAGCAGGGGTTCAAGAGAATAGCTAAAGGCGAAAGATCAGGTAGACGTTTTACTTTTGAGCTAGAAGACACAAAGAATATTGCACTCTACAATTATAAAGATCAAACACTTTCAAAGCTTGAGATTTGGCATAAGAGATTAGGGCATGTAGGAGAAGGAACCTTGAAACAAATATGCAGGGATCAATGTGTAATTGGAATACCCAATGTTTCCAAACAACACATGATTTATAAATGTGGTGCTTGCCAGTTTGGAAAGTCTCACAGGTTACCCGTCTCAAGGAAAGGCTACATGCATGAGGACTACCTAGAACTTGTCCATACAGATGTATGGGGACCAAGCAAAGACCCTCAATATCAGGATCAAGGCACTATGTATCTTTTATTGATGATTATATCAGATGGACTGTATTGTACTTTATGAAGCACAAAGATAAAGTGTTCAACTGTTTTAAAAAGTAGAATCAGACATGGAAGAATCTAAAGAGGCTAAGGTCAGATGGAGGAGCTGAGTACTTCTCCAATGAGTTTGAAGCATTCTTGCAGGACAGAGGAATCAAGAGAGAAATCACCACAAGGTATATTCCTGAACAAAATGCGGTAGCTGAGAGAAGAAATAGGTTGATTATTGAAACAGCTAGGTCAATGTTGAATGAGAAGAAATTACCTAACTACCTATGGGCAGAGAGTGTATCTACTGCCACTTACGTCATAAACAAGTTACCATCCAAATCCCTTGATGGGATGACACCTTATGAATCATGGAATGGTAAGAGACCCTCACTTGATCATTGTAGGATATTTGGATGTGTAGCATATGTACACATTCCCTCTCAGATAAGAGGTAAGCTAGACCCTAAGGCTGAGAAATGTATCTTTATTGGATATGATCTAAATCAGAAAGGGTACAGGTTCTACAACCCTTCAAATAAGGGATTCATGGTTAGTAGAGATGTTGTCTTTGATGAAAATGATTCTTGGTATGAGAATGAATGCAGGAAGTTTAAACTACCCTATGACTTGGAGGATGAGTTTCCAAGTCTTGCTAAGGAGGAACCTACTCAAAATGAAGACACCAATTTAGATGATGAAGATATTATCAATCTTGAAGAATTCAAGGCATGGAAGTCCAAAGGCAAAGTCAAGATGAAGAAACTTGAAGACATACCTGAATCTTCAAATCAATCAATCAGGAGATCACAAAGGGAGAGCAAAAAACCTATCAGATATGGGTATGATACCTCTCTTGTTACTAAACATTCTGTTTATCTAGCCAAAGACTTGTCAATTGAAGAACCAAGATCATACGAAGAAGCACAAACTCAGATAGAATGGAAGGAAGCTATGGACGAGGAAATTGAAGCACTCAAAGAAAGTGACACATGGGAACTAGTACCAAAGAAAGAGTCCATGAAGGTAATTGGATCCAGATGGATCTATAAACTCAAAAGAAATTATGATGGGAACATGTAAGTGTGGCTGCATCTAAAAATTGGAACATGTATCAGTTGGATGTAAAAAATGCATTTCTTAATGGATGGATTTCAGAGGAGGTATATATGTCACAATCTCCTGGCTATGAGGATCCAAACAAGGTAACATATGTGTGTAAATTGAATAAAGCTCTTTATGGATTAAAGTAGGCACCTAGGGCATGGAATCACAGGTTGACCACATACCTTCAAGACCAAGGTTTTGTCATGAGCAAGGCAGACACTTCTCTATTCATCAAGAGAAGCAATTCAAAGGTAATTTAGCTATGTGAATATGTTGATGATATCATACTTACAGGTAATGATGTCAATGGAATCAGACAAATCAAGAACCAAATGATGAAGGAGTTCAAGATCAGTGATCTTGGTTTACTAAAGTATTTTCTTGGACTTGAGTTAGTTTATAATAACTCTGGAATCTACATTACTCAGAGAAAGTACATACAGGATATGTTAAAGAAGTTTCATTTGTAGGATGCCAAAGTTGCAAGTACTCCAATGGAGGTAAACCTAAAACAAAGTGCCCATGAAGGTGATGAAATTGATGATATTACAGGTTACCAAAGCATAGTGGGAAGCTTGAACTATGCTTCCTTGACGAGGATAGATATTGCATATGGAGTTAGTGTGCTAAGTCAGTTCATGCACAAGCCAAGGGTACCTCACTTAGAAGTTGCCAAAGGGATCTTGAAATACCTCAAGGGTACTCAACATCATGGTTTGTATTTCCCTTACACTTCAGACATAGACATTAAGATCTATTCAGATGCAGATTGGGCAGGATGCAAGGATGATAGGAGGAGCACTTCAGGATACAATTCATTTGCAGGTGATAAACCAATATCATGGTCTTCAAAGAAGCAACCTACTGTTGCTTTATCTTCTACAGAGGAAGAGTATAGAGGATTGGCTAATGCCACCCTACAAGCCATATGGATCAAGTTATTGTATACAAAATTGGGTTTGTATACTAGTTCACCATTGATATTTATAGATAATACAAGATCACTTCACCTTACAACTAATCCTATTTATCATGCTAGGACCAAACATATAGAGGTCCATTACCATTATGTGAGAGAGAAGCTATTAAGCAA
>CM035409.1:69159903-69164903 GCA_020310875.1 Ceratopteris richardii
TACGCTGCTGTAGTTTTGTATGTAGTGATTTCAGAGCTTGTATCTCCCTCATTGTATATCCAAATTACATGTTTGATAGCTCATTTGAAAGCTGTTACTGTTTGCTTTCATACTGTCATTTTTGATAATCATTGGATTTGTGAGCTGAGAGCAGTACTCTCTGCAAGTAGTGTGTGTTCTCAGGTTCACCCCTGCTGAAGGTCTCCATTAAACCTCAAACTTGGAGAGGTCATATCTCCTTGTCTATTTATCCAAATTGAGTGTTATTTGGCTCATTGGAAAGCTCTTGGTCTCTAGTATATTTAGTTAAAACAATTTTAAAAAATTCTGAGTTAATAGAGAACAATAAGCTCTATAAGCATGACTAGTTTTCTGTGATGAAGTTTGTGAGAAGGTCAACTTGTTCCTAGGGGGTTCCATCTACTTATAGCTATATTTTTGAGGTCAATAAACTCCAACATTGGTATCACAGAAAGGAATTGAAGCTTGGAGAAGGTTATAATATCTTGATGAAGAATTTGAAGCTATTGGAGCCGCGGTTCATCATCGACACTACACAAAGGTAGAAGGAGATAGCAAGGAAGCATCTCAAGCAACATCCAAGCAAAGAAAGGTGCATAAAATTTATTACAAAGGTAAATCTCATACTTCTTCTTATCACACCTGCTGGATCTTTTGCTCAGTATGACCAGCACAATAGGAATTGGAAAAACTCCTTTTAGGGGTATCTAATTAGCTTAGTAAGGTAACTATTCCAAGTGGAATGATGTAAAAAGACTAACTATGCTCAGAGAAATAACTTTAGCAAAATAAACTTTATCCCCGACTTTTTAGGACTGTAGAAGACAATGACCAGTGATCACCTCAACATGTTTTTCTCTGAATTGGCTGAATAGAATGTCTTCAAGTTTTGGTAGCATGTAGACAACTTCGAGCTGGTTCCAACAAGCTTTAGATCTTTGAATTTGGTGGAGAAATGACTGAGATATGCACTCCACAAGTTGATGGACTTTCAAGTAGTATGATAGAGAACTCAGAAATGAACAATGAGAATGTATGTATTAATGAACACTTGTATACAATACCATTGGCATTAATGTCATTGCCTAATGGTGTAGATAGGTTTGGGCTAGAGTGTAAGCCTCACACACACTCAGAATCAGTAATGAGAAGCTCGAGAATGATGAGTTCTAACCGTGACTTTTTCATGACCACTTTTATAGAGAGTGAGTAAAAATTTGAATTCAAATTCAA
This sequence comes from Ceratopteris richardii, assembly GCA_020310875.1. Classification (NCBI taxonomy): domain Eukaryota; kingdom Viridiplantae; phylum Streptophyta; class Polypodiopsida; order Polypodiales; family Pteridaceae; genus Ceratopteris; species Ceratopteris richardii. The sequence continues at coordinate 69,161,158 of CM035409.1, forward strand.
ACTTTTGGCTCCCTATGATCAAGCTTCTATATTCTAGGAGATATTCTATCAATCAAAGCTAACCTTTTTCCATGAATTTCTTTTGGTAGGTGTTTACAAAGATTCCAAGTCAATTTGACTTTTACAAAGAAGTAAAGTAGTAATTAACTACTAGCAATAGTTCCTATCCTTCTCCATATGTGCATTTGCTTCAATGTATCCATCAAGCCAAATGTGTAGGCTTGTGAATTACACCAACATCTTCATGCTAGGTGATTGTATTAGAGTGTATCGATATGAAGATCCATATATAAAGAATGCTTGTCAATCTATACATCCATATTCTCTTTCAAGAAAAAAGTAAAAGTAATAGAGGATTTTAAACTTAGATTATAACTTTAATTGAAGTTAACTCATAGACCCAACATGTGGGAGCTTCGAAACCCACATAATTGATTTTGTGAGGCAATGCTGTAGACAAGATATATGTATATGAACATAGGGATAGGGTTACATGAACCTTACATCCCCAACAATGTATATGCAGTACATTCACCAATGCTACGTACATGAAGAAGTATTTCCCTCTATCTCCAACATTGTTTTGTATGTGTACAACGAAAGAGGGTGATTTTACATCAAACAAGGAAAATATGTTTGAAGACTTTGAAAGAACTCAAATTAATGTTTCCCTTGTTTGCCATCATGTTATTTGTAGAGATTAATCAAGGGAGCCAATCAAATCGTAGCTCATTCAAGTTATGCATATATAGTTTTTTTATTGAGTTGTGTCAAGTCCAAGGTCATTATTTATGTTTCTCCATATATCATAAGAAAACGTATACTTTTTTATCTAGGAAACATAAATGTTGACATGAGCGTTACCTTTATTTTAGACAATGTCTGATTCACGATGTCAAGGAATAAAAAAGAAAACAAGATAGACATCCTTCCATACCTCTCTTCTCCTTGTGTCTCATTCAAGCTATGGTCTGATTGGTAGCAATATATCACATCATATCATGTGAATCTTCAAGATCCCAATGAGTAGCACATTGAATAGAAAGGCAAATCATCACTCATATGGTTGAAGAGGGCATCATGGGGCTTCTACCTAACTCAAGTTACCTCAATTCACCTCTTTCTCCCTCTTTTTCCTCTCTCTCTCTCTCTCTCATTGCGTTTGTTTTGCAATCCCAAAAGATCTAATTTTCCTATCACATGTTGGGGTTAGATGTCTGTGGAAGCACGGGAACAACACAAGGAAGAAGAAGAAGCTTGTAGCACACCACACAATACTGAATGTATTACCACTAGAATGTACAAAGATAAGTAACCCATTAGGGCTATAGGCGTATATATAAGTAAGGGGAAAAAAACCTCCTAAAGAGGGAAAAAAGTGCCCCCAGCGGTCCTAGTGTGTTAACACACATCAGTACCTAAATATATTAACAAAGCTCCCCTGGGAGTGATGCCATGAACAAGGAGCTAGCGCTCATGTATAAGGAAGTGCCAAGCTATGTGGAATCAATCCACAAAAGGAAGTAAGCCCAAAGCTTTGCGAAAAGCTTCAAACTTCTCCTGAGGCAGAGCCTTTGTGAAAAGGTCTGCAATGTTCTCCTAGGTGGGCACATATGTCAAGCTGATCTCTCCAGCAGAGAACCTCTCCCTGACATAATGATAATGCACCTCAATATGCTTAGTGTGAGCATGGAACGTAGGGTTCCTCGCAACTACCAATGCGCTCTGACTGTCAGTGAAGATGGTGGTGGTAGAAGACTGACCAACACCCAAATTAGGCATAAGGCATCTAAGCCACACACACACTCAACAGTCGATTTGAAGACTACCCTATACTCAACCTCACAATTGGAAGTGGCTACAGTAGGCTACTTCTTGCTCAACCAAGATATGCATGAGCTACAAAGCATGAAGCAAAAACCACTAGTGGACACACTAGTGTCATAGAAACCAGCCCAGTCAGAGTCAGAAAAAGCATGCAAATATGGTGGTAGGGATCCCCTCTTGGGATAAAACAACCCAAGTAGCCGGGTACCACTCAAGTAGTGAAAGATGCGCTTAACCACCTACCAATGCTTGACACCTGGGAAATGCATAAACTTGCTCATGTGTGAGACAAAAAATTGAATATCTAGCTGAGTAATGCATAAGTAAATCAAGCATCCAATAGCTTGCTGATAGAGAACAACATCAAATGCATCTCCAACATCATGAAGACTCAATCGTAAACATGTCTCCATAGGAATGGCAATAGGCTTACAATCTTCAAGGCAAAACACTACAATAATGTGTCAATATATTTCGTTTGACACAAAGCCATTCCACCATCAACATACATAAATTGAATGCCCAAATAATGAAGCAAATGCCCCAAATCAGAGATCTCAAATAAGGCATGCAAATTAGCCTCAAAATAAGCAATATGCTTCTCATGAGGACCAGTGAGCAGCATGTCATCAACATACACCACAATGATCAGAAGCACATCATTAGCACGCTTAACATATAAGGTGCTTTCAGTTGGACTGTTCTCAAAACCATGTGCAATCAGATAGGCATGTATCTTTTCATACCAAGCACGTGGTGCTTGTTTCAAACCATATAAAGCCTTTCTTAACCTGCACACCTGGTTTTCATGCCCTTTCTACACAAAGCCACGGGGTTGAAAAAATTACACTTCTTCATGCAAGTCACCATTCAGAAATGTAGTTTTAATGTCCAAGTGATTTACATTCCAACCATGATGAGCTGCAAGTGCACAGATACTACGAACAATAGTCATACAACATGTAGGTGCAAAGATCTCATTAAAATCAATGCCTCTTTCCTGCACATAACCCTTTGCAACAAGCCTATCCTTATACCTGTCAACTGTTCCATCAGGCTTACACTTCAGCTTGTATACCCACTTAGTGCCAATGGCCTTCTTGCCAGGAGGCAAGTCACATAAAGAGCAAGTACCATTCTTCATTATAGCATCATATTCAGATTGCATAGCAACCATCCAATTTTTTGAATTTTGTGCTTCATCAAACGAAACAGGCTCGTTCTTATCACTGAGACTAGATGCAGCCATAACATAGCAACCTGATGCAAAAGAGGCACTATGAGAGCCTGATCGAGTATGATATGATAGAGGTGCATCTAATTTGCTATCACACAAAGTCTGCACCAACCATTTTGGCATAGTTTTTGCCTCCTCAATATCAACTCTCTCATCAAAAAGTGCATCATGTAAATCTTCATCAGAAATGGGATGACGTGCATCATCAAGGCTTTACTTTCAGAACTGTACCCAACAAAAATACATTTTACTATTTTTTCATCTAATTTTTTGCGATGTTGCTCAAGCACTAATGCATATGCTAGACAACCAAAAACATGCAGATGGGCAACAGATGGCTTGCGACCATGCAAAGCCTCATATGGAGTGACATACTTGAGTGCTTTAGTGAGACACATGTTAAGTACATATGCTACGCACATAACAGCCTCAAGCCAGAAACTATGTGGTAAAGCTTGACTCTTGACTGTACACCTCACCATCTCCATGACTGATCTGTTCTTCCATTCAGTAACTCCATTCTGTTGAGGTGTATACGGCACTATACACTGGTGTTTTATCCCACGTTCAACTAGAAATGCATTAAAGTCAGAAGATATATATTCCCCCCTCGATCAGAATAGAGGGTGCCCATTTTACATGCTGATAAATTTTGAGCCAAAACAAAAAAAAAATGCTTGAA
>CM035409.1:69172403-69182403 GCA_020310875.1 Ceratopteris richardii
AAACCAATGTGAATTAATACATACATTTACATCTATCATTTCTGTGTTCTTTGAGCATCTACTCCAAAGGTCTGTCAACTTCCCAAGGGCATATCTCAGTCATATCTCCATCAATTTCAGTGATTCAAAGCTTGTTGGATTCAGCTCAAAGTCTTCTACATGTGACAAAATTTGAAGTGATTTGATTCAGCCATTTCTGAGAAATCGTCGTCGAAGAGGTCTCTGGTCTATCTCTGCAACTCTCCTAAAAAGTCGGGGGTACTTCAAATTTTGCTAAAGTAATTTCTCTGAGTATAGTTTGTTATTTTCAATCATTCCACTTGCAAATGGTAGCTTGATAAGTTAATTGAATATACCTAGAAGGAATTTTATCAATTGTTAGTGTGCTGGTCACACTGAGCATGAGTACTCCCGAGCTTCATTTCTGCTATCCTTGAGTGTGTGTGAGAGCTATACCATAGCCCACACCTCTCTACCTCATTAGGCAATGTTTTTCATGCCAATGTTTTTGTAAAACCAATGTGAATTAATACATACATTTACATCTATCATTTCTGTGTTCTTTGAGCATCTACTCCAAAGGTCTGTCAACTTCCCAAGGGCATATCTCAGTCATATCTCCATCAATTTCAGTGATTCAAAGCTTGTTGGATTTAGCTCAAAGTCTTCTACATGCTGACAAAATTTGAAGTGATTTGGTTCAGCCATTTCTGAGAAATCATCGTCGAAGAGATCTCTGGTCTATCTCTGCAACTCTCCTAAAAAGTCGGGGGTACTTCAAATTTTGCTAAAGTAATTTCTCTGAGTATAGTTTGTTATTTTCAATCATTCCACTTGCAAATGGTAGCTTGATAAGTTAATTGAATATAACTAGAAGGAATTTTATCAATTGTTAGTGTGCTGGTCACACTGAGCAAAACTCTGAGCAGGTATCAAGACCAAATTAGCAAGTTTTCTTGAGCTAGTGAAGAGCAAAATTGTCTGTTTTGATCCAGTCATTACAAACATCATTTGCAAAGTACATATATCATTTTTTGGTATCATTTGGAAGCTAAGGAAGTCTACTAACTAATTCTGAAGACAAAGATTGCTGGTGCAAAGCAGGTTTAGCAGCATCTACTCACCTTCTTGAGTGCATCCATCCATCTTTCCCAACAGTGGTATCAGAGCAAATAAGGTAAATTGGGAGATGGTTTTCCTTCATTCATTGACAAATTGGACAGGAAAAACTATCAAGCTTGGTCTCTAAGGATGAAGACCTACTTACAAGGAAGGAGTCTCTTTGGATACATATGAGGAGATGAGGAATTGCCCTCATTCAAAGCAAGAGGATTGCCAACCAAGGAAGAACAAGAAAAGCTCAACACATGGTGTGCAAAGGATGCTTTGGCAAGGTCTTATCTACTTAACTCTATATCTGATTTTCTCTTACCTCATATCAGAAACTGTAAGACTTCCCAAGAGACTTGGGAAACCTTGTCATCATATTTTTCATCTAACACAAGAGCAAGGAAAAATCAGTTGTGGATTGAGTTCACAACACTTAGGAAGCAACCAAAGCAAGTTGTTTCAGAATTTGTGACTAAGATCAAGGATGTTGCAGACTAGTTAGCAAGCATAGGAGAGGAGATTGAAGAGGAACAAATAGTGAGACAGGTAATCAATGGAATCAAGGCTGATGATAAGTGGGAAAGTTTCACCATTGCAATGGACCTCTACATGGACATGCATACCCCAGATCTCACAACTCTTATGGGTCAACTATTTACACATGAAGCAAAGCTCACCAAGAATGGAGATACCTCCAAAGGTAGCAATTCTTCTGCCCTATACACTGATAAGAAGGTTAAGGATAAAGGCAAGAAAAAGAAGGTAGATGATGAAGGCTCTACCTCCCAAGCCAACTATGCAGGGAGAGGTAGATCTTCAAGAGGTAGGGGTAGAGGAGGTAAGCAAGGTAGGGGGAGACCCTACAATCCATCACCTTGTAACATTTGTGGTTTGTCAAATCACACCACAGATGAGTGTTATAGGAACTACAAAAATCAGAGAGGAAGAGGATACCAAAGAGGTGGATACACTCAGTCTAGAGGAAGGTTAAACCACCATCAAGGCCACAACAATAATTACAACAACAATTACAACAACAACTACAATGGTAACTACCAAGGAGGATACAGAAATAGGAAGGACTACAACAACTATACAGAGGAGCAAGATGACTCTCTCTTGATCATGAACATGACTTCAAAGTCAGGTACAAATGATGATCATTTATTTTATATTGATTCAGGGTGTTCAAATCATGTGGCTGGTAATGTGGCATTACTCTCTGATTTGGAGGAACCTAAAGGTAAACACCAAGTTCAAACAGGTGATGATACAAAGCATTCTGTAATTAAAATTGGAAATGTGAAGACATGTGATGGTAATCAGAGTTTGTTGAGCAGGGTACTTTATGTACCAACTATAACAAATAACCTAATGAGTGTTGGCCAGATTGTGGAGAATGGTTTGCAGGTCAGGTTCAATCAATATGGAGCATATGTGGAGGACCCAAGAAATGGATTCAAAAGCATAGCCAAGGGAGAAAAATCAGGTAGACTATTTACCTTTGAGTTAGAGGACACAAAGAATATTGCTTTATACAGCTATAAGGATCAGACACTTTCAGAACTTGAAATTTGGCACAAGAGGCTAGGGCACATAGGAGAAAAGACCTTGAAGCAAATAAGCAGGGACCAATGTGTGCTTGGGATACCTAATGTATCCAAGCAACATATGATCTACAAATGCAGTGCTTGTCAATTTGCTAAGTCTCACAGGTTACCCTACTCAAAGAAAGGATTTATGCATGAAGACTACCTAGAGTTGGTGCACACAGATGTTTGGGGACCTAGTAAGGACCCTTCAATTTCAGGTTCAAGGTACTATGTGTCTTTCATTGATGATTATAGCAGATGGACTGTGTTATACTTTATGAAGCACAAGGATGAGGTCTTTAATTGTTTTAAGAAGTATCTTGCATTAGTTGAAAACCAAACAGGAAAGAATTTGAAAAGGCTAAGGTCAGATGGAGGAGGTGAATACTTCTCCAACGAATTTGAGGACTTCTTGCAGGACAGAGGCATCAAAAGAAAAATAACCACAAGGTACTCTCCTGAACAGAATGGGGTAGCTGAAAGGAGGAATAGATTAATTGTTGAGACAGCTAGATCTATGCTTAATGAGAAGAAATTGCCTAACTATCTTTGGGCAGAGAGTGTCTCTACTGCCACCTATCTCATAAATAGGTTACCATCAAAGTCACTTGATGGTATGACACCTTATGAGGCTTGGCATGGCAAGAGACCATCATTGGATCACTGCAAAATCTTTGGATGTGTAGCATATGTACACATTCCCTCACAGGTAAGAGGCAAGTTAGATCCAAAGGCTGAAAAATGTGTTTTCATTGGATATGACTTGAATAAAAAAGGTTATAGGTTCTATAACCCTACTAACAAGGGATTTATGGTAAGCAGAGATGTGATCTTTGATGAAAATGATTCTTGGTATGAGAATGAATGCAGGAAAGTCAACCTACCCTATGATTTGGAAGAGGAGTTTCCAAAACTCACAAAGGAGGAACCAAATCAGAAAGAAGACTCAAGTTCAGAGGATGATGATACAATTAACCTTGAAGAATTCAAGGCATGGAAGTCCAAAGGCAAAATGAAGATGAAGAAGCTTGAGGACATACCAGAATCTTCAACTCAATCAATCAGAAGGTCTCAAAGGGAAAGCAAAAAGCCTATCAAATATGGGTATGATACATCTCTTGTTTATCAAAAGAAGCAATTCAGAGGTAATTTATCTCTATGTTTATGTTGATGACATCATCCTTATAGGTAATGATGTCCAAGGAATCAGAAATATTAAAAATCAGATGATGAAGGAGTTCAAGATCAATGATCTTGGATTGTTGAAGTATTTTATAGGGCTTGAATTGGTGTATACTAATTCAGGGATATATATCACTCAGAAGAAGTATGTACAGGACATGCTAAAGAAGTTTCAATTGCAGGATGCTAAGGTAGCAAGCACTCCAATGGAGGTCAACCTAAAGCTAAGTGCCCATGAAGGTGATGAAGTCCAAGACATTACAGGTTATCAGAGTATGGTGGGTAGCTTGAACTATGCTACCTTAACTAGAACTGACATTGCATATGGAGTTAGTGTGCTAAGTCAATTCATGCACAAACCAAGGATATCTCACTTAGAGGCTGCCAAGAGGATCTTGAAGTACCTCAAGGGTACACAGAATCATGGTCTATATTTTCCTTACACTTCTGATATTGACATAAAAGTTTATTCAGATGCAGATTGGGCAGGATGCAAGGATGATAGGAGGAGCACATCAGGATACATATCCTTTGCAGGTGATAAGCCTATCTCATGGTCTGCAAAGAAGCAACCAACTGTGGCATTGTCTTCTACAGAGGCAGAATATAGAGGACTAGCTAATGCTACTCAAGAAGCAATGTGGATTAAACTTTTGTATTCATAATTGGGCTTACATACTAGGGCTCCAATTATCTTTGGAGATAATACAAGTTCACTTCACCTTGCAACTAATCCTATCTATCATGCCAAGACTAAACACATAGAGGTTCATTACCACTATGTGAGAGAGAAGTTGTTAAGCAAGGACATTCAGTTGACTTATGTGTCAACAAATATGCAATGTGTAGATTTACTCACTAAAGCTTTGGATGGAACCAAACTTTGCAGATTCAAATCTATGATTGGACTACAGGATATTCTTGACGATTGAAGATGAAGACTTAAGCCAAAATGTTTGGCTTGAGGGGGAGCTGTTGGTGTAAAGTCACAAGCCTACACATTTGGCTTGGAAGCTATCATGAAGACCCTACATGTGTGAAGAATCATAGGAACATGTGCTTATGATTTATTACCAATTTATCTCATGTAAAAGTCTAAATGACTTGGAATCCTTATGTAACACCTACCTATTGATTCGTGGAAAAGTAGATCACATGATTGAGAGAATATCTCCATACTTTTAGATGCTTGATTAAAGGGAGCCAAGGATTTGAATTTGAATTCAAATTCTTAGTCATCATGTATAAAAGTGACCAAGAAAAGTCGCGGAACATGTGAGTACTCCCGAGCTTCATTTCTGCTATCCTTGAGTGTGTGTGGGAGCTATACCATAGCCCACACCTCTCTACCTCATTAGGAAATGCTTGTCATGCCAATGTTTTTGTAAAACCAATGTGAATTAATACATACATTTACATCTATCATTTCTGTGTTCTTTGAGCATCTACTCCAAAGGTCTGTCAACTTCCCAAGGGCATATCTCAGTCATATCTCCATCAATTTCAGTGATTCAAAGCTTGTTGGATTCAGCTCAAAGTCTTCTAGGTGCTGACAAAATTTTAAGTGATTTGGTTCAGCCATTTCTGAGAAATCGTCGTCGAAGAGATCTCTGGTCTATCTCTGCAACTCTCCTAAAAAGTCGGGGGTACTTCAAATTTTGCTAAAGTAATTTCTCTGAGTATAGTTTGTTGTTTTCAATCATTCCACTTGCAAATGGTAGCTTGATAAGTTAATTGAATATACCTAGAAGGAAGTTTTTCAATTGTTAGTGTGCTGGTCACACTGAGCAAAACTCTGAGCAGGTATCAAGACCAAATTAGCAAGTTTTCTTGAGCTAGTGAAGAGCAAAATTGTCTGTTTTGATCCAATCATTACAAACATCATTTGCAAAGTACATATATCATTTCTTGGTATCATTTGGAAGCTAAGGAAGTCTACTAACTAATTCTGAAGACAAAGAGGGCTGGTGCAAAGCAAGTTTAGCAGCATCTACTCACCTTCCTGAGTGCATCCATCCATCTTTCCCAACAATATATTCACCAATTTGCAGGTTCCAAAGTCCAAAGGGTGTGTGGAGATGGGTGACAACACCGAACATGTCATAGAGCACATTGGAGATGTGAGAATTGGATGTGAAAAATCAGCCAAGGTGCTTGAGAAGGTATTGCATGTTCCATCTATTACTAAGAACCTTATTTCAGTAGGGCAAATGCTAGAGAAAGGTTTGCAGGTCACATTCAATGACAAAGGATGCTTTATAAGGAATCCTAAAGATGGAAACAAGCTTGTTGCTCAAGGAAGAAAGGAAGGAAGAATGTTCACCTTGGATGTGTCTCCAAACGCAAGCAAGGTATGCTTTGTTATGATTGGTAATCAAAGGATTGCTGAACTTGACCTTTGGCACAAGAGAATAGGGCATGTCAACATTCTTAAGCTAAGAAATATGAGCAAGGAAGAGCTTGTAAGAGGGCTGCCCATGTTTGAGAACAAAGAGCTTCATGAATTTTGTGATGCATGTCAACTAGGGAAGCAAGCAAGACAACCATTCCAAAGGAGCACACATAGGGCTACAAATCTCTTGGACCTCATCCATACTGATGTATGGGGACCTTCCAAAGAGTCATCCTTGGGAGGATCAAGGTATTTTGTTACATTTATTGATGATTATTCTAGGAAAGTTTGGATATACATCATCAAAGAAAAATCAGATGTGTTCTCTATGTTCAAGAGGTTCAAGCAAGAGGTTGAGAAGGAGACAGGTAAATATATTAAAGCCCTAAGGTCTGATGGAGGGGGAGAATATTTCTCCAAAGAATTTAGCTCTTATTTGTATGAGAATGGAATTAAAAGGCAATTTACATGCAGGTATACCCCCCAACAAAATGGGGTGGCTGAAAGGAAAAATAGGCATATTGTTGAAATTGCAAGGTGTATGATTAATGAAGCACATATGCCATTATTTTATTGGGCTGAGGCAGTTTATACTTCAGTTTATTTGATGAATAGGTACCTACAAGTGGTGTGCATGAGTTGATTCCAAATGAGGCCTGCTATGGTAAGAAAGCAAGTGTGGAACATGTCAAGGTTTTTGGATGTACTTGCTATGTGCACATTCCACAAGAGGTAAGATCTAAACTTGATGCAAAATTTGAAAAATGTATTTTCATTGGCTATTCTACTGAGCAAAAGGGGTACAAATGCTATAACCCTTACACCAAGAAGTTGTATGTATCAAGAGATGTGGTATTTAATGAATTGAAACCTTGGTATGTAGACAAGGGAAAAGAAAAGGTAATAGATGATGACTTGGATGATGTATCGGTTTGTGGTAAAGGTGATATGTAGGTTGAATCAACTCAAATGAGTGGGCCTGAGGCTTCAACATCAAGATCAGCTAGCCAAGGACACATGGGAGAAAGAAGAAGTCTATCAGAATCACCAACATCCAGGTATAAGTCTCCTAGTGACTCTCATGATGATCATAAAGGTGATAGTGAGTCATAGGATGAAGAAGACTATGAAGAGGTGGTTACACCACAAGTAAAGCTTTCAAGGTTGAGGAAGAAATTCCTTAAAGGGAATGAGAGGAGATCCTCAAGGCTCAAGAAGCCAATACAAAGGTTAAGTTATGACTCTTTCATTGCCAAGCACTATGCCTATATGATGCAGGTTATTGGAGATAATGATCCTCAAATGTATGAGGAGGCATCAACAAAGGAGGAATGGAAGAGAGCAATGGATGAAGAGATGAAAGCACTCAAGGACAATGAGACTTGGGAATTAGTGCCTAAAACACCAGGTATGAAAGTGGTTCAAAACAAATGGGTGTATAAGACTAAAAGGAATGCCGATGGTTCACTAGCTAGACACAAAGCTAGGTTGGTTGCAAAGGGGTTCACACAAACTTTTGGTGTGGATTATGAAGAGACCTTCAGCCCCATGGCTAACAAAACAACAATAAGGACCTTAATAGCTGTATGTGCAGGTAGAAGATGGCCTATATATCAGCTTGATATAAAAAATGCATTCTTGAATGGTGAGCTAAAAGAAGAGGTATACATGGCACAACCCATTGGATATGAAGATGTGGATCATCCTGATTTTGTTTGTAGGTTGAAGAAGGCCTTGTATGGTCTTAAGCAAGCACCAAGGGCCTGGAATCAAAGGCTTGTGGATTACCTTGAAAAGTGTGGGTACACTCAAAGCAAATCAGATCCCTCACTCTACATGAAGAAAGAAGGGAGTAAGGTGGTATTTATTTGCATATATGTGGATGATCTTATCATAACAGGTAGTGACCATGAAGGAATTAAAGACATCAAGAGAAGCCTTGGAAAGGAGTTCAAGGTATCTGATTTGGGTGAGTTAAAGTACTTTGTAGGTATTGAAGTTGTTTATGCAATGGATGGCATATACCTTTTGCAAAGGAAATACCTATTGGATGTACTTTACAAGTATGGTATGGCTGAATGTAAGGTACTCACTCAACCTATTGATGCAAATACAAAGGTAAGCATGATGGATGGTAAGAAACTTCATGACTTGACATTATATAGAAGCTTGGTTGGCTCTTTAATATATGCAACAATGACTAGACCTGATCTTTCTTATGTGGTAGGCGTACTTGCCCAATTTATGCATGTTGCTACTCAAGAGCACTTAAATGCAGCCAAAAGAGTGCTTCAGTATGTTAAGTATACAATCAATAATGGATTGTTTTATAGGTATGGAGAAGAGCTAACTCTTAGAGGATGGAGTGATGCTGATTGGGCTGGTTCTATTGATGATAGAAGATCCACTTCGGGGTATGTATTCATGCTTGGAACAAAGACTATCTCATGGATGTCAAAGAAGCAACCTACGGTGGCATTGTCTTCAACCGAGGCTGAGTATAGAGCATTAGCTCTAGCTACATGTGAAGCTATGTGGCTTAAAAAGCTTCTAATTGACTTGGATGTGCAGGTTGGAACAATCTCCCTTTATGGAGATAATATGTCATCTATACACTTGGCTAATAACCCCATGTATCATGCTAGGAGTAAGCACATTGAACTGCATTACCATTATGTAAGAGAAAAGGTTGCTACTAATGAAGTGGATGTTCATTTTGTGACCACAAAGGAGCAGGTTGCTGATCTATTCGCCAAAGGTTTTGTTGGAGAAACACTCACTAATTGGACATATATTTGAAGGTCAAAATCTTAGGAAGAAAACCCCATGCCTATGTGAAGGGACAAATTCACAAATGTATTATACTTGTAAAGTTAGTTCACTTTAGTTCTAGAAGTTTTTTAAAAAGTCACGGGAATGAGAAAGTCTATATAAGTTAGTTAGTATTAACTGACGCGGAGAGAAGAAGAAGGAGGAAGACAATGAGAAAGTGAGAAGAACTCATTTTTGTATGACTGAGTATAGTCGGGCTTCTCTGAGTGAGAAAGCATTTGTAAAACTTCTGAGTTTTTTATAGTTATGAGAAGAACTGAGTAAAGTTCTGTGTATGAGCCTCTCTCCATCATCTCCATGATTACCTACTGTGTGATGAGTTACAAAGATCAAGTTTTCCAAGCAACTCGATGCCTGGCATCGAATCTCTGTTGATAAGTCATATTTTCTTTTATATTTTTCATTCAGTACTGAAGTGTTTGAAAAACATGATGTTGTTGGAGCAACTCGATGCCTGGCATCGAATTCCAGTTGATAAGTCATATTCTAAGTGTGCATGAAATCACCTATAGTTTTGGTGTCCAAAAGATCAAGACTTTATGCGGGAAGTCGATGCCCGGCATCGAATCCCTACTGAAAAGTGGCCAAAAATATCCCAAGTCGATGCCCGGCATCGAATTCTCGTTGCAAGTCGATGCTAGGCATCGAATTCTAATTTTAAACAGGCGCTCTTACTAAAACAGGCAAGTTTTCCAGTTTTGGAAGGTCATACAGGGTCATCTTGTGAGGGCCATAACTTGAGTTCTAGAGCTCCGTTTGATGCATATGATAGCTTGTTGGAAAGCTCTACTCTTCTAGTTTCAGCCTATAAAGTTTCATAGAGAAATAATATGTGAGCTAGGAGAAATTAGCAAAATACTGAAGGTATGTCATTTCAGTGACTAGGAATTTC
>CM035409.1:69192403-69242403 GCA_020310875.1 Ceratopteris richardii
TTCTATTCCTAAATGAAAATTTCACACTTGCTTCAAGTCCTTAGGGACTTATATTATTTTCCTAAAGATTGCTTAGCTAGTTGCATCATTTACCAGAGATGCAACTATAGAACCTAACATCCTTTTATTGACGTCAAGGATCAATTGATGTTGAGGTTTAACCTTTGATTTCCATCATCACCCCTTGGGATGAAATCAAATGAAAAATTTATAAAAGCTTGGTACCTTTATATTTTGGCAAAACATTTATATCCTAAAGAGGTTTTGCCTTCATCATTCCTTGGACCTATCGTATAATATGAATTTATGTGTATTTTGGGAAGAGTTCATGAATCAATTAAGATCCTCTACTTGGAACATCTGCCCTCCCAAAAATAAATTCATCTTGAACATGGTAGGAGAATGATTTCACGTGAAATAGAAGGCTTGACTATTTCATATCTCAATTCCAAAAAGTTACTTACGAGGTTTCATCATGAGATACAAATCTTGAAACCACAAAGAAACTTCTTTAAACTTTCGAAATCTTCTAAATAGAAGAGTGCTCATGAAACTTGGAAATATAGTTGACGTTCTCATCCAACCTTGGGATGCTTGAGAAGTTACATAAAGTATAACTAATCAAGTAAAGCTTATCTACATGACTTTCTAATTATCATCATACATCATAAAAGAGTTTGCAAGTAATTAAATTTTCTTGGTTATCAAGAAAATTTATTACTTAACTTTCTCCTAGTGCTTACTTATACCTAGCAAGACATCTATCATACTTAATTGTCATTAAGTATTTGTCTTTGATAGCGGAGTATCGACTTGGGAAGAAATCGACTAATTACTTGAGTTGCAAACTAAAACTAGTATATCTTTGCAACTAACTAGTCCTTGGTCTTCCCTAATGTCAAACTGCGAGCTTTATAAAGTAAGCTAAATACTAAGAGAGTACATTCTTATATCTACTTGCAAACAACATTCCATTCTATCATGCAAATGCATGTATCTACATGCAAAAGCATATGCTCACATGCGTATGCATGCATGTTCTTTGCATGCCCAAAAAATAATACAACAATCATGCATGAGCTTGATGCACGATTTTTTTCCTTGTACTAAGAATGTATATCATGCAATCGTGATGCATGTATATCCTTTCCTTTGTCCTAATGCACTATGATATAAAAACATACCCTTGAGGTGCAATCGAAAACTTACTCAATGGAAAGGAAATATGTATTTAAACTACCAAAATACATTCTTTGATGCACAAGGATCTTTTTGAAATCAAGTCTTTCCTTAATGCAAACTAATGCTTCTTTCCTTAATGCAAACTAATGAGAAATCAAGTCTTTCCTTAATGCAAACTAATGAGAAATTGATTGTTTTCATTATCCTAATCTAGACTTAATCAATTGAAATCTTGGCTATTTCAATGTGCATCTAGGATTAAGTGTAGAATAATGAAAACAAGATATTCAAGCATTAAGGCCAAGAAAAAAACTGGAAAATACTTAGCTCCACATAGAGCTACGTCCTTCCCTTGATCCTCTGAAAGAGCTTTTCTCTAAAGACTTTGGTCTGAATTCAAAGTTGGTTTGACTTGGATCACCAAAGGCCTCCGGATCTTCACTCCACAGCTCCACTTCCATCAAACTTTGCTTAGAACTTTGATAGTCTTTTAATCTCTAGGAATTTCAAGTTACGAGCCGGTACTCTCTCTGGATAGGAGGATGGCTTGCTCTGTGGGAAGTGATTGGGTCGAATCCCACCGCCTACCATCCTTTTCATCATCTGATTCTGCGCTAAAATTAGCTAAATAGTTTTTTGCCATTTCGCTTCTAATCAGCGAACGGCTTTTTGGCCTGCCGATAGACGATCAGTTTTCCACA
Source organism: Ceratopteris richardii (assembly GCA_020310875.1). Taxonomy (NCBI): domain Eukaryota; kingdom Viridiplantae; phylum Streptophyta; class Polypodiopsida; order Polypodiales; family Pteridaceae; genus Ceratopteris; species Ceratopteris richardii. Next base: position 69,194,287 of record CM035409.1, read on the forward strand.
ATGCGGACGAAGGTTCGATTCCTCTGTACAGTGCAGAGGCTTATTTTTGTACTCTCAGAAACAAGTCTTCAGCACGCCTCTACTTCAGTGGATAAGGTTTTGTAATCTCTCTGCAAGGTCGTGGGATCGATTCCCGACGCCCTCCGAAGGTTCTGTGCTCGATCACCCGCGGGCTCTACAGCAGAGAGGATTAGTCCTTTTAGCTCCTGATTGAGATCTTCTTCAGCGCAGATTCCCGTCAATAGATTCTGTTGGGTTGATTCTTCACACGGACGATGATGCTCTTGTGGATAGAGCAGCGCACTCCAATCGGGGGGACGGGGGTTCGAATCCCTCACCAAACACAGCAGAGATAACCTTCTTCTTTTGGTACTCTTTGCTCTAAGCTAAACCATGAAGATGATTGCGACACGCATCTCTAGACAGGCGGGAGCAGAATTCGAAAAAGAGATTATGCACGCCAAAAGTTCACGAGCAAGATGATGAAGATGAGAGCTATGGAGAATGCTCTGATACCAATGCAAGAGAACAAGGATTACGACCACCACATGCTTGAGAGATGACTCTCCTCCCAACCTTATGCCTGTATATATAGCTGCTTGAACTAATGAGGACCACAAATGTAACTAGAGTCCACAAGTGCATGTGCAATCTCCTCCACTCCTTTCATATCCACCACTAGAGTCTATTAGTGGCTGGAGTGATCTCGACCACTACTTTAGTACCTTCCACTAGAGTCCACTAGTGGTTGTTGTACTCACCTCTTGAGTTAAGTCCACTGGACTCAAGTTAACTCACGTTAACTTGAGTTAGAATGCTCTAGAGCTCTTTGGGCAAAACTCTCTTCCCATGCTCCCCATGGGAGTTGAACCCAAGACCTCTTCCTTCACAACCATGAGACTTAACCTCTAGGCTAAGTAGATTACTTGAATATGAGAGCACATGACTTATGCTTGAGTCTACTCTTGAGATCTTTGGTCCTACAGACGAGTGACCAAATGGTATCCGATTTCAGATCTGTCTGAAGCCATCGGATCCCTAGATCATAGACTTACTTTATTACACTATGCCTAACTTTTGACACATATCCATGTGATATTTTGGGGATTTTGAGTTGACATCTAGGCCTAATCGCCTTAACTTATTTCGCCTAATACGCTCTCTGGCCTCTGCCTGTGCTTCTTCTCTTACTCTTAACTCTTCTTCTTTTCGCTTCTTAGCAGTGTTGAGTCTCATTAGCATATCCTCAGTAAGAGGTTCTTGATATAGCTTGACTCTACAGCCACTAATATAGTTTGGCAAGATATCTCCTTCTAGAGTGGCCAACTGAACTGCACCACTAGTGGAAATTCTATTAATGATCATGGGTCCGTATCCTCTTTTTTCCAACTTACGGGCATGTTGTTTTAGTGTGTAAACCAACACTAGATCTCCCTCTTTCAATCCCTTATCCTTGATGTGTGCATCAAAGTATGCCTTTTGCCTCTTCTTTGCAGCGTAGATGCCTGCTGCCGCTCGTAGCCTCGTCTCACCTAAGCGTTCGAGATCAAAGATCCTAGAGGACAATTCATGCCCATTCCACTCATACTCTTGTGCTTTTTTTAAGGTAGGGATTAAGAAATCTAATGATAGCACAGCGTTCTGTCCAAAGACCATCTGAAATGGGGTGGCATTGAGTACCGTTTTGTAGGCAACTCGGTAAGCCCAAACAGCATGATGAAGTTGCTTGTCCCAATCAGAGCATTTATTATTTACCAGTTTTGTCAATACGTTACAGAGGATCTTATTGGTGCTCTCGGCTTGTCCGTTAGCTTGTGGGTGATAGGGGGCAGACTTCTTATGTATCACCAAGAATTCTTGGAGAAGATTTTCAATGACTTCATTCAAGAAGTGTGTGCCTCTATCGCTCACCAACTCTATTGGTAGTCCATATCTCGTGAACACATTCTCGAAGAAGAACTTAGCCGTAGTCTGAGCATCGTTCTTTGTGGTGGCTTTGACTTCTACCCACTTTGTAAGGTAATCTGTGGCTACAATAATATACTCTACATGGGAGTTTCTAGCTGGGGGGTTAATAGGACCTATGAAGTCTATGCCCCACTTCGAAAATGCACGCCCTCCCATCATTGGCCTCAAAGGCATCTCATCTTTTCTAACTGGATATTGTGCACATTGGCATGTGTCACATTTCTTCATATAGGTATGAGCATCCATATGAAGAGTGGGCCACCAAAGTCCTGAGAATAGAATGGTCTTGATTACTCGATCAGGACCGAAGTGTCCACCTGCGACACCGCTGTATGCAGTTTCTAAGACTTTCAAATAATCTGATTCATGAACACACAGTCTTAAGTAACCATCTTTGCCTCTTCGCTATAGGTTGTCTCCTACTAAGGCATAGCCTTGAGCCTCTTGCTCCAAGTTTCGTCTTCTTGCAAGGCTAGCCTCTTTGGGTAATCTTCCCGACCTCATAAACTCTACCAATGGAGCACTCCAATCTGGAATTAATGACACTTGATAAAGGGTCGCATGCTCCACTGGGGGTCTCTCTCTGCACATTGGACAATTCTTAATCCACTCATGTATTTCTTTGTCCATGCTAGGCCAATACACTCCTAAACGCTTCAGATTCTGCAATGTTCATTGTTTAGAATAGTGATTTCCTAGCAATCCTTCATGAGCTTGCTGCAACCAACTACTATGTTCATCATCCTCGACACAACAAGCTAATACACCCTCAGTATCTTGTTTGTACATGCTTCCTGCCAATATGTGATATTTTTGTGATCTTACAATTTCTTCATGTGATGTTTTCACATTCTTATTTGCGGGTCCGAAGGTTAGGACTGGTACCAACTTATTTGCCCATTTAGGAACACCTTCTAAATTGAACAGATAAGCATCGGGTAATTCATCAGACACTCCTTGCGGTGACTCTCCTGAAGTGATGCGAGAAAGGTGGTCTGCCCGAAGGTGGGTTTTACCTTTCCTGACAACAACTTCAAAGTCATACTCCATTAGTAAGAGGAACCATCTTACTAAGCGTCCAGTATTGCAAGGTTTATTGACCAAATATAACAAAGCTTGATGATCAGTGAAAAACTTGAACTTGTTGGCCAATAAATAGTGTCTAAACTTCTTCACAGCATATACCATGCCTAACCCTTCTCGCTCGGTTGTGGTATAATTTCTTTCGGCTAGGTTTAGTTGTCTACTAGCGTATGCTATGGGCAAGTCTAAATTCCCTTCACCTGTGGGTTGTGCTAGCACACATCCGATGGCATGATTGGAGGGATCCACATGGACATGGAATGGCTTACTCCAATCTGGGGTTGTCAATATTGGTGCTGTGCACAAACGTTTCTTCAGTTCATTGAAAGAATTCTCGCATTCGTCGGTCCACTCAAAATTAGACAACAAGGCATAAAGGGGTCTAGCTATGATCGCGTACATGTGGATAAACCTACGGTAATATCCACAATGGCCCATAAAGGCTTGTACCTCTTTAACATTCCTTGGCCGTGGCAGCTCTGGTATGGCTCGTACCTTATCTTCATCTGTTGAGATTCCATTCTTAGAAACAATATGACCTAAGATTTTACCTTGACGCACCATGAACACACACTTTTCTGGGTTCAGACACACTCGATATTCTCTACACTTGTTAAAGATTTCTCTGAGTTCAGGGATGTGAAATCTTCTTTCTTGGGAATGAGCACATAAATCATCCACATATACTTCTAAGCTCTTTCGCAAGAACTCTTTGAAGACATGACACATGAGCCTTTGGAATGTTGCAGGTGCATTGGTGAGCCCAAATGGCATCACACGAAACGCAAAGATTCCCCACTCTGTAGCGAAAGCTGTTTTGTGTTGATCTTCTGGGGCAATGGCTACTTGATTGTAACCTGAAAACCCATCAAGGAAGCTATAAACTTCCTTGCCTGCAACACGCTCCAAAAGGTGTTTCGTGATTGGAAGTGGATAACTATCTCTGATAGTAGCGGCATTAACTTTTTTTAGGTTAATACACACTCGCAAATTTCCGTTCTTCTTGGACACCACTACAATGGGGGACACCCATTCAGTATGCTCAATCTCATAGATGAATCCAGCTTCAATCAACCTATCAATTTCTTCTTTTATTTTGGCTGCATAGGTATCATTATATGTGTAGGGCTTCTGTTTGGTGGGCTTGGCATCAGCAATCATGGGGATAGTATGAGAGCAAATTCTTGGATCTACCCCTTTCAAGTCTGTATAGTGCCACACAAACACATCCCTATATTCCCTTAATAGAGCTACAAGCTCCATTTCTTCTCTTGCACTTAGGTCATCTCCTATATATGTGCATCTCTCTTCGTTCTCTTCGATGGTCACTACAATCTTCTTGGTCTTTTCTTTATTATCATATGATTCTCCTATGATGGCCTCTCTCTTAGGCATTCATACCAAAATTTTGCGGTCGTCAACTTCATATTTCTTGAAGTTTTCTGGTACTTCAAACAATGATTCCTCCTCTTCTTGTTTCACTGCTTTTCTTTTCTTTTTCTTTTGACTGCTCTCACTTTCATCCTTTGAATTTACCGTTTTAATACTTGTGAGAGGCTCTTCTTCTTTCTGGGTGAACACTCCTATCTTCTAGATAGTGCTGCTCTGAGTTAAAGCAACTATCCATCACAATAGACTCCAGATCATCGTCATTCTCTTCTTCTTCTATGACATCACTAGGGTCACATTCTTCTAGCAAGGGCTGACACATGAACACTGAGATATCATAACCCTCCTCATCACAATGAGGTGTCCATTGTTCTTCATTGACAGCAATGTTCATGGTGGCTAAGATTTCTGGCCAGCCATGAGGCTCAAATTCCTCATCTGGAAAGATCATCGGTGTATAGGCTGGGTCTTTAATTGGTCTATCTCCTGGCGAAGTTCCTTTTTCTCTTGCCTTTGAACGTTTTTCCTCTTCCTCTGCGACCTTGCACATCCACAAATGATTATCTTCATGCAGCCATGATGGATCAGGTGAACTTTCATAATGCACAGAGATGGAATCTTCTTTCGCTTTGTGGATAGGATTCCACTGTAGGGGTGGTACATCTCTGAAGGAGTAAACCTTCAAATTGACCTTGGTGGTGACCCCTAAGTGTTGTAAGTACAAAGAGTTGGTTCCCCAATCCTGTACTATTTGCAATTGTCATAGGAAGGGTCTTCCTAGGATCATCTCATAAACATTATTTTTCTCAAAGTCACATATAGCAAATGTGTGCTCAAACTCTACACCACAAGTGGTTAGAGTTATCCCTTCGAGCAATCCTAGAGGTCTTTCAAAATGGCCGTCAGCCATTTGAAGCTTCATTCTAGTTGGTCTTAATGTAGGTTTGCCCCATTGCTTCCACAAGGAAGTGGTCGCAATAGCAACACCAGCACCTGAATCTATGATTGCTTTGGTTGTGTAACCTTGGTAGGTGATTGGAAGGTAAGTATTACCTTCTTCACCCTCACACATGTCCCCTATTTTGTCTAGAGGTATCTCTGGTACTTTTTGCTTAGAGCCTGTTTTTGGCATATTGGACTCAAGTTCTAGAACCTAATCCTTCACATGATTCCATAGCTCAGGTTTTGCTTTGAGCAGCTCTTCTACAGTGAGGTGACACTGAACCTTAGTGTTCTTCACAACATCAGTGTTCCTTGGAACCACTGAGTCTTCATTTCTTACCAGTATGGTGGGAGCTCTAATCTGGAGAGATTCAGATTCCCATGGACCTGGAAATTGAGGCAATTCTTCTAGGGTATTAGATTCAAAATCTAATCTTTCGTCTTCTTGTTGTTCTGCTTCATCTCCGTAAATAGATGGAATGTCTTGGGGAAATTGATCATGAAGATCATCAACCTCACGAATAGGAGGGGAATTACTCTTCTCCTTGGCCCATTTCTCTTCTTGTGTTTCCCGCAAGAACTCTTGAGAGTACTGTTGAATTGAAGGAGGCACTCCAGCATCCGTGGAATTAGGAACATAAGCTCCCATTGGTGGTGAGCTTCCTCCCGCAATAACTGGTTGAGCCTGGGGAGGTAAAGAAACTTGTGGTTTGTTTACCAATTGCTCTAATCTTTCTAGTAAGCCCTGGAAATGCAAATCCGGTTTAACAGAGTTTGTCTGATTGAACTTTTGACTAGTCTCCAGTATAGCTTGAGCTTGTTCTACCATTTTCATGCACATTTTCATCCGTTCAATCTCTAAATCTGCTCTAGGGTAACTCTTGTCTAGGTTTGCAGCTGTAGGCCCTTCTTGAAGTCGAGCCTGGTAAGCCTTGAACATCATGTCCAAGCCTTCTAGGGTTGGATCTGCAAGAACACACCCTGGTTGTGGTCTATTTACAATGGGTGGTGGGGTGGGATGAGGTGGAGTGGATGGAGTTTCCGCATGCGAGGGGCTTTGAGATGCAATGTCTTCTATTTTTGTTTTCGCTTCTTTTAAGCTTTCTTCTAGTTCAGATAACTTTTTATTCCACTTGCGATTGGCCTTCTCTCTGGTATCCTTCCATGTTCTTGTTTTCCTCTTACTAGGCTCTCCTGATTCACTCGATTCTGATTGTTCTGCTGGTTTATCCTGTTTTAAGGCTTGTGCTCTAGTGACAGCTTGTATAGGAGCCACATTGCTACTACTTGAACTTGAATCTGCCACTAAGCCTACCACATTAATGGGTGTAATCTTGGGTGCACTAGAGGGGTTTCTTGGACAATCTCTAGGGAGATGGTCTTTGCCACAATCAGGACAAAAAGCCTGTATTGTGATAGCCTGTCCTTGACTCAGAGATGGTGGGTGGGGACAGTCACGAATGAAATGGTCACCATGACATCTGAAACAAGATCCTCTAGGGGCTTGTGGTCTCATTTGTCTCAACTGGGGCCTAGGGTTAGGATTTGTGTACATGACATTGGAGTATTCTGGCTCCCAATTTTGCTCCATAGGTGGTGCCTCATATTGATACGAGTAAATCTCACTATGTTCAGGTGACTCTGTGTAATAAGCATGTGGACTACCTTCATGGGAGTAGTCTGAACTATGAGCATGAGAGTCATTATCTGGTATCAATGGGGTTAGTGGCACCAATGCTCTATTTGGATTTTCCTCTCCCACAGCATATTTGACTGGAATCACGTTGGCAAGAGCTGGTGGTTGGTTTCCCAAGACTGGTTGTGGCCTATATTGTGCCTGATATTGCTGTTGTGCTCTATAATATGGCTGTTGGTATTGGTTTTGATACCTACCTGGTTGGTACGGTTGTTGATAATTCTGTCTAACAGCCTGCCTATTATAGGGACAATCTTGAGCCGTGTGGTTCGTATATTTTCTCTCAATAGTGCAATATGGAGCATTCCTTTCTCTAATGTTTTGGTTTTGCATTGGGCATACGTTAGCCATGTGGTCGCCTTCGCAAGTATAACACCGATTCAATGGAGTGACTCTCTGTGTTTGTTTATTTTGGACTCTCAGCTTCTTGGCAACTTGCTTAGCTATCTCATCTATTTCCGTGGAGATTTTCGAAGTATGACTAGTAGAACTGTCAGAATCCTTATAGAGTTTGGACAATCCTAACTCCTCACCCAAGTTATCTTCTATGTCAATGCACGTCCGCACACACTCTTCTATGGATCTGGTCTCTTTCAAGTACACATATGATCTCAACTTTGTGCTCAGTATGCCATCTAAGAACAAAGCCACTTGTTTGGCTGGTGTGGGTAACTCGGGATCAGGGCATCTTTCTAGGTACTGTCTGAACCTTCTACCTACTAGTCGCACTGTTTCTTGGGGTGTCTGCTTGAAACTGTGGATAAAGGATGATGTGTTATGCCTGATACCACTCTTGGAAAATTCTACAATGAATTCGTCTAGCAGCTGACCTATATCGCGATAGTTGCGACTACTCAATGGTTGAAACCAAGCCAAGGCAGTGCCCTTAAGAGTCAAACCAAATGCCTCGTATTGGGTGATGCAAGGCTCTTAAGCTCGAGGGAAAAGTGATTATACGAGGCTTTATTGTGTTCCAATCCCTCGGAATCGATCTACTTGGATTGCTTGGAAGCTGCAAAAGTTTCTCTAATTGATGATTTTATGCCCTCACCTTTCCCAACTCTCTTTCGCTCATACGCATACATATGCTTTCACACACTCTTTTTCCACACTCTTATACACTCACACACACCCTCGCACACTCTTACTTCCCCTTTCCCTCTATTCCTTTCCTTTCTCCTCTTACACACATGCGCACACCAACACACATATGTCTGACCCTTCTCTCATGCACTCTCTCTTTCTCTCACTTACTCTCAGACCCGCTCACACACACGTGCACTTTCTCACACCTTTGTCTAGTTTCCCCTTGTTAGTATCAGTTGACAAGTGTGTGCATTTACAGCTTCATGAAGTGTTCCCTCTCTGAGGCTACAACACGAATTAGCATGCTATTGAAGGTTCTGAAGAACTCTGGACAACATGTATAGAGTTTGTGTAAGCAGGGTGAAAGGCTCCGACTACTGAAATGATCACATTGCAGGAGGAGTCCATGGAGATTATAAATTCTGGACCATTTAGCTGTCCAAGAGTGCAGGGACTGAGTGTCTTGGCAACCAGCAATAGATTCCAGGCTGAACTACTCCAGGTTGTTAGAGCTACAGACGATAACTACTACGGTTGAATACGTATGCCACAAAATGTCCCCTTTCAACGTGAGGTATTGCCCAAAAAGAACACAGAGGAATTCTACATAATCCTATACATCAATGTCATACCCCCTTGCTCTATGGCCCAGATCTCGACTAGGGCAACTACGATTTAGGATAGTTCTAATGCCATTGAGATCTTACCAAGAAAGAGATGCTGTTGAGAGCGTACTTCATAAGCTTCTAGCTATGAGGAGACAATTTTCTCTGTGTCCGTTTTCCCAAACTATAGTTAGGAATAAAAGTAGAACTGATGCCAGTAGGTGGGACACTTGAGCTCCCAAGTTCTTGATATCTTTGTTTCCTCTACTGAATCTCTTTTCTGCACCTCTCCCTAGGAAGAAGCCTCTAGTACATGTACATTCCTCCTCGCAGAAGGACATAGCATTTATGCATGTAGAGGCACAAGTTGAAGATCCATGTGTATGCGTGGAAGAAGAAAATGGCTTGCTTATCTTGAATTGAATGATCTCCTTCGATATGATGTCCCCTATATCACGTTGTAAGCACCCATAATGATCGTTGTGCAAGATGCTAACATGTGAGCTTAATGACTTCTAGAAAAAATTTCATGATCCTAACATTAATATTCTATCCAATCTTATCATTCATCACACTCCAGATATCATCTCCAAATCTTCACTTCTTATGATTAATCCTTCACTTTAGGATGGCAGCATGAGGTCTCCCAAATCGATGTGTAGCTAAAGAAATGCTAAACTCTTTTATTCCTTCAAGGATCTCGAAGAACTCATATCGCTACAACCTCGTTCACTTCAATCTTAGTACATATGCACTATGATATCTCCCCAACATTCCTCCTCTGACAATACATTCAGAATACCAATCTATCTGACGATTTTGCTACAAAGAACATTAAGTACGATTCACAGCTCAGATGGAAAACTCAGAGTATGCCTTCAAGTCACAAAGTACAGTAAGCCTTATCGTAGAAGGACATAAGGGAAGAATTCAGCTCTACTGATTCCAATGCAATTGCCTACGGTGCAACTGCAAAGACGTGTAGCTGAGAACATTCATTGTCAATAGCAATATAAAGAATCAAGTACAGCATACAAACACCAATTAGAGCTTGCAGATTGAAAGCAAAGAAGCAACCAAAAACGAAAAAGAAGTCACATAGCTCCCCGCTTCCGAACACACCGACACTGGAAACAATTATTAAACCACTCTACTGACCCAGATAGCAGAAAATTAAGCAGTCAATAGCTGCACACCTAGATTATCGTTACAGAGGCCGTTAGGATGGAGGAATTATTGATCTTCTTATAGTCCCATCTAGATGTATGCGAATATAAAAGAAGAGGGAAGCTCACATCCCACTAACTCCTTTCTGAAGTATCATAATGCAGAAATTGTCCCCGAGAAACATGCGCAGACAGAAACTAGTTCTTAATCTCTACGGAAGTTTACTGGAAGTTGTTTCCAATCCACCTTTGCCTCAAGACACAAAATTCGGCACAAATCATGGTGTTCCTCAATATGATTGATAACATCGATTGGGCAACGATGTGACTGTGTACCTGATAGACTGAAGCTGCATGCGAAGGCGCTCCTCTTCTGATAGGGCGAGGGCCTTGTTGGTAACGTCTTTGGGAGTCGTAGGAACAGAACGCTTCCCCCCTTTTTAGCTTCCAAAGCAGCCTTTCCTTTAACTCCCCTGCTTTTCAAAGCTAAAGAAACATGTGATCCCACAAAACCCGCCGCTCCTGTGACTCCAGCCTTCTGTAAATTCGCTACCCTTGCTCTTTTCAAAGCGACAGGATAATAATCGTTGAAATTATCCAACCCTACCACACCATCTCCCCTGTGGATCCGATCAGAAGAAGGCCCCCCCCCCTTCTTCTTTTCGTATGCTCCCCTTTTTTGCCTCCAAGCGAAGCTCCTCCATGGATAAGATAAGGTATCCCCCCCCCCGTGGATGGAGACACGTTGCTCACTTAAAAACCTCAGACGGAAAAAACCAAGGATCATAATGTAATATTCGAGCACTTTGTTCAGCTTGAGAATGTGACTTCTTACTGCAAACTTGAGATGTTGCAGAATCAGTGGCCTCATTGTCACCATTTTGCCATTTGGAAGCTTTATTCATTTCTCCACGTCCGTAGTCATTGAGAAAAGAGGCGTTCATTTGATGGAAAGGGGTGCCTTGCATGAATCCTGCCTTTTGACATTGACACACTACGCCATGTACTCAATGCATTGACATGGGCAAACAAGAACAAGTAGCCATACCATTCACATGTGGCAATGTTTGTTCCTTCAAAATTCCAGAACAGTCAACATGAGTATTGTGTTCTTCGTCTAATGGAGGTGCTTCACATGCAGCATGGCACAATTGTTAGATGTGATGGCTGGGTACAATCAGAAGATCAAGTTGGTGCTGCTAGACCTGCTTCACACCTGCCCTCTTTTCTCTTCAGATATGGTTAGGAGACTCCTTGAGCTTCCAAATGACACCAAGAAACTAAATATGTGCTTTACAAAATGATTGAGTAATGACCAAATCAAAACAGATGATTTTGAACCTTCACAACTCCAAAAACTTTCTATTCCTGTATTGATACCTGCTCAGTTCTAAGCTTAGTGTGTCCAGCACACTTGCAATTGGTTTAATTCCTTTTGGGAGTATTAAATTAACTTAACAAGCTACCATTAGCAAGTTAAATCACTCCAAATAACAAACTATACACTGAGCATGATGTTTAGCAAAATCAGGGACACCCCCGACTTTTTAGGAACAACACAGAAATATACCAGTGATCACTTCGACAGCGATTTCTTCCAATTGGCTGAATAGAATGACTTGAAATTTTTTAGTGTTGTAGAATGCTTTGAGCTGGTTCCAATGAGCCCTTGATCATCAAATTTGGTTCAGTAGATCTTGAGATATGCTCTGTTGAAGTTGACAGACTTGGAGGTAGTCACTCAGAGAAAACACAGAGTAAAGAACTATGAGTATATGTATTGATACTATCAAATGTACATTCCCATTGGCATGTAGAGTGATGCCCAATGGTACTCAGAGGTGTAGGCTAGGTAGTAGCTCTCACACACTCACAAATTTGCTTGGATTAGCCTCGGGAAGAGTGTAACAAGACCCGCGACTTTTACATTGACTTTTATAGGAGTTTTTGAGTGAATTTGAATTTGAATTCAAATTAAAGCTCCCTTGATTCTCTCCACTAGACTTAGGGAGATATTCCCTCAACTAGATCATCTACTTTTTCCATGACTCTAGTCTAGTAGGTGTGATTACATTGTTGATAAAGTCACATAGACTTTTTACATGAGATAAAAAGTAAGAATCAATAAGACTAGGTTCATATGGTTATTGATTCTTGTGAATGTATCATCCAAGGGTCCAATCTTTTAAACTTCCAAGGTTCCAATAGTCCAAGCTTTATGTTGAGTCTTCAAGGCACACAACAAAGCCAAGTGTTAAGGCTTGTTTGCACCAACAGCTCCCCCTCAAGCCAAACACTTGCTTGAGTCTTCATCTTGAGTCTTCAATGATATCCTGCAATCCTATCATGGATTTAAACCTGCATAGCTTGCTCCCATCCAAAGCTTTTGTAAGCAAATCTGCACATTGAATATTAGTGGACACATATGATAATTGGATTTCCTTGCTAAGTAGTTTCTCTCTCACATAGTGGTAATGAACCTCTATGTGTTTTGTCCTAGCATGATACACAGGATTAGCAGCTAGATGGAGTGAACTTGTATTATCACCAAATATGATAGGTGGCCTAGTGTATAGGCCCAATTCTGAATAGAGTAACTTCAACCATATTGCTTCTTGAGTAGCATTGGCTAGCCCTCTGTATTCTGCCTCAGTAGATGATAGAGCCACTGTGGGTTGTTTCTTGGATGACCAAGAAATTGGTTTATCACCTGCAAAGCATATGTAACCAGATGTACTTCTCTTGTCATCCTTGCAACCTGCCCAATCTGCATCTGAGTATACCTTGATGTCAATGTCTGATGAATATGGATAATACAAACCATGATTTTGTGTTCCCTTTAGGTACTTTACTATCTTTTTGGCTGCCTCCAAATGTGGTACTCTTGGCTTATGCATAAATTGGCTAAGTACACTAACACCATATGAGATATCAATCCTAGTTAAGGTAGCATAATTGAGACTACCTACCAAACTTTGGTAACCTGTAATATCCTTGAGTTCTTCTCCTTCATGTGCACTGAGTTTGTGGTTTACCTCCATAGGAATGTTTGAGACTTTAGCTTCCTGCAAATTAAACTTCTTGACCATGTCCTGAATGTACTTCTTCTGAGTAATGAATATACCTGAATTTGTGTAGACCAATTCAAGCCCTAGGAAGTACTTCAATAATCCAAGATCATTTATCTTGAATTCCTTCATCATTTGACCTTTGATGTGTCTAATTCCTTGAACATCATTTCCTGTAATAATGATGTCATCAACATAGACACACAAGTATATTACCTCTGAATTGTTCTTCTTTATAAACAATGAAGTATCTGCTTTACTCATCACAAATCCTTGATCCAAGAGATAGGTTGTCAACCTATAGTTCCATGCTCTAGGTGCCTGCTTCAATCCATACAGAGCCTTCTTCAATTTGCAAACATGATTTACCTTATTGGGATCCTCATAGCCAGGTGGTTGTGACATGTAGACCTCTTCAGATATCCATCCATTCAAGAATGCATTCTTTACATACAATTGGTACATGTTCCAATTCTTGGATGCAGCTACACTCACCATAATTCTGATAGTTGGCATCTTGGCCACAGGAGAGAAAGTCTCCTCATAATCAATGCCTTGGGTTTGTGCAAAACCCTTGGCTACCAACCTAGCTTTGTACCTGCTTATTGAACCATCTGAGTTCCTTTTGAGTTTGTAGATCCATCTGGATCCTATCACCTTCATGGAGTCCTTCTTGGGTACCAAGTCCCAAGTATCACTTTCCTTGAGAGCCTCCATTTCTTCATCCATTGCTTCCTTCCATTCTGGTTTAGTAATGGCTTCCTCAAATGTACCTGGTTCTTCACTTAAGATATCCTTTGCAAGATATACAGAGTGCTTGGTTACAAGTGAAGTATCATATCCATACCTAATAGGTTTCTTCTTTTCCCTTGAAGATCTCCTCATAGCTTGAGTTGAGGATTCTGGATTGTCTTCAAGTTGCTTCATCTTCATCTTCCCTTTGGATTTCCAAGCTTTGAATTCTTCAATGTTGATGGTGTCTTCATCATCTGAACTTGTATCCTCATTCTGAGTTGGTTCTTGTCTGACAAGCTTTGGAAAGTCTTCTTCCATATCATAAGGTAGGCTAACTTTCCTGCACTCATTATCATACCATGAATCATTTTCATCAAAGATGACATCTCTGCTTACCTTGAAGCCTTTGTTTGAGGGGTTATAGAACCTGTATCCTTTCTGATTCAAATCATAACCAATAAAGATACACTTTTCAGCCTTAGGGTCTAGCTTTCCCCTTACCTGTGAGGGAATATGCACATATGCAACACACCCAAAGATCTTGCAATGATCCAGAGATGGTCTCTTACCATGCCAAGCCTCATAGGGTGTCATTCCATCAAGTGTCTTTGATGGCAACCTGTTGATTAAGTATGTGGCAGTAGATACACTCTCTGCCCAAAGATAATTTGGTAATTTCTTCTCATTAAGCATAGACCTAGCTGTTTCCACAATGAGTCTATTCCTCCTTTCAGCTACCCCATTTTGTTCAGGTGAGTACCTTGTGGTAATCTCCCTCTTGATGCCTCTTTCCTGCAAAAATTCTTCAAAGTCATTGGAGAAGTATTCTCCACCACCATCTGACCTTAGCCTCTTCAAATGTCTACCTGTTTGATTCTCAACTAATGCAAGATACCTTTTGAAACAATTAAATACTTCATCTTTATGTTTCATGAAGTACAAGACAGTCCATCTGCTATAGTCATCAATAAAAGATACATAGTACCTTGATCCAGATATGGATGGCTCCTTGCTTGGTCCCCAAACATCTGTATGCACCAATTCTAAGTAGTCTTCATGCATAAAACCCTTTTTTGTATATGGCAATCTGTGTGACTTACCAAACTGACAAGCCCCACACTTGTATATCATGTGTTGCTTGGATACATTAGGTATCCCAAGCACACATTGATCCCTACTCATTTTCTTTATGGTCCTCTCTCCAATGTGACCCAATCTCTTGTGCCACATCTCTAATTCTGATAGGGTTTGATCCTTATAGTTGTACAAGGCAATATTCTTAGTATCTTCAAGTTCAAAGGTAAATAGTCTACCTGATTTCTCTCCCTTGGCTATCCTTCTGAATCCATGTCTTGGATCCTCCACATATGCACCATGTTGAGTGAACCTGACCTGTAGACCTTTTTCAACAATCTGACCTACACTCATCAGATTCTTGGTGATTGTTGGAACATACAATACTCTGCTTAGCAAATTCTGATTACCATCACTTGTTTTGACATTACCTACTTTGACCACTGAATGTTTAGTGTCATCACCTGTCTGCACTTGGTGCTTGCCTTTAGGTTCTTCCAAATCAGAGAGTAAGGCAACATTCCCAGCTACATGGTTAGAGCAACCTGAGTCAATATAGAACAAATGATCATCATTGATACCTGATTTAGATGTCATGTTCATAATCAACAAGGAATCATCTTGATCCTCTGCATAATTGTTGTAATCCTTTCTGTTCCTGTATCCTCCTTGATTGTGATTGTAGCTATTGTTGTAGTTATTGTTGTAATTATTGTTGTAGCCAAGGTAGCCTTGAGATTGATTGAACCTGCCTCTGCCTTGAGAGTATCCTCCTCTTTGGTGACCTCTTCCTCTTTGATTCTTGTAGTTCTTGTAGCATTCATCTGTAGTATGGTTAGACAAGCCACAAATATTGCATGGAGATTGATTATAGGGTCTCCCCCTACCTGACTTACCTCCTCTGCCCCTACCTCTAGATGATCTACCTCTCCCTGCATAGTTTGCTTGGGAGGTGGATCCTTCTTCATCAACTTTTTTACTTTTACCCTTGTCTTTAGACTTCTTATCTGTATATAGGGCAGAGGGATTGTTACCTTTTGATTGCTCTCCATTCTTTGTGATCTTTGCTTCATGTGTGAATAGTTGTCCAATCAGAGTTGTTAGATCAGGTGCTTGGATGTCCATGTACAAGTCCATTGCAGTGGTAAAGCTTTCCCACTTGTCATCTGCTTTGAGTCCATTGATCACTTGTCTGACTATTTGCTCTTCTTCAATTTCTTCTCCAACACTTGCAAGTTGATCTGCAATGTCTTTGACTTTGGTGACAAAATCTGAGACACATTGTTTTGATTGCTTCCTGAGAGTTGTAAACTCAATCCATAGCTGATTCTTTCTGGCCCTTGTGCTTGATGAGAAGTATGTTGACAAGGTCTCCCAAGTCTCTTGGGAAGACTTACAGTTCCTAACATGAGGTAGAAGGAAATCAGAGATAGAGTTTAGAAGATATGACCTTGCCAAAGCATCTTTAGCACACCATTGATTAAGTCTCTCATGCTCATCCTTTGTAGGTAGGCCTCTGGTTTTGAATGAGGGCAACTCCTCATCTCCTGATATGTATCCATACAAGCTTCTCCCTTGTAGATAGGTCTTCATTCTTAATGACCATGCCTGGTAGTTATTTCTATCCAATTTGTCAATGAAAGAAGGGAAACCATCACCCATGATTACCTTGTTTTGCTCTGATACCACTGTTAGATGTGATGGCTGGGTACAATCAGAAGATCAAGTTGGTG
The DNA here is from genome assembly GCA_020310875.1 of Ceratopteris richardii. Taxonomy (NCBI): domain Eukaryota; kingdom Viridiplantae; phylum Streptophyta; class Polypodiopsida; order Polypodiales; family Pteridaceae; genus Ceratopteris; species Ceratopteris richardii. The sequence continues at coordinate 69,210,832 of CM035409.1, forward strand.
CTGCTAGACCTGCTTCACACCTGCCCTCTTTTCTCTTCAGATATGGTTAGGAGACTCCTTGAGCTTCCAAATGACACCAAGAAACTAAATATGTGCTTTACAAAATGATTGAGTAATGACCAAATCAAAACAGATGATTTTGAACCTTCACAACTCCAAAAACTTTCTATTCCTGTATTGATACCTGCTCAGTTCTAAGCTTAGTGTGTCCAGCACACTTGCAATTGGTTTAATTCCTTCTGGGAGTATTAAATTAACTTAACAAGCTACCATTAGCAAGTTAAATCACTCCAAATAACAAACTATACACTGAGCATGATGTTTAGCAAAATCAGGGACACCCCCGACTTTTTAGGAACAACACAGAAATATACCAGTGATCACTTCGACAGCGATTTCTTCCAATTGGCTGAATAGAATGACTTGAAATTTTGTAGTGTTGTAGAATGCTTTGAGCTGGTTCCAATGAGCCCTTGATCATCAAATTTGGTTCAGTAGATCTTGAGATATGCTCTGTTGAAGTTGACAGACTTGGAGGTAGTCACTCAGAGAAAACACAGAGTAAAGAACTATGAGTATATGTATTGATACTATCAAATGTACATTCCCATTGGCATGTAGAGTGATGCCCAATGGTACTCAGAGGTGTAGGCTAGGTAGTAGCTCTCACACACTCACAAATTTGCTTGGATTAGCCTCGGGAAGAGTGTAACAAGACCCGCGACTTTTACATTGACTTTTATAGGAGTTTTTGAGTGAATTTGAATTTGAATTCAAATTAAAGCTCCCTTGATTCTCTCCACTAGACTTAGGGAGATATTCCCTCAACTAGATCATCTACTTTTTCCACGACTCTAGTCTAGTAGGTGTGATTACATTGTTGATAAAGTCACATAGACTTTTTACATGAGATAAAAAGTAAGAATCAATAAGACTAGGTTCATATGGTTATTGATTCTTGTGAATGTATCATCCAAGGGTCCAATCTTTTAAACTTCCAAGGTTCCAATAGTCCAAGCTTTATGTTGAGTCTTCAAGGCACACAACAAAGCCAAGTGTTAAGGCTTGTTTGCACCAACAACAATAACGTGAATCGGAATTGGTTATCGCCAAAAGCTCCTCTTGTGTCACCAAGGGGTTCCCACGCCCCATGCACCCGATTGTAATGTGACATTGCATGCCGGAAGCTCCTGCAATTGAAATCAAACGTATTTTCCTGCCAAATAGAACCACATTAGTGCATAAAAATCAACCATTTTCGGAGCCAACATACTTCCCTCTTCTTATTTGCGAAGTCGTCCTCGATGAGCCACTATTGCTGAAATAAAATCCAAACGACCATGAACATGTCAATTTTCAATTGGTTCACATACCTTTTAATCGAGCCGTCACTTCCACTGAATCTGCACTCATCGAAGCTACTAGTGCTAAAAAAAATCACTCATGAATACATACAAATCAGTCACTTCCAAAATGATCCAAGAACATGCACATATATGCAATTCCATTTCAGCCATGCATCAATCTGCTCATACATTCCATTATGGAAAATGGTCTCAACCAAAATAACACATGCACACCTTTCCATGTTTTACACATGCAACTACCATTGCGAAAAACAGAAAAGAAAATACCGAAATGAACAAGGACAACTGAAATGAATCCAACAGGACATGCAAAAATACCCAAAATGCATACCCCATTATTGCACCTACTATCCGTTATGTACAATTATTCCGTGACTAGACACTTCCGAAGAATCCCCATCGTTGTCCTACAAAAGCCGTCGAGACTAGAGTACAAGTGAAGACATACATCGGAACCCTGGAGTGTCCCACACACTAGAAAAACCCTCAGATAGAGCACACAGGTTGTAAAGCAAGACCGTTGCATTACCTCGCTAAAGCCTCATCCATAAGTACATATAGAGTCTCCGTGCCTTCAAGAATGTTGATTCAAAGTGGGCTGATCTGTCACAAGCCAACACATACCAATCACACAAGCAAATAACGTTCCCTTCCAGGCGATCATCGCCCTCTCCTCTCTCTCTCTCCCCCTCAGGAGTGGGGAATAACTTCATATGAAAATTTTATTTTAATGCCACGTTGGCCTACATTGTCACTGGATGCGATTCGTGGACCTGACCACCCGATCAGGTTGATTCCACCCATCTACCAATGCAATGCAGCGCACAACACACAAACACACAATGATAACACATAACATATATCAGCTAGCCCATAACGAAGCTGGATGCGGCTCATGGTCGTGACTACCCAGCCACGATGGTTCCACCTACCTACCAAGCCGTTATGGCGCGTAGCTAAGACACAAACATATATATCCCAAGCCTATGGCGAAACTAGCTGCGGCTCGTGGTCCTAACCACCCGGCGAGGATAAATCCACCCACCTACTAGTCCACCATAGCGCATTGGTACGATCACAGTAACACAAATTTTTCTTTTCTTTTCTTTTCTTCGTTTTTTTTCTTTCATAGTTCATTAGTTCACCCAAGTCCTGAGAATTAGGGACAGGAAGAAAGGGACTTTTCCACTTTTCCCACACATGCATGCAAAACATATACACTCTAGCCTTTGACAGATCAACCACCTCTTCACTCCATTCTTTCAATTACAGACACTACATATGTATTCATCGAGTTGACTTTTCACTTGATAACTACAGCCAGCTATGCCTTAGTCCCTCGTATACCTATCCCTAGGTGTCCTAGAATGTGAGTCTCCGGGATGTCTCATGTAGTCTCACATCGTACTCGCATCCCGACAACTTCCCTAAGGCAAGTCAGGCTCAACTTCGGGAGCTCCGTCATCACTTCCTAGCGTTAGCACATCTGCCCAAACCCACGTGATATCGTTTTCCTCGTTAGGCATTTCCCTAGAAGGATCGAAATAGTAATATCGATCTCCCACCCATCCTACATGTCAAGCTAGGTATTCCTCAAAACACTCAATGTAAAATGCAACACCCAAACCTTGGTTTATAAAGCATACCAGCCAATGCGCTTCCTCAACATCATATTCCGTCTCAAAGTCGTCGACATCTATGTCCATGCGGGCGAATGTTTGGTCCGAGAAATATATCCTTAACTCGTACAAGTAGAGTTGCGTTATTTGATCTGCCATTTTGTTACTTAACTCCTAAGAGTCTCTGCGCAACACAAGAAAAATAATTAGAAGTCCAAAATTCTTGAGCTAGCAAGGAAGAATATTTATGACACACAAATCATAGCTTACATATGCGCATATATATATATAATACTATACATGTATGTACAAGGAATCTACTTCGTCCTTCTGCTTGGATCTCGTCTAGCTTCTCCCGTCTTAATATCACTTGAAATATGGTTTAACTCGAAGCGCGTTAACCTTCACGGGAGCATATTGTTCTCCTAAATCTTGAATTTGCATGGAACCATTGGAATTGAGTTCCACCACCTTAAACGGTCCTGCCCATCTTGTTTGTAACTTCCCTGGGAATTTATAATATTTACTATCATAGACTAGTACCAAATCCCCTTCTTGAATCACATAGGTTTTGAGATTCTTGTCATGCCTCTCTTTACGTCTCTTCTGAATAGCTTCCAAACTTTGTTGTGCGATGAGTCTCTTTTCTTCAAGCTTGACCAGTTGTATGTACCTCTCTTTTAATGACTCTTCCTCGCCCAACCTGGCCTCAATAGCCACTCTTAATGTTGGCACTTCTTTTTCGATGGGAAAGATGGCTTCCTTGCCATATACTAGAGAGAACGGAGTGCTCTTTGTCGTCACTCGGTAGGATGTTCGATATGCCCACAAGGCTTCCAAAAGTCTCTCATCCCAGTCTCGCCTATGCACAGCTACTGTCTTTGTCAGAATCTGTTCAAGAATTTTGTTGGTGACCTCCACTTGTCCATTTGCCCTCGGATAATATGGAGTGCTCTTTCTATGTTTGATCTTATATAATTCCATTAATTCTTCAATCAATTCGTTGACGAAATGTGTTCCTCTATCACTTACTATTTCCAACAGGCATCCGAATCAAGTGATAATTTGTTCGTACAAAAATTTAGCTACATCCACAGCTCGGTCAGTCTTCAGAGCTTTGGCTTCCACCCACTTGGTAACATAATCAGTACAGACCAAGATATACCTATTGGATCTTCGTCGTGAGGGAGGATCAATAGGCCCCATAAATACAATCCCCCACTTCTCAAACGGCTTAAGAGCCAACACCGGCGTAAGAGGAGCAGCATGTGCTACTGTGGGTTTGCCCATTCGTTGGCATTTGTCGCATTTCTTACAGTATGTGTGCGAGTCTTTGAACAGCGTTGGCCACCAATACCCAGCCAATAAAATCTTTCTTGCCGTCAATTCACCAGCAAAATGCCCACCGCAAGGTTCGTCATGCAAAGCCCTCAACACTAGGCTTGCCTCTTCTTCCTCGAGACACCTCCGATAAATGCTCTCATGAACAAAATATCGATAGAGTTGCCCCCCAATGATGCTATGGTGCTTCGCCAATGCTAACAGTTTTTGCTTCTCTCTCTTGCTTGCTCCTGGCGGGTATTTAGTAGTGCACAAGAAGTTCACCAAGTTGGCATACCAAGGTACTTTAGCTTCAACCTGGAATAGATGTCCATCAGGAGCATCGTCGGGCACACCAGAGATTGGCTCCTCATTAACAATTCGAGACAAATGGTCAGCCAATATATGTGCTTTGCCTGCTCTGGTTACCACTGTGAACTGAAATTCTTGGAGAAGTAGCATCCACCTCATCAGTTGCCTTGACAGTTCGGGTTTATTAATGATGTACTTAAGGGCTTCATGATCCACATAAAACGTGAAGTGCTTTCCCATCAGGTAATGCCGATACTTGTTCACCGCAAAGATCATCGATAGGCATTCCTTCTCTGTGGTCGTGTAGTTCCTCTCAGTGCTATTCAAATTGCGACTTGCGTAATAAATAGGGTGGTCCAACTTCTTTTCATCGGCTTGACATAGTACTGCTCCAACCGCAGTATGAGAAGCGTCGGTATGCACATGGAATTCTTTCGTCCAGTCGGGTGCTACCAAAATCGGTGCATTTATCAATCTTTCTTTGATCGAGTTGAATGCAACTTGACACTCTCCAGTCCATTGGTATTGTTGGTCTTTCCTCAAAAGATTCGTCAGTGGTGCCGCTATGGATGCAAAATTTAATTTAAATCGTTGATAATAATTCGCATGGCCCAAGAATCCTCTGGAGTTGCCGCAAGTTTTGCGGAGGTGGAAGTTGTCCAATTTTTTCCACTTTATCCTCATGAACCGCGATTCCTTTTTCAGAAATAACATGTCCAAGAAGCAATCCTCTTCGTACTCCAAATGTACACTTTTCAGGATTTAATGCGATGCCTTTTCCAATGCTTCTTCTTAAAATGGATTCGATCCTCTCCATCATGTTTTCATCGTCGCCTCTGATCGCAAAGTCATCGAGAAATATCTCCATCCAATCCTGCAAATAGTCTTGATATGCAGCTATCATTGCCCTCTGGAATGTGGCCGGTGCATTGCATAATCCAAATGGCATCACACGATATGCGTACGTACCCCATTCCGTAGTGAAAGTAGTTTTTGATTGATCCTCTTCATGGATTTGGATCTGGTTGTACCCACTGAAATCATCCAAAAATGAGTACAATTTATGGCCAGCCACTCTATCCAAGATTTGATCAGTAAATGGCAAGGGGAAGTGATCCTTCTTTGTGCGCTCGTTCAACTTTTGATAATCTATGCAAATACGGATTTTCTTATTTTTCTTCGGAACCACCACAATTGGTGATACCCACTTGCTGGATGCGATGGGATATATGAATCCTGCTTCCAATAATTTGGTCAATTCCAGCTTGATCAATTCCGAGTAGACTGGATTTGTCCGCCTAAGTCGTTGACATATTGGTCGGGTGCCTTCTTCCAAGTCTATATAATGTTGGCAGATTCGGGGATCAATTCCTCTCAAATCACTGTATGACCATGCAAAGGCCTTGCTGAAATTTTTGAGTGTCGTTTTAATACAATCTCGTACTCCCTCTGGTAGCTCTGACCCTATACTGAAGAACTTTTCTGGAAAAACTTCCCATTTTTCAAACTGAGCTTCTCGCGAATATTCCTTATTCCTTAATGACGCTGTGATTGGAACATGCTCTCCGATCACGCGTGCGTGGTTGGCCAGTAAATCATTGTTTTGTTCTCTTTCGATTGAAGCTAATTTCTTTAGTTCAGCCTTTGCAATGGCTTCCGACACTTTAGTCTTACTCTTCGCTTCTTTTTCCGATTCTCGACTTCTCTTTAGAATCTCTGCTTCTAGCATTCTAACTCTTTCTCTCAACTGTTGCACTTCCATTGTCGGAGCTAGCTCTAGTTTCAACTCTTCTCTTGAAGTTCTCTTCTCCAGGGATTGAGTAGCTTTGTTTTTACTTGTGTCTATACTCAACATGTAGCAATCAAATTCACTTGTATGCGTCAACCATCCTAGCAACTCCTGATCGGAATCGTCGGTATAGAGCAATGGATTTTGATACTCTCCCATCTTCGTGTCTTGATTCTTAAAGAGCTGCAAGTTGAACCCGTCTTGAAGCAGATTCTTGTAGTTGTCTGTGTTCAAGGAAAACCTAGCTCGTGCAATCTCGTGCCTTGCTTTCTCCTTCTCTTTCTTTTCCATCTCATCGACTATTATTGTCTTCTTCTTGTTGCTCGAGGGTGGGGATACTTGTATTTGAATCCGATCAGACTTTGGCCCTATTGAAATAAATCCTGTGCGCCAGTCATGCACACATTCGGCTTGCACCAGCCATGGTCGTCCAAGTAGGATCGAGAAGGTAGCCTCTGAGGTCCTTGGTCTTACTATCAGATAATCAACTTTAAACTCTAGACCGCCCACAACTGTACTTACATTCTTCAAAAGGCCCGCAGGCTTCACTTGTGTTTGATCTGCCATTCTCAAAGACATCGGCGTTTCTTCCATGTGGTTGAGGCCCAAAGCTTTCATCATGAACTCAGTCATAAGGTTGACTGCGGCTCCACTATCTAACTGAGCACCAGGGACTGCATATCCTTTAATCTCGACCGTCACAGCTGGAGCATTTGAATCAATTTGCGTCGTAATACTTTGAATGATTCCTTGGACATTTTTATCTTGTCTCTTTTTATCTCGAGCTTTCCTCGGCTTCTTAATATATTCGTTATAGAATTGTTTCCTATAAGCAGGTGAACATTTTAGCAATGTGCCAATATCCAGCGTGACTTCCGTGTCAGCAAGCAACTTTACGATATCTACTTCTTCCGAACTTTGTCTTTCCTTTCTAATCTTAGGAGCTTTCAATCTTTCAGGGAATGGTGCTATGCCCGGCACAAACTCCTTGGTCACGGGTGGAAGAATCTCAATCTCTTCCCCATCCTCAAGCTCTTGCTGCTCAGCAAATCTTCCAACTTGGTTTTCTACCTCTTCGTGTTCAGGTATCTTCTCTTGACTCCCTTCTTCACCTTCGCCTCCTGGATTCTTTGTCGAGTACTCTTGAGTCCTTGTAACTACTGCCACAGTTGGATCTTTGTGTGGTTTCTTGGCCTCGTATGCATCCACAAAGTGCATTGACGAGCTAGAGCCTTCTTGAGGGTTCGGTGTCTTGAACACTACTCCGATCGTAGGAATGTACTCTTGAGCTCTCAATGTGGAATGCATCTGAGTATCAACATAATTCAAGGATCCTAGTGGTCCTTTTTCCTTGCCGGCGGCAGCTCTTCGCTTTGGACAATCTTCATCAAAGTGGCCCTCTCCACTACAGTACCTACATAGTGGGGTATAATCAATTGGTTTCTTTTCGTTTGGACACCTAGATTGAGTATGGCCAAAGCCATGGCATCTCCAGCACTGGATTGGACCATCTCTTCTTTGATCACGTACGGCTCCTCTTGGATAGTCTCCTCCTTGACCCTGAGCACCATATCCATAAGTAGGTCTGTTTTCCCAACAAGATGTAGGTGGTACACTTTGAGCGGGCAATCCCATGTAAGGTCTTTCTCTTGTATCTCCTGATTTCATGGTCCTCTCTTCATAGGCTCTCTTGTTGTAACATCGGTCCTCTGTGTGATTTGTTCTTCCACAAAAAGTACAACGCATCCTAGGTGGTGATCTATCTCTGAATACTCTCGAGACTGTAGGGCATTCTGAAGCCAAATGGCCGTAACCATGACACTTTCCACACCATGTATTTGATCGAAACACTTGATTCGGGTTTGTTGTGACCTCTGGTTTTATTGTGTATGTCTCCTGAGTCATCGTGGCAGCTTTTATAGCTTGCGTGACCAATTCCAATATTCGTTCTTCGGTTAGCGCAGGCTTTACCTCGCCTGGCGTGCTAGTGGTAGCTACAAAAGCTGGGGTCGTCAATGCGGGACTTCCTTGGCCGGGATCTTTCATCGGTATGTTTCCTGGGCCTCCTATAGGCTCGTATAAGAGCTCCATCTTCCTTTGTTGGCATAATTGTACTTCCTCCCAAAGCCTCGCTTGTTCTTTAGCATCCATTAAAGTTGCAGGTCTTGTCAGGCTGATATGCTGCTGTGCCGTAGGATCCCTCAATCCCGAAATGAGATCTTCGTTTCAATGTCTCACGTTCGGGGCATTCACGCCCATCTTTCTTACTAACGTTTCCATTCTCTTAATGTAGTTATCGATGCTCTCATTGACTCCTTGTCGCAAGTAATCCATTTGTTGGGCCAATCTGTCTTGGAAGCCTTGTCGTCGAAACTTTGCCAAGAAGGCTTCCTTGAGCATTTGATAAGTTCCACGCTCTTGTGGTGTCAAATTCCCATACCAATTGGCTGCCTCATCACGGAGGATAGCCGAAAAAATTCACAACCTTTGATCCTGGTCAACTACGTCATTGGCCTCACAAGTAACCTCAAACAACTGGATAAAACTATCTGGATCTTCGTCCCAAGTACCTGAGAACTTGGTGAAGTCCCCCAAGTGAACCGAAATCTGCTGAGCCATTTCAAACAGAGGTGTGATGTCGATATCACTTCGATCCCAAAAATTTAATACACGTGGCTTCAGGATCCCTCCTTCAAACTTTCGCACTTGATTTGCGACTCTTTTACGGGAGTACACGTTTTTGACTGATTTCCTCGAGCCAATCGAGGTCCACCCACCTGGCGGTTCCCACCTTCTCCTTTCTCTTTCAAGGGCTCTTCTCTGAGCGCGTTCCTCTCTTTGAGTTTGTGTTGCTCCTGACGATGAGCTCCCCTCGCTCATGTACTAGATCTTGGGTCCGCAAGCTCGGCCAACCTGTGGCGCTAGGCGAACCTATGGCACTCTCTTATAGAGACGTACCAAGCTTTTCCCGGCAAACGCACCAAAATGCAAGGCTCTTAAGCTCGAGGGAAAAGTGATTATACGAGGCTTTATTGTGTTCCAATCCCTCGGAATCGATCTACTTGGATTGCTTGGAAGCTGCAAAAGTTTCTCTAATTGATGATTTTATGCCCTCACCTTTCCCAACTCTCTTTCGCTCATACGCATACATATGCTTTCACACACTCTTTTTCCACACTCTTATACACTCACACACACCCTCGCACACTCTTACTTCCCCTTTCCCTCTATTCCTTTCCTTTCTCCTCTTACACACATGCGCACACCAACACACATATGTCTGACCCTTCTCTCATGCACTCTCTCTTTCTCTCACTTACTCTCAGACCCGCTCACACACACACGTGCACTTTCTCACACCTTTGTCTAGTTTCCCCTTGTTAGTATCAGTCGACAAGTGTGTGCATTTACAGCTTCATGAAGTGTTCCCTCTCTGAGGCTACAACACGAATTAGCATGCTATTGAAGGTTCTGAAGAACTCTGGACAACATGTATAGAGTTTGTGTAAGCAGGGTGAAAGGCTCCGACTACTGAAATGATCACATTGCAGGAGGAGCCCATGGAGATTATAAATTCTGGACCATTTAGTTGTCCAAGAGTGCAGGGACTCAGTGTCTTGGCAACCAGCAATAGATTCCAGGCTGAACTACTCTAGGTTGTTAGAGCTACAGACGATAACTACTACGGTTGAATACGTATGCCACAAAATGTCCCCTTTCAACGTGAGGTATTGCCCAAAAAGAACACAGAGGAATTCTACATAATCCTATACATCAATGTCATACCCCCTTGCTCTATGGCCCAGATCTCGACTAGGGCAACTACGATTTAGGATAGTTCTAATGCCATTGAGATCTTACCAAGAAAGACATGCTATTGAGAGCGTACTTCATGAGCTTCTAGCTATGAGGAGACAATTTTCTCTGTGTCCGTTTTCCAAAACTATAGTTAGGAATAAAAGTAGAACTGATGCCAGTAGGTGGGACACTTGAGCTCCCAAGTTCTTGATATCTTTGTTTCCTCTACTGAATCTCTTTTCTGCACCTCTCCCTAGGAAGAAGCCTCTAGTACATGTACATTCCTCCTCGCAGAAGGACATAGCATTTATGCATGTAGAGGCACAAGTTGAAGATCCATGTGTATGCGTGGAAGAAGAAAATGGCTTGCTTATCTTGAATTGAATGATCTCCTTCGATATGTTGTCCCCTATATCACGTTGTAAGCACCCATAATGATCGTTGTGCAAGATGCTAACATGTGAGCTTAATGACTTCTAGAAAAAATTTCATGATCCTAACATTAATATTCTATCCAATCTTATCATTCATCACACTCCAGATATCATCTCCAAATCTTCACTTCTTATGATTAATCGTTCTCTTTAGGATGGCAGCATGAGGTCTCCCAAATCGATGTGTAGCTAAAGAAATGCTAAACTCTTTTATTCCTTCAAGGATCTCGAAGAACTCATATCGCTACAACCTCGTTCACTTCAATCTTAGTACATATGCACTATGATATCTCCCCAACATTCCTCCTCTGACAATACATTCAGAATACCAATCTATCTGACGATTTTGCTACAAAGAACATTAAGTACGATTCACAGCTCAGATGGAAAACTCAGAGTATGCCTTCAAGTCACAAAGTACAGTAAGCCTTATCGTAGAAGGACATAAGGGAAGAATTCAGCTCTACTGATTCCAATGCAATTGCCTACGGTGCAACTGCAAAGACGTGTAGCTGAGAACATTCATTGTCAATAGCAATATAAAGAATCAAGTACAGCATACAAACACCAATTAGAGCTTGTAGATTGAAAGCAAAGAAGCAACCAAAAACGAAAAAGAAGTCACATAGCTCCCCGCTTCCGAACACCCCGACACTGGAAACAATTATTAAACCACTCTACTGACCCAGATAGCAGAAAATTAAGCAGTCAATAGCTGCACACCTAGATTATCGTTACAGAGGCTGTTAGGATGGAGGAATTATTGATCTTCTTATAGTCCCATCTAGATGTATGCGAATATAAAAGAAGAGGGAAGCTCACATCCCACTAACTCCTTTCTGAAGTATCATAATGCAAAAATTGTCCCCGAGAAACATGCGCAGACAGAAACTAGTTCTTAATCTCTACGGAAGTTTACTGGAAATTGTTTCCAATCCACCTTTGCCTCAAGACACAAACTTCGGCACAAATCATGGTGTTTCTCAATATGATTGATAACATCGATTGGGCAACGATGTGACTGTGTACCTGATAGACTGAAGCTGCATGCGAAGGCGCTCCTCTTCTGACAGGGCGAGGGCCTTGTTGGTAACGTCTTTGGGAGTCGTAGGAGCAGAACGCTTCCCCCCTTTTTAGCTTCCAAAGCAGCCTTTCCTTTAACTCCCCTGCTTTTCAAAGCTAAAGAAACATGTGATCCCACAAAACCCGTCGCTCCTGTGACTCCAGCCTTCTGTAAATTCGCTGCCCTTGCTCTTTTCAAAGCGACAGGATAATAATCGTTGAAATTATCCAACCCTACCACACCATCTCCCCTGTGGATCCGATCAGAAGAAGCGCCCCCCCCTTCTTCTTTTCGGATGCTCCCCTTTTTTTCCTCCAGGCGAAGCTCCTCCGTGGATAAGATAAGGTATCCCCCCCCGTGGATGGAGACACGTTGCTCACTTAAAAACCCGAGATGGAAAAAACCAAGGATCATAATGTAATATTCGAGCACTTTGTTCAGCCTGAGAATGTGACTTCTTACTGCAAACTTGAGATGTTGCAGAATCAGTGGCCTCATTGTCACCATTTTGCCATTTGGAAGCTTTATTCATTTCTCCACGTCCGTAGTCATTGAGAAAAGAGGCGTTCATTTGATGGAAAGGGGTGCCTTGCATGAATCCTGCCTTTTGACATTGACACACTACGCCATGTACTCAATGCATTGACATGGGCAAACAAGAACAAGTAGCCATACCATTCACATGTGGCAATGTTTGTTCCTTCAAAATTCCAGAACAGTCAACATGAGTATTGTGTTCTTCGTCTAATGGAGGTGCTTCACATGCAGCATGGCACAATAACGTGAATCGGAATTGGTTATCGCCAAAAGCTCCTCTTGTGTCACCAAGGGGTTCCCACGCCCCATGTTCTGCTTCAAAGCACCCGATTGTAATGTGACATTGCATGCCGGAAGCTCCTGCAACTGAAATCAAACGTATTTTCCTGCCAAATAGAACCACATTAGTGCATAAAAATCAACCATTTTCGGAGCCAACATACTTCCCTCTTCTTATTTGCGAAGTCGTCCTCGATGAGCCACTATTGTTGAAATAAAATCCAAACGACCATGAACATGTCAATTTTCAATTGGTTCACATACCTTTTAATCGAGCCGTCACTTCCACTAAATCTGCACTCATCGAAGCTATTAGTGCTAAAAAAAATCACTCATGAATACATACAAATCAGTCACTTCCAAAATGATCCAAGAACATGCACATATATGCAATTCCATTTCAGCCATGCATCAATTTGCTCATACATTCCATTATGGAAAATGGTCTCAACCAAAATAACACATGCACACCTTTCCATGTTTTACACATGCAACTACCATTGCGGAAAACAGAAAAGAAAATACCGAAATGAACAACGACAACTGAAATGAATCCAACAGGACATGCAAAAATACCCAAAATGCATACCCCATTATTGCACCTACTATCCGTTATGTACAATTATTCCGTGACTAGACACTTCCGAAGAATCCCCATCGTCGTCCTACAAAAGCCGTCGAGACTAGAGTACAAGTGAAGACATACATCCGAACCCTGGAGTGTCCCACACACTAGAAAAACCCTCAGATAGAGCACACAGGTTGTAAAGCAAGACCGTTGCATTACCTCGCTAAAGCCTCATCCATAAGTACATATAGAGTCTCCGTGCCTTCAAGAATGTTGATTCAAAGTGGGCTGATCTGTCACAAGCCAACACATACCAATCACACAAGCAAATAACGTTCCCTTCCAGGCGATCATCGCCCTCTCCTCTCTCTCTCTCCCCCTCAGGAGTGGGGAATAACTTCATATGAAAATTTTATTTTAATCCCAAGTTGGCCTACATTGTCACTAGATGCGATTCGTGGACCTGACCACCCGATCAGGTTGATTCCACCCATCTACCAATGCAATGCAGCGCATAACACACAAACACACAATGATAACACATAACATATATCAGCTAGCCCATAACGAAGCTGGATGCGGCTCATGGTCGTGACTACCCAGCCACGATGGTTCCACCTACCTACCAACCCGTTATGGCGCGTAGCTAAGACACAAACATATATATCCCAAGCCTATGGCGAAACTAGCTGCGGCTCGTGGTCCTAACCACCCGGCGAGGATAAATCCACCCACCTACTAGTCCACCATAGCGCATTGGTACGATCACAGTAACACAAATTTTTCTTTTCTTTTCTTTTCTTCGTTTTTTTTTCTTTCATAGTTCATTAGTTCACCCAAGTCCTGAGAATTAGGGAGAGGAAGAAAGGGACTTTTCCACTTTTCCCACACATGCATGCAAAACATATACACTCTAGCCTTTGACAGATCAACCACCTCTTCACTCCATTCTTTCAATTACAGACACTACATATGTATTCATCGAGTTGACTTTTCACTTGATAACTACAACCAGCTATGCCTTAGTCCCTCGTATACCTATCCCTAGGTGTCCTAGAATGTGAGTCTCCGGGATGTCTCATGTAGTCTCACATCGTACTCGCATCCCGACAACTTCCCTAAGGCGAGTCAGGCTCAACTTCGGGAGCTCCGTCATCACTTCCTAGCGTTAGCACATCTGCCCAAGCCCACGTGATATCGTTTTCCTCGTTAGGCATTTCCCTAGAAGGATCCAAATAGTAATATCGATCTCCCGCCCATCCTACATGTCGAGCTAGGTATTCCTCAAAACACTCAATGTAAAATGCAACACCCAAACCTTGGTTTATAAAGCATACCAGCCAATGCGCTTCCTCAACATCATATTCCGTCTCAAAGTCGTCGACATCTATGTCCATGCGGGTGAATGTTTGGTCCGAGAAATATATCCTTAACTCGTACAAGTAGAGTTGCGTTATTTGATCTGCCATTTTGTTACTTAACTCCTAACAGTCTCTGCGCAACACAAGAAAAATAATTAAAAGTCCAAAATTCTTGAGCTAGCAAGGAAGAATATTTATGACACACAAATCATAGCTTACATATGCGCATATATATATATAATACTATACATGTATGTACAAGGAATCTACTTTGTCCTTCTGCTTGGATCTCGTCTAGCTTCTCCCGTCTTAATATCACTTGAAATATGGTTTAACTCAAAGCGCGTTAACCTTCACGGGAGCATATTCTTCTCCTAAATCTTGAATTTGCATGGAACCATTGGAATTGAGTTCCACCACCTTAAACGGTCCTGCCCATCTTGTTTGTAACTTCCCTGGGAATTTATAATATTTACTATCATAGACTAGTACCAAATCCCCTTCTTGAATCACATAGGTTTTGAGATTCTTGTCATGCCTCTCTTTACGTCTCTTCTGAATAGCTTCCAAACTTTGTTGTGCGATGAGTCTCTTTTCTTCAAGCTTGACCAGTTGTATGTACCTCTCTTTTAATGACTCTTCCTCGCCCAACCTGGCCTCAATAGCCACTCTTAATGTTGGCACTTCTTTTTCGATGGGAAAGATGGCTTCCTTGCCATATACTAGAGAGAACGGAGTGCTCTTTGTCGTCACTCGGTAGGATGTTCGATATGCCCACAAGGCTTCCAAAAGTCTCTCATCCCAGTCTCGCCTATGCACAGCTACTGTCTTTGTCAGAATCTGTTCAAGAATTTTGTTGGTGACCTCCACTTGTCCATTTGCCCTCGGATAATATGGAGTGCTCTTTCTATGTTTGATCTTATATAATTCCATTAATTCTTCGATCAATTCGTTGACGAAATGTGTTCCTCTATCACTTACTATTTCCAACGGGCATCCGAATCGAGTGATAATTTGTTCGTACAAAAATTTAGCTACATCAACAGCTCGGTCAGTCTTCAGAGCTTTGGCTTCCACCCACTTGGTAACATAATAAGTACAGACCAAGATATACCTATTGGATCTTCGTTGTGAGGGAGGATCAATAGGCCCCACAAAATCAATCCCCCACTTCTCAAACGGCTTAAGAGCCAACACCGGCGTAAGAGGAGCAGCATGTGCTACTGTGGGCTTGCCCATTCGTTGGCATTTGTCGCATTTCTTACAGTATGTGTGCGAGTCTTTGAACAGCGTTGGCCACTAATACCCTGCCAATAAAATCTTTCTTGCCGCCAATTCACCAGCAAAATGCCCACCGCAAGGTTCGTCATGCAAAGCCCTCAACACTAGGCTTGCCTCTTCTTCCTCGAGACACCTCCGATAAATGCTCTCATGAACAAAATATCGATAGAGTTGCCCCCCAATGATGCTATGGTGCTTCGCCAATGCTAACAGTTTTTGCTTCTCTCTCTTGCTTGCTCCTGGCGGGTATTTAGTAGTGCACAAGAAGTTCACCAAGTCGGCATACCAAGGTACTTTAGCTTCAACCTGGAATAGATGTCCATCAGGAGCATCGTCGGGCACACCAGAGATTGGCTCCTCATTAACAATTCGAGACAAATGGTCAGCCAATATATGTGCTTTGCCTGGTCTGGTTACCACTGTGAACTAAAATTCTTGGAGAAGTAGCATCCACCTCATCAGTCACCCTGACAGTTCGGGTTTATTAATGATGTACTTAAGGGCTTCATGATCCACATAAAACGTGAAGTGCTTTCCCATCAGGTAATGCCGATACTTGTTCACCGCAAAGATCATCGATAGGCATTCCTTCTTTGTGGTCGTGTAGTTCCTCTCAGTGCTATTCAAATTGCGACTTGCGTAATAAATAGGGGGGTCCAACTTCTTTTCATCGGCTTGACATAGTACTGCTCCAACCGCAGTATGAGAAGCGTCGGTATGCACATGGAATTCTTTCGTCCAGTTGGGTGCTACCAAAATCGGTGCATTTATCAATCTTTCTTTGATCGAGTCGAATGCAACTTGACACTCTCCAGTCCATTGGTATTGTTGGTCTTTCCTCAAAAGATTCGTCAGTGGTGCCGCTATGGATGCAAAATTTAATATAAATCGTCGATAATAATTCGCATGGCCCAAGAATCCTCTGAGTTGCCGCAAGTTTTGCGGAGGTGGAAGTTGTCCAATTTTTTCCACTTTATCCTCGTCAACCGCGATTCCTTTTTCAGAAATAACATGTCCCAAAAGCAATCCTCTTCGTACTCCAAATGTACACTTTTCAGGATTTAATGCGATGCCTTTTTCAATGGTTCTTCTTAAAATCGCTTCGATCCTCTCCATCATGTTTTCATCGTCGCCTCTGATCGCAAAGTCATCGAGAAATATCTCCATCCAATCCTGCAAATAGTCTTGATATGCAGCTATCATTGCCCTCTGGAATGTGGTCGGTGCATTGCATAATCCAAATGGCATCACACGATATGCGTACGTATCCCATTCCGTAGTGAAAGTAGTTTTTGATTGATCCTCTTCATGGATTTGGATATGGTTGTACCGACTGAAACCATCCAAAAATGAGTACAATTTATGGCCAGCCATTCTATCCAAGATTTGATCAGTAAATGGCAAGGGGAAGTGATCCTTCTTTGTGCGCTCGTTCAACTTTCGATAATCTATGCAAATACAGATTTTCTTATTTTTCTTCGGAACCACCACAATTGGTGATACCCACTCGCTGGATGCGATGGGATATATGAATCCTGCTTCCAATAATTTGGTCAATTCCAGCTTGATCAATTCCGAGTAGACTGGATTTGTCCGCCTAAGTCGTTGACATATTGGTCGGGTGCCTTCTTCCAAGTCTATATAATGTTGGCAGATTCGGGGATCAATTCCTCTCAAATCACTGTATGACCATGCAAAGGCCTTGCTGAAATTTTTGAGTGTCGTTTTAATACAATCTCGCACTCCCTCTGGTAGCTCTGACCCTATACTCAAGAACTTTTCTGGAAAAACTTCCCATTTTTCAAACTGAGCTTCTCGCGAATATTCCTTATTCCTTAATGACGCTGTGATTGGAACATGCTCTCCGATCACGCGTACGTGGTTGGCCAGTAAATCATTGTTTTGTTCTCTTTCGATTGAACCTAATTTCTTTAGTTCAGCCTTTGCAATGGCTTCTGACACTTTAGTCTTACTCTTCGCTTCTTTTTTCGATTCTCGACTTCTCTTTAGAATCTCTGCTTCTAGCCTTCTAACTCTTTCTCTCAACTGTTGCACTTCCATTGTCGGAGCTAGCTCTAGTTTCAACTCTTCTCTTGAAGTTCTCTTCTCCAGGGATTGAGTAGCTTTGTTTTTACTTGTGTCTATACTCAACATGTAGCAATCAAATTCACTTGTATGCGTCAACCATCCTAGCAACTCCTGATCGGAATCGTCGGTATAGAGCAATGGATTTTGATACTCTCCCATCTTCGTGTCGTGATTCTTAAAGAGCTGCAAGTTGAACCCGTCTTGAAGCAGATTCTTGTAGTTGTCTGTGTTCAAGGAAAACCTAGCTCGTGCAATCTCGTGCCTTGCTTTCTCCTTCTCTTTCTTTTCCATCTCATCGACTATTATTGTCTTCTTCTTGTTGCTCGAGGGTGGGGATACTTGTATTTGAATCTGATCAGACTTTGGCCCTATTGAAATAAATCCTGTGCGCCAGTCATGCACACATTCGGCTTGCACCAGCCATGGTCGTCCAAGTAGGATCGAGAAGGTAGCCTCTGAGGTCCTTGGTCTTACTATCAGATAATCAACTTTAAACTCTAGACCGCCCACAACTGTACTTACATTCTTCAAAAGGCCCGCAGGCTTCACTTGTGTTTGATCTGCCATTCTCAAAGACATCGGCGTTTCTTCCATGTGGTTGAGGCCCAAAGCTTTCATCATGAACTCAGTCATAAGGTTGACTGCGGCTCCACTATCTAACTGAGCACCAGGGACTGCATATCCTTTAATCTCGACCGTCACAGCTGGAGCATTTGAATCAATTTGCGTCATAATACTTTGAATGATTCCTTGGACATTTTTATCTTGTCTTTTTTTATCTCGAGCTTTCCTCGGCTTCTTAATATATTCGTTATAGAATTGTTTCCTATAAGCAGGTGAACATTTTAGCAATGTGCCAATATCCAGCGTGACTTCCGTGTCAGCAAGCAACTTTACGATATCTACTTCTTCCGATATTTGTCTTTCCTTTCTAATCTTAGGAGCTTTCAATCTTTCAGGGAATGGTGCTATGCCCGGCACAAACTCCTTGGTCACGGGTGGAAGAATCTCAATCTCTTCCCCATCCTCAAGCTCTTGCTGCTCAGCAAATCTTCCAACTTGGTTTTCTACCTCTTCGTGTTCAGCTATCTTCTCTTGACTCCCTTCTTCACCTTCGCCTCCTGGATTCTTCGTCGAGTACTCTTGAGTCCTTGTAACTACTGCCACAGTTGGATCTTTGTGTGGTTTCTTGGCCTCGTAAGCATCCACAAAGTGCATTGACGAGCTAGAGCCTTCTTGAGGGTTCGGTGTCTTGAACACTACTCCGATCGTAGGAACGTACTCTTGAGCTCTCAATCTGGAATGCATCTGAGTATCAACATAATTTGAGGATCCTACTGGTCCTTTTTCCTTGCCGGCGGCAGCTCTTCGCTTTCGACAATCTTCATCAAAGTGGCCCTCTCCACTACAGTACCTACATAGTGGGGTATAATCAATTGGTTTCTTTTCGTTTGGACACCTAGATTGAGTATGGCCAAAGCCATGGCATCTCCAGCACTGGATTGGACCATCTCTTCTTTGATCACGTATGGCTCCTCTTGGATAGTCTCCTCCTTGACCCTGAGCACCATATCCATAAGTAGGTCTGTTTTCCCAACGAGATGTAGGTGGTACACTTTGAGCGGGCAATCCCGTGTAAGGTCTTTCTCTTGTATCTCCTGATTTCATGGTCCTCTCTTCATAGGCTCTCTTGTTGTAACATCGGTCCTCTGTGTGATTTGTTCTTCCACAAAAAGTACAACGCATCCTAGGTGGTGATCTATCTGTGAATACTCTCGAGACTGTAGGGCATTCTGAAGCCAAATGGCCGTAACCATGACACTTTCCACACCATGTATTTGATCGAAACACTTGATTCGGGTTTGTTGTGACCTCTGGTTTTACTGTGTATGTCTCCTGAGTCATCGTGGCAGCTTTTATAGCTTGCGTGACCAATTCCAATATTCGTTCTTCGGTTAGCGTAGGCTTTACCTCGCCTGGCGTGCTAGTGGCAGCTACAAAAGCTGGGGTCGTCAATGCGGGACTTCCTTGGCCGGGATCTTTCATCGGTATGTTTCCTGGGCCTCCTATAGGCTCGTATAAGAGCTCCATCTTCCTTTGTTGGCATAATTGTACTTCCTCCCAAAGCCTCGCTTGTTCTTTAGCATCCATTAAAGTTGCAGGTCTTGTCAGGCTGATATGCTGCTGTGCCGTAGGATCCCTCAATCCCGAAATGAATCTTCGTTTCAATGTCTCACGTTCGGGGCATTCACGCCCATCTTTCTTACTAACGTTTCCATTCTCTGAATGTAGTTATCGATGCTCTCATTGACTCCTTGTCACAAGTAATCCATTTGTTGGGACAATCTGTCTTGGAAGCCTTGTCGTCGAAACTTTGCCAAGAAGGCTTCCTTGAGCATTTGATAAGTTCCACACTCTTGTGGTGTCAAATTCCCATACCAATTGGCTGCCTCATCACGGAGGATAGCCGGAAAAATTCGCAACCTTTGATCCTGGTCAACTACGTCATTGGCCTCACAAGTAACCTCAAACAACTGGATAAAACTATCCGGATCTTCATCCCAAGTACCTGAGAACTCTGTGAAGTCCCCCAAGTGAACCGAAATCCGCTGAGCCATTTCGAACAGAGGTGTGATGTCGATATCACTTCGATCCCAAAAATTTAATACACGTGGCTTCAGGATCCCTCCTTCAAACTTTCGCACTTGATTTGCAACTCTTTTACGGGAGTACACGTTTTTGACTGATTTCCTCGAGCCAATCGAGGTCCACTCACCTGGCGGTTCCCACCTTCTCCTTTTTCTTTCAAGGGCTCTTCTCTGAGCGCGTTCCTCTCTTTGAGTTTGTGTTGCTCCTGACGATGAGCTCCCCTCGCTCATGTACTAGATCTTGGGTCCGCAAGCTCGGCCAACCTGTGGCGCTAGGCGAACCTATGGCACTCTCTTATAGAGGCGTACCAAGCTTTTCCCGGCAAACGCACCAAAATGCAAGGCTCTTAAGCTCGAGGGAAAAGTGATTATACGAGGCTTTATTGTGTTCCAATCCCTCGGAATCGATCTACTTGGATTGCTTGGAAGCTGCAAAAGTTTCTCTAATTGATGATTTTATGCCCTCACCTTTCCCAACTCTCTTTCGCTCATACGCATACATATGCTTTCACACACTCTTTTTCCACACTCTTATACACTCACACACACCCTCGCACACTCTTACTTCCCCTTTCCCTCTATTCCTTTCCTTTCTCCTCTTACACACATGCGCACACCAACACACATATGTCTGACCCTTCTCTCATGCACTCTCTCTTTCTCTCACTTACTCTCAAACCCGCTCACACACACACGTGCACTTTCTCACACCTTTGTCTAGTTTCCCCTTGTTAGTATCAGTTGACAAGTGTGTGCATTTACAGCTTCATGAAGTGTTCCCTCTCTGAGGCTACAACACGAATTAGCATGCTATTGAAGGTTCTGAAGAACTCTGGACAACATGTATAGAGTTTGTGTAAGCAGGGTGAAAGGCTCCGACTACTGAAATGATCACATTGCAGGAGGAGCCCATGGAGATTATAAATTCTGGACCATTTAGCTGTCCAAGAGTGCAGGGACTGAGTGTCTTGGCAACCAGCAATAGATTCCAGGCTGAACTACTCCAGGTTGGTAGAGCTACAGACGATAACTACTACGGTTGAATACGTATGCCACAAAATGTCCCCTTTCAACGTGAGGTATTGCCCAAAAAGAACACAGAGGAATTCTACATAATCCTATACATCAATGTCATACCCCCTTGCTCTATGGCCCAGATCTCGACTAGGGCAACTACGATTTAGGATAGTTCTAATGCCATTGAGATCTTACCAAGAAAGACATGTTGTTGAGAGCGTACTTCATAAGCTTCTAGCTATGAGGAGACAATTTTCTCTGTGTCCGTTTTCCAAAACTATAGTTAGGAATAAAAGTAGAACTGATGCCAGTAGGTGGGACACTTGAGCTCCCAAGTTCTTGATATCTTTGTTTCCTCTACTGAATCTCTTTTCTGCACCTCTCCCTAGGAAGAAGCCTCTAGTACATGTACATTCCTCCTCGCAGAAGGACATAGCATTTATGCATGTAGAGGCACAAGTTGAAGATCCATGTGTATGCGTGGAAGAAGAAAATGGCTTGCTTATCTTGAATTGAATGATCTCCTTCGATATGCTGTCCCCTATATCACGTTGTAAGCACCCATAATGATCGTTGTGCAAGATGCTAACATGTGAGCTTAATGACTTCTAGAAAAAATTTCATGATCCTAACATTAATATTCTATCCAATCTTATCATTCATCATACTCCAGATATCATCTCCAAATCTTCACTTCTTATGATTAATCCTTCGCTTTAGGATGGCAGCATGAGGTCTCCCAAATCGATGTGTAGCTAAAGAAATGCTAAACTCTTTTATTCCTTCAAGGATCTCGAAGAACTCATATCGCTACAACCTCGTTCACTTCAATCTTAGTACATATGCACTATGATATCTCCCCAACATTCCTCCTCTGACAATACATTCAGAATACCAATCTATCTGACGATTTTGCTACAAAGAACATTAAGTACGATTCACAGCTCAGATGGAAAACTCAGAGTATGCCTTCAAGTCACAAAGTACAGTAAGCCTTATCGTAGAAGGACATAAGGGAAGAATTCAGCTCTACTGATTCCAATGCAATTGCCTACGGTGCAACTGCAAAGACGTGTAGCTGAGAACATTCATTGTCAATAGCAATATAAAGAATCAAGTACAGCATACAAACACCAATTAGAGCTTGCAGATTGAAAGCAAAGAAGCAACCAAAAACGAAAAAGAAGTCACATAGCTCCCCGCTTCCAAACACCCCGACACTGGAAACAATTATTAAACCACTCTACTGACCCAGATAGCAGAAAATTAAGCAGTCAATAGCTGCACACCTAGATTATCGTTACAGAGGCCGTTAGGATGGAGGAATTATTGATCTTCTTATAGTCCCATCTAGATGTATGCGAATATAAAAGAAGAGGGAAGCTCACATCCCACTAACTCCTTTCTGAAGTATCATAATGCAAAAATTGTCCCCGAGAAACATGCGCAGACAGAAACTAGTTCTTAATCTCTACGGAAGTTTACTGGAAGTTGTTTCCAATCCACCTTTGCCTCAAGACACAAAATTCGGCACAAATCATGGTGTTCCTCAATATGATTGATAACATCGATTGGGCAACGATGTGACTGTGTACCTGATAGACTGAAGCTGCATGCGAAGGCGCTCCTCTTCTGACAGGGCGAGGGCCTTGTTGGTAACGTCTTTGGGAGTCGTAGGAGCAGAACGCTTCCCCCCTTTTTAGCTTCCAAAGCAGCCTTTCCTTTAACTCCCCTGCTTTTCAAAGCTAAAGAAACATGTGATCCCACAAAACCCGCCGCTCCTGTGACTCCAGCCTTCTGTAAATTCGCTGCCCTTGCTCTTTTCAAAGCGACAGGATAATAATCGTTGAAATTATCCAACCCTACCACACCATCTCCCCTATGGATCCGATCAGAAGAAGCGCCCCCCCCTTCTTCTTTTCGTATGCTCCCCTTTTTTTCCTCCAGGCGAAGCTCCTCCGTGGATAAGATAAGGTATCCCCCCCCCGTGGATGGAGACACGTTGCTCACTTAAAAACCCCAGACGGAAAAAACCAAGGATCATAATGTAATATTCGAGCACTTTGTTCAGCCTGAGAATGTGACTTCTTACTGCAAACTTGAGATGTTGCAGAATCAGTGGCCTCATTGTCACCATTTTGCCATTTGGAAGCTTTATTCATTTCTCCACGTCCGTAGTCATTGAGAAAAGAGGCGTTCATTTGATGGAAAGGGGTGCCTTGCATGAATCCTGCCTTTTGACATTGACACACTATGCCATGTACTCAATGCATTGACATGGGCAAACAAGAACAAGTAGCCATACCATTCACATGTGGCAATGTTTGTTCCTTCAAAATTCCAGAACAGTCAACATGAGTATTGTGTTCTTCGTCTAATGGAGGTGCTTCACATGGAGCATGGCACAATAACGTGAATCGGAATTGGTTATCGCCAAAAGGTCCTCTTGTGTCACCAAGGGGTTCCCACGCCCCATGTTCTGCTTCAAAGCACCCGATTGTAATGTGACATTGCATGCCGGAAGCTCCTGCAACTGAAATCAAACGTATTTTCCTGCCAAATAGAACCACATTAGTGCATAAAAATCAACCATTTTCGGAGCCAACATACTTCCCTCTTCTTATTTGCGAAGTCGTCCTCGATGAGCCACTATTGCTGAAATAAAATCCAAACGACCCTGAACATGTCAATTTTCAATTGGTTCACATACCTTTTAATCGAGCCGTCACTTCCACTAAATCTGCACTCATCGAAGCTATTAGTGCTAAAAAAAATCACTCATGAATACATACAAATCAGTCACTTCCAAAATGATCCAA
Organism: Ceratopteris richardii; assembly: GCA_020310875.1. Taxonomy (NCBI): domain Eukaryota; kingdom Viridiplantae; phylum Streptophyta; class Polypodiopsida; order Polypodiales; family Pteridaceae; genus Ceratopteris; species Ceratopteris richardii. The sequence continues at coordinate 69,235,132 of CM035409.1, forward strand.
GAACATGCACATATATGCAATTCCATTTCAGCCATGCATCAATTTGCTCATACATTCCATTATGGAAAATGGTCTCAACCAAAATAACACATGCACACCTTTCCATGTTTTACACATGCAACTACCATTGCGGAAAACAGAAAAGAAAATACCGAAATGAACAACGACAACTGAAATGAATCCAACAGGACATGCAAAAATACCCAAAATGCATACCCCATTATTGCACCTACTATCCGTTATGTACAATTATTCCGTGACTAGACACTTCCGAAGAATCCCCATCGTCGTCCTACAAAAGCCGTCGAGACTAGAGTACAAGTGAAGACATACATCGGAACCCTTGAGTGTCCCACACACTAGAAAAACCCTCAGATAGAGCACACAGGTTGTAAAGCAAGACCGTTGCATTACCTCGCTAAAGCCTCATCCATAAGTACATATAGAGTCTCCGTGCCTTCAAGAATGTTGATTCAAAGTGGGCTGATCTGTCACAAGCCAACACATACCAATCACACAAGCAAATAACGTTCCCTTCCAGGCGATCATCGCCCTCTCCTCTCTCTCTCTCCCCCTCAGGAGTGGGGAATAACTTCATATGAAAATTTTATTTTAATCCCACGTTGGCCTACATTGTCACTAGATGCGATTCGTGGACCTGACCACCCGATCAGGTTGATTCCACCCATCTACCAATGCAATGCAGCGCACAACACACAAACACACAATGATAACACATAACATATATCAGCTAGCCCATAACGAAGCTGGATGCGGCTCATGGTCGTGACTACCCAGCCACGATGGTTCCACCTACCTACCAACCCGTTATGGCGCGTAGCTAAGACACAAACATATATATCCCAAGCCTATGGCGAAACTAGTTGCGGCTCGTGGTCCTAACCACCCGGCGAGGATAAATCCACCCACCTACTAGTCCACCATAGCGCATTGGTACGATCACAGTAACACAAATTTTTCTTTTCTTTTCTTTTCTTCGTTTTTTTTTCTTTCATAGTTCATTAGTTCACCCAAGTCCTAAGAATTAGGGAGAGGAAGAAAGGGACTTTTCCACTTTTCCCACACATGCATGCAAAACATATACACTCTAGCCTTTGACAGATCAACCACCTCTTCACTCCATTCTTTCAATTACAGACACTACATATGTATTCATCGAGTTGACTTTTCACTTGATAACTACAGCCAGCTATGCCTTAGTCCCTTGTATACCTATCCCTAGGTGTCCTAGAATGTGAGTCTCCGGGATGTCTCATGTAGTCTCACATCGTACTCGCATCCCGACAACTTCCCTAAGGCGAGTCAGGCTCAACTTCGGGAGCTCCGTCATCACTTCCTAGCGTTAGCACATCTGCCCAAGCCCACGTGATATCGTTTTCCTCGTTAGGCATTTCCCTAGAAGGATCGAAATAGTAATATCGATCTCCCGCCCATCCTACATGTCGAGCTAGGTATTCCTCAAAACACTCAATGTAAAATGCAACACCCAAACCTTGGTTTATAAAGCATACCAGCCAATGCGCTTCCTCAACATCATATTCCGTCTCAAAGTCGTCGACATCTATGTCCATGCGGGCGAATGTTTGGTCCGAGAAATATATCCTTAACTCGTACAAGTAGAGTTGCGTTATTTGATCTGCCATTTTGTTACTTAACTCCTAACAGTCTCTGCGCAACACAAGAAAAATAATTAGAAGTCCAAAATTCTTGAGCTAGCAAGGAAGAATATTTATGACACACAAATCATAGCTTACATATGCGCATATATATATATAATACTATACATGTATGTACAAGGAATCTACTTCGTCCTTCTGCTTGGATCTTGTCTAGCTTCTCCCGTCTTAATATCACTTGAAATATGGTTTAACTCGAAGCACGTTAACCTTCACGGGAGCATATTCTTCTCCTAAATCTTGAATTTGCATGGAACCATTGGAATTGAGTTCCACCACCTTAAACTGTCCTGCCCATCTTGTTTGTAACTTCCCTGGGAATTTATAATATTTACTATCATAGACTAGTACCAAATCCCCTTCTTGAATCACATAGGTTTTGAGATTCTTGTCATGCCTCTCTTTACGTCTCTTCTGAATAGCTTCCAAACTTTGTTGTGCGATGAGTCTCTTTTCTTCAAGCTTGACCAGTTGTATGTACCTCTCTTTTAATGACTCTTCCTCGCCCAACCTGGCCTCAATAGCCACTCTTAATGTTGGCACTTCTTTTTCGATGGGAAAGATGGCTTCCTTGCCATATACTAGAGAGAACGGAGTGCTCTTTGTCGTCACTCGGTAGGATGTTCGATATGCCCACAAGGCTTCCAAAAGTCTCTCATCCCAGTCTCGCCTATGCACAGCTACTGTCTTTGTCAGAATCTGTTCAAGAATTTTGTTGGTGACCTCCACTTGTCCATTTGCCCTCGGATAATATAGAGTGCTCTTTCTATGTTTGATCTTATATAATTCCATTAATTCTTCGATCAATTCGTTGACGAAATGTGTTCCTCTATCACTTACTATTTCCAACGGGCATCCGAATCGAGTGATAATTTGTTCGTACAAAAATTTAGCTACATCAACAGCTCGGTCAGTCTTCAGAGCTTTGGCTTCCACCCACTTGGTAACATAATCAGTACAGACCAAGATATACCTATTGGATCTTCGTTGTGAGGGAGGATCAATAGGCCCCACAAAATCAATCCCCCACTTCTCAAACGGCTTAAGAGCCAACACCGGCATAAGAGGAGCAGCATGTGCTACTGTGGGTTTGCCCATTCGTTGGCATTTGTCGCATTTCTTACAGTATGTGTGCGAGTCTTTGAACAGCGTTGGCCACCAATACCCAGCCAATAAAATCTTTCTTACCGTCAATTCACCAGCAAAATGCCCACCGCAAGGTTCGTCATGCAAAGCCCTCAACACTAGGCTTGCCTCTTCTTCCTCGAGACACCTTCGATAAATGCTCTCATGAACAAAATATCGATAGAGTTGCCCCCCAATGATGCTATGGTGCTTCGCCAATGCGAACAGTTTTTGCTTCTCTCTTGCTTGCTCCTGGCGGGTATTTAGTAGTGCACAAGAAGTTCACCAAGTCGGCATACCAAGGTACTTTAGCTTCAACCTGGAATAGATGTCCATCAGGAGCATCGTCGGGCACACCAGAGATTGGCTCCTCATTAACAATTCGAGACAAATGGTCAGCCAATATATGTGCTTTGCCTGGTCTGGTTACCACTGTGAACTGAAATTCTTGGAGAAGTAGCATCCACCTCATCAGTCGCCCTGACAGTTTGGGTTTATTAATGATGTACTTAAGGGCTTCATGATCCACATAAAACGTGAAGTGCTTTCCCATCAGGTAATGCCGATACTTGTTCACCGCAAAGATCATCGATAGGCATTCCTTCTCTGTGGTCGTGTAGTTCCTCTCAGTGCTATTCAAATGGCGACTTGCGTAATAAATAGGGTGGTCCAACTTCTTTTCATCGGCTTGACATAGTACTGCTCCAACCGCAGTATGAGAAGCGTCGGTATGCACATGGAATTCTTTCGTCCAGTTGGGTGCTACCAAAATCGGTGCATTTATCAATCTTTCTTTGATCGAGTCGAATGAAACTTGACACTCTCCAGTCCATTGGTATTGTTGGTCTTTCCTCAAAAGATTCGTCAGTGGTGCCGCTATGGATGAAAATTTAATATAAATCGTCGATAATAATTCGCATGGCCCAAGAATCCTCTGAGTTGCCGCAAGTTTTGCGGAGGTGGAAGTTGTCCAATTTTTTCCACTTTATCCTCGTCAACCGCGATTCCTTTTTCAGAAATAACATGTCCCAGAAGCAATCCTCTTCGTACTCCAAATGTACACTTTTCAGGATTTAATGCGATGCCTTTTTCAATGGTTCTTCTTAAAATCGCTTCGATCCTCTCCATCATGTTTTCATCGTCGCCTCTGATCGCAAAGTCATCGAGAAATATCTCCATCCAATCCTGCAAATAGTCTTGATATGCAGCTATCATTGCCCTCTGGAATGTGGTCGGTGCATTGCATAATCCAAATGGCATCACACGATATGCGTACGTACCCCATTCCGTAGTGAAAGTAGTTTTTGATTGATCCTCTTCATGGATTTGGATCTGGTTGTACCCACTGAAACCATCCAAAAATGAGTACAATTTATGGCCAGCCATTCTATCCAAGATTTGATCAGTAAATGGCAAGGGGAAGTGATCCTTCTTTGTGCGCTCGTTCAACTTTCGATAATCTATGCAAATACGGATTTTCTTATTTTTCTTCAGAACCACCACAATTGGTGATACCCAGTCGCTGGATGCGATGGGATATATGAATCCTGCTTCCAATAATTTGGTCAATTCCAGCTTGATCAATTCCGAGTAGACTGGATTTGTCCGCCTAAGTCGTTGACATATTGGTCGGGTGCCTTCTTCCAAGTCTATATAATGTTGGCAGATTCGGGGATCAATTCCTCTCAAATCACTGTATGACCATGCAAAGGCCTTGCTGAAATTTTTGAGTGTCGTTTTAATACAATCTCGTACTCCCTCTGGTAGCTCTGACCCTATACTCAAGAACTTTTCTGGAAAAACTTCCCATTTTTCAAACTGAGCTTCTCGCGAATATTCCTTATTCCTTAATGACGCTATGATTGGAACATGCTCTCCGATCACGTGTGCGTGGTTGGCCAGTAAATCATTGTTTTGTTCTCTTTCGATTGAACCTAATTTCTTTAGTTCAGCCTTTGCAATGGCTTCCGACACTTTAGTCTTACTCTTCGCTTCTTTTTCTCATTCTCGACTTCTCTTTAGAATCTCTGCTTCTAGCCTTCTAACTCTTTCTCTCAACTGTTGCACTTCCATTGTCGGAGCTAGCTCTAGTTTCAACTCTTCTCTTGAAGTTCTCTTCTCCAGGGATTGAGTAGCTTTGTTTTTACTTGTGTCTATACTCAACATGTAGCAATCAAATTCACTTGTATGCGTCAACCATCCTAGCAACTCCTGATCGGAATCGTCGGTATAGAGCAATGGATTTTGATACTCTCCCATCTTCGTGTCTTGATTCTTAAAGAGCTGCAAGTTGAACCCGTCTTGAAGCAGATTCTTGTAGTTGTCTGTGTTCAAGGAAAACCTAGCTCGTGCAATCTCGTGCCTTGCTTTCTCCTTCTCTTTCTTTTCCATCTCATCGACTATTATTGTCTTCTTCTTGTTGCTCGAGGGTGGGGATACTTGTATTTGAATCCGATCAGACTTTGGCCCTATTGAAATAAATCCTGTGCGCCAGTCATGCACACATTCGGCTTGCACCAGCCATGGTCGTCCAAGTAGGATCGAGAAGGTAGCCTCTGAGGTCCTTGGTCTTACTATCAGATAATCAACTTTAAACTCTAGACCGCCCACAACTGTACTTACATTCTTCAAAAGGCCCGCAGGCTTCACTTGTGTTTGATCTGCCATTCTCAAAGACATCGGCGTTTCTTCCATGTGGTTGAGGCCCAAAGCTTTCATCATGAACTCAGTCATAAGGTTGACTGCGGCTCCACTATCTAACTGAGCACCAAGGACTACATATCCTTTAATCTCGACCGTCACAGCTGGAGCATTTGAATCAATTTGCGTCGTAATACTTTGAATGATTCCTTGGACATCTTTATCTTGTCTCTTTTTATCTCGAGCTTTCCTCGGCTTCTTAATATATTCGTTATAGAATTGTTTCCTATAAGCAAGTGAACATTTTAGCAATGTGCCAATATCGAGCGTGACTTCCGTGTCAGCAAGCAACTTTACGATATCTACTTCTTCCGAACTTTGTCTTTCCTTTCTAATCTTAGGAGCTTTCAATCTTTCAGGGAATGGTGCTATGCCCGGCACAAACTCCTTGGTCACGGGTGGAAGAATCTCAATCTCTTCCCCATCCTCAAGCTCTTGCTGCTCAGCAAATCTTCCAACTTGGTTTTCTACCTCTTCGTGTTCAGCTATCGTCTCTTGACTCCCTTCTTCACCTTCGCCTCCTAGATTCTTCTTCGAGTACTCTTGAGTCCTTGTAACTACTGCCACAGTTGGATCTTTGTGTGGTTTCTTGGCCTCGTAAGCATCCACAAAGTGCATTGACGAGCTAGAGCCTTCTTGAGGGTTCGGTGTCTTGAACACTACTCCGATCGTAGGAACGTACTCTTGAGCTCTCAATGTGGAATGCATCTGAGTATCAACATAATTCGAGGATCCTACTGGTCCTTTTTCCTTGCCGGCGGCAGCTCTTCGCTTTGGACAATCTTCATCAAAGTGGCCCTCTCCACTACAGTACCTACATAGTGGGGTATAATCAATTGGTTTCTTTTCGTTTGGACACCTAGATTGAGTATGGCCAAAGCCATGGCATCTCCAGCACTGGATTGGACCATCTCTTCTTTGATCACGTACGGCTCCTCTTGGATAGTCTCCTCCTTGACCCTGAGCACCATATCCATAAGTAGGTCTGTTTTCCCAACGAGATGTAGGTGGTACACTTTGAGCGGGCAATCCCGTGTAAGGTCTTTCTCTTGTATCTCCTGATTTCATGGTCCTCTCTTCATAGGCTCTCTTGTTGTAACATCGGTCCTCTGTGTGATTTGTTCTTCCACAAAAAGTACAACGCATCCTAGGTGGTGATCTATCTGTGAATACTCTCGAGACTGTAGGGCATTCTGAAGCCAAATGGCCGTAACCATGATACTTTCCACACCATGTATTTGATCGAAACACTTGATTCGGGTTTGTTGTGACCTCTGGTTTTACTGTGTATGTCTCCTGAGTCATCGTGGCAGCTTTTATAGCTTGCGTGACCAATTCCAATATTCGTTCTTCGGTTAGCGCAGGCTTTACCTCGCCTGGCGTGCTAGTGGCAGCTACAAAAGCTGGGGTCGTCAATGCGGGACTTCCTTGGCCGGGATCTTTCATCCGTATGTTTCCTGGGCCTCCTATAGGCTCGTATAAGAGCTCCATCTTCCTTTGTTGGCATAATTGTACTTCCTCCCAAAGCCTCGCTTGTTCTTTAGCATCCATTAAAGTTGCAGGTCTTGTCAGGCTGATATGCTGCTGTGCCATAGGATCCCTCAATCCCGAAATGAATCTTCGTTTCAATGTCTCACGTTCGGGGCATTCACGCCCATCTTTCTTACTAACGTTTCCATTCTCTGAATGTAGTTATCGATGCTCTCATTGACTCCTTGTCGCAAGTAATCCATTTGTTGGGCCAATCTGT
>CM035409.1:69247403-69254903 GCA_020310875.1 Ceratopteris richardii
TGTGGAGAAAAGCTTAGTTTATTTGGATTACTGTAAGGTAGGTGAATGAGAGCTTTTCTATAGGGCAACATAAAAGGTGTACGAAGGAACCTAGCTATTGGGTTCATTTCACTTCTAGTATGCAAATATGAGGGATTAAATTCCATCATTTGGAATATCATCCACAAACTTTTGTGTCAAGACATATGAGTTTGGGGTCCAAGAAATCTGAGAAACCTTCTATTTATGAATGCAAAGCTCTTAGAAATATGTTTAGTGCTCATAGCCTGGTAGGAATTTTCTAGAGATATTTTGCAAACTTTCAATTAAAGTCTTAAGCTAACCAAAGAAACTTATTTCATGAATTTAGACTCACTATGCATCAAGAAACAAATCTAAAGAAGTGTGGGGGTCACCCCGACCTTTTAGGAGCTAGATAATACACAAACTCAATCCAACATAAATACTCATATCCTAAGATATGTGATTACAATGATTATGAAACCTTGTATGTGTTCTCCTCAGAGTCCTAGCTAAGTGGCCCAAGTGATAGAGTAGACATTAAGTACCTACACATCGAGAGAGGAATTTGAGAAGATGACAAAGTAGCACAAGGTATTGTAACAATAGACAGCATTATTAATATATAGAAATGAACATTAATATATAGAAATGAACATTATTAATATATAGAAATGAATCATAATGTATATTGATATTGCACATATGATACAAAGTTGTATGGAGGACTTCTCTCTCTTTGAGATATTCCGATGTATACTTAAAGAGTCAGCTCCAATCACTATGTAAATTCTCTATTACCCCATGACTGAAAGAAATAGTGTTTATATACAGTTTTCTATCTTGATGGTGGTTGGATATTCTACCTAAAAGGAGTCATATCTTTTAGGATCAATTTGAATTTGAACTAAAAAGATAAATTCATGGCTTTGGATCCCTTCAATCACGAGATTCTCTTTATTTTTCTTTTACCATTGACTATGATAACTCCAAGCTTTTATTCTTTGAATGTCTTCAAGAAATATATGCTCACAATAAAAGAGAACTCTTATGAACATTGAACAAGCTTTTAGGCTTGCTTCATGTACCAACAACTCCCCCTCCAGACTAACATGCTTGAGTTCTCATCTTCTCATCACTTCCTGTAATCCAATCATAGCTTTGAAATTGTTCAACTTTACTACATCCAATGCCTTGGCCATCATGTCTGCACATTGTTGGTGCCCCTAAATCCTAACATGCTTGAGTCCTCATTTCTTCATCACTTCTTGTAATCCAATCATAGCTTTGAAATTGTTCAACTTTACTCCATCCAATGCCTTGGTCATCATGTCTATATATTGTTGGTGAGTAGACACCTATGACAACTCAATTTCTTTCTTTTTTTTTTTTTAAGGAGGTTCAATAGGCTCCTACTCCCCCAAATTTAACTTTGTACAGTTGTACAAGTGTATTGGCATAGAACCTGCAGGACCCCCTGTATCCCACAAAGCAAGGGTAAGATGAGGTTTCAAAAATTAGGCTAGGTTAAAATTGGTTTAAACTCTCCAAAGCCATTACATGCCGAGATCGGGGATTGAACTCTGGACCTTTGCCTCAAGAGGCCAAAGCTTTACAAACCACTTATAGGATGTGGAAAAAACTCAATTTCTTTACTTGTGATCTTTTCTCTAACATAGTAATAGTGCACTTCTATGTGCTTAATCCTAACAAGTTAGATTGGGTTGGCTACTAGATGTAATGAATTGAGGTTGTCCCCAAAAATGTGAGGAGTAGACGACTTGAGACCTAAATCAGAATACAAGGTCTTGACCTACATTGCTTCTTGAGTTGCATTGGCTAGTCCTCTGTATCAAACTTCAATTGATGGGAGTGCAATAGTAGGTTGGCTCTTTGAAGACCGTGAGATAAGGTTTGTACCTGCAAAGGTGAGATACCCTGATGTACTTCTCATGTCATCTTTAGAACCTACCTAATCTACATCAAAGAAGATTTCGATATCTATATCAGATGTGTATGGGTAATACAAACCTTCATTGATGGTTCCCTTCAAGTATTTGAGTATCCTTTTAGCTACCTCCATGTGAGGTTTCCTAGGAACATAGATAAATTGACTTAAGACACTTACTCTATAGCAAGTTTCAACTCTTGTCGATGTGGCATAGTTCAAACTAGCCACTAAACCCTAATAATTCGTTGTGTTTTCAATTGGCTCTCGTTCAATGAGAACTAAGCTTCTAATTCATCTCTGTGGGTGTAGATGCAACTTTTGAGTCCTCCATCTTGAACCTAGCAAGCATATCTTTGATTCATTTCCTTTGAGTGAGATACATACCCTTTTCTGTATATGATGGAGTTTGAGGTCTGCAAAAGCATGTGAACAACATAGGGAAAAAGAAAAAAATTGGAGCACAAAGAATACTGAATGTATTACCAAGTGAATGTACAAAGATAAGTGACCCATTAGGGTTATAGGCGTATATACAAGACAGGGGAAAAAACCTCCTGAGGAGGGAAAAAGTGTCTTGGCAATCCTAATTATGTTCACACATGTCACTACCAAAATATATCAACAAATCCCCCCTAGGAGTGATGCAGCGATCAAGGAGATGGCACTCATGTATAAGGAAGTGCCAAGCTATGTGGAAAGAGATCAATCCACATGAGGAAGTAAGCCCAAAGCTTTGTAGAAAGCCTCAAACTTCTCATGAGGCACAACTTTAGTGAAAATATCTACAATGTTATCCTATGTGGGCACATATGCCAAATCGATCTCTCTTGTAGAGAACCTCTCCTTGACATAATCATAATGCACATCAATATTCTTTGTGTGACCATGGAACACAAGGTTCTTCACAACTACAAACATGGTCTGACCGTCAATGAAGATGGTAGTGGTAAAAGATTTACCAACACCCAAATCAGCCAAAAGGTGTATGAGCAAAACACACTCAACGCTCCTTGTGAAAGCTCCCCTATACTCATCCTCACAACTAGAAGTGGCCACATTAGGCTGCTTCTTGCTCAACCAAGATATGCATGAGCTACCAAGAATGAAGCCAAAAACCATTAGTGGACACACGTGTCATAGAAACTAGCCCAATTAGAGTAAAAAAAAGCATGTAAATCTGATGATAGTAATCCCCCCTTGGGATAAAACAATCCAAGTAGTTGGGTACCCCTCAAGCAGAGAAATATGCACTTAATCGTCTGCCAATGCTTGACACCTGGGCAATGCATAAACCTACTCATTTGAGAGACAACAAACTAAATATCAAGCAAAGTTATGCATAAGTAAGTCAAGCATCCAATCGCTTGTTGATAGAGAACAACATTAACTACATCTCTAGCATCATGAAGACTCAACCAAATGCTGCCATAATATGTCAATATATTTTTTTTTTAACAGAGCTATTCCACCATAACTTGCATGAATTGAATGCCCAAATAGTGACATAAATGCTCCAAATGTGACATCTCAAATAAGGCATGCAAATCAGCCTTAAAATCAGCAATGTGCTTCTCATTAGGACCAGTGAGTAGCATGTTATCAACATAGACAACAAGGATCAAAAGCACATCATTTGCTTACTTAACATATAAGGTGCTCTTAGTTGGACTATTCTCAAAACCATGTGCAATCAACTAGGCATGTATCTTTTCATATCAAGCACATGGTGCTTGTTCCAAACCATATAATGCATTTTTCAACCTACACACTTTGTTTCCATGCCCTTCCTGCACAAAACCACAAGGCTGAAATACATACACTTCTTCATGTAAGCCACCATTTAGAAATGTTGTTTTAATATCCAAGTGATGTACATTCCAACCATGATGAGCTACAAGTGCATAGATGCTATGAATGGTGGATATTCGGCAAGTGGATGCAAAGGTGTCATCAAAATCAATGCCTCTCTCTTGAGCATAACCTTTGGCAACAAGCATGTCCTTATACCTATAAACTATTCCATCAAGTTTATGTATCATCTTGTATACCCATTTAGTGCCAATGGCCTTTTTACAAGGAGGAAAATCACATAAAGGCCAGGTACCATTCTTCATAATAGCATCATGTTCTAATTGCATAGCAGCCATCCAATTTTTTGAATTTTGCGCTTCATCAAAAGAAATGAGTTCATTCTCATCAAAAAGACCAGAGGTAGCCATAGCGTAGAAATCTCATGCAAAAGAAGCACTATGAGAGCTTGAACGAGTATGATATGACAAAAGTGCATCTAATTTGCTATCTTGTAAAGTTTGTATGATCCATTTAGGCGGTTTTGCCTCCTCTTTATTAGCCCTCTCATCAACAAGTGCATCATGTAAATCTGCATTAGAATTGCAATGATCCACATCGTCATGTGGAACTTGTAATGGCTACGAAATTGCCTCATTTGGACCAGCACTTGACTCTCCACCTATAAAAAGAGGTACCAATGTGTCATACACATTTTTGGAGCTCACTGATGTCTCCTTAGTACATGAAAGTTATGGCTGAATTGCATCTTCCACAAAAAAAAAAAAAATCACAGCTAACCAAAATGTATTTAATCTATGGATGATATAGATGAGTCTTTAATTTTAGAAATCTACCCAACAAAAATACATTTTTACTGCTTTATCATCCAATTTTCTATGTTTTTGTTATGGCACTAATGCATATGCTAGAGAACCAAAGAAACATAGATGAGCAACAGATGGCTTGCGATCATGCCAAGCCTCATATTAAGTGATAGATTGCAGTGCTCTAGTGAGACACCAATTAAGTACATATGTTGCACACATAAAAGCCTCAAAGATTATACAATAAACAACATAAAATGCCAGAAGCAATAATGACATCGCCATTTGAGAGATCATGAATCGTACACCTGTCATCAATAAATTTGACAATCAAGCCAATCTTGGAAAATGTTGAAAATGACAATACATTTATCTTGATACCTAGCACAAAAATACCATCTTACAATGTGAAAGAACTACCATCAACAGTAGTTAGACTGAACTTACCAATTCCCATGATAAGATTTTTGTGCATGTGATAGTATTCTCTATAGGAACAGGCTCAAGTGAATTGATATGTTTGTTTGCCCCACTATCAATGGATCAAACATTTGAGTCTACTATAGACATACACTATTCATGAGAAGACGGGTCATAACTGCAAACAGTAGTAAATGCCCATTCTTCACTCTACACAAGATTAGAAGTCTCTGTTTTGGGTGTAGAGGCCTCTTCAACAATCATTCCAACATATTTGCCTCTTTTGCAACCACTTTTGGACAACTCTTTATGACATGATAATTTCCTTTACAATATTTGCAAAACAATTACTCCTTTTATGATTTCTTCTTGCCTTTGTCTTCCTTTTTATGATTACTAGTAGAAGAGCTCCATTTACCTTTTCCTTTCTGACTAGATAAGAAAGCTTGATCTGCTACACACATAATGGACTTGTTCTATGTGGATTGTTCTTCTTGCAAAAAAAACAGAGACTAACTCCTCACATGTTAAGGCATTTTGATTTCCTCTCATCATCAACCAAAGAGTAGAAGCAAAACTCTAATATGAAGCTAGAAGACCATTCAGAATAGTTTGCATAAGTGAACTGTCTAGTAAGACTTCACGAGAAAAAATCAGTTGTTCCTTCAAATCTTTGATCTTTGTCAACAATTGCCCATAGAATCTCCTTCATTCATATGCTCACTCTCCAACTATTTTCAAAGCTAAGCAACACGAGCCTCATTACTTGACTGGTATAAGATGGTACATGTATTCCAAGCATCCTTTGTTGTTTTATAAGAGTGATATGAGGTATAATGTCATGTTTGACAAAAAAAGCTATCAATGCATGTATCAAAGCCATCTCTAGCATCCCATCAAAGTTTCTCTATAGTAGGTGCAGCAGGAACCACAACACAAACAAGAATTTAAATATCATCATGTTCAATGCCATCTACATCACCTTCAATAACTATATTTGGAGATGTAGTAAGCCGTTTTTCAACATCTTGTACAATATTCCACACTCTTTTCGTGACCACGACATGATGCATCATATATGCCCACAATGGGTTAGTGGTGCCATCCAACTTGTCCTCAACAACCAACATATGGAATACATCATTGCTTTCAGCCATAGCCACTAACTAAAATACCCTAATGTAGAAAAATGATTGTATCTCAAAAAGTTGAATAGAACTACCATATCAAGTTCTGGTAAACCTATAGCAGACTTCGTGATGCTTCTACTGGCAAACTAAAACTTTGTATATATGTTTGGCATAGAAGGATGAGATCACCTGCACAAGAACTACAATAGTGTGTTTGGAGGCCAAAACAAGCTCAGATTCAAATTTCCACACCACATAGTGAAGCGATTTTGAAGTCTTGATCAATCTAAGTATGCTCACTAATTTTCATGCAATTCTAAGACTGTGACCAGTGGGGTGTCGAACACACCCTAGATGAAGCAACAACCTACGTTGATACCAATTATTGGAGTTTGAGGTATGTGGAAGGATGTGAATAGCATAGGGAAGAAGAAGAAGTTTGGAGCAGAAAACACAATATTGAATGCATCACCAAGTGAATGTATAGAGATAAGTGGCCATTAGGGTTATAGCCATATATACAAGCCAAGGGAAAAAAGCCTCCTAAAGAGGGAAAAATGTGTCCCAGTAGCCCTAAGTGTGTTCACACACATCACTACCAAAATATATCAACATTAGACACTACTTCCACTCTAAGAGTAGATCCACATTTTCTGCCACATGGTTTGAGCATCCTCAATCTATATAGAACACATCCTCATTAGGCTTACAATCCATCATTGTCATGTTCATGAGTAGAAGTGAATCCTGTTGAGCTTGATCATTTGTATAGTTGTTTTAGAAGCTCCCCTTCCTTTGTATCCTTGATAGTTGTATGAGTTTTTATTATTTATATATATCCATAAGAGTTATTGAACCTACCTCTTGAGTTTCCATAGCCTCCTCCATTGTATCCTCTTCCTCTTTGATTCCTTGGGTTGCTAAAATAGTTCTCTATGATGTGATTTGCTATACCATTTATAGCACAAGGTGATGGGCCTTTGGGTCTCACCTTACCTTATCTACCTCCTTTACCTCTTCTTCTTTAGCCTCTACCTCTACCTCCAAAACTGGCTTGAGAGGTACTTCCTTCATCATCATATTTCTTACCTTTCCCTTTGTTGACCTTGCTTTTATTCTTATCTGTATATAGGGAAGAGGATTGATAACCTTTTTGGTTCTCACCATTCTCCATAAGCTTTGCTTCATGTGTGAAATTTTGCCCCATAAGTGAGTTCAAGTTAGGTACTTGCATGTCCATATAGAGGTCCATAGTTGTGGTGAAGGATTCCCATTTTCCGTCAACTTTAATTCCATTGATGACTTGCCTCACAGTTTCCTCTCATCAGTGATCTCTCCAATGCTCCCAAGTTGGTCTGCAATATCCTTCATCTTAGTGAAAAAG
>CM035409.1:69259903-69264903 GCA_020310875.1 Ceratopteris richardii
AGATACCTCACTTCACTCCAGCAAACTTTTCTCAGAGATTATATAGAGAATGAATTGCAAACTTGGGTCAACTTTATAGGACTCTAATAGCTACCCAATGACACCAAAATCATAGCAAATGGATACATAGAGAAGGAGAACTAGCCCTTACAACAGAGCACAAAATATTTCCAACAAAGCCTACACACCAAGAGAGATATCAATCACACAACTTCACTAAAATGAATGTTGCTCCCAGATTACTCAGAGAATGATCCAGAGACTTTGTGAGCATAAAATAGACTTTAATAGCTATCGAATGAGACAAGAATTACATCAAATGGATACAATATGAGGGAAAACCAATGCTAACAACTCAGGGGTAGAGAGTTGCAACACTGCCTGTGCACACACATAGATATGCCTACTAAAAGAAAACAAACAAGCAAGCAAGGGGCTAGCTTAAGCAAGGGGCTTGCTTATCACAACTCCAGCACTTAGTGCTCACTTTACATGAGCTAAAACTCCAAGAAGATGAGCCAAAAGAAGTCGGGATACATGCTCCTTTTATAGTGAGAAGTGTGCCCCTAAAATCTAGGAACTACCTTCCCAAATCAGCCTCCTAACTTGGAGGATTTAGTTGAGATGAATTGGGGAGTGGTTGAGTGACTTTTCTTGATGGAATCTCGTGGCTTTTGGCTTCCTTTGATTGCTCCACATGTCCATAAAAGATTCCCCACGAATTTGTAGCTTGAAGCTTGACTTTTAACACTCCCCCTCAAGCTTCAATTCTTCATCCTCATCCAAGCTCCTTCATGTTGATGCTTTGCTTGAATTTTGAAATCTTCATTCTATCCAAAGCCTTTGTAAACATGTCGGCAACTTGGTCTTTGGTATCAATATGATGTACTGAAACTTCCTTGGATATCACCTTTTCCCTTATGAAGTGATAGTGCACTTCAATATGCTTGGTTCTAGCATGATAGACAGGATTCGATGCTAGATGAATGCTACTCATATTGTCACAAAAAATTGGATATGTGTCAAGCTGCAAATTAAGCTCCATAAATAACTTCTTAATCCACATTAGCTCACATGTGACTTGAGCCAAAGCTCTATACTCAGCCTCGGTGGAAGATAATGCCACCATGGGTTGCTTCTTTGAAATCCATGAGATGATCTTGCTACCTAGCATGACTAGGTAACCACTTGTACTTCTTCTATCCTCCTTGGAACCGGCCCAATCCACATCAGAATAAGCTTTGACCTGCATATCATCATCAAATGAATAGAACAATCCTTCATTTATAGTGGCCTTGAGATATCGTAACATTCTTCTTGCAGCTTGCAAGTGTGTAGTCCTTGGACTATGCATAAATTGTGATAACACTCCAACTCCATATGCTATGTCAGGCCTAGTTATTGTGGCATAATTGAAAGAGCCTACAATAGAGCGATAAAAAGTTACATCCTCTAATGGCTCTCCATCAATGGAGCTTAGCTTTACATTAACTTCCATGGGATTTGAAATAGGCTTGCAATGTAGCATCCCAAACCTCTCAAGTAGGTCTAGAATATACTTCCTTTGTATGAGCATAATACCTTCTTCTTTGTATACAACTTCAATGCCAAGAAAATACCTAAGATCTCCAAGATCAGATATCCTAAACTCCTTTCCAAGCTTTGCCTTGATCTCCTCAATGCCCTTTGTATCATTACCTGTAATGATAAGATCATCTACATACACACACATGTAGACTACAAGTTCTCCTCTTTGTTTGATGAAGAGAGATGGATCCGCCTTGCATTGATTGTAACCACATTTGATCAAATAGTCCACCAATCTTTGGTTCCAAGCCCTTTGAGCTTGCTTTAGGCCATAAAGTGCCTTCTTCAACCTACAAACATGATGTGGAAACTCTTTATGAACAAAACCTAGTGGTTGCTCCATGTATACCTCTTCTTCCAAGTCTCCATTGAGAAAGGCATTCTTGATATCCAATTGGAAAAGCTTCCATCCTTTGCTAGCAGCCATTGCAATGAGTGTCCTAATGGTGCTCATCTTTGCCACGGGGCTGAATGTCTCTTCAAAGTCCACTCCATAGGTTTGTGCAAAACCCTTGGCCACAAATCTTGCTTTGAACCTAGAAATAGATCTATCTGAATTCCTCTTTACTTTATACACCCACTTATTACCTATTACCTTCATGTTCTCCTTCTTGGGCACTAGAGTCCATGTTTGATTTTCCTCAAGTGCGTCGATCTCTTCTTGCATTGCCTCTTTCCATTCGGTGTACCTGCTTGCATCTTCATAGCAATCGGGCTCATGATCTTCTACTACTTTGTTCATATATGCATAATGCGTTGCCATGTATGAATCATAAGTAAACCTTTGAGGTGGATACTTAACTCTAGAAGACTTCCTTTCTTCACCTTTTGGAGGAATAAACCTCCTTTGCCTTGGGAACTTGATCTCTTTCTTTGACGTGGCTTCTTTCTCCATCATGTGTCCTTCATCATCTTCAACTTCATTACCTTCTTCATCCAACTCCACCAATGTTGCTTTGCCTTTGTTGATTGATTGTGCTTCATAGCTTGATGAAGATCTCCCCCTCCATGGTGAGTTCATGCTTGAACTATCTTCATTGATGGAACACCTTGGGCCGCTTAGCTCTAGGTCGATTTGGTCTTCATCATGTCCATGCTTTTCTTCTTCATAGTCTTGCATACAATCATACTTCTTATACCAAGGGAGTAGCTCATCAAATGCTACATCCCTTGATATCCTCAAGTCCTTTGTGTTTGGGTTGAAGCACCTGTAACCTTTATGATCATTTGAATATCCTAGAAACACACACTTTTCTGCCTTTGGTTGTAGCTTGTGCCTCAATTCACTTGGCACATGTACATAACAAGTACATCCAAATATCTTCAAGTGGGAAAGATCAGGTTTCTTACCATAATAGGCTTGATATGGTGTCAAGCCATGGATCCCTGAGGTAGGAGCCCTATTCATAAGATACACGGCGGTATTTGCTGCATCACTCCAAAACATGTTAGGTACATTCATCTCATTAAGCATTGCTCTAGCGATCTCGGCAATGTATCTATTCTTTCTCTCTGCTACTCCATTTTGTTGGGGTGTGTACCTGCATGTTACTTGCCTCTTGATGCCTTGATCCATTAAAAAATCAAAAAACTCATTGGAGAAATATTCTCCCCCTCCATCGGACCTTAGCTTCTTGATATATGTACCTGTTTCCTTCTCTACCATTGCCTTGAATGCTTTGAAACATGTAAACATATCTGATTTGTTTTTGATGAAATAAACCCAAACCATCCTTGTGCAATCATCTATAAAAGTGACAAAGTACTTGTTACCTCCAATGGATTGCTCTTTGGTTGGCCCCACACATCTGTATGTATCAACTCCAATGGATGTTGGCTTATGTAGCCACTCTTCTTGAATGGAAGTCTCGCTTGCTTCCCTAGTTGACAAGATTTACATAAATGCTTCATACCTTGTCCTTGGAAGTTGGGAAGACCTTCAACCAGCCTCTTGAATTGCATTTCCTTCATTCTTTGTATGTTGATGTGACCTATCCTCTTGTGCCACAAGTCCAACTCCGAAATCCTCTTGTTTCCATATGTGAAGTAGACATGTTGAGTGGAATGAGAATTTACCTCCAAAGTGAAGAGTCTCCCTTGCTTCTTTCCTCTTGCTATGACCTTCTAACCTTGCTTAGGGTTCTCCACAAAGCATCCACCTTTGTTGAACCTTACTTGATAGCCTCTTTCAACCATTTGCCCAACGGACACCAAGTTCTTTGTGATAGTAGGTACATGCAAGACATCCTTGAGACATCTTCCTTCCTCCTTGTCATCCAAAGCTACATCTCCAACATGGGAGATCTCATGGGCTGTATCATCACCTGTTTCTACATGTCCTTTACCTTTGGGAACATGTAGATTAGTAAACCAAGAAGCATTGCAACTCATATGATTGCTACATCCACTATCAATAGACCAAGTGTTATCTACTTTGCTTGAATTCCAATTCATGTGCATCATCAAGAGATTGTCATTTTCTGAACTTGTAGAAGCATAATTACCTTGGCCTTTGTATGAAGAACCTTGATTATAGCTCCTTTGGTTTGCTCCTTGGTAGCAATCTCTAGCATAGTGGCCAAACTTGCCACATATGTAACATCCTTCACCATCTTGATTCCTGTTTTGTTGATGCCCTCCTCCTCTTCCTCTTGTTCTTCCTCTCCCTCTTTGTGATGAGGTGCCTTGGCCATGTCCTTGATTGTTTGAATGGCCTTGCCTTCCTCCAAACCTTCCTTTGCCCCTTCCTTGTCCTCGTCTTCCTTTGCCCCTTTGATTACCTGCATAGAAAACTTGTGCATCCTTGCTTTTAGTTGAACTTCCACCTATGTTCATTTCTTCGGTGACCATGAGAGCAACCGATTGCTCGAAATCGGGAAGATTATCCCTTACATAAATTGAAGTGGTAAAGGGTTTCCACTTCTCATCATCTCTCAAACCATTGAGAGTATAAGCCACAAGATCGTCATCGTCTATGTGGCTTCCAATGGATCCCAATGCATCTGATAACTCCTTGACCTTAAGTTTGTAGTCATTTATGCTACTCCCTGAGCTCTTCCTAAGGTTTTTGAGCTCATTCTTGAGTTGGATCTTCCTTGCTTTGGTGCTTGTTGAATAAAGCCTTTCAAGTGTCTCCCATACCTTCATGCTTGAATCCAAGTCTTGGATATGGCCGATCATGCTATTGCTAATTTGTTGGGAAAGAATAAAGATAACCCTCTTGTCTCTTTCATTCCATTCCCTAAAGGCCCTTCTCTGGTCATTGGTTGGATTCTCATCCAACCTAGGTCTTGGTTCACTTCCACTAATCAACCCCCAAAGGCCCTTGCCCATAAGATAGTTGGAGACCCTAAATCTCCATGGTTGATAGTTCCCTTTGTCTAGCTTTTCAATTTGAGTGTTGAAGTCTCCCA
>CM035409.1:69269903-69277403 GCA_020310875.1 Ceratopteris richardii
AATTAAGGGGAAGAGGAGAGCAGATATAGACCTAAAGGGGTGAATGAACTTAAGATCAGGACGGGTGCTAAGTAGCCGGAGAACTGTCATCTCATCGATAGGAAGTGCAGCCCAAGCGAGCCATCACTCGATCTACTCGAACACCTCTAGTGACTCAAAGGAGGAACTACCCGTGGCCTTAGAGGACATGCATGGTTCTGTTCCGAGAGAAAACTTCATGTCAACCATAGAAGGTGAATACCACACCTCTTTGTAATATGTGCCCACTAATTGGCAAGGAATCCCTATTTATCTTGATGGCATAAATAGGTATGTCACGAGAATGGTGAACTCCACCCAGTCAACAATAGTGCCCAGACCCATATTTAAGTACGAAGGAGGAGTGTACATGGACAAGTTAGGTCAAATCTACATAATGACAAAAAATCAAGATCAGAAAAATGAGAGAGGAGAACTAGAAGGACGAGGGAATTCATGGAGATCTAACCTAGAAGAACTTGTGACTACCCTGAGGGGCAAGTCTATGGTGACTCAAGTCTTGAGAGGGGATGTGATACCTCAAGATGATTACCTGTTGGATGTATACCTGATTCATCAGTCAGACCTACTATTACAAATAGATTCACCCATCCGAGGATAAAAAGTGAGTCCAGTGACCATATATAAGCTGAAGGATCCCAAGGATGAGTCTAGAATCACATACCTAGACCAAAAGTAGAGATTGGTCACTAGATGAAGTGGATAGGTCTCAATTGAAATACATGGGGTTGCCTATATTCCCTCCTCAAGAGCACGCAACTACCTCACACAACCCTTTCAAACCCACCAAGGAATAGAGAATACAATGTCTGGACAAACAAGCCAGCAAAGTATCCCCAACCAAACACATATGCAGTTCACAATGCCAGGAATACATTCACACAACCAAACCAACTCAGGGGTAGGTAACACGACTCGACCATCGGTTAGACCAAGGCCACAACCAAGGGTGCAACCAAGAATGCATCCAATTAGACCGGGGATTCTTGTAATGCCCAAACCAATAGAACCTGTAAGAAGGTTGAGACCAATTCAAGTTGCTAAATGCATGAGAAACCACTATGATGGAACGGGAGAACCATATGACCACATAGCAAAATTTAAGCAAGTGTTACGAGCAGAACAAGTGGATGACTTCTTCATGCAGTATGAGTCCTTTGGACTAACCCTCACAAGAACAGCCTTGACTTGGTTCCAACCATTGGATCCAAATCATTTTGGAACATTGAACAATTTTTCCAAGAATTTATCAGAGAATTCACCGAGCAAGGGATTAAACACAACTTGTCATCCTAAATTCATAGTTTCAAACAAAACCCAAATGAAACTGTAAAATAGATGGAGACATTGAGTGAGTGTCTCCAAGAATGCATCGACCTGGAAGACAACCTAGCTGATGACCTCAAAAGTACACCAAACTTTACTAAATCAAAGGACACTAGGAGTACAGTGACAACTAGTTCTAGTAATGTGGAGGAGCTAGCAGAATTGGTAGCTAAGAAGTTAGGAGTTCATCTATTAAAAAGTTAGTTCATGGACAGAGAAGTTACCAAAACCCACCAATGATAATGCCAATGCTAAGGAGATGCAGCCTGTGTGGTGGAGATCATCCATCTCATATGTGTGCAAGAGGAGGAGTAGGCATGCCACAATCTTATCCATACAATAGGCAACCACCCCAAGGACCCAACCTGTACTATCATATTGAGCAGAAATACACCAATCATGCTACTGAAAATTGCCCATTTAACAGGCAATCAAGTCCAGTGAATCAATCCCAGTATAGGCCTTACAAATACCCTCCTAGAGAACAAGGAAGAGAGGCCCCGAGATACAATCCCTATCCAGGCCCACAAAGAGCACCCATACCTTATGAACAAGGATGATATGGATAATCATAGCCAGTGTTAGGACAACAACCACCCCTTCCACAAAATGTAGTGCCAATCAAATACATCCAGCCAGAGTAGAACATGGAAAGAGCCATAGTACCAGCAACGCCCTTAGCTAGTGCAAAAATAATGAATCAAGGATATGAGAAAACCTAAGCAGAATACTATCCCTATGACACCAGTCTTACGGAGTATGACCAAACCTATGACCAACAATATTATGGATATGAAGGATACGATAATCCCTATGGACTAGGGTATGCGAATCTGATGTACACTGCACCTAAGGCATCAACACCTATGAGACCACCCATTAGACCACCTGTGCCAAAAGGATCATGCTATAGGTGCGGAGGAGATCATTTCATAAGAGAATGCACTCTACCATACAACCCACCACCTCCTAGGACATGGGAAGGGTACTACAATGACTGTGGAAAGGAACATCTATTTAGAGATTGCCCGAGAAATCCCAATAAGACTCATAACACAACACATATCAATGGGATCAAAGTGATTGAATCATCGGGAAGTGATAAAGATTACACATTACCATTAAAATCCATTACTTGCACACAAGCCAAAGGACAAGAGATAAAGAAATTAGATCCCCAATGACAGATGAGTAAGGATCTAGAGCCAAAGATATAGGTAGTGGAAGATTCGGAACATCCACGTGAGAGTAACCAAATGAAGAAGACGCAAAGTTGGAAGACTAGAAGGGAAAAACTTAGAAATAAATGGATGAAAAATAAAAATAAAGAGGACAAGAAGGATGCAAAAGATAGTAGGAAACCATAGGAATAGGAAGTGCAAGATAATACAACACCTAAGTCCCACACCCAAAAACTAGATAAACTAGGATCAATCCTAGCAGATCCACTACCGGAAGACCTGGACCTGTGGTTGAAACCATATCAATCCAGAATCAGGACTGGACTAAATATAGAGCAGCATGAGAAACTCTACCCACAAGGGGAACTAGAAAAGGAGAGATTGGCTATAGCAGAAAGCTCATAGAGGTAGCCCAAGCCACTCTTGAAAAGACTATCCCAGTCCTCCCAGAAACAAGAATATATGAGAATCAATTCAATGAATGTTTTAAAGAGAACGATCGAAAACTAACAAGAATACCTAAAGAGAAATGTAGTAAGAAAGAACAACACAGCACTTGGAGCAAACCAACTTCTAATCCCCGAATTAGAAGCCGATTGGCCACAAGATTTGTGGGCCAAGATTCAAGAAGAGCAATGGAAAAAGAATGAGAGTTCAAGACCACCCTTTGAGGAATTAGACATTCGGGAAACCCAGTTGACTCCAAATTCAAAAGAAGTATATGAAGAGGTTTCCATGTTAGACCAAAAGAGGGAGGAATTACACAGCTTTTCCACTCTACCTAATTATATGGGAGAATACGAAAAAGGGTCGATAGTTTTCCACACTCCCACAATTCGAGGGAAGGGAGACGAATCTTAAGGTAAAACTTCACACAACTTAGCAGAGCTCTAGAAGACCAACATACAATGCCTCTTGACCGTGGAAGAGTTACTACGATCCAAACCTCAATTATGGAACCAATTAGTCGGACAGATGAAATTAGAAAATGAGGAGACTAAAAGGGAAAACAAAGATACAAAAGTCCCATCTACCATACAAATCCTCGTGGATAAAGTTGGAGAGTTTAGCGATGGAGATGGAGGAAATACATGTCTACCTATCACATTTAATGGATACATGACTAAAGCCATTTTAGACACCAGAGCGGGTGTAGGCATAGCCACCAAAGAAATTTGGGAGAAATGGGGAAAACCAGCCCTATGACCCACACATATGAAGCTTCAATTAGTAGATGGCCATGTGGAGAGACCCCTAGGAATATTTTGAAAGATCAAGTGGACTACTTACGGAGTAGAATTTTTGAACACACTCTAGCTGTATGTCAATTTGGAAAGGCAAACAACTATGAAATGATATAAGGATGACATTTTATGAGACAATTCAGGGTAGTACAAGACTGGGGAAGAGACACTTTATACCTACAACATCAGGGGACACCACCAAGATAAATTTACATACATTTTCATATAGGGATGTACCCCCACTACAATGGAATCCCCTACACAAGGAAGAGGATGATTTGTCAATTCACAGTGCAAGTTCAAGTGACCAATCATGGATGCATGAAGATGCTCAACTGTGGATGTGCAAGGAAGCAAAGTGAGAGGAGAAAAAAACTCAAATATGGCCTATTGGACATCAAAATTACCGACCCATAGATGATCCTATGTATATGCCTCAAGTTTTCCCGGATGAAGCATTCGAACCACACCGTTGGATGGAGATTCTAGCCACCTTAGATGTGTGTGTAAATGAGGAGGTATTAACCATGAATGGCTGTGTAGATGAAGAAGGTTATCATGTAAGTTTTTACATGGTAGTCCTTCACGAAGTAGAGGCAGAAGAATTATTAGAAAAGGAATGGAGGGAGGAGTACAAAAGCATAGAAATGGAGCTAGAATTTGACTCAAAGGAACGGTATTTAGAATCAATTCGAGCCGATGATGAAGAAGGAATACCCCAGGTATTAGCAATAGAAGCAGCTTAGACAAGATCAAACAATGAGGAACATTAGGTAAGGTAGAACCAACCCCAGACCTTTTTGAAGTCCCAGAGCACTTCAAAAGATACGAAGTAGAAGAGAGGAAGATAGCTATTCAAATGCCCAAAAGGGAGGCTAGAGAAGGAGAAGCTTATGATAACAAGGAACAAACTAAGAAAGTGATAGTGACCATGGAAGATGGAGAAGAGAGATGTACGTACATTGGAAAAGATGTGTCGCTCGAAGAGGAAGAGGAACTGATAAACCTAATTCAAGAATATCGAGATGTATTTCCATGGACCTACAAGGACCTCAAAGGAGTAGATCCATCCATTTGTTCCCATAGAATTCCAATGACACCTCATGCAAAACCATCAAAGCAATGCCCTTATACTTATAATGATGTCTATTCGGTGAAAATTAAAGAGGATATAGACAAACTCTTGGCAGCCAGATTCATGTATGAGATAGAACACACAGAATGGGTGTCACCATTAGTGGTCATACCCAAGAAAAATGGAAAATTAAGAGTGTGTATTAACCTAAAGAAAGTAAACACAGCCACAATCTGTGATAGCTACCCATTATCTATCATTGATCATCTCTTGGAAAAAGTTGCAGGCAAGGAGGTTTATAGCTTCTTAGATGGATTCTCAGGATACAACCAAGTAGCTATTGCTATAGAGGATCAACATAAGATAGCATTCGCAATTGAATGGGGAGTCTATGCTTTTAGAGTGATGCCATTTGAACTCACCAACACCCCTGCTACTTTCCAAAGGTTGATGTGTCATGTATTTAAGGAATTCCTAAGGAAGTGTATGGAAGTATATGTACATGACTTATGCACATACTCAGGTCAGAGAAAAGAACACATTCTCGAGTTACGAAGGATATTTGAGAAGTGTTGGCAATATCGAGTGTGCCTGAATCCTAAAAAATGTGTTTTTATGGTCAGAAAAGGAAAGATCCTAGGACATATCGTATCTAAAAATGGAATTTCCACAGATGAGGATAAGGTTAAGGTAATCCTAGAGCTACCAAGACCAAAAAATGTTAAGAAAGTGCAAGCTTTTATGGGCCATTTGTTGGAGTTAGACGTCTACAGAAACACGCAAACAAAGCAAGGAAGAACAAGAAGCTTGGAGCATAACACACAATACTCAATCTATTACCACAAGAATGTACAAAGATGAGTAGCCCATTAAGGCAATAGACGTATATACAAGCTGGGGGAAAAAAACCTCCTAAAGAGGGAAAAAAGTGCTCCGACGATCCTAGAGTGTTCACATACATCACTACCTAAATATATCAACAAATCCCCCCTAGGAGTGATGCGGTGAACAAGTAGCTAGCACTCATGTATAAGGAAGTGCCAAGCTATGTGGAAATCACTCCAAAAAAGGAAGTAAGCCCAAAGCTTTGCGGAGAGCTTCAAACTTCTCCCTAGGCAAAGCCTTCATGAAAAGGTTTGCAATGTTCTTCTGCGTGGGCACATCTGCCAAGCTGATCTCCCCAACAGAGAACCTCTCCCTAACATAATGATAATGCACCTCAATGTGCTTAGTGCGAGCATGGAACACAGGGTTCCTCGCAACTACCAATGTGCTCTGACTCTCAGTGAAGATGGTGGTGGCAGAAGACTGACCAACACCCAAATCAGCCATAAGGCATCTAAGCCACACACACTCAACGTTCATTGTGAAAGCTGCCCTATACTCAGTGTCACAACTGGAAGTGCCCACAGTAGGTTGCTTATTGCTCAACCAAGATATACATGAGCTACCAAGCATGAAGCAAAAGCCACTAGTGGACACATGAGTGTCATAGCAACCAGCCTAGTCTGAGTTAGAAAAATCACGCAAATCTGGCGGTAGTGATCCCTCCTTGGGATAAAACAACCCAAGTAGCCAAGTACCACTCAAGTAGCGAAAGATGCACTTAACCGCTTATCAATGCTTGAAACCTTGGCAATGCATAAACCTACTCATCTGTGAGACGGCAAACTGAATATCTCACCCAGTAATGCATAAGTAAATGAGGCATCCAACAACCTATTGATAGAGGACAGCATCAAATGCATCTCCAGCATAATGAAGACTCAATTGTAAACCTGTCTCCATAGGAGTGGCAATAGGCTTATAGTCTTCAATGCCAAAACGTTGCAATAATGTGTCAATATATTTCGTTTGACACAAATCCATTCCACCATCAACTTGCATAAATTGAATGCCCAAATAGTGATGCATATGCCCTAAATCAGACATCTCAAATGAGGCATGCAAATGAGCCTCAAAATCAGCAATATGCTTCTTAATAGGACCAGTGAGCAGCATGTCATCAACATAGACAACAATGATCACAAGCACATCATTAGCACGCTTAACATATAAGGTGCTCTCAGTTGGACTTTTCTCAAAACCATGTGCAATCAAATAGGCATGTATCTTCTCATACCACGCACGTGGTGCTTGCTTTAAACCATATAATGCCTTCTTCAACCTGCATACCTAGTTTTCATGCCCTTTTTGCACAAAGCCAGGGGGCTAATGTGAAACTGATGTACATTCCAAGCATGATGGGCTGCAAGTGCATAGATGCTTTGAACAATAGTCATATGGCATGTAGGTGCAAAGGTCTCATCAACCCCAATGCCTCTTTCTTGTGCATAACCCTTTGCAACAAGCCTAGCCTTCTACATGTCAACTGTTCCATCAGGCTTACGCTTTAGCTTGTAAACCCACTTAGTGCCAATGGCCTTCTTGCCAGGAGGCAAGTCACATAAAGACCAAGTACCATTCTTCATTATAGCATCATATTTAGATTGCATAGCAGCCATCCAATTTTTTGAATTTTGTGCTTCGTCAAATGAAATAGGCTCACTCTCATCATAGAGAGTAGACGCAACCATAGCATGGCAATTTGATGCAAAAGAGGCACTATGAGAGCCTGATCGAATACAATATGACG
>CM035409.1:69287403-69289903 GCA_020310875.1 Ceratopteris richardii
TCTATACTCAACCTCTGTAGAAGATAAAGCAACTGTAGGCTGTTTCTTTGAACTCCATGTTAATGTCTTGTTTCCTGCTCTTACAACATATCAACTTGTGGATCTTCTATCATCTTTGCTTCTAGCCCAATCTGCATCACTAAAGACTTTAAGAGTTAGATCAGCATCATGACTGTAAAATAATCCTTTGTTCATGGTACCTTTCAAATATCTAAGCACTCTTTTCATTGCATGCATATGAGGTACTCTAGGTTCATGCATAAACTGTGACAATACTCCCACTGCATAGCATATATCAGGTCTAGTTTTTGTTGCATAATCAAAGATCCTACCATGGATCTATATGCATTCATATCATACAATTCATCACCTTCCTTTGCACTCGACTTTACATTACATTCCATTGGAGTAGAAACAAATTTACATTCCTGCATACCAAACCTTTTCAACATATCACATATATACTTTCTCTGTGTCAACCACATACCTTCATCGCTATACACAATTTCAATCCCAAGAAAGTATCTAAGCAAACCAAGATCTGAAATTTTAAATTCCTTTCCCAAATTACCTTTTATCTCTTCAATTGTTTTTGCATCATTCCCTGTAATCAACAAGTCATCCACATAAATGCATACATAGACACACATGTCATCTACATGTTTTACATAAAGTGAAGGATCAGCATGACTCGCTGTGTATCCTTGCAGCATAAGATATTTTACCAACCTTGCATTCCATGGCCTTGGTGCCTGTTTAAGACCATACAATACCTTCTTTAACCTGCATACATGATTAGGACATTTTGCATCCACATAACCATCTGGTTGTGACATATACACTTCTTCACTTAACTCACCATTAAGAAAGGCATTCTTTATATCGAGTTGATATATATACCATCTTTTACTTGCAGCTAAAGCCAACAAAGTTCTCACCGTTGCCATGTTTGCTACTGGACTAAATGTTTCCTCATAGTCCAATCCTTGAGTTTGATTATATCCTTTTGCTACAAGTCTAGCTTTATATCTTGACACACTACCATCACTATTTCTTTTAATCTTAAAAACCCACTTGCAACCAATTAGCTTTTGTTTTGGTGTCTTTGGAACTAAATTCCAAGTCTTGTTATCCTGTAGTGCTTCCATTTCTTCTCTCATTGCTTTCTCCCACTTTTCATCTCCTTTTGCCTCATCATAACATGTGGGTTCATTTTCCTGCTCAACTCTTGTCATAAAAGCATAATGAGTATTCATGAAAGATTCATAAGTATACCTTTGAGGTTGCTTACTCACTCTTGAAGTTCTTCTTACCTCCAATGTAGATGCTTTTCCTTTCTTATTAGGAACCTTTGATGATTCTCCATACTCACATACATTACCAATTTCCTCTCCTTTATCATTAACTTCAACAAGTTTGAGTTTACCTTTACTTTTAACACTTGGAGGTGACTCTTGCCTTAATCTTCAATTGAAAGGTAGCTCTCTTTCTTCATCCAAACCACTTTTCTCATCACTTAAACTTCTTGTGGGCTGAAGTGAGCACTCATCTCCTTCACCTGTATCTTCTTCATCTCCATTTATGACCTGCAAACTTTTCTTATCTACATACCATGAAAGTGATTCATCAAAGTTTACATCTCTTGAAACAACCACCTTATTGGTATGAGGATTATAACATCTATATCCTCTTTGAGTATCTGCATAACCAATAAATATACACTTTTCTGATTTCACATCAAATTTTGATCTCACTTCACTAGGTACATGTACATAACATACACAACCAAATACTTTCAAATGACTTAAACTTGGTTTCCTTCCATGCCATACCTCATATGGTGTCAAATGATGAACTCCAGCAATAGGTACTCTATTCATAATGTACACACTTGTGCTAACAACTTCAGCCCAAAAAGAATTAGGCAAACACATATCATTTAGCATGCTTCTAGATGCTTCTGCTATGATTCTGTTTCTTCTTTCTGCAACTCCATTTTGTTGTGGAGTATACCTGCATGTAACTTCTCTTTTGATACCTTCATCATACAAAAAATCAGTAAAATCTTGAGAGAAATACTCTCCCCCTCCATCGGATCTTAGCTTCTTAACATATCTTCCTGTTTGCTTCTCGACAAATGATTTAAAATTTTTGAAACAATCAAAGACTTCACTCTTATGTTTAATGAAATACACAAATGTCATTCTACTATGATCATCAATGAATGATACATAGTACTTATTACAAGCCAAGGATGCCTCTTTAGTAGGACCCCATACATCCGTGTGTATAAGGTCTAGCAATCCACTGCTTACATAGCTTGAATGCTTGAAAGGCTGTCTACTCTGCTTACCCATTTGACATGCTTCACAAAGATGCACCATATGTTGCTTAGTAAGATGAGGTAATCCTTCAACAATCCTATTCTTTGATAGCTCCTTTAACATGTGTACATTCATGTGTCCAATCCTTTTGTGCCATAGATCAAGCTCTACTATTC
>CM035409.1:69302403-69344903 GCA_020310875.1 Ceratopteris richardii
AGAAATGAGTGAGATATGATCTCCACAAGTTGACAGACTTTCAGGGACTATGACAGAGAACTCAGAAATGAACAATGTAGGTATATGTATTAATGAACACTGTTGTACAATGCCATAGGCATGAATATCATTGCCTAATGGTGTAGACAGGTGTGGGCTAGAATGTAGGCCTCACACACACTCAAAAAGTACAGTGAAAGCTCGGGATGATGAGTCTACTTCCCGCGACTTTTCCTTAGAGATTTATATAAGGGTTCTTTTCCAATTTGAATTTGAATTCAAATTGTTGGCTCTCTCTAAAAAGTGTTCCTCCATTATAGGAGATATTCCATCAATCAAAGCTCTAACTTTCCACAAGGTTTTCTTGGTAGGTGCTTACAAAGATTCCTAGTCAAATATGAATTTTACAAAAGGATAAAATGGTAATTAACCATTAGCATTGATTCCTATGCATGTTCATATGTGTATGAACTACTAGCCAAATGTGTAGGCTTGTGAATTGCACCAACAGCTCCCCCTCAAGCCAAACATTTTGGCTTGGTCTTCATATTCAGTGTTCATGTATATCCTGCAATCCAATCATTGATTTGAACCTGTAAAGCTTGGTTCCATCCAATGCTTTAGTTAACAAATCTGCACACTGCATGTTGGTTGATACATATGTTAATTGAATGTCCTTGCTTAATAGCTTCTCTCTCACATAATGGTAATGGACCTCTATATATTTGGTCCTAGCATGATAAATAAGATTAGTTGTAAGGTGAAGTGAGCTTGTATTATCTCCAAATATCAATTGTGAAGTAGTATACAAACCCAATTCTGTATATAATAACTTGATCCATATGGCTTCTAGGGTGGCATTAGCCAATCCTCTATACTCTACCTCTGTAGAAGGATAAAGCAACAGTAGGTTGCTTCTTTGAAGACCATGATATTGGTTTATCACCTGCAAATGAAATGTATCCTGAAGTGCTCCTCCTATCATCCTTGCATCCTGCCCAATCTGCATCTGAATAGATCTTAATGTCTATGTCTGAAGTGTAAGGGAAATACAAACCATGATGTTGAGTACCCTTGAGGTATTTCAAGATCCTTTTTGCAGCTTCTAAGTGAGGTACCCTTGGCATGTGCATGAACTGACTTAGCACACTAACTCCATATGCAATATCTATCCTTGTCAAGGAAGCATAGTTCAAGCTTCCCACTATGCCTTGGTAACCTGTAATATCATCAATTTCATCACCTTCATGGGCACTTCGTTTTAGGTTTACCTCCATTGGAGTACTTGCAACTTTGGCATCCTGCAAATGAAACTTCTTTAACATATCTTGTATGGACTTTCTCTGAGTAATGTAGATTCCAGAGTTAGTATAAACTAACTCAAGTCCAAGAAAATACTTTGGTAAACCAAGATCACTGATCTTGAACTCCTTCATCATCTGGTTCTTGATTTGTCTGATTCCATTGACATCATTACCTGTAAGTATGATATCATCAACATATTCACATAGCTATATTACCTTTGAATTGCTTCTCTTGATGAATAGAGAAGTGTCTGCCTTGCTCATGACAAAACCTTCGTCTTGAAGGTATGTGGTCAACCTGTGATTCCATGCCCTAGGTGCCTGCGTTAATCCATAAAGAGCTTTATTCAATTTACACACATATGTTACCTTGTTTGGATCCTCATAGCTAGGAGATTGTGACATATATACCTCCTCTGAAATCCATCCATTAAGAAACGCATTTTTTACATCCAACCGATACATGTTCCAATTTTTACATGCAGCCACACTTACCAATACCCTGATGGTTGACATCTTGGCTACAGGTGAGAATGTTTCTTCATAGTCAATGCCTTGGGTTTGTGCAAAACCCTTGGCCACCAATCTGGCTTTATACCTGTTTATTGACCCATCAGAATTTCTTTTGAGTTTATAGATCCATCTGGATCCAATTACCTTCATGGACTCTTTCTTTGGTACTAGTTCCCATGTGTCACTTTCTTTGAGTGCTTCAATTTCCTCATCCATAGCTTCCTTCCATTCTATCTGAGTTTTTACTTCTTCATATGATCTTGGTTCTTCAATTGACAAGTCTTTGGCTAGATAAACAGAATGTTTAGTAACAAGAGAGGTATCATACCCATATCTGATAGGTTTTTTGCTCTCCCTTTGTGATCTCCTGATTGATTGATTTAAAGATTTAGGTATGTCTTCAAGTTTCTTCATCTTGAGTTTGCCTTTGGACTTCCATGCCTTGAATTCTTCAAGATTGATAATGTCTTCATCATCTGAGTTGGTGTCTTCATTCTGAGTAGGTTCCTCCTTAGCAAGACTTGGAAAATCCTCCTCCAAGTCATAGGGTAGTTTAAACTTCCTGCATTCATTCTCATACCAAGAATAATTTTCATCAAAGACAACATCTCTACTAACCATGAATCCCTTATTTGAAGGGTTGTAGAACCTGTACCCTTTCTGATTTAGATCATATCCAATAAAGATACATTTCTCAGCCTTAGGGTCTAGCTTACCTCTTATCTGAGAGGGAATGTGTACATATGCTACACATCCAAATATCCTGCAATGATCAAGTGAGGGTCTCTTACCATTCCATGCTTCATAAGGTGTCATCCTATCAAGGGATTTGGATGGTAACCTGTTTATGAGGTAAGTGGTAGTAGATACACTCTCTGCCCATAGGTAGTTAGGTAATTTCTTCTCATTCAACATTGACCTAGCTGTTTCAACAATCAACCTATTTCTTCTCTCAGCTACCGCATTCTGTTCATGAGTATACCTTGTGGTGATTTCTCTCTTGATTGCTCTGTCCTGCAAGAATGCTTCAAACTCATTGGAGAAGTACTCAGCTCCTCCATCTGACCTTAGCCTCTTTAGATTCTTCCCTGTCTGATTCTCAACAAGTGTAAGATACTTTTTAAAATAGTTGAGCACTTCATCTTTGTGCTTCATAAAGTACAATACAGCCCATCTGATATAACCATCAATAAAAGATACATAGTATCTTGATCCTGATATTGAGGGGTCTTTGCTTGGTCCCCATACATTTGTATGGATAAGTTCTAGGTAGTCCTCATGCATGTAGCCTTTCCTTGAGAAGGGTAACCTGTGAGACTTTCCAAACTGACAAGCACCACATTTATAAATCATGTGTTGTTTGGAAACATTGGGTATTCCAATTACACATTCATACCTGCATATTTGTTTCAAGGTTCTTTCTCCTACATGCCCTAATCTCTTATGCCAAATCTCAAGCTCTGAAAGTGTTTGATCTTTATAATTGTAGAGTGCAATATTCTTTGTGTCTTCTAGCTCAAAAGTAAAAAGTCTACCTGATCTTTCTCCTTTAGCTATTCTTTTGAACCCGTGCTTGGGATCTTCCACAAATGCTCCAAATTGGTTGAATCTAACCTGCAAACCTTTTTCCACAACCTGTCCAACACTCATCAAGTTTTTTGTAATGGTTGGTACATATAGTACCCTACTCAACAAGTTCTAAATTCCATCACAAGTCTTAACATTTCCAACTTTAACTACTGAGTGCTTGTTCTCATCACTTGTTTGTACTTGATGTTTACCTCTTGGTTCTTCAAGGTCAGAGAGTAGAGCTAAATTGCCAGCCACATGATTTGAGCATCCTGAGTCAATGTAGAAGAGATGGTAGTTGCCATTGTAGTTATTGTTGTAGTTGTTATTGTAGTTGTTGTTGTATCCTTGATGATGGTTGAATCTACCTCTTGATTGTGAGTATCCATCTCTTTGATATCCTCTTCCTCTCTGATTCTTGTAGTTCCTGAAACACTCATCTGTAGTATGATTTGATAAACCACAAATGTTGCATGGTGAGGAGTTATAGGAACTCCCTCTACCTTGCTTACCTCCTCTGCCCCTTCCTCTTGATGATCTACCTCTCCCTGCATAGTTGGCTTGGGAGGTAGTGCCTTTATCCTCTCCTTTCTTGTTCTTGCCTTTATCTTTAGACTTACTTTTATCAGTGTATAGGGCAGAAGAGCTATTACCTTTGGATGAGTCTCCATCCTTGTTGAGCTTGGCTTCATGAGTAAACAATTGCCCCATGAGAATGGTAAGATCTAGAATTTGCATGTCCATGTATAGGTCCATGGAAGTGGTGAAGCTTTCCCATTTGTCATCAGGTTTAATCCCATTGATCACTTCCCTTACTATCTGCTCTTCTTCAATCTCTTCTCCTATGCTTGCTAACTGATCTGCTACATCTTTAATCTTAGTCACATACTCTAAAATAGCTTGGTTAGGTTGCTTCCTTAGTGTGGTCAATTCAATCCACAATTGGTTTTTTTTTGGCCCTTGTGTTGGAAGAGAAATAAGATGACAAGGTTTCCCAAGTCTCTTGGGACGTCTTACACTTTCTAATGTGTGGCAAAAGAAAATCAGAGATGGATTTGAGTAAGTAATACCCGGCTAATGCATCCTTGGCACACCATGTGTTGAGCTTTTCGTGTTCTTCCTTTGTTGGTAGTCCTCTAGTTTTGAATGAGGGCAATTCCTCATCTCCTGAGATGTATCCATAAAGACTCCTTCCTTGTAGGTATGTCTTCATCGTTAGAGACCATGCTTGATAGTTGTTCCTGTCCAATTTATCAATAAATGAAGGAAAACCATCTCCCATTTTACCTTAACTTTGCTCTGATACCACTGTTGGGAATGATGGATGGACACTTCAAGATGATGAGTAGATACTGCCAAATCCTGCTTTGTACCAGCCCTTTGATGCTACAGAGTTGATAAGTGGACCTTTGTAGCTTTCCAATGACACCATAAAATGGTCTATGTACTTTGGAAGTGATGTATGAAAAGATTGAATCAAAACAAACAACTTTGAACTTCAAGTCTTCAAGGAAACCTTCTATTTTTTATTAGACACCTGGTGAATCTTTTGCTGAGTATGACCAGCACAATAGGAATTGGAAAAATTCCCTTTAGGGCTATCTAACTAGCTTAGACGGCTAACAATTCCAAGTGGAATTACTTAAAAGGATTAACTATGCTTAGAGAAATCAATTTAGCAAGTAACCCTTTACCCCCGATATTTTAGGATTGTTGCAGACTTCGACCACTGATCACTTCGACAAGCTTTTCTCTGAAATGGCTGAAAAGAAATCCTTCAACTTTTGACTGCACGTAGACAACTTTGAGCTGGTTCCAAAAACCTATAGATCTTTGGAAGGTAAAACATAAGTGTTTACCTATCCTTAAAGGGATTTTGGTACAAATCCAAAAAGCATGAGCGGATGCTTAAGACTTAGGCAGTAGAGAGATTCCTATATAAAGTCCCCGGGGTAGGTACCTAAAGCAACAGTAAACAAAGGAATCTAAAGACAAGAAGTCAAAAGCTCTTGTCACTACAAAATTGGTCAAGAATAATCCAATTGAACTTGAATCTATGAAAATTCAAGTACTTGGAATTTTGATTGGTTTTCATTTGAAAACCCTAGCAAAGAAGAATTTCTGTTAAGAGGTTTTTAAGTTCCCAAGGTAAAGCACATGATTGTGAGACGATCATGTGAAGGAATCAAAACCTAGAAAATCTAGTTAGAGGTAATACCTGGAACTTCTAAATTCTCGTAAAAGAATTGAAGAGATAAGGTACTCTATCAAGAGATGTTTAGACTTTAGGATAAGAATCACCCACACATTAATGTGAATATAAAATAGGGTGGTATGGGACACCAGATTTTATACTCAGATTGATGTAGGAAAGATGGTATGGGACATCGGACCGTGGGATGATAATTATCTTTTAGTCCTAGTTTGGATTTTTGAAGTTAGGTTTCATCCTCAAGGGAATTAAGACTTCAAGGAAAGTTTAATTCGTAAAGAATGAAAGTAGTATCTTATGATACTTCAAGGTAACTTCAAGATCAAGAAAACTGAAGATATGAAGTAAGTAACTTCCAAGATCTTCTTAAAACACTTCAAGCTTAAGTGTTATTGATCAGAAATATTTGATAAATTTCTGAAAGAAGTTGGACTTTGACTTTGAGTTGCTCTTTTCAACCAAGGATTTGATTGACTAAGTCAAGCATCAAGTTTCTAGTATAACTTGGTAAATTCACTCTTTTGACTCAAAGAAACGCACAAGAATTGCATTTCCAGTAAGGAGTCAAAAGATTGAATGTGACCTGAACTTAGTCTCAAGTGAAGCATTATTTGAATACTAAACTCATCGACAGAACCTCAGTGGGTCGACACACTGATGTTGGTTACCACACTAGTATTTTGTGGTTGGATGATGTTTTTTATTTTCTTTAAATCTTTGTGAGAATTTAGCTTATTTCTCTTAAAGATAAAGACAATGCTTCAATACCTTGTTGAAATTGATCGTTGAAAAGTTAAAGTCCTGAGTCAACTAGACTTTGACTCATAGAAAATTTACGTATGTTCGAAGTTTGAATTGGTTGTACATAGTTTTAGTTATTTCTTTTCGCTTTCCAAATCTGTTGGAATTGGCTCAAACATGGTATCTGATTCCTTTTGCAAAAGACCAGGGTTAGCTGGTTAGAATATAATAACTAACTTGAACATCCTAGATAGATGTTATGTACAAGAACCTTTTCAATCTTCAAAATATGATTAGTCTAAGTGGACTTATTCATTTGAGTTTGCTTCAAGTTATAGCATAAATAATTTTCTAGAGTCCAGTATACTCTAGAATAAAGAAGTTAGGAATTGCTCATTAGATTGAAAATTCCCAAGAACTTTCAGTTAAAGTCTTTGAGAAAAGTTGGACAAATTTCATTATGGATTTGTATTGGGCAAGTCATATTATGGTTGACTCAAAGAAAATGGTAACTTTCTCTTACAGTTTACATCGGATTTTTCAACTCATTAGGACAAAGTAGTCCTCTAGTCGGGTAGAAAAATCAAGTAACTGTTGGATCAAAGTAAACCATTATATAAACATCCAAGTTAGATGTTTGAGACAACCAAACTCCAAGTTCTTCAAAACAAATTCAAGTGAATCAAGAGTTCTCAAAGTCTTGCGAGGGATAAGAATCCCACCGTCATTACTAAGTCCATGCACTAGTCATGCCCAGAAATAGACTAGTAATTTGAATCCACCCAGTTCACATGTTTGTGCCTAGATTGCACATCGAGAAACTGTGAATTAGCTAGGGATGTATTTAGATCCACCCTCATTATTCTTCACTAGTTTGTACTTTGTCCTGTTCATCAAAGTGCAAAACCAGATAGTGTTTTGAATCATTTGGGCAGGGATGCCACCACAGAGATGAGACATGTTCTTCCAGTTCTAGAACATGACCATGTTCTTCCAGTTTTAGAACATGAGGCTCGGGGGTTGCCTACAGTTATATATATCGCTTTATTTTCGAGGACGAAAATCTTTCCCAAGGGGGGAAGAATGTAATAAAGTAAGTCTATGATCTAGGGATCCGATGGCTTCAGACAGATCTGAAATCGGATACCGTTTGGTCACTCGTCTCTAGGACCAAAGATCTCAAGAGTAGACTCAAGCATAAGTCATGTGCTCTCATATTCAAGTAATCTACTTAGCATAGAGGTTAAGTCTCATGGTTGTGAAGGAAGAGGTCTTGGGTTCAACTCCCATGGGGAGCATGGGAAGAGAGTTTTGCCCAAAGAGCTCTAGAGCCTTCTAACTCAAGTTAACGTGAGTTAACTTGAGTCCAGTGGACTTAACTCAAGAGGTGAGTACAACAACCACTAGTGGACTCTAGTGGAAGGTACTAAAGTAGTGGTCGAGATCACTCCAGCCACTAATAGACTCTAGTGGTGGATATGAAAGGAGTGGAGGAGATTGCACATGCACTTGTGGACTCTAGTTACATTTGTGGTCCTCATTAGTTCAAGCAGCTATATATACAGGCATAAGGTTGGGAGGAGAGTCATCTCTCAAGCATGTGGTGGTCGTAATCCTTGTTCTCTTGCACATAGCGACTTCTCAGGTCATTGACCGAAGACCCTTTGTGACCATAGAGATAGGACAAGGGAAGGGTGCAAGGACGATGAAAGCATTGATTGACTCAGGTGCAGCAAGTAGTGCAGTTAGACTTTCCTACTGCCAAGACTTGCAGTTGAACATCAATCCCATAGAAGCTTATCTCATAGGATTGGGAGGTGTGGAAACCCCTTGTTTGGGCGAAGTGGAACTTCCCATCTACCTGCAAGATGTTCCAATGAAAGTCAAAGTGCTAGTGTGTCAAGATGAGAACCTTATAGAACCACTTGTCTTAGGACAAGATTGGATTTATGACAATGCAGTCAACTCAAACCTAAGAAGTCAACTTCTTCAGGTTTGGGTCTAGGGACAATGCTTTACATTAGAAGTAGAAAATGGCATGCTCACAAATCCAGATGTCACATCTTGTAGTTCTTCTAAGACTAATCATATGGAAGAAGATGTTGTATGTGTCAAAAGCTCTATGATGCAGAAGGAGTCAATCGTGGAAGAATAGGTTCGAAGGCGGGTGGATCTTTCTTCTTCTCCAAAGAATCAAGTAGCCATAGTAGTGAGTCCACCACACAAGCAAACACAACCGATCACGACAACTCCTACATCAAATAGAAAGACACCATTCGATAAGAAAGCAGTTCCGAACATGAAGCAGATCTGGGTACGCAAAGGAGAGCAACCACCAGCCTTGCCCCCACAAATCCCATCTAGGCAAGCCAACCAGGCCAGAAGACGAAGGAAGCAGCTTGGACAAGCTCAATCACAAGGTATCCAACAAGTTTGGGTGCCTAAGAAGTTAGCTGTAGCTCAACAAGGGCAATTACAGATGTGGGTACCTAAGAAGCTCTTACATCTACAACAACCTATGTTCTCCCACATGCGGAAGGTCTCAACAAAGAAGCCAAAAGGAGAAGAGGGTAAGAACCACGTACAAATGAGCTCTTCAACAATAGTAGGAAGACGTGCAAAAAGGATATGGGTTTGTAAGCCAAAAGTACAAGTAGCCTCCATCGAACCAAAGCGCCAACCACACTGGATACCACAGTTTAGAAAGCATCCAACGAGGAAGACGCCTGAAGTAATCTCTGCAGTGCCAAATGCTGTTCTAAAATGGGTCCCTATCAAGAGGAAGGATCAGTGGTCATCTCAAGATCCAATGGATACCTCCAACAAAGATGACATCAACATCTGCAGGTGACATCAGGCCTCGACGAGCGACAACCATGTGCTCCTTGCACAACCCTATCTTTTGCACCATTCATGTCATGCATTTCCAAAGTATGCATTAATATAGGGCCACATTACACGGCCGTGCATAGACACACTTGAGAATCCCAGGCACAAGAGCACATTGACATATGTCAAAGATTTTTATTGATTGATACTAAATTCTGTCTTCTTGTTTTGTGATATTGTTCCTCCAAAAAAAAAAAAAAAGAGAGAGGAAGAACTTGTTCCCAGGTTTGGCTCATTAAACATGAATGAGACATGCTTAGTTGAAGATGGAACTATTGAATACTGGGCATTTATCAGTTTGGATAGAAGTGGGTGTCGGCTTGCAGATGATATTATTGCCGCCGTATCTGGTAGATGTCAAGAACTTGGCATAAACTGTGAAGAGATGGATAGGTATGTGCTTGAAGATGAAGAGGTGTTGCAAACTCCTTGATCTACACCAGCCAAATGAACTCCAGGAGTATATGGTGGGCCCTTTTAGCTTGCCAATGGATGTATTAGACACCCTATGTACCTTGGAAGATCACTCTCAAAAAGATAGATCAAAACAGATAAGTTGGAGTTAGCTCAGAGGTGAAAACTTGCTATTCTTGGTTCATACACCTGTCCAGTGTTTTACATAATTCTCTGAGCACAGCAGCAATTAGCTCAATTCCTCTTGGGGAAGTCTAGGCAACTTAAAGATCTAACTTTCAAGAGTAATCTCATCAAAAATAATGAACCACACACTGAGAATGAGTTTTAACAAGTGATGACATCATCCCGATTTTCACGGGCTGCTACAAAAATAGACCAGTGAGCAGAAAAATCAACATAACTCCAAATGTAGAAATCCAATGATTATGAAAATTTGTATGGTTATACTAGACAGTAAGCTGAATTCAACAAGCTTTAAGTCACTGAATTTGGATAAGTAACCACTGAGAAATGGCTCTGACAAGATGAGTGAAAAAGTCGGGTACCTGACAGAGCAGTGAAGATGAACAGACCCTGTTGACTTCAAATGAACATAACTGAAGATTGCAACATCTAAATGACATGAAAATTTCTGAGCATATAGTAGACTTATAGAGCTAACTTTACCAAGTTAAATCATTGAAAATGATGCACCAAGCTCAGAGGAAACATCTCTGCAAGCTGACTGAGAAAACTGAGAGTAATGGTAGTGAGTAGTACACTTCACAAGAACATGGAAAGATGAACCCAAATAATCATGAAAATGAAAGTATATTGCTTGTACAATACAATGACTTACTGATACATATGTGTGCCTTGTAATCACACCTTGATATGGCATAAAGCTCAGCTCTTGGAGGTCTTCACATAGGTCTCTCTAACCACGACTAAAACTGCCATCTATTTATAGTTGAGTTTGGGAGGCTAACTTCCCTCAATCACTCTCCAATCAATCAATGATTGATTTGATTCTCTACCTACCACAAATCACAAATTCATGGCTCCTCTTTCCATTCTTGATCAATTGGACTCAACCACTTAAGATTCTCTTACTTTTACATTAAGTAAACTCTTCAAAAGTTACAAGAGGTAGTTCACAAGTGAACTTTACATAGTCTTCATTTTAAGGCTTTTTCTATGACTTTGTGGGACTCAAGCCAATACTTAGGCTTGTCATAGACTTGCTCCAACATCTCCCCCTCAAGCCAAGCATGCTTGAGGTCTTCAATCTTCCAAGATTACCTGCAACCAATCATAGCCTTGAATTTGCAAAGCTTTGTACCATCCAATGCTTTGGTTAGAATATCTGCACATTGTTGATGAGTGGACACATATGATATTTGAATCTCTTTGCTTAGAACCTTTTCTCGTACATAGTGATAATGAACTTCAATATGTTTAGTCCTTGCATGAAAAATAGGATTAGCAGCCAAATGAATAGAACTCATATTGTCACAAAAAATAGTTGGAGTTCCAAACTCCAATCCAAGATCTTTGAATAATGTCTTCATCCACATAGCTTCTTGTGTAGCTATGGCAAGACCTCTATATTCAGCTTCAGTAGAAGAGAGAGCAACTGTGGGTTGCTTCTTGGATGACCATGAAATAAGCTTTGAACGTGCAAAGGTAAGATAACCTGAAGTGCTCCTTCTATCTTCCTTGGAGCCAGCCCAATCTGCATCAGAAAATAGCTTCAAACCTAAATCAGATACATAAGGATAATAAATTCCTTCATTTATGGTTCCTTTGAGGTACTTGAGAATCCTTTTGGCAGCATCCATATGTGGTTTCCTTGGTGTGTGCATAAATTGACTTAGCACACTCACACTGTAACATATATCTACTCTTGTCAATGTGGCATAGTTGAGACTACCCACTAGACTTTGATATGATGTGATGTCCTCTATGAGTTCACCTTCATGTGAGCTCAATTTGTGATTGACCTCCATTGGAGTACCTGCAATCTTACAATCTTGCATCTTGAATTTTGCCAACATGTCCTTAATGTACTTCCTTTGAGTGAGAAACAAACCATGATCTTTGTAGACAACTTCCAAACCTAGGAAGTAGGTAAGTGAACCCAAATCACTTATCTTGAACTCTTCTCTCATCTGATCTTTGATCTTCTTCATACCATCTGCATCATTTCCTATCAATATAATATCATCTACATATACACATAGGTAGATGACCTCGGAATTACTCTTTTAAATAAAGAGTGAAGGATCTGCCTTGCTTGGTTGAAAGCCTTTGTCCTGCAAGAATGAAACAAGCCTGAAATTCCAAGCTCTTGGAGCTTGCTTGAGACCATACAATGCTTTGTTAAGTTTACACACATAATCAAGATAAACTTGATTCTCAAAACCAGG
Organism: Ceratopteris richardii; assembly: GCA_020310875.1. Classification (NCBI taxonomy): domain Eukaryota; kingdom Viridiplantae; phylum Streptophyta; class Polypodiopsida; order Polypodiales; family Pteridaceae; genus Ceratopteris; species Ceratopteris richardii. The sequence continues at coordinate 69,314,457 of CM035409.1, forward strand.
TGGTTGTGCCATATATACCTCTTCTGTTATCCAACCATTCAAAAATGCATTCTTTACATCTAGTTGAAGTATCTTCCAATTCTTGGAAGAGGCAATACTAAGCAAAACCCTAATAGTAGGCATCTTTGCCACAGGAGAGAAGGTCTCCTCATAATCAATTCCCTGAGTTTGTGCAAAGCCTTTTGCTACAAGCCTTGCCTTATACCTGTTAATGGAACCATCAGAATTCTTCTTGAGTTTATAGACCCATCTTGAGCCTATTACCTTCATGGATGAAGTCTTGGGCACCAAATCCCAAGTGTTGTTTTCCTCAAGTGCTTCAATCTCTTCCTTCATTGCATGCTTCCATTCTGTTTTTGCTTTGGCCTCTTCAAATGATGATGGCTCCTCTTGGTTTATGTCTTGTGCTATATGTCCAAGTTCCTGCAATTTTGCTTTACCTTTAGACTTCCATGCTTTGATCTTTTCCATGTGAGATTCTTCATCATCCTCTGAGGTGTCTTGTTCTTCAATCTTTGATTGTTCTCTACCAAGCTTTGGAAAATCTTCTTCAAGATCATATGGTAAATTGACCTTCCTGCATGAATCTTCATACCATGAATTGTTCTCATCAAAAACTACATCTCTGCTTACCAAGAATCCTTTGTTGGTAGGGTTGTATAACCTGTAGCCCTTTTGATTGTTGTCATATCCAATAAATACACACCTTTCTGCCTTTGGATCCATCTTGCCTCTAACCTGTGAAGGAACATGAGCAAAAGCAATACATCCAAAAATTTTACAATGATCTAAGCTTGGTCTTCTTCCATTCCAAGCCTCATATGGAGTCATCCCATCAAGGGATTTTGAAGGCAACCTGTTAATCAAGTAAGTGGCTGTAGATACAGCCTCAACCCATAAGTAATTAGGTAAATGCTTTTCATTTAACATAGACCTTGCAGCTTCAACAATTGTCCTATTCCTCCTTTCTGCCACTCCATTTTGCTCAGGAGTGTACCTTGTAGTTACCTCTCTTTTGATTCCTCTTTCTTGAAGAAAAGAATCAAAATCATGGGAGAAGTATTCTCCCCCTCCATCTGACCTTAGCCTTTTTAGTGATTTACCTGTTTGATTCTCCACAAGAGCCAAATATCTTTTGAAACATGAAAAAACTTCATCTTTGTGTTTCATAAAGAATAGGATAGTCCATCTGCTGCAATCATCAATAAAGGAAACATAATACCTTGATCCAGATATTGAAGCTTCCTTGATAGGTCCCGATACATCTGTATGAACCAACTCCAAGAGATCTCCATGCATATAACCTTTCTTCATGAATGGTAACCTGTGAGACTTTCCAAATTGACATGCACTACACTTATAAATCATATGTTGTTTTGACAAATTAGGAAGTCCAAGTACACTTTGGTCCCTGCAGATTTGCTTTAATGACCTTTCACCAATATGTGCTAACCTTTTGTGCCATACTTCCAATTCTGTGAGTGTTTGACTACCATAATTAAAGAGAGCAATGTTTCTAGTGTCATGTAATTCAAATCTGAAAAATCTACCTGTCTTTTCACCTTTTGCAATTCTTCTGAATCCTTGACTTGGATCTTCAACAAATGCTCCTGCTTTTGTGAACCTGACTTGCAACCCTTTCTCTACTATCTGCCCAACACTTATCAAATTCTTTGTAATGGTAGGGACATAGAGTACCTTACTGAGTAGGTTGATGTTTCCATCAGGTGCTTTGACATTGCCTATTTTCTCCACAGGATGTTTTGTATCATCTCCTGTTTGTACCTCATGCTTATTCCTTGGATCTTCTAAATCTGATAGGAGTGCCACATTTCCTACCACATGATTTGAACAACCTGAATCTATGTAGAAAACATGCTCATCAGATTTACCTTGTGGCATAGCCATGTTCATGATCAATAATGAATCCTCTTTGTTTGAGTCTTCTGTGTAGTTATTGTAGTCTCTCCTTCCTTTGTAGCCTCCTTGATAGTTTTAATGATTGTAGTTGTTGTAGTTGCCATGGTAGTTGTTGAACCTTCCTCTTGAGTAGCCATAACTTCCTCTATTGTATCCTCTACCTCTTTGATTCCTGGAATAGAACATGACTTGGAGTCTTGGGATCTCCCCCTGCCTTGTCTACGTCCTCTTCCTCTACCTCTGCCATGTCTTCCTCTACCTGCATAGTTAGCTTGATATGTACCTGCTTCATCATCCACTTTCTTTGCCTTTCCTTTGTTATCTTTAGACTTGCTTTTATCCGTGTATAAAGCTGAAGATTGATTACCTTTAGAGCTTTCTCCATTTTTTATAAGCTTTGCCTCTTGAGTAAGTAGTTGTCCAATGAGTGTGTTGAAATCAGGTACATGCATGTCCATGTACAAATCCATAGCTGTGGTGAATGCTTCCCACTTATCATCTGCCTTCAAGCCATTGATGACCTACCTTACAATTTGCTCTTCATCTATTACCTCTCCAATGCTTCCCAACTGATCCGCTATGTCCTTGAGCTTTGTGACAAAATCAGTCACATTTTGTTTGGGAGCCTTCTTGAGAGTTGTGAAATCCAGCCATAGTTGATGCTTCCTAGCTTTGGTACTTGAAGAGAAGAAGGCTTCAAGTGCATCCCACACTTCCTGAGATGTCTTACAACTTCTAATGTGAGGCAACAAAAAATCTGAGATAGAGTTGAGGAGATAAGACCTTGCAAGTTCATCCTTGGAGCACCATGTGCTCAATCTTTCTTGCTCTTCCTGTGTTGGTTGACTTTTGTTCCTGAAACTTGGCATAACTTCATCTCCAGCCACATAACCATATAAACTTCTACCTTGGAGATAAGCTTCCATCCTTAATGACCAAGCTGAGTAGTTACCTCTGTCCAATTTGTCAATTGATGAAGGAAATCCATCTGCCATGTTGTCCAACCTTGCTCTGATACCACTGTGAAGAGATGGATAGGTATGTGCTTGAAGATGAAGAGGTGTTGCAAACTCCTTGATCTACACCAGCCAAATGAACTCCAGTAGTATATGGTGGGCCCTTTTAGCTTGCCAATGGATGTATTAGACACCCTATGTACCTTGGAAGATCACTCTCAAAAAGATAGATCAAAACAGATAAGTTGGAGTTAGCTCAGAGGTGAAAACTTGCTATTCTTGGTTCATACACCTGTCCAGTGTTTTACATAATTCTCTGAGCACAGCAGTAGTTAGCTCAATTCCTCTTGGGGAACTCTAGGCAACTTAAAGAGCTAACTTTCAAGAGTAATCTCATCAAAAATAATGAACCACACACTGAGAATGAGTTTTAACAAGTGATGACATCATCCCGATTTTCACGGGCTGCTATAGAAATAGACCAGTGAGCAGAAAAATCAACATAACTCCAAATGTAGAAATCCAATGATTATGAAACTTTGTATGGGTATACTAGACAGTAAGCTGAATTAAACAAGCTTTAAATCACTGAATTTGGATAAGTAACCACTGAGAAATGGCTCTGACAAGATGAGTGAAAAAGTCGGGTACCTGACAGAGCAGTGAAGATGAACAGACCCTGTTGACTTCAAATGAACATAACTGAAGATTGCAACATCTAAATGACATGAAAATTTGTGAGCATATAGTAGACGTATAGAGCTAACTTCACCAAGTTAAATCATTGAATATGATGCACCAAGCTCAGAGAAAACATCTCTGCAAGCTGACTGAGAAAACTGAGAGTAATGGTAGTGAGTAGTACACTTCACAAGAACATGGAAAGATGAACTCAAATAATCATGAAAATGAAAGTATATTGCTTGTACAATACAATGACTTACTGATACATATGTGTGCCTTGTAATCACACCTTGATATGGCATAAAGCTCAGCTCTTGGAGGTCTTCACATAGGTCTCTCTAACCACGACTAAAACTGCCATCTATTTATAGTTGAGTTTGGGAGGCTAACTTCCCTCAATCACTCTCCAATCAATCAATGATTGATTTGATTCTCTACCTACCACAAATCACGAATTCGTGGCTCCTCTTTCCATTCTTGATCAAGTGGACTCAACCACTTAAGATTCTCTTACTTTTACATTAAGTAAACTCTTCAAAAGTTACAAGAGGTAGTTCACAAGTGAACTTTACATAGTCTTCATTTTAAGGCTTTTTCTATGACTTTGTGGGACTCAAGCCAATACTTAGGCTTGTCATAGACTTGCTCCAACATAAACATGGCATCCACAACTATGGGTTCCTCTTACTATGGTAGGGGTGAAGAGCTTGAAGGTTCGCAACTTGAGTGATGCTTAACTAATGCATGTACGCGAGCATCCAAGGAGATATATGCAAAGGGTAGTTCTGGAGGAGAAGACTCCTGCGTATGGTGAGCTAAAGAGAATATGTGAAACTCAGCTTGGTGTAGTTACCCAATGTTGTTTGCCAAAGAATATAAAGAAATTCAATTCTCAGTATTTGGAAAATGTTGCTTTGAAAAGAGGAGAGAGGATCAACCACTCAAAAGATCTCATCAGTGGACCATCAACATGAGAAGGTGTGTTCACATGAGTTTGAGGATTTCTGGCAGCAAACTTGTTAGCATTTTTTGATACTTTTTAAGTATGTGATCTTTTCACACACGTATCTGACTTAGGGTCTTCCATAGCCTAAGGTTAGATGAGGGTTTGTGGATTATCAATTTCACACTGATCCTTTCTCTTTCAGTCACTCATATTCACTCTTCTATAACCTATAAGGTCACACATCTACGCTGTGAGGTAATATGTTTGGTCGCCCCACTGTCAAAATACCTTGAGTCTACTACAGACATGCACTGCTCATGAGAAGATGGTTCAAAACTGTAGACAGTAGTAAACGCCCATTCTTCTTCCTGCACAAGATTAGCAGACTTTGTTTTTGGTGTAAAGGCCTCTGCAACAACCATTCCAGCCTCTTTCTTGTTTGCCTCTTTAGCAGCCAGTTTTGGACAGTTCTTTATGATATGATCATTCCCTTTACAATACTTACAAAACAATTTTTGCTTTCCTTTGCCCTTCTGACTAGCCAGGAAAGCTTGATCTAAACTCGCATAATGGACCTTTTCTGCCTAGACTGATCTTCCTGCAACAGAACAGAGACTAACTCCTCAAATGATAAGGCATTCGGATTGCCTTTCATCATCAATGGAAGAGTAGAAGCAACACTCTGATATGAATTAGGAAGACCATTTAGAACGGTCTGCACAAGTGAGCTATCTGGTATAACCTCATCAGCAAACATCAACTATTTCTTCAACTCTTTGATCTTTGCTAGGAAACTGTCCATAGAATCACCTTCATTCATGTGCTCACTCTCCAACTGTGGAGGTAAGCAACACGAGCCTCAATCCTAGATTGGTACAATGTGGTAAGTGTATCCCAAGCATCCTTAGCTATTCTGCAAGAGCGAATGTGAGGAATAATGGCACGTTTGACAGACAAAGCTATCAATGCATGTGCCTGGGCATCTTTGCTATCCCAACGAATCTGCTCTATAGTAGGTGCAGCAGAAACCACAACACGAATGTGAGTATGTAGAATATTATCATCATCTTCGACACCTTCTGCATCAGCTTCAGTACCTGCTGTTGTCATAGTTGCAAGCGTGATAGGACGTTTTTCGACACCCTGCACAATGTTCCACAGTCCTTTTGCAACCAACACATGTCACATCATATAAGCCCATAATGGGTAGTTGGTACCATCTAATTTATCCTCAGCAGCCAACATATGGAATACATCACTGCTTTTAGCCATGGCCAATGACTAAAATACCTTGATGCAGAAAATTGGTTATATCTCAAAAAGTTGAACAGAATTGCCCAGACGAATTCGGCTAGACCTGTAGCAGACTTCGAGATGCTTATACTAGAGAACAAAAACTGGTATATACCTTTGACACAAGCACTGCGATAGTCCATTCGGAGGCCGAAACGAGCTTAGATCGCGATTTTGGCAACACACAATGAAGCTGTTTTGAACTCGAAAACACGTTGAGTATGCTCACCAAAATTTGTGTGATTCTGAGACTGCAATTGGAGGAATGTTGACGATGCCCTAGATGAAGCGACGACCTACTCTGATACTAATTGTTGAAGTTAGGCATGTGTGGAAGCACGTGAACAACACAAGGAAGAAGAAGAAGCTTGGAGCACAACACACAATGCTAAATGTATTTCTAGAGAATGTACAAAGATAAGTAGCCCATTAGGGCAATAGGCGTATATACAAGCCGGGGGAAAAAAACCTCCTAAAGAGGGAAAAAAGTGCCCCGTCAGTCCTAGAGTGTTCACAGACATCACTACCTAAATATATCAACAGTGAGCACATGAATGAAGGTGATTCTATGGACAATTTTCTAACAAAGATCAAAGACTTGAAGAACAATTGATTTTTGTTGATGAGGTTATACCAGATAGCTCACTTGTGCAGACCATTTTGAATGGTCTTCCTGATTCATATAAGAGTTTTGCTTCTACTCTTCGGTTGATGACGAAAGGCAATCCAAATGCCTTGTCATTTGAGGAGTTAGTCTCTGTTCTATTGCAGGAAAATCTGTCGAGGCAGAATAGGTCCATTATGCATGTTGCAGATTAAGCATTCTTGGCTAGTCATAAGGGCAAAGGAAAACATAGCTCTTCAAGTAGTAAGCAGAAATCTCCTAATTCTGCACAATCGAAGAGGGAAGACAAAGATGAATAGAAATCAGAAAAGTGGAAATTGTTTTGCAAGTATTGTAAAGGAAATGATCATATCATAAAGAACTATCCAAAACTGGATGCTAAAGAGGCAAAGAAGAAAGACACTGGAATGGTTGTTGTAGAGGCCTCTAAATCAAAAACAAAGTCTGCTAATCTTATGGAGGAAGAAGAATGGGCATTTACTACTGTTTGCGCTTTTGATCCATCTTCTCATGAGTAGTACATGTGTGCAATAGACTCAGATGTTTGGTACTTTGACAGTGGGGCGACCAAACATATTACCTTGCAGTGCAGTTTCTTCTCTTCACTCGAGCCTGCCCCTACAGGGAATACTGTTACATGCACCAACAACTCCTCGTATCCTGTTATGGGAGTTGGTAAGATCATTTTGACTACTGATGATGGTAGTTCTTTCGCTTTGCCAGATGCTTTGTTTGTGCCAGGGATCAAGAAAAATCTGTTATCAGTTTCTACATTAGCCAAGATTGGCTTGGTTGTGAAATTTGCTGATGACAAATATACAATTCATGATTTGTCGAATGGTGACGTGATTATTTCTTCTGGCATTTTATGTCGTGGACTGTATAAGCTCATAGACTATGAAAGATTTGTAAATGATTTGACATGTGTAGTACATGATTCTCAGGCTATATCAGACACAAAGCTTTGGCATGCATGCTTTGGTCATCTGAATTTTGCTAGTTTGCTACGCCTGCGAAAATTTGAAATGGTGTCCTCTTTGCCCAAACTTGAGGCACCTAGAAAACATGTTTGTGAAGGCTGTATTTTGGGCAAAATGCAGCGTTCCTCCTTTCCAAAAGATGGTTCAGTTCGGGCTACTAAAAAATTGCAGCTTGTACATAGTGATGTATGTGGTCCTATGCAGACACCTTCTTTTGGAAATTATCTTTACTTTGTGACTTTCATCGATGATTTTTCTAGGCATGCATGGGTATATTTATTGAAGTCAAAGTCCAAAGTGCTCATGTGCTTCAAATAGTTTTTGGTTTTGGCTGAAAATCTGTCAGCATGTAAAATGGCCACCCTCCATTCTTATCAAGGGGAGGAAATATATGTCTTCTGATTTTAATGCATTTTTGGCTGAACGAAAGAACAGGTCACTCATGGAGACGGTGAGGTGTATAGTCAAGACTCAGGCCTTACCACATAGTTTCTCACTTGAGGCTATTATGTGTGCAACATATGTACTTAACAGGTGTCCCACTAAAGCACTCTCGTCTATCACTCCATATGAGGCTTGGCATGATCGCAATCCTTTTGTTGCTCATCTGCGTGTTTTTGCTTGTTTGGCATATGCATTAGTGCCTGAACAATCACAGAAAATTGGATGATAAAGCAGTAAAATGTATTTTTGTTGGGTATAGTTCTGAAAGTAAAGGCTATCATTTGTATCATCCAGAGACTAAATGAATTCTCGTTAGCCGTGATGTCGTCTTTGTGGGAGATGCTATTCAACCATTGCTTTCATGTACTAAGGAGACATCTGTTACCTCCAAAGACATGTATGATACTTTTCTACCTCTTTTTTACAGGTGGATAGTCTAGTGCTAGTCCTAATGAGGCAACTTCTCAGCCTTTGCAGGTTTCATGTGATGATGCAGATCATTCCATTTTTTATCTAGATTTATATGATGCACTTATCCATGAGAGAGCTGATATTGATCAGGCAAGAACTATGCCAAAATGGCTGGTGCAGACTTTGCGTGATAGAAAATTAGATGCACCTCTATCATATCGTACTTGATCAGGCTCTCATAGTGCCTCTTTTGCATTGGATTTCTATGCTATGGCTGCATCTAGTCTCTGTAATGAGACTTAGCCTGTTTTGTTTGATGAAGCACAAAATTCTGAAATTGGATGGCTGCTATGCAATCTACATATGATGCTATAATGAAGAAAGGTACTTGGTTTTTATGTGACTTGCCTCATCGCAAGAAGGCCATTGGCACTAAGTGGGTATACAAGCTGAAGCGTAAACTTGATGGTACAATTGATAGGTATAAGGCTAGGCTTGTTGCAAAGGGTTATGCGTAGGAAAGAGGCATTGATTTTGATGAAACCTTTGCTCCTACTTATTGAATGACTACTGTTGGTAGCATCTGTGCACTTGCAGCCCATCATGGTTGGAATGTACATCAATTGGAAATTTAAACTACATTTTTGAATGGTGACTTGCATGAAGAATTGTATGTTTTTCATCCCCGTGGCTTTGTGCCGAAAGGGCATGAAAACTAAGTGTGTAGGTTAAATAAGGCATTATATGGTTTAAAGCAAGCACCATGCTTGGTATGAGAAGATACATGCCTATCTCATTGCACATGGTTTTGAGAACAGTCCAACAGAAAGCACTTTATATGTTAAGTGTCCTAATGAAGTGCTTCTGATCATTGTTGTCTATGTTGATGACATGCTGCTCACTAGTCCTATTGAGAAGCATATTATTGATTTTAATGCTAATTTGCATGCCTCATTTGAGATGTGTGATTTGGGGCATTTGCATCACTATTTAGGCATTCAATTTATGCAAGTTGATGGTGGGATGGCGTTGTGTCAAAGGAAATGTATTGACATATTATTGCATCGTTTTGGCCTTGAAGACTGTAAGCCTATTGCCACTCCTATGGAGACAGGTTCATGATGCTGGAGATCCATTTGATGCTATTGGATGCTTGATTTACTTATGCATTACTCGGCCAGATATTCAGTTTGTTGTCTCTCAGATGAGCAAGTTTATGCATTGCCCAGGAATCAAGCATTGGCAGGCAGTTAATTGCATCTTTCGCTACTTGAGTGGTACTCGGCTACTTGGGTTGTTTTATCCCAAGGGGCAATCACTATCCCCAGATTTGCATGCTTTTTTTTTACTCTGATTGGGCTGGTTGCTATGACACTCGTGTGTCCACTAGTGGCTTTTTCTTCATGCTTGGTAGCTCATGTATATCTGGGTTGAGCAAGAAGTAGACTACTGTGGCCACTTCCAGTTGTGAGGTTGAGTATAGGGCAACTTTCATATCGACTATTGAGTGTGTGTGGCTCAAATGCCTTATGGCTGATTTGGGTGTTGGTCAATCTTCTGCCACCACCATCTTCACTGATAGACAAAGTGCATTGGTAGTTGCGAGGAACCCTGTGTTCCATGCTCGCACTAAGCACATTGAGGTGCATTATCATTATGTCAGGGAGAGGTTATGTGCTCGGGAGATCAGCTTGGCATATGTGCCCATGTAGGAGAACATTGCATACCTTTTCACGAAGGATCTGCCTAGGAAGAAGTTTGAAGCTTTCTGCAAAGCTTTGGGCTTACTTCCTTTTGTGGAGTGATTTCCACATAGCTTGACACTTCCTTATACATGAGTGCCAGCTCCTTATTCAGAGTGATTTCCACATAGCTTGACACTTCCTTATACATGAGTGCCAGCTCCTTATTCACCGCATCACTCCTAGGGGGGATTTGTTGATATATTTAGGTAGTGATGTGTGTGAACACACTAGGACTGCCGGGGCACTTTTTTTCCCTCTTTAGGAGGTTCCCCCCCCCCCCCTTGTATATATGTCTATTGCCCTAATGGGCTACTTATCTTTGTACATTCTAGTGGTAATACATTCAGTATGGTGGGTTGAGCTCCAAGCTTCTTCTTCTTCCTTGTGTTGCTCGTGTGCTTTCGTAAATGTCGAACTCCAACATTCCAAACCATGGAAACCTCAAGTCTCTTAATAAACCCATTCCTAGAACAGCTAATTTTGAACCAAAGTAATAAAATTTTCAACCTAATAATCCATTTTATCATAGTAATTTTGGATTCCTAAAGAATTAGTGATTACATAGAAAGAAAAATCATAAATGGAGCATCTTGAGCCCATAAAAGTCACATTGGTCGAAGTCAACCACAATCAAAGTCAAAGGGTCAAAGTAAAAGAGATCAAAGTCTACATGTTCAATGTCAAAGTAAACATGGGTGAAGTCAAAGCATTCAAATTTGGAGTGTCAAGGTGCACAGGTAGTGCATGATTAATTGTTCACAAAGGGTATAATTGCATAAAGTTGGTTGCAGGTTGCAGAGTGTAATTCTGTAATTCTCTAAGGTTCAAAGTTTTTTTTAAAGTGTTTGGAAGGTTCAGGTGAACCCTCTCTTAGGCAAAACAGGGATTCGTTGGCTACCCACTTTTGGAGACAATCTTGGGACATCAAAGTGAGCATCAAGATACTCTAGCAGTTAGGAGAGTATGTAAACCGACACTCAAATCAAGGCAAGGCATTATTCTTGGGAAGACTAAGCAAGGTGAGCATAGTCTAGAAACTTGAAGAGCAAGCGACATTCATATAGAGTGCACACGACATAGAGAGTCATTTTTCAAGGTGCTAGAAGAGTGACGTAGATTGTATGCAGAGAAGGTGAAGCAAGGAATGTCAAGAGTTTCCAAAGTCTCATTGAAGGTGCGCATCGACAGAAGGTGTCCATCCCTCCCCTTATTGGAAGCTTGGTGCAAGATGTGCACAAGGGCAAGCTTGGAGAAGGTGGAGGTCTGGTGCACAAGTCGGCGACCGATTATAAGTACTTTGTAATCTTATTTCATGAGCATTATTTAGTCTTTGGCATATTGCATAGAGCATTTGGATTATGCACAAGCTTGTATTCTTCTCTTCCTAATTGATGAGAAGCTTTTCGTGTCATTAATTCTCTTGTTCTCACTCTCCATTCTCCTACAAACACTCAAATCCCTTTCTACACAAGAATCCCCCAACAAAATTTGGCATGCACGGTGGGACCACAAGGAGATTTGAGCATAGGAGATTTAAATTGCAAAGTGTAGAAGAGTTCAAGGGTACGCAACCCAGTCTCAAAGCTTGAGGGTCACTTGCAAAGCAAGAAGAAGGACAGTTATTCGAAGATCACCTAGCCCATCATCATTGACATCATCAGTAAAGAATATGGAAGCCCATGTAGATTTGGAAACTTTACTTTCTAGATTGAATATCAAATTTCCATCATCCAAAGGGCTAGCACAAGAAGACCTAGATGAGCACATTAGGAGGTTCTTAGCCTTATGTAAAACAAGGGGTTTGATGGGAAAAGAAGATGCATTTTTTATTCTTTTCCCTGCAACATTAGAAGGGCTAGAAGAGAAATGGTTTAGTCAGTTCACCGACAACCATTTCAGCACATGGGATTTCATGAAGGAAGCATTTAGAACATAGTTCCAACAAGGGAACAAAATTGAAAACATTATTGAAGAATTAGAAAACTTAAGACTAGGCCCTGGGGAGACCTTCCCAGAATTTATGACCAGAGCTAAGGCACTGATGGCCAAACTACCAGACCCTCCCCATGATTTTTTATCAAGAAGTGGTTGGCTAAACCACTTCCCATATCAACACAATGTAAAATAAAGGAGTTCATTTTACCGATAGCCACAATAGAAGAATTTATCAATATAGCTACAAGATTGGAACAAATTAGACAACAATATGGGGCAAGCTCTTCTAATTTGTCATATCCAACAAAACCTGAAGATCCAGTAATTCAACTAAGGAAAGAACTTGAGGGCTTAAAAAGGAATAAGCCCCATAAAGAGGAGGAGAATGTTGTGACTCACTTGAGGAGGGAAATTGAAGCATTGAAGCTACAAAAGGAAGAGGAAGCCCAAGCAAAAGAGCTCGCTCAGCTTCGACAGGAGCTGCAGGAACTCAAAGGGGGTGGCATCAAAAGTGGGCTATGGTGTACCATGTGCAGTAAGCAGGGTCATGTAGTAAGTGAATGTCCATTGTTAAATGTAAGTTGCCACCTATGCAAGAAAGCTGGTCATGAGGCCCATGAATGTCAGTCAAAAGGGATGCCTGCACAACCTTATTGGGCACAAGCCGGTGCTCAATTCTCAACCAATGTAATGGCAGCATCCCTAAGCCACGGTAACAACTACAATCAAAGACCTAGAGGTAATTATGGAAATGGGCCTAGATGGCCAATTATTTGTTTCAGGTGTGGAGAGTGTGGACATTATCGACTAGGTAAAGAAAATGTCATGGCAGACCACCTATCTAGGATCAACATGATGGATCAAGCAATTGGCGTAAATGATGACTTTCTAGATGCTAATTTGTTTGTTGTACAAGCACAAGGTTGGTATGATGACATCAAGAATTTTCTTAAAATTGGACTATATCCAAAGAAGGCAAGTGATGTGCAAAGAAAGAAGCTACTTATCAAGAGTAGACCCTTTACCTTTATTGAGGAAAAATTATATAGACAGGGAAAAGATAACATGTTTAGAAAGTGAATGGAAGAAGAAGAAGTCAGGGAAGTCCTTAAATCTGCACATGAAGGAACAGGTGGCGGGCACCTTCGAGGACACATTATGAGTAAGAGAATCCTTGATGTTGGTTTATGGTGGACTACATTATTCAAAGATGCAGAAGATTGGGGAAAAGCATGTGATGTCTGTCAGAGGTGTGGACCCAAGCCAACAAAGCAGAGGCACAACCCCTTGATTATTTCCACTTCTTGGCAACCATTTGAGAAGTGGGTCCTAGATTTCGTAGGGCCCATCTACCTTGCATAAGTTCCAAAGAGAGAAAAGTATCTATCGATCGCCACTGACTATGCAACAAAGTGGGCTAAAGCTATTGCCTCCCCTAATTGCACAGCTCAAGCTGTTGCTGATTTCATTTATAGTAACATCATTTGTAGATTTGGATGCCCCCTTGAAATTTGTACAGACCAAGGTACTCATTTTGTGAACAAAGTCCTACATGAAATTTTTAACAAGTACAAAATTCTACATAGGACCTCTTGTGCCCATTATCCAAGACGTAATGGATAGGCAGAATCCACCAATAAGGTATTAATTGCCATGTTAAGGAAGGAATGTATGTTACAACCCACTTCCTGGGGCATTGCTTATCAAGGTACCATATGGGCATACAGATTAGCTTACAAAGAAGCTACTGTATATTCTCCATTCCAATTGGTTTATGGGATATTTCCTATTGAACCCTTTGAATTTCTACATGGGTCACCAAAACTAGCATTCATGTAGGGAAAGAAAGATTGTGGTGTCTCTCAGAGGCATGGAGCAATGCACAAAGTGGAAGAGATACGTCTACATGCTTCAAAACAATTGATAGAGACTCAAATGAAGAGGAAGGAGGCACATGACCAAAATCTATGGAACAATAACTTACAAATAGGCATGTTAGTTCTTCTCCATAGACCTCAAATCCGCACACAAGTAAGGGGAAAATGGCTTCCATACTTGGAAGGAACTTATCGAATTAAGACGATGCTGAGTTGGGGTGCAGTGGAGTTAGAGACTCTAAAAGGAGAGGTCCTACCACTGGTCAATATATCAAGGCTCAAGGCCTATCATCAGCACAACTGAAGATTTATGGATCACCCCGAACTTGCAAAATCTGTCCAGGTTGTACACAAGCTTCTCATTCCATTTTTGCTAAGTTTTAGTAGTTTTTATCCATTTTTCATGCTTGCTCCTTGCTCTTTATGCAACTTAGAAGCCATTTCACAACCTTTGCATAAGAAAAAGAAATTTAGGAAATTTTTGGGATTTTTTAAAGGCATTTTTAGAAATTTTTCTAGCATTTTTTCATCTTTTTCAATGCCATTTTCTTGATAAAATGGAAGAATAAAGGAAGCTCTCTATGGTTTTGAGTGAGAAAATGGCCTAGAAATATCAAGAATTTTTTTGAGAATATTTCCTGTTTTTTTGTAATTTTTTTTTATTTTTTGGATTTTATTAGTATTTTTTTATAGTTTTCAGGGTATTTTTCAAAAAAAAAGAAAAGAAAAGATGTCCCCTGGCGGCTAATTTTAATTTCAAAACTCTCTCTCTCTCTCTCTCTCTCTCTCTCTCTCTCTCTCTCTCTCTCTCTCTCTCTCTCTCTCTCTCTCTCTCTCTCTCTCTCTCTCTCTCTCTCTCTCTCTCTCTCTCTCTCTCTCTCTCTCCCCGCCCCCCAACCCCCCCACTCACCCACCCATCCGCCCACCACCGTCCCCTCTCGCCCACCCACCCGCCCACCACCCCCTCCCCCTACCCACTTGCCCACTCACCCACCCGCCCACCGCCCGCCCACCACCCCCCACCCATGCCCCCCACCCACCCAGCCGCCCGTCGACCCCCCCGCCCACCCACCCGCCTGCCCACCACCACCCCCCCAACCCCCACCTCTCGCTTGCCCACCCGCTTGCCCACCACCCCCCCTCCCGCCCACTCGCCCGCCCACCCACTTGCCCACCACCCACCCCTCGCGCACCCATCCACCTGCCCGCCCACCACCCCCCACCCGCCCGCCCCCCCTCGCCCACCCACCCGCCTGCCCACCCCCGCCCACCCACGGGCCCCCCACCCCCCTCGCCCACCTACCCACAAACCTTCCCCCCCCCCCCCCCCCCCCCCCCGCCCACGCACCCACCAACCCACCCGCCTGCCCACCCCCCCACCCCCCCCCACCCACCTGCCCACCCACCCACCTGTCGACCACCACCCACCCCCAACCCCCCCACCCCCTCTCCCCCACACACCCACCCACTCGCCCACAACCCCCCCACCCCTGCCCACCCACCCGCCCGCCCACTTTTTTTTTTTATTTTCATGGTCCAATGCTTTTGGCTCTAGATTGTGACTATACCTTGATGAAGAAAATTTATAGTTTCTCAAAAAAGTTGAAAAAATACACCCAATGGATCTCTGCTAGACCTATAGTAGACTTTGAGGTGCTTGCATTGGTGAACAAATGAATGTATATACATTTGGAACAAAAGGGTTAGTTGTCATTGAAATAATATATTTGGTGGGAAAAATAGGCTCATATCAAAATTTTAATGCCATAGTTCGATGCAATTTTGAACTAATAATGACTCCAAGTATGCTCACCAATTTTCGTATGATTATGAGACTCTGACCAAAAGGGTTTCAACGAGGCCATGAAGAAAACAACGATATTCTCTAATACCAATGGTTGAGTTTAAGGACTTCGGAAGCATGCAGCAAACACAATGAAGAAGAAGAAGAATCTTGGAGCACAACACTAAGTATATTACTAAGTAATTGATAAAAAGGTAATTAGCCCCTTAGGGTTGTAGGCATATCTACAAGCCAGGGGAAAAACCCTCCTAAAGAGGGAAAAAAGTACCCCAATGGTCCCAAGTTTGTTCACAGACATCACTAGTAAGATATATCAACAAATTTCTTATAGTTCATAGTAAATCGACCCCTTATCATCCTCAAGTCAATTGTGAAGGAAAGAATGCAAACAAGATTCTTTGCACGTTGTTGACAAAACTATTGAACAAAAAATGCTCCAATTGGGGCAAATAGTTACATCATGTGGTTTGAGAATTTCTCTATTAGATATAGTGTTCTTAGTTCCTAAGTTGGACGTGATTAAGAGTAACAATGGACTAAAGTTTAAATATGAGATCTTTGAACAAGCAGAATTTCTAGAGGAATTACAAGAGATATTATTCAGAACTACATCAAGATCTAGGCTATAAAAAAAAATGGAGATAGAAAGAATATTTTGGTGTACACATCAAAGATAAAGGATTTCAACAAGGAGACTTAGTGTTGGTCTATTCATTAAAGCAACATGCTAAGAAGCTTTACGAGCATGGCCAGGGTCTTTTGTTTTGAACAAGATCTCCTTCCCAACTACAAACGTGGGTGTTGAATAAAGAGATACAATGAAGCCAAGGATTAAAGAGTTGAAGAAGAGAGACTCCAGAAGAGGCCCAATATTAAGCTAAAATGAGGATCCTTAGAAGAAACAAAGGGAGCTATAAGAAACAAGCCTTTTTTTCTCTAATTCCTTTAAGGATGATAAGATCTATTGCACATAAGAGCGAGTAAATTTCACCATTTGTTGATGGATACTAAGGTGGGAAATAACAAATGGATTTAACTATCCATGAGGATTAAATTTTTCCCTATAGTGTATTAAAATTCGACTTATTATATTCCCATAGTGTAATCAAACCTAACCATACTATAGAATATATATTACTCAAATAGATACGTTAGATGGAAAATTGATGTGTTGCGTAACTATTTGGGGAAGACTTTTATGCGACAGTTTTTTAAGGAGAGGATTGGATACAAAAGCATCAAACATTAGTTCATATGGATAGTAGACCTCTTTAAAATATGAATGAAACGTGCATCAATTTCCATGGAATAATGTGATTTTTTGTTTGCATATGTATGAATTCTTGAATAACTTGCTTGAATGCTACACATCCCCCACAATCAACACAAAAACATAAAAGAGAAGAAAGGAACAGTATATGTGATGATGAGCCAAAAAGAATCACATCGGAGAGGTGAGGAAAGAGAGTAAAGAAGTTGGGGCACACGTGAACATCAAAGAAGTTTAATCAATAGCAAGGAAGAACCTACAAGCGTCATAGAAGAGTCTCCAATGGAGATTATACCTAATTCTCCTACTTTGAAAAATCTAGTATCACCAAAACGTATTATTCCAAACCATGGAAACCTAAAATCTCCTAATAAACCCATTCCTATTCCATATAATTTTGAACCAAAGTAATAAAATTTTCAACCTAATAATCCATTTTATCATAGTAATTTTGGACTCCTAAAGAATTAGTGATTGCATAGAAAGAAAAATCACAACTAGAGCCTGTTGAGCCCATAAAAGTCACATTGGTGAAAGTCAACCATAGTCAAAGTTAAAGGCTCAAAGTCAAATCAATCAAATTCAACATGCTCAATGTCAAAGTTAACATGGGTGAAGTCAAAGCATTCAAAATTCGAGTGTCAAGGTGCACAGATAGTGCACAATTAATTGTTCACAAAGGGTATAATTGTAGAAAGTTGGTTGCAGGTTGGAGAGTGTAATTCTATAATTCTCTAAGGTTCAAAGTATTTTTAAAAGTGTTTGGAAGGTTCAGGTGAACCCTTACTTAGGTGCACAATTGAGGAATTAAAAGGCAAAAGTGAAGGTATGTGAAGCGACAGCGTACACAAAAGTGAAATTATGGCCCCCCAATTAAAATTTTTGTTTTAGTCTAAAGTCACTACAGGACAAAACAAGGATTCGTTGGCTGCCCACTTTTGGAGACAATCTTGGGACATCAAAGTGAGCACCAAGATACTCTAGCAGTTAGGAGCATACGTAAACTGACACTCAAATCAAGGCATGACATTATTCTTGGGAAGACTAAGCAAGGTGAGCATAGTCTAGAAAAAGTGAAGAGGAAGAGACATTCATACAGAGTGCATGCGACATAGAGAGTCAGTTTTCAAGGTGCAAGAAGAGTGAATTAGATTGTATGCAGAGAAGGTGAATCAAGGAATATCAAGAGTTTCCAAAGTCTCATTCAAGGTGCATGTCGACAGAAGGTGTCCATCCCTTCCCTTATTGGAAGCTTGGTGCAAGTTGTGCACAAGGGCAAGCTTGGAGAATGTGGAAGTCTGGTGCAGAGGTCGGCGGCCGATTCTAAGTACTTTGTAATCTTGTTTAATGAGTATTATTTAGTCTTTGGCATATTGCACATAGCATTTGGCTTATGTATAAGCTTGTATTCTTCTCTTCCTAATTGATCAGAAGCTTTCGATGTCATTAATTCTCTTGTTCTCACTCTCCATTCTCCTACAAACACTCAAATTCCTTTCTGCACAAGAATCCTCCAACAGAGTGACATGAGAACTCTTTTCAAAATTCATGACCCATAGCTCACTTAATGGTAGCAACTCACACATTATAACCACAAAAAAGAATACTATCAAGTCAAAAGATTCATAGATATCCCAAAACTTCTAGAACCAAACTAGAAGGCCCCAACCACAACCATAAAGACAACATGTAAAGAAAATGTTGGTACCTAAACGATCATCATAAGATCCAATCAAACCTCAAACACACAAACTACAATGTATAGATTTGAGTTGGCCTATAGAAAGAGTAGAAAGTAAAAAGAACTGGATCCCAAAGATGAAGCAGAAGGGATAGCTAACAATATAGCAAAGTAGAATTTAGCCTTTCCTTAACCACCCTCTCTGTGTCACAAAAAAGAGACCAAACAACTTAGTGGTTTTAGAGAAGACTATGTAGAAACCATGCACAAACCCTGTTGTGATATCTCATGCACATGAGCACATGTATCATATGTATTACAATCACTAACATACTAACTTATTATTAATCATAATTCATTTCTAATTTATGAAAATATTCATTTGAAAACTATTTGTAGCCTTTTGAAGCACAGAAAAGACTACTTCTCCTAAACACATGGGTAAGTGCAATGGTAATGGAGTAATTACCTCAGTTACCTTCCAAATAAATGATTACTCCTCCCATTTATTGGTGTTAATGTTAGTGTCCATGTGAAAGGCCAAATGGCCATCTGACGCTTTTGTATATGTTCTTTAGTAAAACATATAGTGGCCCAGTCAGCCACAGACTGTAAGCTCAACTGCATTTGTAGCACCTAAGAAGTATGTGTTCATGCTCCCTGTGTTCTATGTTTTTCTGTGTATTCAACAACATCTATGTGGAGTACTGTATGTGGTGCTTGAAGCTTGGTTTTCTACTTTGAGGATATCATCATGGAGCTCTCGAGAAGGAGAACACACTATGGTGCATCGTTATTGAAGTCCTTCACTGGTATCAGAGCATTTAAATGCAAAATCTTTGTTCCTTTTGTGCGAGCGAAGTGAGCACCCACCCCACCCAAGGCTTTCTACAAGGTTATGATAAGGTGGTGACTAACGCATAGATCTTGGCATACCTTGTCATCTGAGTCATCAAAGTCACCGTTGCCACCGTTGGCACCATTGGCTACATGCGAGGGAGGAACTCAACGATCAAGGAAGATGGAGATTCTTGGTACTTCCCGGGGGGTCATCCATCCTAGTACTATTCCCCTCGGAGCTCGCTTGACCATGGAAATCTCTTGCCACTAAGCTATGCGCTTGTGGTGCTTGAAGAAGGGGAAAGACTAAGGTTGAGATTATCTTGAACAAGTTTTGGGTCCTCAAAGCTTCATTCTTTGTTCTCAAAGCCTATTTTTGAAGCTTTTTTGGGGTGTTTTTGGAGCCATTTTGGAGTACTTTTGTGGATAGTTCTCTTCACAGAGATCTAAGAACATCAAGAAGATTGTTCTTATGTACCTCCATGTGGTCATTGATACAGTGGTTATGTTTCTGCATAAAGCCTTTTAGATTTGATAAAGAGGTTCATGGTGAGGTTTTCTTAACTGGCAGACACCCATATGTCGGGGACTCTTTAGTGATGCACGTGGAAGACTTACCCAGCCTCCCCATAGGAGATGTATGATAGTTGTTCATAAATGCTCGATAAGCCTAGTTGGTTTCTTTTAGGTAATTAATTATCTGTAGTGGAGTCATTGATCCACTATGCAAGTAAACATGTCATTACTTGTAGTTTTATGAGATTTTGACACTAGTCATATGCTCATTTTGTAGAGGATACTCTGGAAACATTTTTCTAGATTTTTGGTTTTGTCAACTATACAATGGTCGATTTACTCCTTGATACACTTATTGGTGTGAGCACATTTATTCTCACATACTCCTTTTGATTGGTCATTGGTGTTCATTAATTCTTTTTTTGGGGGGAAGACTGCTGAATTCTCTCCCAAAATCTAACACTTGTTCATCCTTCTTTGAGCCTTAGTGGGGTTTGGACTCTTCTAGCTTGATTACCATTCTATGCAGCTCTCTACCATCATAGCATCAGAGGTCTCAGACACGTTTGGTGGATCAGGGTCTAGTGCCATTGTTCCAAGGCTGAGCTATAACTTGCAGGGTACATACCATTTTGAGATCCAAAAATTTGATGCCACAAACTTTTCTCTGTGGAAGAATCAAATTAAAGATGTGTTGATTCAGAGGAGGAAATGGAATCCAATAAATGGAATCTAAAAGAATCCTACTGACATGGATGAAGATGGTTGGGATGAGTTAGATGAAACGGTTAGGTCTACCATTCAATTGCACCATGCATATAATGTTTACTTTACAATATTAGATTGTGAAAGTGTAGAGGAGCTTTGGAAGAAGTTATGCAATACATATGAAAACGAGACAACATGAGAATAAGTGTATCTGATGAGAAAGTTATATGACCTTCGCATGAAGGGCACAGATAGTGCTGCTTCTCATCTAAATGAGTTTGATGCTATATTCTCCTAGTTACAGGCTCAAAAAATGGATATGGATAATGAAATGAAAGCAGTCTTGTTGTTATGTAGCTTTCCATCATCATGGGATACATTTTGCACAACTATTAGCAATAGTGCACCTAGTGGTAAATTGGTCGATGATGACATATGAGGAGCACACTTGAGTGAGGAGATTCATAGAAAATCTATGGTTGGCACTCAGAGTGGAGATGCATATAATATTCATGATTCTTACCAAGGAAAGAATCAACAACGTGGTAGGAGCAAGAACAAAGAAAAGAATGGTCAACAAAATAAGAGTAGACGTAAATCAAGGAAGAGGGATATCGAATGCCATTATTGTCATAAGAAAGAACACATGAGTAAAGATTGTTATACATTATAGATTGCTAAAGGTAAAGGAGAGAATGTTGACGTGCATGTTAAACAGCTACCTACACCATCTACTTTGACAAGGAAGATTGAAGAAATTAAAGATATTTCTGAAGATGCTAATGTCTTGACACTTGATAGTACTGTGCCAACTGAGGCTCTTATGGTTGATTCTCTTTCACACACATGGCTTCTAGCTTCTAGTGCTTCTTTCCATGTGACACCACATTGAGAATGGTTCTCTAATTATGCAGCAAAGTCTCTTGGTACCGTGAGACTTGGCGACTCTTACCATTGTGATATTGTGGGAATTGGAGATGTGGTTGTGCAGTTCATTGATGGTTCAAAATTTACTATACATAATGTACGATATGTACCTCAGTTATCACGTAGTTTGATGTCAGTTGGTTAACTTGATGACCTTGGTTACAAGGTGGTCTTCTATGCTCACTCCTTTCGCATCTCAAAGGGCAATATGGTTATTGCAAAAGGAAGCAAAGTTGGCTCACTTTATCCTTTCTTTGTATCACAAAAGGAACGCTTGTTACCTGTTACTGAACAACCCATGGTTTGTATTTGGCATGGCCATTTGAGCCATATATCATGTAGTGAAATGGAAAATCTTTCTCATTCTCGCTACTTACTTGTGTTATCTTTTTCTAATTTTTTATTTTGTGTGCATTGTCAATATGGAAAGAAAACTAGAAATGTGCACAAAATGCACATTGACTTTTCAATTCAGCCTTTAGATCTCGTTCATATAGATGTGTGTGGTCCTATGCCCACAAGTTCATTAGGGGGTTCTCTTTATTTTTTCACTTTCATAGATGATGCTACTAGAAAAGTCTAGGTATATCCTATCAACACAAAGGATGAGGCAGTCCCTACTTTCAAAAAATGGCTTGCTTTAGTTGAGACTGAAAAAGGAACTAAGCTTAAGGATTTGGATTTAGATAATTCAAGTGAGTATACCTCACATGAATTCAGCCTTTTTTGTTAGTCTAGAGGAATTTGAAGAGAGTTTATAGCTTCTTATACCCTAGTACAAAATGGTGTAGCTAAAAGGATGAAAATACCTATTCATGATAGAGTAGTTTCTATGCTGCATCATGCAAACCTTTCACAAGGCTTTTTGGTAGAAGCAATATTGACTGCAATTCACGTGATTAACCTTTCACCTAGTATTGTCAAAGGTCTAAAACTAGCACAAGAGTTATGGATAAGGAAACCACCATATTATGATCATCTTCGAGTTTTTGGGTGTGAAGAATATGTTCATATTACCAAGAATCTTAGACAAAAGTTGGACCATTAGTCAAAGAAATGCATTTTTCTTGGATATGGTCAAGAAGGGCCATTTGGATATCACTTATGGGATCTTGAAACACGATCAGTAATTGGTAGCGATGTTATTTTCAATGAGGCTAAAATGCATAAACAACCCATTAAGGAGGTTGGAGTGAGAAGAGTGGTGTTTGAGGATACTAGTCCTCTAGTTAGCTTGCATGAAAATGCTACACATAGGGATGTTCAAGAGAATGTCTCATCCGATCTATATGCAAATGTTCCTGTTCAACAACCATTGAGACGCTCTACACGTGTCTCACATCCACCTGATAGATATGTTCTCGGTTTGGATTTTGTTATGCTAACAGATGCTCGTGAGCCTTCTTACTACAAAGAGGCTATGTAGACAATGGATCATGTCAAGTGGGAGTGTTCCATGAAGAGTGAGTTGGATTCTATTCATAAGAATGGTACTTATGACTTAGTACCTTTGCCAAAGGGTAGGAAAGCTTTACCATGTAAATGGGTATATAAGCTAAAATTCACATCAGATAGTGCTTCTCCCAAGTATAAAGCACAACTTGTTGCAAAGGGTTTTAAGCAACAACATGGTGTTGATTTTGAGGAAATCTTCTCTCTGGTGGTCAAGATGACTACCTTGTGCATGTTGCTTGGATTCGGATGTGAAAACTACTTTCTTGCATGGAGATCGTACAAATGAGATCTATATGGAACAACCAGAGGGTTGTGTAGTTCTTGGCAAAGAAATTCCTCAAGAAGAGATTATATGGACTTAAACAGTACCCTAGAAAATGGTACCAAAAGTTTTATGTTTTTATGAAGTCTCAAGGCTACTCTTGAAGCAATGAAGATCATTGTCTCTACAGAACGAGATGCTAAGATGGCAGCTTGATATGCTTGATACTTTATGTCAATGTTATGTTGATTGCTGGGAAATCCCCATATGACTTGTCAATTCTCAAAAGGAAGTTGAGTCAGACATTTGATATGAAGGATTTGGGGGATGGCAAACATATTCTTGGCATGCACATTACTCATGATAGGAGTAAAAGATGCATATATTTTTCTCAAAGTGAGTACATATCCAAAGTACTTCACATGTTCAATATGAAGGGTGAAAATGCATTGAATACACCTTTACCAACATATGTGAAATTCAGCAAGGATGATTTCCCCAAATCAGATGACGAAAAGGAATTCATGACCAAAATTCTGTATCATTCTTCTATTGGTAGTCTCATGTATACTATGGTAGCTACGAGATGAGACATTGCATTTGTAGCGGGAGTTGTGAGTAGATATATTTCTAATCCTTGCAAGAAACATTGGGAAGTGGTCAAGATGATTTTGAGATATCTGAGTGGCACTAAGGACAAGTGTATATGCAACACTTGTGCTTGAACACTATCGCACTATGACGTGATAGGTTGATCTAAGGAAAACACAGTTTTCGTGTATCAACTGTACACGGAATTGCTTCAAATTCTAGATCTGGAATATATGAGTGTTGCCAAACATGACGCAAGTTATGGTTTCTGAAACTAACTAGGTTTTTTTGTGGGCCCCACCTTCACACCAATTTTTGAGGTCATTTGTGAATTGTGCTTTCTCCATGCCTTCTCGTATACTCTTCACTGTCAACCTTATCCACGAGCTCTCTAGAGCCACACTGGCTCTGATACCATGTCACGAGGAAGGAGATAAGGAATAGAGCTCACACACACACTCTAACAATCAAAGAGAAGCACACACTCAGATTGAGGAAAGGAAGAATAATCTTCTTCTTCTTTTTCTATTACATAAAAAGGAATGTACAAGAATGACCTAAAACAAGAATACAAGTGCAATATATAAAGATCAGTACATAAGGAAAAACCTAATGTTCGCGAATGAGTGAGTTGACAAGGAACCAATGTGCCATCACTCTCGGTAGATAAATCTAATAAAGCTCAATGAAGTGTCCCTGACATATACTGGTGTGACCACTATACATGTCAAAGAAATGAAAAACTGATACGTGTCATCCTAGATCATCACATGTTGAGCTTGATATCTCAACAGGACACACATGTATATAATCATAATCTATACCAAGTTTGTTGATTATCTTCTTCATTTCATCATGTGATGTAGGACGAATATTGTCGCTTGGTGAAAATTTTTCAAATAGTAACTTGCAAGTCCATGAAAATAAAATTATTATGAATATGTATGTATATGTTCATGTGTGTATGTGTCTATATATATAAATAGAAAAAACAATAAGCAATATACATTAATCGTGTCAAAACAAATACATTTCTCAATCCAGAACAATTCTCAAAGATTGAGAATAAGTAAGTTTGTGCTTAGTTGTGTCGAGAAATTGCCTTCATAGATGTGCTTTAGACATTCTTCTAAAAGATATTTCTCATTTTTAGAAATATCAACCATTTCGTTGTCATTTTGATAATGATCCTAAATAAAATCCACCATGTCATCATCATCATCATCATTGCACCAATCCTATATCTTGTGTTCTTTTGAATATAGTTGTTTCAATATGCATATTCTATAGGATCTCTTTTGCATAGCTTGCTCATGGATACTTTTGATAAATAAGTTCTTATTGGAAAGTCTAAATGGTGTGGTGGAAGATCACCAATATCATAGATTGGAATCTAAATACATGAATAAAATCATTAGTACTCCATACATGAATGAAAAACAAAACTTAAAATGCAAATTTAATGCAAGACATGTGGAACTCTTAGAGCAAGCTACCATGAATTAGTGCCAACTTTTGATGTGAAGAAATGGTTCATATCTTCAAGCAAGAGATGTCTTCTTGGTTTCTAATGATTACTAAAAAGGTGCTTTTGGAGGTCTACACCATCCATTATTCACTAATAGTTCATCTATTAGGTGGCATTTGCATTTGCATAATAAAGTGGGTTGGTGTATGGAATAAAATAAATACCTAAGTTAACGTTGAAAGGACGGGTGAGATTCCAATGTGTGTGACCCTCCGTTGAGGGCAAATGTATAAATGATTGTGGATTAATGAAGAAATTGATGCACATTGGTCTCAGTTGTCATTGCCTTGTAATGTATGCGTATGAGTTTTCACGTGGTAACTAATATCTGCATGGAGGTGGCGTTCAATGTCATTGCTGATTGATTATGGTGAGGCACTACCAACATTTCGCGCCGTCTTTGTGTTGGCACACTCCATGCTCTACTAGCTGACCAAGGAGTGCGAGCTTCCAATAGCAAAGGAGGTGGCTACTGCATCTTAGGCAGTTGCTCATATCCGATCAACTGACCTTCCTAGGCTTGTTTCTTCTATAGTCTCATGTGCCCCAGAAATTGTCACATCATCTTAGTGGCAATGGTGGCATTTTGGATGGCTTGCGCCTCCATGAAGCGGCAAGTGGCTGACCAAGGTTGTTGCATCTCAGATGTTGCAAGATATGGTGGCAGAAACACACAATAGAGGGATCACAAATAAAATGATAAATATGGAAAGAAAGCACACTACAAAGGCTTTGTAGGACTGGGCATGGAGTGCTACTGGAATGAACCAAATTTACTATTGACTGAGATCGTACTTTTTGTGGCTGTAGGTTTGGATGGAGAGGGTAATACGGGCGATTCGGTTCAAAGGCTAACGGAGGGATCTTATGTCAAAACAAATCAATGGGGAAGAAAATCTATGGTGTGCTTTGTGGGAAGAAGAGACTCGATATCGTCATGCCATGCTCAATCAATAGACATGATGGTAATTTTCTTTATTGCTGCTACTGATGGACATAATTTGCTTATTGTACATGGTGGTAGTTCCAACATGATGCCACACTGATATCTATTCATGAGAATGGCATGAGGAGAGATAGATAATTAGACAGAGAGAACAAGAGCAAGAGAGCTACAAGGTTGGATCTATTATAGGATCATGAAAAATCACTCTAATCAATCCCTCTTCACTCATAATGAATCTACATGAGCATAATCAAGAGATTATGGGAATTCTTGTCCTCCAAGTGTGTCATACATGCAAGAATTAGGTTGTAACATGGACAACACACATAACTCAAAGATGCATTACCATAAAAAATTTGTAAAAGATTTTCTTTTGTGCCATAGTGGAGATCTTTTAATTGAGCAATGTTTTTGGGGTCCAATCAATTCATGTTTGGGTGGATGTAAACCAGTGTGTGCCAAAAGAGCATTTAATGAATTTTTTGCATGGGTCACACATTGGGAAGAAGTTAGCTTTGGTTGTAGACTTGGAGCAAAACCTTGGCACGGGGTTTGCATATGTAAAAGTCCTTTGGAAAACAAAAGGGGAAAATATGAAGCTAATCCATCATTTTGGGGTTATACATGCATGCCACCAGGGTTGTTGGATAGATTTATTGAGAGCTATGGGGAATCTCAAGAAAGAATAAAGCATACTACCGACATAATAAAGGATGATTTACCACTTGCATTTAGATTGAATGTTGAAAAGAATTTAAACAAGGATTCATGTAAGCATAAACCACCCAAATCACAACATAATGGAAAAGATACACACGAGGATACATTAGTACATGCACATGCATTAAAGGAAGAAACGAAGGAAGATGATGAATGATGATGGGATGCATGATAATATTGCTACACATATTGATGATTTTAGTAAAACAAAAAAGGAACAACACTCATACATTGATTCATTACATGTTTAGGTTGAAAATGAAAACACATTTGCTCACATTTTACCAATTTTTGGTGAAAACCAAAACACACATGTTGTTACATTATCTAATTTTGATGCTCTAACATTGCTATATTGCATGATGCAAAGCATGATTCTCTATCTATCTTTGATGATTATTATGAGGATCATTTTAGTCTAAAGAATGAAAGGGAATGCATTCACGATGCACATCTAGATACTATCATGGCAGCCACATACCATCATGATTTCATACTGTGTGGTGCTGCCACACCCATGTTTGATGCATATAAGGGGTGTGAGGATGAAGGGAATAAAGATGATGATAATTTTTTTCACTATTGTGATGCATAGTAATGAAGGGAATGAGGATAAAGGCATTTTTTATGTTACCACACATGTAGTTAATTTGATTGAGGATTGTGGAAAACACTATTTATCATTCATGGAACATCCTAACCACCCAATTCAATTTATGTTTCAGTTTTATATCACTTATGAAGGAAAATCACCTCATAAGGAAAGCATGCGTAGGTTTCCAAAGCATATGACAAAAAAAATCTTTGAAGTGTGCCACTCTTTATGTGATTCTTGATTGGGTAGATGCATATAGGATGGATATGATGAGTATTTATCCATTTTCTCATTCTTTATGTGAGTATTATCTCATTAATGTTGTGCTATGGAGTTTTTTTATTGGATCATTCCGTCATGTACTAATGATGTTTATGTTTAGTGGAAGTGTTTGTTTATTTTTGCATATTCTAGATTGCCACAAAGATACATTGATATGGAGCATTTTGATTGATGATTTTGAGAAAGTTCGTGTGCAATTTCGAAATTTGATGCAAAGTGAAGCATACATGGAGCATGAAGATATGAAGTATCATGAAATGGTGTATGTTCAGCATGATAAGATGAATATTGAGGGTATTAAACAAAGCATATGGACTCACATGATGTATTTTACCCTTTACAAAGATTGTATATGATGATGAGGGATCAACCAACCACTTTTCTGCATTCTCATATAGAAGCATAATTTAGAAGAGTGGCTTGTTAAATATATGAGGAGTAGATTGTATATCTTGGCATATTCCCAGGCACTGTACGTTGCCCCTCATATATGTTATTTGTTTGAAAATGTATGGACATTGTTTTACCTTCCATACCATGGATTTCGGGTGTGCACTTTGGTTGGTGGATAATGTTTCATAGGGTAGAAGCATTTAGAAATCCTAGAATTGGTACATCATGTGTGGGTTTGGATCCACCATGCATTCAAGTGTTAGGTAGCATTTGCATTTGCATAATAAAGTCGGTTCATGTGTGGAATAAAATAAATCCCTAAGCTAAGGCTGAAAGGAAGGGTGGATTCCAATGGGTGAGACACTCCCTTAAGAGCAAATGTATAAATGATTATGGATTAATGAATAAATGGATGCACATTGGTCTCAATTATCATTGCCTTGTAATGTGTGCGTATGAACTTTCATGTGGTAACTAATATCTACATGGTGGTGGCACTCAATGTCATTGTTGATTGATTATGGTGAGACGTTGCTAACACATCACCAACACATAATGAAATAGTAGAATTGACAACTATGTATCTTGCTACATCTCTACTCATGTATGGTGATTCATGACTATTTTCATTTTCTTCAAATGTGCAAAGTCATTGAACTATTATATCCTCGGCCACTATTTATTAACCGTGCTATATTTCCATGAGTGTAAGGTCTTCCATCAATATATAATCTTTCATTTTCTACATGTATAATCCCTCTATTGGCAAGAGAAGTTCCATTCAGACATAATCCATAAGTACTCATACTTTGAATGTAACATGTAAGTTGATGCCAATCTTCACAATTATATATAGGACCAAAAAATGACATAAGATTGAATTTAGAGTTTGGAGGCACATACAAATCCCCTTCAATAAAGAGACCATGACCAACACTAGTGATAGTGTAGGGAGCAATCATATAACAATTACCCCAAAAGTTAAAAACCACTCCCTATAAAGGAAGTGGTCCTCTATGCCATCCTCTGTATCTTCTTCTATCATATGTTTGTTCTAGAGGACGATCATGAGTTGTTAATGGATAATCTCCAGTCATTTTAGACTCTAAAGTAGGGGATTTTGTGAAACTTTGGCTTGTAATTAATAAATGGCATGTCTATGAAGTGTATGAGAAATATTAGCATTATTATTACTAGAATCATCATCATCATTGAGTAAATATTCTATTATATGTAGTATAATTTTATTTTGTATATATGATTTTAAAATAAAACAATGACATTAATTTATGGAATCAATACATACATAATCATTAGCATGTCAATCATGTGGTGGTGCACACCCAAAAGTACCATATTTTACCTCATGCTCCATATATTCCAATTGTGATCCTGGATACATGCCATAGAAGAGATTACACCAACATATAATATGCTCTTGATAGTAAATATCATCATAATTCCTATCAAATGACACATGTGAAGTACTTGCATGGGTAAAAGGTGGTGGAGTACCCTCTGATTGATCAAAATATGACTATAACATAACAAAAGAAAACATATATTAGTCATATATGTATATATCAAATATTAGAACGAAAAGTTTAATATACTTATAGTAATTAGTCCTCGTACAATTAGGAGATGGTGGTGGATTTCCGTTTGATTGATCAGAATCTGATTGTCTAGAAAAAGAAAAGTATTAGATATGAATAATTTGATTATATACAAACATACACATTCACATGTACACATTTACACATACATACATATTCACGTATACATAGATACACACATTCTGACATATAAATACACATACACAATCATATAAATACACATTCACACGTAAACACATGCATACACTTGCACATGCACACATTCTTATCCATATGCATACACATCCATATGCATGTCTTTAAATTAAGCATTTTATCATATTTTGATCCAATAATATGTGTATGTGTGTATGTTTGTGTGTGTATGTGTGTGTATGTATGTGTTTCTATGTGTATATGTATGTGTGAGCATGTGTGTGTATGTATGCATGTGTATGTGTGTGTATGTGTATGTGTGTGTGTTATGCATGTGTGTATATGTGTGTATTTGTATGTGT
>CM035409.1:69349903-69642403 GCA_020310875.1 Ceratopteris richardii
AAAATGACTTTCCAACTCTCACTAAAGAAGAACAACAATTACCAGAAGATACCAATTCAGAGGATGAAGAGAAGATTGACTTCAAGGCTTGGAAGTCATGAGGCAAGACCAAATTCAAGCAATTAGAAGACATACCAGAGTCTTCCAATCAAGCACTCAGGAGATCTCAAAGGGAAAGTAAAAGGCCCATAGGGTATGACTATGATACATCATTAGTCACCAAGTATTCTGTGTATATCACTAAAAACTCTATGATAGAAGAACCTTCTTCATTTTAAGAAGATAGTAAGAGGAAAGAATGGATAGAAGCCATGCAGGAAGAAAACCATACTTGGGTCTTGGTTCCCAAGAAGCCAAGCATGAAGAATAGGATCCTGGTGGATATATAAAATAAAAAAGAACTCAGATGGTTATATAAACAAGTACAAGGCAAGACTAGTGGCAAAGGGCTTTGCTCAAACCCATGGAGTGGACTATGAAGAAACCTTTTCACCTGTGGCAAAAATGCCAGGGTTTTGGTAAGTATTGCTGCTTCTAAAAATTGGATTCTATATCAATTAGTTGTCAAAAATGCATTCTTAAATGGATGGATATCAAAAGATGTATATGGCACAACCACCACGATTTGAAGATAAAGATAAATCAAGTTTTGTATGCAAGCTAAGGAAGGCACTCTATGGCCTAAAGCAAGCTCCTAGAGCTTGGAACCATAGACTTGTTACTTATTTGAAGGATCAAAATTTTGTGGATAGCAAGGCAAATTCTTTTTTATTTATAAAGAAGAACAACTCAAAAGTTATCTACTTATGTGTCTATGTAGATGACATTATCATTATAGGGAATGATGCTAATGGCATCAAGCAGGTTAAGAATCAACTAATGGAAGAATTTAAAATCAGTGATCTTGGTTTGTTAACATACTTTCTTGGCTTAGAGCTTGTGTACATAGATTCTGGTATATTTATTACTCAGAGAAATTATATACATGATATGTCATAAAATTCAAGATGGAGAATACCAAAAACAAGTACACCCATGGGACTCAACCATAAGCTTAGTTCTCATGAAGGAGAACATCTTGAGGATGTTACAGGTTATCAAAAGCTTGTAGGGAGCCTCAACTATGCTACCCTAACAAGAGTAGACATTGCTTATGGAGTAAGTACATTGATTCCGTTTATGCATGCATCAAGGAAGCCTCACATGGAAGCTACCAAAAGGGTGCTTAAGTATCTAGATGATATAATGAATGAAGGGTTGTTTTATCCCTTCACTTCCGACTTAGACATAAAGATGTATTCTAATGCAAATTGGGCTGGCTCCAAGGATGATAGGAGAAGCACTTCAGGGTATCTACCCTTTGCACGTTCAAAGCTTATATCATGGTCACTTAAGAAGCAATAAATTGTCGCCTTATCATCTACAGAAGCATAATATAGAGATTTGGCAAATGCAAATCAAGAAGTTATGTGTCTCAAGCAACTCTATGCAGATTTGGGACTACACTCTTACACTCTAATAATCTTTGGAGACAACACTAGTTCACTTCATTTGGCTACTAATCATGTATACCATGCAAGGACTAAGCACATTGAAGTGCACTATCATTATGTAAGGGAGAAATTGTTTAGCAAGTATATTCAACTATCCTATGTATCAACTCATTTACAATGTGCATATATACTCACAAAGTCTTTGGATGGAACCAAGATGAACATATTCAAATTGATGACTGGTTTACAGGAAATCAAGGAAGAATGAAGAACAAGCATGTTAGCTGCAAGAGGGGGAGTTGTTGGTCCAATAGAAACCAAGCCCCCATACTTGGTTTATAGGTACAACTCATATAAGACTCTATATGATCAATCTCTTGTAAAAGTCCTTCACATTTACCTTTTTAAAAGTGTTCTACAACCACATGGAGTTAGGAAGCTTTAAATCATAGTTCATTTGGTAATTGATTTATGAGAGACTATATCCTATACTTTAGGATTCACTTTTAGGTATATCTTTTGAATTTGAATTCAAACATTGGCTCCAAACACAACTATAAAAAGAGGATCAAAGGACCCACAGGATATCTTGACTCCATGAGATCATTGTAAAGGGGATCTATTGTGAATTGAGAGATTATCTCATAGCTCATTCACCTCTTACACATTGAGCAATATATGATTGCCAATGACATTGTATTTGTATAGGATATAATACATATACTATCATTGCATTCTCATTTCACTTCTCTGCTATGACTACATCCAAATAGTGACTTTCTAAGAGCTTTTTCTCAGTGTATGATTAATCATTTTTCATTATTTAAAGCATGGTAGATTCACCATATTATCTATTATATGATCTCTAGCTCGTGAGATATTAACACATCTTTACTCTCTAGTCTGTTGTTTGATGCACCCTAAAAATGTTGGGAAGGTTTTGAGAATTATTGAACATCATTCTCAGTTTTGAGTCCATCATTTGTTATGAAATCACTCATGATTAGTAGTTATCTAAGCTAATTAGAGTTTCCCAAAAGGAATTAAGCTAATTGTTGTTGTGCTCAGAGCACTGTTCAAAACATTGAGCAGGTGTGGAGACAAGAATAGCAAGTTTTTAATCTTGGATCATCTTCCTACCTATCTTTTTTGATCCATTGATTATTGGATCATGTTGCATGCAACATAGGTGATTCTTTATGATCATTAGCATGCTAAAGAGGCCCACTACACTCTCCAACAATCATACTTGGCATGTGTGAAGCAAGATCAAGCAATACCACTTCATCTCTAAAGACTATCCACCATCTCCTCCAACATGCATGTGCATGTGAATGCACATGTGCATGTGGATGTGCATGTGCATGTTTATATATATGTGTATGTGTATGTGTATCTGTATGTATGTGCATATGTATGTGCATGTGTTTGTATCTGTGTGTATGTGCATGCATGTGCATATTTGTGTATATGTATGTGCGTGTATGTGTATGTACATGTGCATGTGCATGTGTACATGTATGTGTACATGTATGTGTACATGTATGTGTATATGTATGTGTATAAGTATGTGTGTATGTGTGTGTATGTGTATGTGCATGTGCATGTGTATGTGTTTATGTGTGTATGTGTGTGTATCTGTGTGCATGTGTATGTGCATGTGTGAGCATGCATGTGCATGTATATGTGTGTATGTGCATGTGAAAATATGAACGTTGGTTTGCTCTTCAATCAAATGCATGTAAACTGATGATTGAAGAGCGATGCAATAGAGAGAGATTGAGAGAGAGAGAGAGAGAGAAACCAAAAAAGACAGAGAGTGTGTGTGAGAGAGAGAAACTAAGAGAAAGAGAGAGATAAAGAGAGAGAGAGAGTTTGTATGCATCTTGTAGGTATGAATGTTGGTTCTCTCTTCAATCAAATGCATGTAAAATAATGATTGAAGAGTGATGCACTTTTTTTTGTTATGACCAAATGTAAGTGTCACATAAGCAATGCTTCAGAGTTGTCTAACCAATGATAAATTGTATATCTATGTGGCTTTCTATATGTGATGCATAAGCATCACACATGTGATGTTAGTTAGCATCACATATATGACACTCTGGTTGCATCACATATGCGATGGCAATGCATGAGCGATGATTTTTAAACATTATTGAGGCCCTCATACTAAACCTTGTTATTGGCCTTGATTATGCAACGGTGTGTACCCAATGCTATATACAATGGAATGCACAATGAGGAAGCGGCAAAATTGTGTCACATTAACTGTCTCTATAGAGGGGTTACTTCTTCATGCATCCTCAAGCTAATGCCCATGATGAGAGTACTAACAAGATCTTATGTATGGTTCTCGCAAAACTCGTGAATAAAAAGCACTCTAATTGGGACAAACAATTGCATCATGCAATTTGTTCCTACAAATTTGTATATAAAATAGTGCTAAGAATGACACCATTCAATATGGTGTATGGATAGAATGCTATATTACCTACGTAATTTCTCATTCCTAGATCAAGAATTGCAGACACTTATGACTAGACTAGTCATGAGTTATTAAGCCATTGGGGATTGTGCTCGTTGCTGGACTTACCCAACACCTTAGGGCATGAGCTAACGACAGTGGATCTTGAACCCTTTATAGATGAAATGATGGCAAGACTTCAAAATGCTAAAGATCCAAAGGTTGAGGAATTAAGAATTAGAAAAGAAGCAAAACGGATGTATAATGAAGGAGTTATAAAAATTTTGGTGTTTTAGCCCTCTAACATCATTGGATAGAAAGGAAATCATGCTAAAACGAAACGGATACATGACACCATCCGATACAAGGAATTGACACCATCGGCTAGTGGATACATGACACAATCATGGGTGCTCTAGTTCACATCGTGAGGGGTGTTCTAGGTGACACCATCCTG
This sequence comes from Ceratopteris richardii, assembly GCA_020310875.1. Taxonomy (NCBI): domain Eukaryota; kingdom Viridiplantae; phylum Streptophyta; class Polypodiopsida; order Polypodiales; family Pteridaceae; genus Ceratopteris; species Ceratopteris richardii. The sequence continues at coordinate 69,354,321 of CM035409.1, forward strand.
AAGGAGCTTTGGGTGATACATCATGGATGCAAGGAAGTGACAGTATCGTATAGAGGCTATCACGTTGATGTTCTTTGACTACTATACTTGGCACCATTCCATCCCCGTCTACGTATGTCATTGATTGCAACTAGGTTGAGTCCTACTCTTCCCCGATTGATTATTTATAAGTGTGTGAGTGCCCCCTATGCTATGAGTTGATAGTAGGCATGCATTCTCTCATACCAAGCATGTGGTGTTTGAATTAATCCATGTAGTGCCTTTTTTGAACTATACACTTTTTTTCTTTTTTTTTTTTAATAAAGTCCATGAGGTTAAAGAACATAACCTTCTTCATGAAACTCCCATTAGGCCACACTACAAGCACCATATGAATGGGGTAGTCGTATTAGTAAAACTTGTGCATCTTGGGGGCCACATGATCATGATCCCATCAAGTTTTATCCATACCTCATGATGGAGAGAATGCTATGGATGCTGAGGAATGGCAATGGAGACTTGCATCTCTTAGCTTGTCGAGGTGACATATTAGAGGAATATTGGGATCAGCTTGAAAGTGAATATTTCTCATAGGTCAAACAACAAAGGAGGACCATTGAATCTCGATTATGAGGCATATGAACATGATATCTAGGTAGCAAAGGCATGGCGAAATTTTTCTACACGTTCATAAATCGTGTAGAGGAAGTTGAAGGCTACCAAAAGGGTCTACAGACATGCCTTTGGAGTTAGAAGAGAAAAGAAAGAATACTCATTGGGAGGCACTGATGGGACAGCAATCAATGATTTAGTAGATTTTATTTTTCAACCATGTATTATAGAAAATATGATTCTTATTCTAGCAGACATGTATTACTATAGGCATGTATTAAACGCATACATGAATTTCATTTAGCAAAAATGTATTGTTGTAGACATTTATTATTATTGACAAGATTTTTGTTTTCATAGAGAGTTATTAATGCACACATATTATTGTAGACATGATTTTTATTTCAATGTACTTTGGAAGGCATGTATTACTTGATACATTATCTGTATATATGTGCAAAACCTATGCACATGTATTTCATAAGATGTGCAGGTGAACTATCGAAATATATGTGCTAAACCTACACACACAACCTCTGGCAACATTGTTTTTCTCTTTGTTATTTCAAGCATGCATCTATGAATGCATCCACCAATGCATAATACATCTACTAGTGTTCTTGGATGTTCCTACCATTGTTCTTCAAATATGTCTATCCACTCGGATATGATGGTGCTCATAATGCTACAAATGAAGCTATTGACTAGTTTCAATCAACAAGTCTTCTAAACCTTAAATTAACGATGAATGTCAGAGGACCAATTAAAAACTCTTACATTCTAGTAAATCCTATAAAGACACTTGTTTTTGTCTCATGTATGTATGATCTAATGGAAAATTCTACATGTCTTTACAAAAGTATTTCTTTTTAGGTGAGGCAATAGCATTGACACACATCAGTTGTGGTTGTCAATGCCAACATGAATATCTACGGCCCATGTTTATCCAAAAGATAGTACTTAGAAGTTTCATGATGATTGTCAACCTTCAATTTTACCAAAACTTTGTAAGAGTTCTTTACCATCATCTTTCCTTACTTCCCTCTCCTCCTTACTCTTCCAATCTAGATAAATCAAATGTTCAAAGGCTCTTATAAAAAGTGTAGAAACTTCATATCTCAAAATTTTTAAGTAACTTAGAGATTTTGATAGCACACAAACCTACCAAATCCCCAAAAATGACTATGTCAACTAGACATTAGAAGCTCAAGATAAGGCTTTAAAAAGGTTTTAGTTATGATTCTTCATGCACTTGTGTAGAGTTTTGCAAGAAGGATCTACAAGATCAAGCTTTGTCTTGCTAATGCAAAACTTTGCACAAAAACAAAAAAAGAAAAACTTTTCTTTTTCTCTATTCCACTCCTCTTTCATACATGCCTCAAACAATGAGGCAAAAAAAGCTAGAAATCCAAAAACAAAAATTTAAAAATTATAGATTTCTAAAAAAAAAAAAAAAAAAATTCAATTTTCAACTGTCAAATTAAGGCACATGGTAGTCAGACTAGGGTTTTTTAATGGGTTTAAACTCAATGTTGAATTTGATTTTACCAGATTCAACATGCCGTTGAATATTAAGCAAAAGAAAAGATTCTAACGACCAAATCGGGTGTATGTCAACATCTCAACTTTCCCAATTAATGAGATGATACTTTCTCAAGAACTTGAGGGACATTTATCAAGATATCAAATCAGCCAATACAAGAAGCATCTATAAAAGGGTGGCACACAAAGACAAATAGGGAATGTAGATACACATATGCACAGAGAGTGATCACATTTGAAGAGTTATCTCCATGTTTGTGGGTGGAAAAGAAGATCACTTCCCAATTATAATAGCTTGAAGAGTGGTGTGGAGTTAGTAAGGCCCCTTTCTCTTCTCTCCATTATCTTCCTCCATTCTAGTGGTGGAGATCTACGTGGTGATGCTTGTTGTTTCTACTCTTCACCAAGCTTGATTTGCATTATGGAAGGTGATTTCTCCCTTCCTTTAGAAAGCCTAGCGTTATCTATGACGTAATAATGGGCACACACTTCAATATTTTCCACATAAAAATATCTACGAATTATTTGGAACATTAGCATATGAGGCTAAGGAGTGTAGCTACCTCTAAGGTGCTCATTGTGGTGGCACAAGAGACAATTGGGTAAACTCCTTTAGTCCATGGCAACCTCAACCACCTATAGTGAGTGCATATGGGAATTCTATGCATACATCTTTCGTAGACTCAACATATGGTAAACATGCATCATGGCCTCGAAACAATCATCCTTTGATGTGTTATCGGTGTGACAAATATATGTGAATGAGCATAAATTCCATCAATAAGAAGGATCTCCAACATGTCAAAATGTTATAGATCCTCAAGGCCAACACACCAGAGATGGTATGAAGCATTGTATGGCACCAAACCACATGAAGAATGAGACATGTAAAACACTTCACACATGGATTGTCTCATCTAGGTCAAATTTGATGGTAACTAGCTTAAAGGTAGTGAATGGGAACTATGATCAAAGAAGTTCTTAAGAGTCTATGAGCCTCAACTTGTGAGACCCATAATCGAAACATCACATAAACACATTAAAGAGTTTTGGAACAACCAATGAAGACTAAGTCACTTGGATCACTCTTTAATGTTGAAGCATATAAGTAGATTGAGGTGAATTCGGTTGCAACAACAAAAGGGAAAGAAAAAATATTCGCAACTCTATCCATCATCAACATCTTAAAGTACACCTACCAAAGGTCAGTTTCTATGAGCTTTTGAAAGAAGATGAAAAAATGGTAAGTGAATTGCTACAATTAGTACACTCAAATCAAGAGATTGTCAACCAATAGATGGATTGTTTATGAAATTTTCTCTAGTTCCTTTAGTAGATTATGAGGGATCCAAACTCACAATAAATATGAAACGTGAAAATTTTCCAAGAATGATAGTTAATGGTGGATCTAGACTTAACTTGATGCCGAGTTGTACTGTGAAGCATGTGATATTGGCACCTACTAGATCAGCTCCTTTCATTGTTACATTTGTAGACCAACATGGAGTTAAACCAATTATTTAAATATGAATATAGAAGGTATATATAACTCCTGACTATTATTGAGAGAATGAGGAGAGTGATGAACTTGATTGGATGTATCAATATGCATGAAATCCACCTATGTAAGAAAATACAAGTGGAGAATTACATGTCTTACCTATCAACATCAAGTCCACACTCCACTCCTATGTTCTCTAACTTGAACATCAAATATGAAAGAGAAAAAATTACAAGTAAAAGGGATAATAATTTGTTTTCATGCTTGCTTTAATACTGCCATTGTAACAATGAGTACTTCCATGTTCTCGTCTTCACATCTCCATGTGGCCAAGTTGCTTCTTATGGATGAAGTGTAGGAAAACCAATAACCATTTCAAGTAAATCAAACTATTGAATTTCAAATGACCAAAATGAGGATGACATAACTCTATTTTAGCCATAGAAGAAGTATGAGTAAGCAACACATTTGAGGAAAATCTATTAATATATATATCCAAGCGCTACAAACCATGGCATAATGACCTTGATATCACAATAACTTCACTTTAGTCGGAGAAGGCATAGTCATTGTACTTGAAAAATAACTTGGTCTGCATAGTTTGTGGGTCCCTTGTCAACATCTGCCACTATGTTCCATAGATTCCTTCGAACAAGAACATGATTCATTATGTAAGAACACATTAGATAGTTGGTCCCATCAAGCTTTTCTTTAGCTTGAAGCATATCAAACAAGTAATTTTTTCTTTCATTTCCACCAAAGATCTCAAAAGAAGCAAGATATGAACTTCAACAAAGCTGAAATGCAAGCCAAAATGCAAGATATAATATTTAGCCTTGATGGAAATTCTGACTGCACAAGGCTTTTAAAGTCAAGTAAAACATGAGCGCACCTGGTGGAAATGTTCTCCCGGTGTGAAACCTTGTACTTCTATGCTAGGAAGTTGATTTGCACTATTAAAAGTGCATACGACAGTAGATGTGAAAAACAATTAGTTGAGTGAGAAGGAGTTGAAGTGATCTCGTGCCACTATTGGGTGTGTGAGAGAGTGAGAAAGTCTAAATAAAAGTACACACAAGAGAAAAGAAGGAGATCAACACATGAATAAATGTGATGTCTATAAGAGCTCTCTATTGATAGATGATGGTCAATGATCATTTGTATGAGAATGAGTGGTGTGAGCTATAAGTGAATCCCTAAGTACTATGTACCACCACATGGGAAAAAGTCTCTAGCCAAATCTAGAGAAAAAGTGACTATCTATAGGTAAATGGTTCACATCAAAGCTACTTGAGAGACACAGAAGTACAACATTTGTGTATGCATATGTGTGTATGTATTTTTGTGTGTGTGCATGTGTTTGTATGTATGCATGTGTGTTACATGTGTATGTATGCATGTGATTGTGTGTGTGTATATATGTATGTATGTGTATATTTTTATGTGTGTATGTATGTGTGTGTATGTATGTATGTATGTATGTATGTATGTATGTATGTATGTATGTATGTATGTATGTGTGTATGTATGTATGTATGTATGTATGTATGTATGTATGTATGTATGTATGTATGTATGTATGTATGTATGTATGTATGTTTGGAACATCAAGCTTACACTATGCTTGAGGTGGATTTGATCTACATCAAAAACTATCGCTTGGATTACATCGAAGGAATATCCGTTGGAGAGTTCTTTTACTTATACTCACTTATTCTATTTTTTTGAAAAGATTTTTCATGGATATTTTACCATTGTAAAAGCCTTGAGCTTTACATGTAAAAGTAGAAAGAGAGAGCTCAAATTCCACGAATTTGTGGTAGTCAAGTTGCAATCAATCAAGCAATCAATCACCTACAAGTAGATCAAACTAGATCTTCACTTTCCCTAGATCGTAGGAAAGTGAATTGATTCCCTCCAAAAACTCTTACTGCCTTCATTTGAAGTCAAAATCCACTTGTAGAAGTCGTGGAGCACTTGACAAGTCTATATAAAGACTTAAAAATAGTTGTACATTACATGGAAGCAATATACATACACTTGTGACCATCATTGTCTTGCTCATTCTTTTTTTTTGCATCATCTTCTTTGCCAAGAGTAAGCTTGTAGAGGCTGCTACTCCCTCTACAGACTCAGTAGATTGGGAGAAATATTAGTTTTGTTCTCTTGGGTTCAATCTCTGTGTATTCCTGAAAAATAGGAAATACCATAGTTGAGTGTCTAGTTCATTCCAAAAGCATATTTTGCTTATTTCTTGTACTCTTGTGCATTATATACACTCAACCCTATGTGAATCACTCCCATAGAAGTATTGTTTCTAATTGTAATCACTTTGGTCACTATGAGCATTTGAAGTTCATTGTCTCTTCCAAAGATAGTAAGTTTTTTTGAGTTACTCGATGTGCAAACCTATCTATTTTGTATCGACTCTTTCTCCTTAATGCTCCAAAGTACATAATGCATTTTATTGTACTTATTGCATGCCTATAAGGTCTATTTGAGTCTCCATAAGCGCAAGGGCTAGCCTTGTGCCGGTTGGCTAGACCAAACTTCGTCGCCTCGCAACTCACTTTTCTACCTCCTACAAGCTTCTCCAAGTTCTTTCATGTATGTATGTATGTATGTATGTATGTATGTATGTATGTATGTATGTATGTATGTATGTATGTATGTATGTATGTATGTATGTATGTATGTATGTATGTATGTATGTATGTATGTATGTATGTATGTATGTATGTATGTATGTATGTATGTATGTATGTATGTATGTATGTATGTATGTATGTATGTATGTACATATGTATGTATGTACATATGTATGTATGTACATATGTATGTATGTACATATGTATGTATGTACATATGTATGTATGTACATATGTATGTATGTATGTATGTATGTATGTATGTATGTATGTATGTATGTATGTATTATGTATGTATGTGTGTGTATATATGTGTGCATGTATGTGTGTATATATGCATGTCTGTATGTAAGTGTGTGTATGTGTGTATGTGTGTATGTGTGTGTGTGTTTGTGAGCATGTAAGTATGTGTGTATATGTTTGTATGTGTGTATGTGTGTATGTGTGTATGTAATTATGTGTTTGTATATGTCTGTATGTATGTGTGTATGTATATGTGTATGCATGTGTGTATATATGTGTGTATGTAAGTATGTGTTTGTATATTTGTGCATGTGTGTATGTGTGTATGTGTGTATGTAAGTATATGTGTTCTTGGCTTGTGCAAAGATAAGAGCTTGCATGTGCATGATCCAAGTGGAAGCACGTGAATTTATTAAAACAAAGAACATGTTATGAGAAGAAGAAAGCCTCATTTCAAAAGGTTGGTGATTCTACAAGTGGAAGGAGGCACATCTTCAAAAATATGGTGGTGTTGTGAGAAGGAGCACACAATAAATTGTCTTGTTGATAAATGAGAACAAGACCATCTCTTGGGTAATATCTAAGAAGGGAGAAGGAAAAAGACTTTGTGAATCCATAGAAGGCAGCTTGGGGGAGGTAGCTAAGAAACAAGGCATGGTAGTCAAGAAGAGAGGAAAGTGAATTTGTACAAAGGGATTCCCATCAACTTTTTCTTTTGTACCTATGGAGTGGAATATTTTCCATCTCTATCATTGTTGCAATAGTAAGAAACTTGCTTGGTGTGCAACAAGAGTACAAAAAAGAGGCAATTGAAATCCTTGTTGGTCATTATTTGGGGGATCTTTTTCCTCATTCTTCTTGGAGAGTTGTAGATGGAATATGAAGAGAGCTCTATATAGAGAGAACTAACAATCCAAGGCATCTATCGATGTTGTTTTCTTCTTTTTAGTCATCTAAAGAGAAAGTAAAGGATAGAGGAGGACTGAAAAACAGACATACATAGGGAATTATGAAACTAGGATTATGGAAGCACCTACCAGAGAGATGACTCTCCTCCCGAAAAACAACTTGTAGGGGTTTTGGAAGAGATAAGCAATTTCAAATAGACAAATTCTCACCTCATCCAAAGAAACAAAGTTGGATACGTAAACACACAGACACAGACACATACAAAGAGAGAGAGAGAGAGAGAGAAAGGGATTTCGTAGTATCGTGAAGAGAGATGTGAGGATATTTTGTATGGATCCATCTTATTTTCCCTATGAAATGACTAGCACAGATGGGCATTTGTTCTTGCTCTCATATTGTTTCACAATGAATGTTCAATATTGAGAGAGGTGTTGACGAGGATTGCATTGCTATGAAGTGCTAATTGTTTTGGTGAAAGAAAAACAACAATTGAGCCATACGGTAAGGCTGTTCTTAGAGCCAGAGGGGTTTGACATCATCATTAAGGATGAAAGTGTAAGTTGAAGCAGTAGCATGTGATGGAGGAAATGAGGCAACATCTATTGTACGAGTTGTAATGGGAGATATGCTCTCTTTTCCATTTCTGAAGGAGAAGCATATCGGAGAGTTGATGAAGGAATAATAGATGAGTGAATAGTATTTTTAGTCTAATCTATCAGGGAATTTAAAAAAAAAAGTGCTGGAAAAAGTGTAATTTCCTCTTCGATTCTGTGAAAGAAGGGGATGGAAAGTAGCCCCCTCACAAGAAAAGATTGATTGACAGCCAAAACATAAGTAAATGAGGTTTTTTGAGAGCTTTTTTCTCTTTGATTGCATGTCATATGATCAGAATATATGGTTAAACTTTTTCTTGATCATAATTAATTAATTAATTACATCACTTACGTGTTTGAAAATCTAAAGAGTATCATCATCAATGGTTGCCATAACCTGGCTTATTTTCTGTCAAGCTTGAAAATTTGATTGGGAATTCTGATTCAACTCCTGGATGTTCCATATATGTTTATGTTTCGGAAGAAAATAACGAGAGAAAGACAAGAAGAATTTTTATGTGTGAATAGTCTACTTTCATCATTTTGGAATATCTTTTCTTTCAAAGCTAGTATTGTCTGCGTAGTTTGAATCTCTGTTAAATGTTTATGGGAGCATACCCATCGAAGACACATGCAGTTTAATATCTGAATGTAATTGAGAGAGAGAGAGAGAAAGAAACTACTAAAGAAAATGATTCTTGTTGTGTGTGCTAAGAATGAGAGAGAAAAAGAGAATTTGATGAATTTTTGCATGCATACGTATTTGTAGATATGTATGTTTGTGTATATGTTGTGTGTGCTTATGTATGATGCAAAATAAATGTATGGATGATGCAAAGCCTTGGCAAGGAGTGAAGAAGAATATTGATTGCAAGATATTGTGCAAAAGTTTCTGCATAAAGAGAGAGATGAGAGGGAATACGTATGAGAGAGAGAGAGAAAAGAAGTTGAGAATCATTGCTATGAATGTGTGTAGTTTGTGTGCACAACAATGTATGTGTGTATGAATATTATCCAACGTGTGTGTGTGTGTTTGGTATCAAAAGAGAGGATATCATTTTGACAAGAACTATTAATTTATAGATTTATAGTTGAATTTTGATCTTATTAGGCAGTGAGATGCTTAAGACTCTACCATGAAGCTCCAAAAAGGTAGGAAGCTTTGGAACAAGGGTTTTTTATAAGGCAATTAGATGTTGATTCTTGGAACCTCCAAAAAGCTAGGAAGCTTTGGAACAAAGGTTTCTATTTGTGGAAGCACATTTGGAATCAAGACACACGCCAATGGATTAGATATGAAAGCATTGACTCCTCTAGGAGAGTGGACTATGAAGAATGGTGCCAGTTGCGGAGCAAATTCAATGCTTGGGAGTGTTGGAGGACTCGCTTCCTTATTAGGCATGACTTCCCTCGCCTTGAGGGTCTAAGGTGGCACAATGGCAACATTCTTGATAAAATTTGAAGATTCAAGAAGTATGTGGACTTTCATGTCATGCTTAATTGGAGGTGATGTCTAAATTGGTCAAGTCTTAGGTGGTATTTTGAGTTCCAATCTGTTTGGCATCCCTTCATCGAGATAAAAAAAGCATCTCTTATGTGGAAAATCCTCCACCAAGGAATTCGGACCAATGTAAAAGCTAACAAATTTTGGAGAGCCCCTCCTTAATGTAAGTGGTGCCTACATGGCAATGGGGAATTCAGACACCTCTTCTTTTCACGCCCCAAGTCAATGTTAGTTTGGCGGGCTCTTGGAGAATCATGTTGCTACAGGGACAAATCAATTAGAGGCAAGCGTTATGAAATGATCGACTATTCCTCAGCATTGTGGAATGCTACAAGAGGCAAGGCCCTTTGGAAGATCTGGAAAGAGGAGGTGTGCTGCCAATTTTGCTAGCACTCCTAAAGAATGGTCGATCAAAAAATCTCTTTTTCTTTTAGGCAAATAGATTTCCAATTGTAAGAAGTCCCTACCTTTTAGACATCATACAGTGTTTTTCCTCAAGAGCAACAAGATTAAAATCAAGTGGGCCCCCATGAGAGGGACAAAAGGGTTATTAACCTTCTTTGTAATGTTTTCTAGCAATTTCTTAAGCAACCCTTACTTTGTGGGATTTAGGGGTCCCATGAATGTTAAGCCCATTCACATGTAAAATTCTTCTTTCTATTAATTAAAGCTTGGGAGAGTAGCATATTGTCGATCTTCCTTATAAAAAAGAAGAGATACTTACAGAGAGTAGCATGAAGTAAGTAGAGAGAATAAAAGTTGTCTTTCCGAGAGATTAGAACTTATGCATTCTCTTAACATAAATAAATAAATAAATGAAGCAGGGAGAATAACAGTTGGCGTGCACTCACCTGTTTATGTGGGTGCAAGAGACAGAGAGAGAGAGAGAGAGAGAGCCCCGAAAAGAAAGAGAAAAGGAATTTCGCGCATGTGCATTCGCGTGAGAAAAGTGTGTGAGAGAGAGAGAGAGAGAACTGTTGTGTTTTGGGTATGCGTGTGAGAGAGAAGGTGAGATGAGAGGTAATGTGAGCATGTGATTGAAAGAGTAAAAGAGAATTGTGTTTTGTATATATTTCAAAGGAGATAAACGTTTTTGAATGTCAAAGACCGAGGTGAGACTTGCATTTTCTTGTGTAAATGTGTGTCGAAAAGAGAGAGGGAGAATAGACATTGTGTGCAACAGAATGTGTCTTAGGTGAGTGCAAGCGTGTTTGTACAAGCATTTGCGAGGGTATACATGTAATCAAGTGAGTCGGCATAGCTAAGTGAGCAAGTGAGAGAAAAATAGTCGAATTAGGTGACTGTGAAACACATACAAAATCAAGTTGCACTCGAGCAAAATTTAGGCACTAAAATTTGTTTCCGTTCTTCTTAGTTGACCCTTTTAGGAGATTTTCCGAAAGGGGTTCTTCTCCAAAGCTCCCTAATATTCTGATAGTCGTAGTATGGTCCTTTTAGTGATTTTCCAAAAGGGGTTCTTCTCCAATACTCCCAAATCTTATAATAGTTTTAGTACATGGTTTCTTCAATAATTTTCCAAAAGGGGTTCTTCTCCCAAGTGTTGTTATCATTTTAGTATGCTTTTTCAACAAACTCTAAGCTCAGTCTAAGTCGAGGCACCAAGATGGTGCATACTTTTGAGAGGGTCTTGATCACTATGGGTTTTACTACAGTGTTTTTAAGAGCTATTGTCCATCATCTTTACCTACTTTCCTCTCCTCCTCATTATATCAAAGTCTCACTACAACATATCAAGGGAATACCGACGGTCAGTGTACCAACGGGCAGCTGTCGGCGTCGGTATACCCCTCGGCAAATTTGGGAAAGCTGCATTGCCTCGAAATCACAGCTACGTTACCTCGGAATCACGGCGTCGGTATACGTGTCGGTATAAGCGTCGGTATATGCGTCGGTATTTTGCTGGAAATATCGACGCTTATACCGATGCTCTCTTTTTAACTGGACCCGAACCCGAAATTCGTCATTCTGCTCGTTTTGAATGTAGAACTTCTGCTTTCGGGTTTGCGCGCGAACAGCAGAACTCTGTTTGTTATCCTCTCTCTCTCTCTCCCTCTCTCCCTCCCTTCCCTCTCTCTCTCTTTCTCCCTCTCTCTCTCTCTCCCTCCCTCTCTCTCCCTCCCTCTCTCTCACTATCTCTCTCTCTCCCTCTCTCTCTCTCCCTCTCTCTCTCTCTCCCTCTCTCTCACTCTCTCTCCGTCTCTCTCCCTCTTTCTCTCTCCCTCTTTCTCTCTCCCTCTTTCTCTCTCCCTCTCTCTTTCTCTCTCCCTCTCTCTCTCTCTTTTTTCTTTTTCTATGTTTTTTCTTTACTAATATGTTCTTTGTTTGGTTTTGCAATAGATTTTGGGATCAAATCTTTGGAAATTCGACGAAGAAGAACTTCAAGTGGATTTTGACGATCGTGTCAAACAATTCTCTCTTTCTCTCTCTTTCCCTCTCCTTCCCTCTCTCTCTCTCTAAACACACCTCTATTTTTATAGATCTGACGCTTTGGTAAGTAGATCGCACATATTGTATCACTCTGTTTTCTTTCTTTATGTTTTTGCTTTTCTAATATCTTCTCTCTTTAGTTCTGCAACAGATTTTTGGGATCAAATCTTTGGAAATTCAACAAAGGAGAATTTCAAGTGGATTTTGACAACTTTGATTCAAAAAATACATAAATGTAAGTAAAACATATATCACTCTTTTATCTTTCTTTATATTTTTGTTTTCTAATATCTTCTCTCTTTATTTTTGTTTGAGAGAGAGAGCGAGACAGAGAAAGAGAGGGATACATGCATATGCATGCATGCATATGCATGCATACATGCATGCATATGCATGCATGAATATGCATACATGCATATGCATACATGCATGCATGCATATGCATACATGCATGCATATGCATACATGCATGCATATGCATGCATGCATGAGGGATATGCATATGCATACATGCATGCATATGCATACATGCATGCATATGCATACATGCATACATGCATGCATACATGCATGCATGCATATGCATACATGCATACATGCATACATGCATACATGCATATGGATACATACATATGCATACATGCATGCATGCATATGCATACATACATTAATGCATATGTATACATGAATGCATATGCATATGCATACATACATACATGCATACATACATGCATACATGCATACACGCATACATATGCATATACATACAAACATGCATGCATGAGGGGGAGAGAGAGAGAGAGAGAGAGAGAGAGAGGGATACATGCATATGCATGCATGCATATGCATACATGCATGCATGCATATGCATACATGAATGCATATGCATACATGCATGCATATGCATGCATGCATATGCATGCATGCATGCATGAGGGATATGCATATGCATACATGCATGCATATGCATACATGCATGCATGCATATGCATACATGCATGCATGCATATGCATACATACATACATGCATGCATGTGCATGCATGCATATGCATACATACGTGAATGCATATGTATACATGAATGCATATGCATATTCATACATACATACATGCATACATGCATACATACATGCATACATGCATACATATGCATATACATACATACATGCATGCATGAGGGAGAGAGAGAGAGAGAGGGATACATGCATATGCATGCATGCATGCATGCATGAGGGATATGCATATGCATACATGCATGCATACATATGCATACATACATACATGCATACATGCATACATGCATGCATGCATATCGATCCATACATATGCATACATGCATGCATGCATATGCATACATGCATGCATGCATATGCATACATGCATGCATATGCATACATACATGAATGCATATGTATACATGAATGCATATGCATATGCATACATACATACATGCATACATGCATACATGCATACATGCATACATATGCATATACATACATACATGCATGCATGAGGGGGAGAGAGAGAGAGAGAGAGGGATACATGCATATGCATACATGCATGCATATGCATGCATGCATGAGGGATATGCATATGCATACATGCATGCATATGCATACATGCATGCATATGCATACATGCATGCATGCATATGCATACATACATACATGCATACATGCATACATGCATACATGCATGCATGCATATGGATACATACATATGCATACATGCATGCATGCATGCATATGCATACATACATGAATGCATATGTATACATGAATGCATATGCATATGCATACATACATACATGATACATACATATGCATACATGCATACATACATATGCATATGCATATGCATACATACATGATACATACATATGCATATGCATACATACATACATGATACATACATATGCATATGCATACATACATGAGGGATATGCATATGCATACATGCATGCATGCATATGCATACATACATACATGCATACATGCATCCATATGCATTCATGTATGTATGCATATGCATGCATGTATACATATGCATTCATGTATGTATACATATGCATTCATGTATGTATCCATATGCATTCATGTATATAGGCATGTACATGCATGTATACATATGTATTCATGTATGCATGCATGTATACATATGCATTCATGTATATGCACATGTAAGCAAGCAAGCATATACATACATGTATATGTACATGTATGTATACAAGCAAGCATATGCATACAAGCTTAAGCAAGCATATGCATACAAGCTTAAGCATGCATATGCATACAAGCAAGCATATGCATATGTATATGTATATACAAGCAAGCATATGCATATGTATATACAAACAAGCATATGTATATACAAACAAGCATATGCATTTGTATATGTATACATGTATGCATATGCATATGCATATGTATACATGAATGCATATGTATACAAGCTTAAGCATGCATATGCATACAAGCAAGCATATGCATACATGAATGCATATGCATACATGAATGCATATGCATACATGAATGCATATGTATACATGAATGCATATGTATACAAGCTTAATCATGCATATATATACATTGGATGAGATGAGATCTTCATATTGCATCAGATGGGATCTCCACGTACACCTTGGGGTGCACATGATCATGATGAATCGAAGATATATCATATCCGTAATGGAGCTCCAGTTATGGATGCGGCGGGGAAGTCAATGCGACAACGTATACAACAACTCTGCTCTATTGAATTTGGTCATTCAGTAATGCTAAAATGGGCCGAACAGGATAGGGACTCTAAAAATCATATCACACAATGCATATATGAAGAGTACCGGCCAGCACCTGGCAATCCTGTTGTGAGTTCCGATTGGATACAACATACAGCACGCGAGGTCATGTCGCATTGACGATCGGAAGCTCACGATGCTTTCAAAGCAGGCTTACCGAAGCCTGTATGGCTAGACGCCGAAGAATGGGAATCGATTCAGGATGAACATCAACATACTCCTGATCGGTATCGTCAACAAAGAGATGCGGCGGCCACACGGTTAGATACGGTTGGAACGACGCATTTAGGTAGCGGCGGATACGACAGTATGCGCTACCAATTTGTAAGTATGATGTTAATTATTGAAGTTGTTTGTGTTAAGTATATTATGTATATTCATCTAACATTTTGCATATTTACTATAGGAGTTGGCAGTGGGTCATCCTCCAACGCGAAATGAAGAATCGTATGGATATCGACATGGACTGACTGCAGTGTTACAAGACTTAGAGGGACGCGGTGCAATCGTCTCATGGGAGAATATTCTTGATTAGGTAAAGTTATATCTTGGTTTCGTGTTTGTAGTTGTTGTTTATAAATGTCATGTTAATTGGTCTTATTTTATACATATGTTTTGTTGCAGGATTGTAGGTGTAAATATTTTGATCAATGCCACAATTTTGTATCACACTCGCATACGACAATGATGAACCATAATTTTGTATTCGATTCCTATATGGAAGTGTTTTGTCACATTGCCACAATTTTGTATTACACTCCTATGTGGCAATGATGTACCATAATTTTGTATTCGATTCCTATATGTAAGTGCTTTGCCACACTTTTGTACATTTTTCATTTATGGAATATACGACTTTCTGTACATGAATCATTGTTCATTTTTGTTCATATAAGTTTATGTTTTGGTTGCCATTAGAGTACATAACACATGTACTCAGTTGGGCAGAGTGTATTGTCTTTTGCTAAACAACATTATGCTTTAGCAAAAGACAACACACTCTGTCCAAAAAAATTTGTGCAGGTATGGTCGTCGGTATACGCGTCGGTAGGTCCAGTATGGTCGTCGGTATATGCGCCGGTACACCCAACGGGACGTCGATATAGGCGTCGGTATAAGCGTCGGTATTTCCGATGTAAATACTGACATGTATACCGACGCTTATACCGGCGACTGTATCGGCACTTTGGTTCCGACGCCTACACCGACTACAACACTGACGTCGCGAAGAATTCACGCCCGTTCATTTGCCTCGGTAGCAACCTCGGTATACCCTCAATATGTTGTAGTGTCTCATAATCTCGTAGGGAAATGTTGAAATAGCATATCTCACAATATACAATGAATTTGGAGATTTTCAGTGCAGAGATGTAGTTAAAACATGCCAAGAACTTGAAAAGATCTCTTAAATCATGTCAACCGAAAAATCGGAGCTCAAGATATGGTTTTGATAGGTTTTCAATTATCCAAGTCCATGCATTTGCATGAAATTTTTTTAGGAGCCACTACTATATAAAATTATACCTTGTTATGGCAAAAGTCTGCAAAACAAAACCACTTATCCTCTTTCTCTCCACTCCTTGTCTGTACATGCCTCATATGAAAAAGAAAAAAAAAAGAAAAAGATTTTTTTTTTGGAAATGGAAAAGTAATATTTCAAAATAATTTTAAATGAGAAAAAATGGGGAAAGAATTGAAAAAATAATGAAAAATAATAATACACTTGGAAAATGATCGATTTGAAAAAACAAAAATCGATCGTTTTAGAATTGTAAAATTAAGGCAGTGGCCAGACAAACTAAGGATTCTTTACTACTTCAGATGCAATGGTGAAGTGAATTTTATCATAATCAACATTTAGCGAAAGATTCAAAAAAAAAGGGGGAAAGATTGGAATAGCCAAATGGGCATACCTCAATGTCTCAACTTCCCCAACCACCAAGATGATGGATTCTCAAGAACTCAAGGAACATGTTCCAAGCTATAAACGCAACCGATAGAGGGAGCATCTATAAAAAAAACTAGAGCACAAGAACACATAGGGGGGATACACATTTACATATGCCAAGCGTAAGTATATCATCTAGAGAACTACCCTCATGTTCATGGAGATCGTTTCCTAGTTGTTGTAGCTTGAGGAATGGCATGGAGTCAAGAAGGCCTCTTTCTCTTCTCTTCATTGTATGTGGTGATGCTTGTTGATACTTCTTTCTCGCAAGCGTGAGTTGCATTGGGAAAGTCTATTTTTTCCTTCCTTTTATTGGTTTGATCCACTCATATCTTTTCTCTCTGTTTCATCATTTTATATTCTCCTACAATACATTTTCTTCCCCATGCTTATCGTGTACTCAATGCACCTCTATTATACTTGTTATCAATCCATAGATCAATAACTAGTCACCTAGAAAGAAGGATTTCAAGTAGGGAAAGAACAATAATTACATTTTCTAATAGAGCTAACCAAAATTCAAGATCAACCATCAGGAATTCAGAAACTTGAATGAAAAAAGTTTGTACCAAACGTATGGATATCATTTATGTTCAATTCAGGGTGATATTGCTTACGACCAACATAGTGACAACCTTGGATCCTACCAAGGCCATCAAACTTTACATCCAATTCCATGTGACATGAATGAAAAAGTCTCCTTATGTATATTATTGATTATTTGATCAATGTTCCCAATGATAGATATGGTTCCCTATGGAAGGAGACCTTCTTGGTGAATAATCCAAACTTCAAGTGGATATTTGAAGAATCACCTCCTTACCTTCAAGGCCATCATAGTTATTGCCTAGTCACATGAAAAAGATAACACCAATAGTTCTTCCACATTAAGAGCCAATGCATTATCAGTAAGAATTGACTCAATTGTTATTGTATGCAATACAAGATATCTAAAATCATGATCTACCACTTAGGACTATGATGGGCTAATTTCACTCCCCCAAAACTCCATGCTTAAGGATTACTTCCTAATCCTCCCTTTGAGGTTGTAGTTCAACCATCTCTTTCTTATCACTTTATAACATTCTTCCCCCCTTGGTTAATTATTTTCCTTAATGATTAGCACTTGTATCCCTCTAGCCTCAGTGGCCCACACTTGAATTCCCTAGGTCCCAAGGGCTTTACACTTCCTAGCTAGGCCACTACATCAATATTTAGAAATTTCATTTCGAGATATTTCTAATGGTACCCTACAAATCTCAATTTGACTTAGGAATTGGGAGATCCACTCCAATCTTTTGTTGGGTAGACTTTTGAATACAAGGCATCTTTGTACTTTTTCCAATACTAGATCACTCATGTGCCATTTTTAAAGGCCTTTAGCTGCCCACTACTTTTTGGAATTTCTCCACTTTTCCCAAGCCTACTTCCTAGGCTTTGATGCTAATGTTATATGCAAGACATGGGATTTGAGCTTGTGACCTACCCTCTATGAGTTTGATGGGCTAAACACATGCCCCAAAAGCCATGGTTGGGGATTAATTTCTAATCCTACCTCTTAGGGTGTGGCTCATTTGTCCCCTGGCTATCACTTTATGATATCTACCCTCTATTATCTACTCCGAAAAATAAGGATCTAATATGAAACATACATATTAAAAGTGATTAGATATTCACAAAATACTATTCAAAATATATATACCAAATATCACCATCAAGATGCTCTTGAAGTTACTAAACATGTCAGAAGTTTTCCTTTATAAAGCTATGAATATGATAACTCACTAGTCACCAAGTATTCTATATAGATGACTCAAGACATGAACCTTGAAGAACCCTCATCATATGACAAACCCAAAAAGAATCCAAAGTGGAGGCATGCCATAAAGGAAGAGATTGAAGCATTGCATGAAAACAATACTAGGGACTTAGTTCATAAGACATCAAGCATGAAGGTCATTAGATCTAGATGGATTTACAAGGTTAAAAAGCATTTTGAATGGAACCATAAAGAAGATTCAAGGCTAGGTTAAAAGCTAAGGGATATTTTCATACTCAAGGCCTTGATTATGACAAGAACTTCTTTCGTGTGGAAAAATGTCTACAAGCAAGGCACTCATGAATATTGAAGCTACTAAGAATTTGAATATGTACCAGACAAATGGAAAGAGTGCTTTCTTCAATGGATGGATATAAAAGGAGGTATATATGGCTCAACCTCCTTGTTTTGAAGGCTCAAAGTTTCTTGAGTATGTTTGTAGATTAAAAAGAGCTTCATGTGGGCTAAAGCAAGCTCCAAGATCTTCGAATCATATACCACTTGCTTATCTAAAAGACAAAGGATTTTCATTGAGAAAGGTAGATCCTTCTCTATTCAGTAAAATATCACATGGAGAATTCATATACCTGTCTCTATATGTGGGTGATATCAGGTAATGATGTTGAAGGTATAAGGAGGATCGAACATCAAATGAAGGAAGAGTTCAAGATAAGTGATTAAGAGAAGCTCGAATACTTGGATTGGAAGTCATGTACACAGATCATGGTATGTACCTTACTTAGAAAAGTACATCAAACATATACTCATAAAGTTCAAAATGTAAAATGCAAAGATTGCAGGTACACCTATGGAAATGAACTCCAAATTTAGTTCTCGTGGGGGAGATCTCATTGAAGATGTGATAGGATATGAAAGCCTAATGGGGAGTCTGAATTATGCTACACTAACAAGAGTAGATATCAATTATAGTGTGAGTGTTCTAAGTGAGCTTATACTCACCTACAAAGCTGCACATGGAGGTAGCCAAACGGATACATAAGTATCTCAAAGGGACAATCAACGAGGGTCTATTATATTCATATACCTTTGATATGGATATGAAGATCTTTACTGACAAAAACTGGGTTGGATCAAGAGATGATAGAAGTATCTCTGGTTTGGTCATCAAAGAAGCAACCTAATATCATTGCCTCATCTACAAAAGGAAAGTATAGAGGATTGGCTAATTCTTATCAAGAAGCCATGTGTCTTAAAACACTATATGATGATTTAGGATGATGTCATCTACTCCTCACATATTTGGTGATAACATGAATTCCCTTCTTCTTTTAGTAAATCTTATTTATCATGCAAGGATGAAACACATTGAGTTCCATTAACACTATGTTAGGGAGAAGATTACAAGCAAGGAGATTGAGCTTTCATACATCTCAACTCAACAACAATGTACAAAAATGATTAATAAAGCTTTGAATGGAGTAAAGCTAAACACACTCAAATCAATTATTCAACTTCAAGATATTGCAAAGGAATGAAGAATCAAGCATCTTAAGCTTGAGGGGGAGTTTTTGGTACGTGTGGCAATCCTAAGTGCTTGACCATATTGTAGGATTACATTGAACTATGAGTAACAATGTATATGTATACACATATCCTTAGTTCATTCCTAAGGATGAATCTCAATATCAGTCTTTTATGATGTGAATTCAAGAATCAAAGTAGTTCTAACAGAAGCCAAAAGCCATGAGTCATATTTGAATTAAAATTTAAATATGTGGATAAAACGGATTGGAATCTTTTTTGGTAGAATCAATGAGCAATTATTTATTAAAATCAAGAAGAAAAACTTATGTATACTTCAGTGAAGAAGTTGCAAGATATAGCAGAGCTCTCACTCACTTCTAGAGTGTCAATGACACTTAACTCATAGCCATTGTAATCCTACAACACCTCCAAGCATTGTACTTACATATCTAAACATATACTTGAAGTTTTCATCATCTTCTTGAGCTATTATCCTTTGTTATCTTTATATTGTTCAAGTTTGCCATTAAGTTCACAAATTTACTAAAGTGAACTATAATCTCATTGTCTCCTCCAATGATTGCATCGTGAACATAACACCTTTATGAGCTTGTGTATGCAATATTTGGATCATTGGAACCCTCTGTGATTAGATATGCATCGATCTCTATGATTGTGTATGTATACTCTCTATTTTTTGAAATGTGGGGATCACACATATGAGTTCTTAAGTATATTTCTCACTCTCTAGTTACTCTAAATTCATGAAATGAAATTCAAAAGAAAACCGGGAACGTTGTACAATAGGGGGCCACTTCAAAAGGCCAATGTCCTCATTTATAGAAGTCTTTTCGCTAATGTGAGGTTTGCGTTCCTTCTTCTTACAAAATTCATGCACATAGTGCAAGCCTCTTTTGAATGTGAGTCAACTTGGTCATTTCTTGTGCTTGTAACTCTTGTAATTTGCTTAACATTGTGTTATCTATCATTGTCTTACTCTTTTTTTTTACCATTTCGTGTGTTTTAAGCTCTATCTTATAACTTTTGCTTGTGATGACACTTCAAGCAAAACTTTTCTAGGCCAAATTTGTTCCATTTTTCTCTTGCATCGTAGATCTTTCATTTGAGCTATTATACTTGTGATACATCGAGTAATTAGGAAGATATGATCATGTAAGCGATCATTTGTATGATAGGTATTACCTTCTTGCTGCCATCCACTTTGGGTGTCTATCATCCATCATTTATCGCATCATCATCCATAGTTTATTGACCATCATGCATCAACCATTGTCCATTGTCTATCATCTAACATCTACTGTCTATCGACACACTCAGTCTTGGTTGATCCCTTGTGTTTGATGTTGAGGTTTGGTCTGATAGATTTATAGGAATGTGACAAGGAGCTTATGTATCTCAAAGAGCTTACTACCTTCGATTGCAACTAGATTGAAGTTTATTCTCTTTGAACTGATCAGCGTGACTACTACAATGCTCATAGGGGCTGTGTGTGTGTTGTGCTCAAAACATTAGCAATTTCATATTTGATAATGCTCACAGGGGCTGTGTGTGTTGCGCTCAAAACACTAGCAGTTTAATACTTGATAAGGCATGTAATACAACGCCAAGATTTTTCTTTTCTCTTTTGTACCAACAACCTAGAAAGAGGGATCCACCTGTAAAAGCATCTTGGAGCTTACTCAAACTGCTCATTACCTCTCCAAGCATCGCTGCTTTTCATGGGACTTTAACTTAGCCGAAAAATATGGAACTCTACAATTCGCGCCACGTAACTTGCGGATAACATCGAAGGAGAAGAAGTAAATTTCTGTGTAAAATCCCTTTGACATGAGGGAGTAGGAGTCCCTTGGCATATGAGAATTCGCATCAACGTGGATGTTACCCTCTCGACTGATTTGTTATACCAGTTTCACTATTACTTGCAATATCCTCAGATATGGAACACAACATCCTCTCATATCTCAAGAGAGACTTTATCTCACAGAGAGCTTGTTTTTTTTTAATATAAAGGAAGTTCGGCAATAGCCTACTCTCCCGGACTTGAATTAAATTAAGAAACAAGGGTACAATAGAAGGGGACTAGTGCCCACGGGACCCCCCAAATCCCACAAAGCAGGGGAAGCTTGGTTGATTCCTAGGTTGCATTACAAAGAAGGTTGATCACCCTCTCGTCGCCCTCATGCGGGACCCACTTGGGTTTGAGCTTGTTGTTGATCAAAAGGAGGACTTGATGATGCCTGAAGGGGGGGGATTTCTTACTGTTGGCAATCCTTTTGCCAAGGAGGAATAGAGATTTTTCAATCGACCACTCCCTGGGGGAGTCACCGAAGTTGAGAGCACACCGCTCCCGCCAAATTTTCCACAGGACTTCCCCTCTGATTGCGTTCCAGAGAGCCGCAGAGCACCCAATCGCTTCACCCAAAAGGACTTGTTTCCAACTAAGCTGTTTCTGGACTCTGATTTTCAGTCCAACCATCTGCCAGATTCTGTAGGAGTTGGGGCAAGTAAGGAAGATGTGTGGGACATCTTCGATTGCGCGGTGGCAACGTTTGCACCACGGAGGGATCCCACAAATTTTGCTTGCCTTATGGTTAGTCCAAATTCCTCGATGAAGAATTTGCCATAAGAGGACCGACTTCTTAATCTCTATAAGTGGGTGCCAGATACCCATGAATTTCATGTCCCACCGAAGCCGCGTCCAAGACAGGCACCACTTCTTGTTGAGGCTGATCTGAAGGTCAGTCGTTTCATTGATGTTCGGGATTTTGAGTAGGCTGTTTCCATTGTGCCATTTGAGACCACGCGCGTTCGGAGCGTCATGTCCCATGAGTAGGCGAGTTTCGTGCCGATCCCAAGCGAGGCATCTGCTTTGCAAGGTGTTCCATTCTTCGTAGGAGATGTATATGCGAGGGTCGATATCCTCGTAGTTGATCCAATTGTTGGTGTCATGTTTCCAGAGGTGTTTCCATTTTTTGAATCCTTTGTTCCATAACTTCTTGGCATTTTGAATGTTCCACGGCTCCACACTCCGGATGCCATGGATCGGAAACCAGATAGAGTCGTTTTGTCTGATGCCGGCCGCCCACTTCCAGTCCTCACTAATTCTTGTGAAGCTTTTGACTTTATTCCAGCCCTTCCAAAGAGAGCATACGAGATTGGAGCCTTTCGGGAAGACAGGTATCGGGGAGAATAGCAGGGTCATGATGTCAAGGTTCTTCCAGTTCGGGAATCCCGTGAGGGCCAACTCATTTTTGTTTCTGAAGATCAGCTTGGCCCACGAGGCCTCCCTATTGCACCAAGCTTTAATCATCCATTTGGCTGCCAGTTTGTTAGCCATGCACCCAATGTCCAGGATGCCAAGCCCCCCGCTATCTCTAGGGCTGGTGCAGATGGCCCATTTGATTTTGGGCACCCCCCTTCTGTTATGGTCACCCGTCCAAAGAAAGTTTCTGCAGATGCTATTCAGTTTGGATAGGCCTTGCTCATTCGGTCTCCAGCAAGAAAGGAAATAGATGGTAGACGAGAGGAGGAACGTGTTGATTACCATCGCCCGTCCGGCGAGATTGATTTGCATACCTCTCCAGTAATTGAGCTTGTTTTCAAGTTTGGCCAGCACCCAGTTCCATCGCTGCTCCATAGAGACGCCAAACCCCAAGGGGATTCCGAGCAGCCGAATGATTTGACCCTGCGGAATGATTTGACAGCCATGATCAATGAGAAGGCCGGGTTGATGTCCCACAATGGCCCTAAAGGCGGTCTTATTGTGGTTGATTTTGGATCCAGAGGCCTCACAAAAGGTATCAAGACACCTCCAGAAAGTCTCCAGGCTGGTATTATCATTGTGAACGAACGCATTCATATCGTCGGCAAAAAGTCTCATGATGATTTGACTGTGGACGTGAGGTAGCTGGAGGCCTTTGATATTGCCAGCCTCCACATGATGAGCCACAAGTCTGCTCAGCCCTTCAGTGGCGATGGCAAAGAGAAGGGGGGCAAGAGGGCATCCTTGCCGAATAGATCTTTTAAGATGGATCGCCTTCGAAAGTTTGCCGTTAACGTTGATTTGGGTCGTTGCATTGCCGAGCAGGGTCGCGATCATCTTGGTGAATTTCTGACTACATCCGAGGTCTTGGAGCGACTGCAGAATATAGTCCCATTCTAGCCTATCGTAGGCTTTGTCAAAGTCGATCTTGAGGAAGACCACGTCTTGATTAGACTCGTTTGCAAATTGAATACCTTCCCAAATATCCATAATGGTTTCCAGGATAGACCTGCCTTTGATGAAGCCTTTTTGGTCCTCACTTAGCCAAGATCTCAGATGGCACGATATTCTATTGGCAATGACTTTGGCGATGATCTTGTATCCTGTTTGGAGCATCGTGATTGGCCGCCAGTTCTCGATTCTGTTCTTTTCCCCCTTCTTGTGAACCAGCTTGATAATACCATTATTTAGACAAGAAGGAAGAGCCCCAAACTTTAGCGCTTCTTGCCAAACCAACCTAA
Source organism: Ceratopteris richardii (assembly GCA_020310875.1). Lineage (NCBI taxonomy): Eukaryota > Viridiplantae > Streptophyta > Polypodiopsida > Polypodiales > Pteridaceae > Ceratopteris > Ceratopteris richardii. The sequence goes on from CM035409.1 coordinate 69,378,874, forward strand.
GCGGGGTGGCAACCACCAGCTTGAAGGATTTAAAGAACTCATTGGTGAGTCCGTCGGGTCCCGGGCTTTTACCGAGAGGGAGGGCATCAATGACCTCAATGATTTCTGATTCAGAGATAGGGGCATGAAGTAGGGAGTGGAGGTTGGGTGGAATCCTCCGAGGGGAAACCCTAGAAATTGCAGCCATACAGTCCCTTCTATGGTGGGAGAGGGGGTTCGAGGTTCCCAGGAGACTCGTGAAGTGCCCTTCGATGATGCCGACATTATCTTCTTCCGAATTGCATACGTTGCCGTGTGGATCTAGCAGTAGGGGGATCGAATCTCGATTTTGTTTCCTTTTAAGGATACGGCACATCTCTTTGGTGGGCTTGTCGGCTTTGCCAGCCCACCACTCCTTGAAGAAAATTTGCAGGTTTTTCCTTTGTATTTCTTCCTCGTATCTCAACACCGCTCTGATTTTTCGGAGACCTTTCTGGGCTTGGTGTTTTCCTTTGTTCACTTCCTCCTCGAGCCGCCAGAGTCTGTGGTAGATAGCCTCCCTACGAGCCCGTCGCACAGTCTCGAGCGTCTTCTTAGTTCTGATCATGATCTTGCGAGACTTGTCGACCGCGCTTCTCCAGCACTTGGCTGGGGCCGAGCCAGAGGCGAACGCCACCTTCCACACATCGGCAATCTCTTGATGGACGGAAGGGAGAGAGAAGGTGGCAGCATTGGCATGGAACCACGGAGCCTTGCGGATCTTGTTGGAAGGTTGAAAATTGATAACGATCGGGTAGTGATCAGAGATGGTGAGGTCGGTGCGTTGCGTGATGGTAGGGAGACCCCACTGGTGAGTAAAACTCTGAGAGACGTAGCATCTGTCGAGCCTGGCTTTCCGCAGATCCTCACCCGCTTGTAGATTCGACCAGGAAAAGCCATTCGAGTCTTTGAATTCAACCAGATCCAAGTGGAGTTTGGTCAAGTCCCACATTTCTTTCTCCCGACTGTCAATGACCCTGCCCTTGCCCATCCATCTGTCCATAGGGTCCTCCACCATGTTGAAGTCTCCACATATCAGCACGTTGTGGGGAAGCGAGTCAAGTGAAGCCCAAGTGTTCAGTCTCTCCAAATCCCCGTTAGGGGCATACAGAGAGACCATAGTGACACAAAGAGGAGCACCAAAAGAAACCGCAATCCAACGGTGACTAACATCTTCAATGGAGTTTACAAGCTTTTCAAGCCAGAGATGTTTAACACCGATAACCGTTCCTCCGGACCCCCGCTGGTGCTTCGTAGGGATCCACACATGGGCCGAGGAGACCTGTCTGAGCCGTTTCTGGAGGTCTTCTCCGTCAATTTTAATCTCTTGTATACATATAATGTCTGGGTTTAAGCTGATGTCGCGGAGCCACTGACCAATAATGGTCGCTCTTGAGGGGTCGGATAACCCTCTAGCATTTAGCGAGATAACGATCATTTTTGTGTTGATCCCTCTTTACGGGAGGGAGCCTTGTCTTTTCTTCTCTTGGCTTCATCCTTCTTTTTTGCTGGGATCTGATCCCGATTTAGAAATCGGTTCTTGTGGGGGCTTTTCCAGGGAAACTCCATAGGCTGTTTCCCTTTGCGGGATGCTCCTTGCTGGGGAGAATTGGGCCCCGTGCTCGGCACCGTTTCCGGGATCGTTGATCCAATGATGGAGCTTTCACTGTCCATGTTGTCTTCATTACTCGTGGTGAAGCCATCTTCTTTGCTTGTAGTGTAACCCTCCTGGGGGGTTGCTTTGTTGACATGTAACTCTATGGCTTCGTCGAAGGTGTCTACCTCATGTGGCTTCCCACCTGGGTAGTCGAGCTCGTTGATCTCCTTTCCAAGATTGCAGTACAAATTGCTGTGGGGGGTACTTGGCAGGCTGTTTCTCTCACCGTTGGCCCTCGGACTTCTTTTCCTTCTTCTTCTGACTTCAGTAAAGCCATCAGCACCAGCTTGCGGATTGGGGAGGCCCTTGTCTTCCCCTTCCTTGGTCGAGTGGATCATTTCGTCACAGTTGTCTTGAGCATTTTTGGGGGCTTCTTGAACTTACGATATGTACTCGAAATTCGAAGGAGACAAAAATGTCAATCGGATGTTTTTTTTTTTTATAAAGGAAGTTCGGCAATAGCCTACTCTCCCGGACTTGAATTAAATTAAGAAACAAGGGTACAAAAGAAGGGGACTAGTGCCCACGGGACCCCCCAAATCCCACAAAGCAGGGGAGGCTTGGTTGATTCCTAGGTTGCATTACAAAGAAGGTTGATCACCCTCTCGTCGCCCTCATGCGGGACCCACTTGGGTTTGAGCTTGTTGTTGATCAAAAGGAGGACTTGATGGTGCCTGAAGGGGGGATCAAAAATGTCAATCGGATGTTGTCTGTACTGTACGTGGATCGACATTAATGATGTTTTCTTTATAGCTGAAGCGGACATGGCGATGATGGTGGAGACTCGGGACCCTTCGCTTGGTGATGTGCGAAGAGGTAAAATGTCGCTTTGGAGTGGGGAAGGTGCACCGAACGGAATACATTGTACATGAGAATTACAAAACAAGCAGTGTGAGTCGTGAGTGTGAGGTGAAAATGGGCGACTACAAGCTACAATGATGATCAGAGGCGATGACCAGAGCTTATCGTGAGCAAATTGTCACTCGTCGAGAAAACATGTCAGAATTTTTTTTTGAAATGTAGAGAAGTTGATGGCGCATCTCTCTCTCTCTATCTCTCTCTCTCTCTCTCTCTCTCTCTCTCTCTCTCTCTCTCTCTCTCTCTCTCTCGTCGTGAGTGTGAGGTGAAAATGGGCGACTACAAAGCTACAATGATGATCAGAGGCGATGATCAGAGCTTATCGTGAGCAATTGTCACTCGTCAAGAAAACATGTCAGAAATATTTTTTGAAATGTACAGAAGTTGATGGCGCATCTCTCTCTCTCTCTCTCTCTCTCTCTCTCTCTCTCTCTCTCTCTCTCTCTCACACACACATTGAAAGTCTAATCCGTGTTTCAGAAAAATATATGATTACACAACACACGACAAAATGGTTGGTCAGTTTGATTTTCCTTCCTATAATTCTGTTTACGCGTTAAGCAATGAACACATTGCTTAATGAAGCTGTGCTACTTCTCGAAAGATCATATGATACAGCTTCATTAACCAATGAACACATTGCTTGATGAACCTGCATTACTTCTCGAGAGCTCATATGATATAGACAATAACAGCATAGATATGGAGAAACTTCTTCACATATGGGAAAAACACTGCGAGATGGATTGCAATTATGTCTCATATCTCTAAGTTACAAAAGAAATCAATAATGTTGACACATTAGCTCAATTGGTTGGGCTCTTCATGTCTCAAGGTCGATGGTGGGGGTTCAACCCCTTTGGGCTGTGGCCTGATATCCCTCATCACTTGGGTAGTGAGATGCTAAATCAGAAAACCACTAGGACTTCGAGTTACCTAGTTCAAACTAGTTATCTCATCTAGCTCTAGGGCCGTCCCTTCCCAAGTTCTACCTTAGCCGATTTTCATGCTTTGTATCCTAGTAGTTGTTAGGCATCCAAATTCTACTTTGTGGGATTCGGAGGGGTACCATGGGGATATTTTCACCTTTCATTGTGGGATTCGGAGGGGTACTTTCGAATTAATTAAAGCCAATCCAAAATAGAAGATCTCAATGGTCAAACTTCGTTTTAAAAGAAAGGTGATCTAAAACATATTAAAACGAGAACTACAATTTCATTTTCTTTCATCCATTGTTCTCCACAATTTCTTTTTCGTTACCTCTAAATTAGGACTTGATGTTATGATCACATGCTTGATCACTGCCAAGCTAGCTAGATTATTGACGTTTTACTTAAGATTATTGACGTTTTACTTGGATTCTTTAATCTGCAGCAGACTTTGGTAATGTTCATCTTGGTCATGGAAAACTATTTTAAATTCAATGGGAAAGAAAAAGTATATGGGCGACCCAAGGAGACGCACTTTTCATGTTCACAATTGATCATTTTGTTCTACAAAGGTCAATATTTAGTTTAGTTGTATATTTTTTGGTACTCCTTTTTATAGCTTATTCATCATTATGATAAATTTCTACTCAAAATCTCGCTATGTTTGATGATATAACCTTTTTGTGATCCTTTCTAGCTTATTATAGAATAATGGCATTTCATTGATATGCATGTATTGATGTTGTAGCATCACAACTCATATTCATCAATCGAGGAGCATCTCACAAGATCCAAATATATATATGAAAATATTCGATACACATGAATAGTGGTTCATTAGCATGTAATTAATAGCAAACTAATTGTTAAAGATACACACAAGCTTAATCACATGATAATAATGTCATTAACCATAAGTTAAAGTGTCACAAGTGCTAGATATGCTAAATACTCCACCCTCAAGTGACCACAAATGATCCATGGTGCTCTAACTTGTAAGGCCTTCATTATGAGGAGAAGCCATTGTGAGAGCTCGGACATTTGTGGAACCCTAACTTCTAAGTTAGATGAGGTCTATGTGTGACCATTGATGATCATAGATGATCTTTGTGAGCTTAACCAATAGGTTAGGTAGAGCATAAACTTCTGGGCCATTGGGTTTCCATTCATGGCAAAAATAAAGGCTTTGTGGCGTCACCTGATTTCCCCATAGAACCTTAATGGGTGGGAGTGCAGAGCGGGGCTTTCCCCCTTCTGTGGGGTCTGGGAGGCCTATCCCTTGGCCCATAGGGCCAAGAAAGTAGGACTTCTAGTCATGGAGATATTGTCATATTGCATATTTTGCTAACTATTTTGTATCTCCTGACTACATTTATCTATACCTACTCCCCTTGTAAAAGCTATATAAGCATGGCCCATGTTGAGCTTTACACAACATTACACACTAGTAAGCCCTTCATCTAGATTCTGTTTGATTGCCATCTAAGATCCACATTGGGAGCGCACAGGTGGATAACACCATTGTTGGAACTGCATTATGCTTGCTAATCTGAGAGTTTGATTTCTCTATCTCTCAGTTTGCATCTATCTTTGTCTGCATTTTTCTCTTAACTCTATCTACTAGTCTATTCCACTGTGTTGTTATTTTCTTGCATGGTATTAGAGCGCAGGAGGCCCTGAATGGTGCAGAAGTAGAAACACAAAGGTTTCGATGACAAAAGAGAGAAGATGTCAAGTGGTACATCATCATCTAGAACTAGGAATCAAGGTGGTTCATCAACACGAGTAGGTGGAGCACAGATAGGAGCAGCAATGATGTTAGTCATCCGAATGTTGCATATATGACCACCAACCTTCACGGAAGGTAAACTTGATGGTAGAAAATACACCATATAGAAGTTTAAAATCACTTCTATCCTTGATTCATATGAGCTTCTCGACACTATTCTTGGCACTGATCATGAGCCCCAAGAAACACCTGATCCAAATAATCCTTGTTGAATGATTCCTCTTGATGTTGATCTTCTATATGCTTGGAAATGTAGAAACATAGATGCACTTTGTGCTCTAGTTACAAGTACTACTAATAGTGTTTTGACTCTCATTCAACATACTACCAAGGCGTATGAAGCATGGAACATATTGAGAAATTAATATGAAACTCGTAATCAAACATAGATTCAGAACCTAGAGAATCAGCTAGCAGTAGAAAGGTTTGCTGATGGAGAGATTGCAGAGGTGTTTATCACTTGCATAAAGAATCCAGGAGATCAAATGGCGAGAGCAAGTGTACAAAATTCAAGTGAGGAGCTAGCTCGACATTGTCTTTGAATCTATCCACCTAAGTTTGATGCTTAAGAAATTGCTCTTAATACTCAAAGCAGACATCGACCACTAGCTTTTGAAGAATTCAGGGCCTTACTCATGGAGGAGGAGCTACCACTCAAGGCAAGGAGTGGTGGTAGCAAAAGAGATGCTTCATTCGTAGCAAATGCCAAAGGAGGCAAAGTGGACGCTTCAAAAGATGGAGACAAGAAGAAGAACGACAAAAAGAAGTTCAAGGGAGAGTATTTCCACTACAAAAGAAATGACATAGAATCCAAGACTATCGCATCAAGAAGGTAAAAGAGAAGAATGGCTCTTCAAAAGGTGGTCAGGGCAAGGAGTTTGCCAACATAGCAGAAACAAAGCTTGAGTTATTTGTTAAGATAGAAGAGGTATTCTCCTTGGCTAAAGATTCAGGAATAGATGAATCATGGGTGTTGGACATTGGTGCATCTCCTCATGTGATAAGCACAAAAGACCTTTAGAGTTCTTTACAACCTCTAAGGGAACCAATCATATTAAAGGTAGGCAACAATGAAAGATGTCGTGGAGAGGGTGAAGGTACGGTTTCTTTCATTTACTCTAATGGGGATGTCAGAAGCTTTCAAATGTGTTGTACATTCTACAAATCAAATGAAATATACTTTTAGTAGCTTCTATAGCTGATCAAGTTCATCAAGTATCTTTCAATAAAGCATGAGCTAAGATTATGGATAGTAACAAAAACATTGGTGGGACTGTTGTAAGGAGGAACAAAATGTATGAGTTGCGTGCTCTTACATCCACTACAAGTGTGGGCACAAGTAACTTATGGCATGAGAGATTTGGCCAAAGTTGATGCCTTGTACTAAAGGAGATGCATCATAGGGGTATGGTCGCACACCTACCATCAATTGCAAAAATGAAGGAACCATGTGAAGCTTTCATGATGGGCAAGAAACATAGGAAGGCATTTCCATAAGAAATCAAGAACATGGCAAGCTATCCTCTATAGTTGGTGAATGCTAACTTATGTAGAAAAATACCTACACATGCCTTGGGCAGATCTTCCTACTTCATGTTACTTGTTGAAGACTATATTACGAAGATGTGGTTATACTTCCTTCATGATAAAGCTCAAGCTTTTGGTAAGTTTAAAGAATGGATTCAGCTTGTTGAAACTAAAACAGGGAAGAAGATGAAGAAATTCAAGACAAACGATGATGGTGAGTTCACATCAATAGAGTTTGAAAATTTTTTCAAGAGTAAGGGAATCAAGCATCAACTCACAATGGCACATACCCCTCAATAGAACGGTGTTGCAGAAAATCATAATCAAACCATCATGGAGATGGCAAGGTGCACGTTGAAGGGAACATATTTGCCTAATCAATTTTGGGCAAGGGCTATCAACACTGTTTGAAGCTAGACCAAGTAACTTGATGGAAAGAATCCACAAGAAGCCTACACTAGTAAAAATCCTTTTGTTTCCCATTTCAAAGTATTTGGAAGTGAATGTTATTCACATGTTCCAGATAGGGAGAGAAACAAGCTTCAACCAAAAAACATCAAATGTATTTTCCTAGGGTACAACAAAGATAAGAAGGCTTATAAGCTTTATGACCATGAGGCTAAGAAGATCATGGTGAGTCGTGATGTGGTTTTTAAGAAGGAGCATCCACATGCACTGGATGAAGAAAAGAGAGCTTCCACTTTATCATCAGGCAAAGGGGCAATCCACTATGAACATGGCCCAAGAGCTATCCCTTCTGCACAAGATAAGGAAGCATCATCTTCAGATGATGAGTCTGAAAGTCATCAACATGTCGTCACCCAAGTGGAAAAGCCATTGCCACATCGGGTGAGGCAGCTCTATGATTCTAGAAACCCCATCCCACAGTCACTAGAACAAGTTATAGATGGATTGAGGCAATTGCACATAATAGAGTAACAGAGACGAGCAAGCACCCATATTGTAAGCATAGTCATGATTGCTGATCTCATTCAACAACAAGCAAAGGAACCAACCAATGTGGAAGAGGCACTCCACGATCCAAATTGGAGGGATGCCATGCAAACTAAATACAACAATATCATGAAGAATGGAACTTGGGAGCTAGTGGATCGACACCCTAGACATAAATTCATTAGCACCAAGTGGGTTTGGAAGATAAAGTAAAAGGCTGATGGTACTCTAGAAAAGTACAAAGCAAGACTTGTTGTAGAGGGTTACTCACAAGTTGAAGGCATTGACTTTTGTGAATCATTTTCCTTGATTGTAAGGATGACTACTATCTGATTAGTACTAGTTGTGGCTACAAATAAGCATTGGTCAATCTATCATATGGATGTCAAATCAGCATTCCTAAATGGAGACCTCAAGGAGAAGATATATGTGTCTCAGCCACCAAGGTTTGAGGCTCCCCATTCAGATAACAAGGTATGTAAGCTGAAGAAGACATTATATGGGTTGAGACAAGTCCCTAGAGCATTGTACCAACGGATAGATATGTATCACTTGGATTTAGGTTTCAAAAGATGTGCTTCTACTTGTATATTCTAAAGAGATGAGGGAAGGCAATTGTGCTTGTACTCTATGTAGATGACCTTGTGATTATAGGAAATGATGATACTCTTCTTCAACAAAGATGCCATGAGTTTAGAATTTGAAATGACAGACTTGGGCTTAATGCATTATTGTTTAGGGCTTGAAGTTTGGTAGGAACCAAGGAAGACTTTCATCTCTCAACAAAAGTATTGAAGACAGATATTGAAGGCATTTGACATGGAGGATTGCAAGGAAATTTCTACACCTATGGAGGTCAACACCAAATATCGATCCAAGATACTTCACCTCCAATAGATATTGGAAGATACAAGAAATTAGTTGGAAGTGTCATCTACTTCTGCAATAGCATATCCGATATCTCTTATGCTATTGGAGTAGTAAGCAGGTTCTCTATTAATCCTTTCCAAATTCATTTGAAGGCAAGCATGCAGATACTCGTGTATGTGAAAGGAACCATTGATTATGGTATTCTTTATGAAGAAGGATCATCTCTGGTCAGATATTGTGACTCAAATTGGGCAAGAGATATTGATACCAAAAAATCAGCTTTTGGATATTGCTTTTTTTTAAGGATCAGGGATTCTCTCTTCGCTAAGTAAGAAGCAACCAACTATATCATTATCTTCTATTGAAGTTGAGTACAAAGTTGCATGTGTTGCAACATGTGAAGTAGTACGGTTGAGGAGGATCCTATGGTACATAGGAATACAAGGATAGGAGGCTACAAAGTTGAAGTGTGACAAAAAAAGTTGCATGTTCATCACCAAGAATCATGTTTTCCATGCACGTACCAAGCACATAGAAATTCAATATCACTATGTGCATGAGTCGATTGAGGATGGGTTCATGGAGATAAGCTATTTTCCAACTGAAAAAAAATGGAGCAGACATCTTCACCAAGGCTCTTGGGAGAGAGAAACTTCTTCAACACTGTCCAAAGCTTGGGATTGGACCAAGGAGATAGTTCACTGCAGGGTGATCATTGAGGAGGGGTGTTAGATATGCTCAATAATCCACCCTCAAGTGACCACAAATTATCCATGGTGCTCTAATTTGTAAGGCCGCCATTATAAGGAGAAGCCATTGTGAGAGCTCGGACATTTGTGGAACCCTAACTTCTAAGTTCCGCGAGGTCTATGTGTGACTATTGATGGTTATAGATGATCGTTGTGAGCCTAACCATTAGGTTAGGTAGGGCATAAACTTATGGGCAATTGGGTCGCCATTCAAGGCAAAACTAAAGGCCTTGTGGCATCACATGGTTTCCCCATAGAACCTTCATGGGGGGGAGGGGGGCGGTGTAAAGGGGCGCTTGCTGGAGATATTGTTGAATTTGCATATTTTGCTTACTATTTTGTATCTCTCGACTACATTTATCTATACCAACTCCCCTTGTAAAAGCCATATAAGCATGGCTGAGGTTGAGCTTTATGTAGCATTGTGCACTAGTAAGCCCTTCATCTAGAATCTATCTATATCCCCATCTAAGCTCCACATTGGGAGCACACGGGTAGACAACACCACCATTGTAATTGCATTACGCTTGGCAATATGAGAATTTGAGTTTTTCTATCTCTCAGTTTGCAATGTGCATCTACCTTTGTCTACATTTTTCTCTTAACTTTGTCTACTAGTCTATTTCGATGTGCCCTTATTTTCTTACATCAAGCATAAAGCAAGAATGTAGCAAGCACTCAAAACACATCATGAAGGTGACAAGAGTACTCCAAAAGTTCAACAAACTATCATGTTCTTATTCTCTGCCAAGAATGCCTCCTTTGCAAGTAGAGGTAGCATCTTTATATACAAAATAGCCAAATCTCGCTATGTGGGATTTCTCATTATTGAAGGAGAATGAATCTCACTTTATTCACTTGTGTGGCACTCACACACACCTATACAAGAGTGCTTATGAGTAACAAATGATAAATCTAAGCTCATTTAAAGTAAAAAACAAAAAAGTAACTCCATGTAAAAATGTTGATGAAAAAGAATAGGATCGTGTTGTATCATGTTGCTCGCCCAACACTGCCCCCCTTCTTGACTTTTTCGCCCTCAACAAAGCCTTTGCAAGTGTTGGCGTTGGCACTTTTAGGAAGAGCACATTGAATTCCATTGAGTCCTTGATCCTTTTGTTGTTGGAGTGCTTCACTTCATTCCATGACTTCTCTTGTTATTTTCCATTGATTTTTCCTGAAAATTGCCACCTTTATTTTTGTTTTTCTGCTTTCTATTGTTATTTTGGAGAGAAACACATAAGATGAGTGCTCTATTGGATGCTTTCTTTAAATAATACTAATGAAATGAATTCATCTCTTCTTATTCCACGTGAGCAAAGGCCACTAAGGATGCATGGGTGATAAAAGAAAGCTATATATGCACGGTCTAAAAAGGAGACCCTAAATACATGCATATCTAAGAAGGCTTACAACAATAATGGCAAAAAAAAGGAATTGGTCTTGAGTAAGGTGCTCAAAAGTAAGACGATGCAGGGTCTTTCTTCCAAATGAGAAACTCCAAATTCTTCTCTTTTGCGTCATTCATTTTGATGAATGATTCCTTTGCCCACCAACTTGAAAATAAAAATTAAAACAAAAAGCAATTATTTTACAACATATGTACATGTGCCCTCTTTTTGCATGGGTTTTTTAATTTGGAAATCCCTATTTGTTCTTCTCTTCTTTTGCTGCCTTATTTTATATCCTTAGTTCCATAGCCTTCTTTATGCATGAGGCTCAATTGCACTAGGTCGAATAGATCTAAAATGACTAAAAGATTTTGATGCACAAATAGGAGAAGCAAGAGAAAGTAATTTCCTTGGAAGTCAAATGGATTTGGTTGTGCTTGAAGAACTTCTTTGGGAATCCAAATTTGTTTGAAGCATTTTTATGAAGATTCCTTTTATCGATGCCTAGATATTGTAGAACATTGGGGTGCTTTCATTTTTGCTTGAAAATCTTGCCATTTCATCTTAATGTAGAGATCTTTCTTAAATTTTCATGGATTTCATAGTGTGCTCTTCAACCTTTTTATCCTTCAATATAAGGTTGCAAGAATAGAAATGGTTTCTTTTTTACGATTGAATGGCCCTAAGGTATGGACTGTTTCCTCTTTGGTATCATGATGCTCATTACATAAGCCGTTCTTTTTATGGGCCCATCAAAGGAATTTAAAATCATAGGTGCCATGTTCTCAACTATATAATGATTCCTTATACATATCTCCTCTATTTCTATCGGGAAATCATAGAGTGGGGAAATTACATTAGCTAATTGATCCATCTTGGATTTGGCATTATTACACATGGGATCGCTAGATTCATAAAGGTGCATACAATGGCTTTTCAGAGGATCATCATTAGATAAGCCATTATTATCCAATTGATCCAATGAAGTATAGCATGAATATATGTTATCTAACTCTTGATCTTGACATAAGGACTTGAGAGAAAGATGTGAAGGGAATGGAGAAGGTTTTCTTTACACAACATCCTTAGGTTCCTTCTTCTCTAAATGTTCTTGCGACTCAAGCAAACAAGGATTAGGCAACATAGATAAGTAGTCAACATGGAAATCTTCATTACCCTCATACATCACACTTAATTAGCCTTTTGTATGAGTGAAAATATAATTTTGCAGATGAAAAGAACAATCCTTAAAAATATGTTTGTGCCTAGAATTAGTATAGGGAGGATAAGCATTAGGAATTTCGAAAGAATCACATGCATGTGTGAACATAATAGATGGATAAGACATTTCAAACTCTTGATGATTTTGTTCTCTATCTTTGAGTGTCTGTTGTCAAGTCATCATCTATACCTTCCATGAGAAAAAAACATTTCCAAAAATTGCATATCATTCACAACAAAAGCCAACAAAAATTGACCCATGCAATCAAATTTTCACCAATCATGAGAATGTCGAAATGAGTGGGGGTTAGAATGTTTTCAAAAAGAATGGTTATGTCTCAACATTAATTAAATTTCACTCATAATTAGGGTTTACATAAGCACACATCCTCTTAAAGTCATGTCCTATCCTTGCATCCACAAAAATGTTGTTAAGTTCCTTTATTGCAACTATGGAACCCAACCCCTAAGGTGATTCATAATGTTCCTTTGCTATTTGTGGTTTCTTTATCTTTTCTACCCTTCTCATGATCAATTTTCTCATATACCTCACACTTATCCTGTTAAGTTTTTCGTCTCTTTTCAAATTTTCACCCTTCCTTCTCTCTATTACCTTCTTTTTTACCATGTTTAATGAAGCAATGTTTTGGTTATGTTTTTAAGAATTGTTTGGTTTTTTGTGGTTCTTTTAATAATTTTGTATATGTGTAAATAATTCATAATGGGGTTCTCCAAACAAAGAACAAGAAAAGAATTTACAATGTATTATATAAAAAAATATGTTTTAGCGAAAATTAGCTTTGAAATTCATACACACATGAAGCGTGTATTTCATCCACATGTACCACAAATGCACATTTTAAATAGAGATTCTTAAGAATGAACTTTTCATGCTATATCAATGTATACGAAAATGTTACGAAATAAATCTTCACATCAAATAGTTCCCAAGTAGCATCATGTTTTATATGCACACCATAATCCATTAGAGACCAACTCGAAATTCTAGAAGTATGTCCTTCACATTCGCAAGGGTTATTTCAAAAATTATCAAATTAACACACTATAAACAAATCACATTTCAATAAGTGGGGATCAATGTGTGCTTATATTTTCCCCTTGCATTCCTTTCCAAACACCACGTCACTTTAGTTACCATTTAGCTTTTGCATAAACACACACCCATCCATCTAAAATATGGACATGTCCATTGGCCAAAAGCATACCAATTTAGAAGATATTTTGAATCATTGAAACAATGACTTTAAATCTGGTATTTCATACAAATTGATTTTTATCAGATGATATCCTTCCTTATCCTCCTCTAAACTTCATGTCCTCATAAAAGATGATTCACTAATAATTAATGCCCCTAAGTCCAAGCAAGGTATTAGACATTGGGACTCCAAGTCTAATGTCTCCTTGAATCTCCCTCTCTCTCTCTCTCTCTCTCTCTCTCTCTCTCTCTCTCTCTCTCTCTCTCTCTCTCATCAGTTGGAGTAGATTATACAATCAAGATCCTTCCTTTTGCTTTTCTACTAGTAGTGTTCTCTCTTCCCATGTTATCTCACTCATTTGTGTGCCCATAGCTTTCCCTCTAGAAGCACCTCTCACTAAAGTTCTCTCACCTATCTATGGCTACCCTGATATCTGTGGGAACCAGATCCATCATATTTGAACATGTAGTTTAGGATGATGAATGCAAAAGATGTGGGCTCCAACCACCACCCACTCAATCCTAAAAAGTAAGCACCAAAAAACAAAAGGCATTCATTTTCTTTAGTCGTAATAGAACTTTGTCATGGACAATGGAAACCATCCTCAACCTTAGATTCCATGTGACATCTATATACCATGATTCGTTGAGAATTTGGAGAAACCAATGCTTCCATCATGTTTGGAATATGGCAAAACCCGAAGATCAACTCTCTTCTTGCTCGATTCTAATATCCAAAGGTCGTGTTTCGAGTTGATGATATCATCAATTTGTAATTGCCATTGATTAACCACTCTTGAAAACCTATATAAGGAGGGGTTGGAAACATACATTCTCATTCTAAACAATGCTGGTCTTGGGAGCTCAAGGATTCATGATCACCAAGTACTTTCAAAGTTCCAATTCTAGTTCTTGTCTTGTTCCTTGTTCTAGTCCCGATTAGTCTAGTTCTTGGACATCTAGCCTTGTCCTCTTGTAATCTTGTAGTATGATATATTGTCTAGAAATTTCTTGTATCTAGATCATCTCCTTGAAGGGAGTTCTTGCAACCTAGAGATCTTGCTTCATACTTACAATCCTTGGTTGTGGGATCTTCTATATCATCTCTGGCTGAGTTATCTATACGTATCAGTCCTAGGTTGTGGGACTTCTTGTATCATTTATATATTCTTGTTTTATTTCCCTATGTGGGTGATCTTGTAATCTAAAGTGTAATTTTGAAATCTTGTCTAGTCAGTCAGAGGGCACAATCTATTGCTCCACTGACACACTCTACTCTTAGAACTTTGGAACCAAACCTTATTAATTTTCTAGGTTGGATAGAAAATGTAATGGTATGCATTTGCATCTCTCTCGTACATCCTGCATGTATACTCCTGAGACTATGGACCACTTTTCACCTATGCCAAAATCTACATCCAACTTCTACTGTTACAAATGGGAAAATCATGCCTAGTGGATATGAATCATCAAACCGATGCATCCTAGTTTCATAGTGCGATACCAGGTCTAGTGTCCATGGATGTGTTTGCATATAATACAAAGGGATGATTCACAGAGATGTGGTGCATGCAAATCACGATCCCCTCTCATTCTCGCCTCATTTCCCTTCAAATTATCATTCATTTTGACTGATTATTGTGGACATTGGCTTCAAGAATCAAGCTGAGGTCCCCACGGCTTCCTAATCTACAAAAACTTGGCATTATCGATCATTGCCACTGGCAAGTTGTGCAATGATTTTATGAACTTGCAATAAACAGCAAAAGTGTGATCTTTGAGGTTTTTTTCTTCTCCTAAACTATAGGGGGATGATCCTTGGCATCATGTATATATTCATATCATGTGTCATTCCCATAGACATAGTTGATCCCACGTCTCGAGCAATATTGGACATTATGGGTGGAGCATGAGCAGCAAAGGGCATAGGCGAGTAAAAGATATTTTTTGAAGAAGAAAAAAAAGTAGTCGTTCACCCCTCCCTTAGTGCCCGCACCCCTCTCAAAAAATGTCTCTAACATATATGAGCACCCAGATCTGATGCATCCTAGTTCTCTAGTAAAATAGCAAGTGCAGTGTCCATGGATGTGTTTGCATATACTACAAAGGGATGAGTCACAAAGATCTGTTGCATGTGATCCATGATCTCCTGTGATTCTTTCCTCATTCTCCTCCAACTACATGATTCATTCCAAATGATTATTCAAGAAATTGGCTTTTGTGAACTTGAGATAAACATCAAAAGTGTGTTTTTTGAGATTTTATATTTCTCCTTAGTGTAAGCACGTGGTCCTTGGCATCCTTCATATATTCATATCATGTGTCCTTCCTATAGACATAGTTGATCCCGTGTGTGGAACACAACTAGACATTCTCGTTGGGGCATAAGTAGGAAGAGGAATAGATGAGTAAAAGAGATTTTTTGAAGAAGAAAAAAGTATTCCTTTACCCCTCCCTTCGTGCCTCCACTCCTCTCAATTTAGAGATCACACAATACATGTAGGAATGACGATCATCTTGCAAGCATGGTCAATATATGTAATATTTTTAATGCCCCCAAGTCTCCTAAATGCATCAACCAAAGCTATAGTCTCTTCTATGAGGAGAACCCAAAGCTTATTCATGTTTTAGAATGAATGTTGTATCAATATATCCATCTTGGAAGTTTTTTATTTGAAAGATAATCTTCTAATAGTCTTGGTCTTTGCCTAGAATTCTGAAAATCATCTTCAATATTTATCCAACATGCAATGGAATGCCCCTAGAGTATGAAATTTTCTAAAGCTAGACGAATTTTCCCTTGGATAAGATCACTAGAAGATATCATCCCTATCTCAAGATGCTCCCCCTCTATCCAAGTATTCATCTCCATCTCTCTCTAGCTCATCCATCTCATTTACTATGATCCCCTCATGTTCAACATCATGTGCCTTATTTTTGGTAGATTCTTGGTGTCATATCACATCATTAGTTTGTAGTAGGCCTTCATCATGCATTTCATGTTGCAAATGTGTCTTTGTACATGTTTCCTTGATATTTTCTCAGATAAAGGTTGTCCTTTTGTCATGTATTTCTTTATGAAACACAAATGGTGAGTTCATTTTAGACTTTGCTTAGCTTTCTAATAGCAAACTAATTGTTAAAGATACACACAAGCTTAATCACATGATAATAATGTCATTAACCATAAGTTAAAGTGTCACAAGTGCTAGATATGCTAAATACTCCACCCTCAAGTGACCACAAATGATCCATGGTGCTCTAACTTGTAAGGCCTTCATTATGAGGAGAAGCCATTGTGAGAGCTCGGACATTTGTGGAACCCTAACTTCTAAGTTAGATGAGGTCTATGTGTGACCATTGATGATCATAGATGATCTTTGTGAGCTTAACCAATAGGTTAAGTAGAGCATAAACTTCTGGGCCATTGGGTTTCCATTCATGGCAAAAATAAAGGCTTTGTGGCGTCACCTGATTTCCCCATAGAACCTTAATGGGTGGGAGTGCAGAGCGGGGCTTTCCCCCTTCTGTGGGGTCTGGGAGGCCTATCCCTTGGCCCATAGAGAAAGTAGGACTTCTAGTCATGGAGATATTGTCATATTGCATATTTTGCTAACTATTTTGTATCTCCTGACTACATTTATCTATACCTACTCCCCTTGTAAAAGCTATATAAGCATGGCCCATGTTGAGCTTTACACAACATTACACACTAGTAAGCCCTTCATCTAGATTCTGTTTGATTGCCATCTAAGATCCACATTGGGAGCGCATAGGTGGATAACACCATTGTTGGAACTGCATTATGCTTGCTAATCTGAGAGTTTGATTTCTCTATCTCTCAGTTTGCATCTATCTTTTTCTGCATTTTTCTCTTAACTCTATCTACTAGTCTATTCCACTGTGTTGTTATTTTCTTGCATGGTATTAGAGCGCAGGAGGCCCTGAATGGTGCAGAAGTAGAAACACAAAGGTTTCGATGACAAAAGAGAGAAGATGTCAAGTGGTACATCATCATCTAGAACTAGGAATCAAGGTGGTTCATCAACACGAGTAGGTGGAGCACAGACAGGAGCAGCAATGATGTTAGTCATCCGAATGTTGCATATATGACCACCAACCTTCACGGAAGGTAAACTTGATGGTAGAAAATACACCATATAGAAGTTTAAAATCACTTCTATCCTTGATTCATATGAGCTTCTCGACACTATTCTTGGCACTGATCATGAGCCCCAAGAAACACCTGATCCAAATAATCCTTGTTGAATGATTCCTCTTGATGTTGATCTTCTATATGCTTGGAAATGTAGAAACATAGATGCACTTTGTGCTCTAGTTACAAGTACTACTAATAGTGTTTTGACTCTCATTCAACATACTACCAAGGCGTATGAAGCATGGAACATATTGAGAAATCAATATGAAACTCGTAATCAAACATAGATTCAGAACCTAGAGAATCAGCTAGCAGTAGAAAGGTTTGCTGATGGAGAGATTGCAGAGGTGTTTATCACTTGCATAAAGAATCCAGGAGATCAAATGGCGAGAGCAAGTGTACAAAATTCAAGTGAGGAGCTAGCTCGACATTGTCTTTGAATCTATCCACCTAAGTTTGATGCTTAAGAAATTGCTCTTAATACTCAAAGCAGACATCGACCACTAGCTTTTGAAGAATTCAGGGCCTTACTCATGGAGGAGGAGCTACCACTCAAGGCAAGGAGTGGTGGTAGCAAAAGAGATGCTTCATTCGTAGCAAATGCCAAAGGAGGCAAAGTGGACGCTTCAAAAGATGGAGACAAGAAGAAGAACGACAAAAAGAAGTTCAAGGGAGAGTATTTTCACTACAAAAGAAATGACATAGAATCCAAGAGTATCGCATCAAGAAGGTAAAAGAGAAGAATGGCTCTTCAAAAGGTGGTCAGGGCAAGGAGTTTGCCAACATAGCAGAAACAAAGCTTGAGTTATTTGTTAAGATAGAAGAGGTATTCTCCTTGGCTAAAGATTCAGGAATAGATGAATCATGGGTGTTGGACATTGGTGCATCTCCTCATGTGACAAGCACAAAAGACCTTTAGAGTTCTTTACAACCTCTAAAGGAACCAATCATATTAAAGGTAGGCAACAATGAAAGATGTCGTGGAGAGGGTGAAGGTACGGTTTCTTTCATTTACTCTAATGGGGATGTCAGAAAGCTTTCAAATGTGTTGTACGTTCCACAAATCAAATGAAATATACTTTTAGTAGCTTCTATAGCTGATCAAGTTCATCAAGTATCTTTCAATAAAGCATGAGCTAAGATTATGGATAGTAACAAAAACATTGGTGGGAATGTTGTAAGGAGGAACAAAATGTATGAGTTGCGTGCTCTTACATCCACTACAAGTGTGGGCACAAGTAACTTATGGCATGAGAGATTTGGCCAAAGTTGATGCCTTGTACTAAAGGAGATGCATCATAGGGGTATGGTCGCACACCTACCATCAATTGCAAAAATGAAGGAACCATGTGAAGCTTTCATGATGGGCAAGAAACATAGGAAGGCATTTCCATAAGAAATCAAGAACATGGCAAGCTATCCTCTATAGTTGGTGAATGCTAACTTATGTAGAAAAATACCTACACATGCCTTGGGCAGATCTTCCTACTTCATGTTACTTGTTGAAGACTATATTAAGAAGATGTGGTTATACTTCCTTCGTGATAAAGCTCAAGCTTTTGGTAAGTTTAAAGAATGGATTCAGCTTGTTGAAACTAAAACAGGGAAGAAGATGAAGAAATTCAAGACAAACGATGATGGTGAGTTCACATCAATAGAGTTTGAAAATTTTTTCAAGAGTAAGGGAATCAAGCATCAACTCACAATGGCACATACCCCTCAATAGAACGGTGTTGCAGAAAATCATAATCAAACCATCATGGAGATGGCAAGGTGCACGTTGAAGGGAACATATTTGCCTAATCAATTTTGGGCAAGGGCTATCAACACTGTTTGAAGCTAGACCAAGTAACTTGATGGAAAGAATCCACAAGAAGCCTACATTAGTAAAAATCCTTTTGTTTCCCATTTCAAAGTATTTGGAAGTGAATGTTATTCACATGTTCCAGATAGGGAGAGAAACAAGCTTCAACCAAAAAACATCAAATGTATTTTCCTAGGGTACAACAAAGATAAGAAGGCTTATAAGCTTTATGACCATGAGGCTAAGAAGATCATGGTGAGTCGTGATGTGGTTTTTAAGAAGGAGCATCCACATGCACTGGATGAAGAAAAGAGAGCTTCCACTTTATCATCAGGCAAAGGGGCAATCCACTATGAACATGGCCCAAGAGCTATCCCTTCTGCACAAGATAAGGAAGCATCATCTTCAGATGATGAGTCTGAAAGTCATCAACATGTCGTCACCCAAGTGGAAAAGCCATTGCCACATCGGGTGAGGCAGCTCTATGATTCTAGAAACCCCATCCCACAGTCACTAGAACAAGTTATAGATGGATTGAGGCAATTGCACATAATAGAGTAACAGAGACGAGCAAGCACCCATATTGTAAGCATAGTCATGATTGCTGATCTCATTCAACAACAAGCAAAGGAACCAACCAATGTGGAAGAGGCATTCCACGATCCAAATTGGAGGGATGCCATGCAAACTAAATACAACAATATCATGAAGAATGGAACTTGGGAGCTAGTCTCTTCTTTTGCTGCCTTATTTTATATCCTTAGTTCCATAGCCTTCTTTATGCATGAGGCTCAATTGCACTAGGTCGAATAGATCTAAAATGACTAAAAGATTTTGATGCACAAATAGGAGAAGCAAGAGAAAGTAATTTCCTTGGAAGTCAAATGGATTTGGTTGTGCTTGAAGAACTTCTTTGGGAATCCAAATTTGTTTGAAGCATTTTTATGAAGATTCCTTTTATCGATGCCTAGATATTGTAGAACATTGGGGTGCTTTCATTTTTGCTTGAAAATCTTGCCATTTCATCTTAATGTAGAGATCTTTCTTAAATTTTCATGGATTTCATAGTGTGCTCTTCAACCTTTTTATCCTTCAATATAAGGTTGCAAGAATAGAAATGGTTTCTTTTTTACGATTGAATGGCCCTAAGGTATGGACTGTTTCCTCTTTGGTATCATGATGCTCATTACATAAGCCGTTCTTTTTATGGGCCCATCAAAGGAATTTAAAATCATAGGTGCCATGTTCTCAACTATATAATGATTCCTTATACATATCTCCTCTATTTCTATCGGGAAATCATAGAGTGGGGAAATTACATTAGCTAATTGATCCATCTTGGATTTGGCATTATTACACATGGGATCGCTAGATTCATAAAGGTGCATACAATGGCTTTTCAGAGGATCATCATTAGATAAGCCATTATTATCCAATTGATCCAATGAAGTATAGCATGAATATATGTTATCTAACTCTTGATCTTGACATAAGGACTTGAGAGAAAGATGTGAAGGGAATGGAGAAGGTTTTCTTTACACAACATCCTTAGGTTCCTTCTTCTCTAAATGTTCTTGCGACTCAAGCAAACAAGGATTAGGCAACATAGATAAGTAGTCAACATGGAAATCTTCATTACCCTCATACATCACACTTAATTAGCCTTTTGTATGAGTGAAAATATAATTTTGCAGATGAAAAGAACAATCCTTAAAAATATGTTTGTGCCTAGAATTAGTATAGGGAGGATAAGCATTAGGAATTTCGAAAGAATCACATGCATGTGTGAACATAATAGATGGATAAGACATTTCAAACTCTTGATGATTTTGTTCTCTATCTTTGAGTGTCTGTTGTCAAGTCATCATCTATACCTTCCATGAGAAAAAAACATTTCCAAAAATTGCATATCATTCACAACAAAAGCCAACAAAAATTGACCCATGCAATCAAATTTTCACCAATCATGAGAATGTCGAAATGAGTGGGGGTTAGAATGTTTTCAAAAAGAATGGTTATGTCTCAACATTAATTAAATTTCACTCATAATTAGGGTTTACATAAGCACACATCCTCTTAAAGTCATGTCCTATCCTTGCATCCACAAAAATGTTGTTAAGTTCCTTTATTGCAACTATGGAACCCAACCCCTAAGGTGATTCATAATGTTCCTTTGCTATTTGTGGTTTCTTTATCTTTTCTACCCTTCTCATGATCAATTTTCTCATATACCTCACACTTATCCTGTTAAGTTTTTCGTCTCTTTTCAAATTTTCACCCTTCCTTCTCTCTATTACCTTCTTTTTTACCATGTTTAATGAAGCAATGTTTTGGTTATGTTTTTAAGAATTGTTTGGTTTTTTGTGGTTCTTTTAATAATTTTGTATATGTGTAAATAATTCATAATGGGGTTCTCCAAACAAAGAACAAGAAAAGAATTTACAATGTATTATATAAAAAAATATGTTTTAGCGAAAATTAGCTTTGAAATTCATACACACATGAAGCGTGTATTTCATCCACATGTACCACAAATGCACATTTTAAATAGAGATTCTTAAGAATGAACTTTTCATGCTATATCAATGTATACGAAAATGTTACGAAATAAATCTTCACATCAAATAGTTCCCAAGTAGCATCATGTTTTATATGCACACCATAATCCATTAGAGACCAACTCGAAATTCTAGAAGTATGTCCTTCACATTCGCAAGGGTTATTTCAAAAATTATCAAATTAACACACTATAAACAAATCACATTTCAATAAGTGGGGATCAATGTGTGCTTATATTTTCCCCTTGCATTCCTTTCCAAACACCACGTCACTTTAGTTACCATTTAGCTTTTGCATAAACACACACCCATCCATCTAAAATATGGACATGTCCATTGGCCAAAAGCATACCAATTTAGAAGATATTTTGAATCATTGAAACAATGACTTTAAATCTGGTATTTCATACAAATTGATTTTTATCAGATGATATCCTTCCTTATCCTCCTCTAAACTTCATGTCCTCATAAAAGATGATTCACTAATAATTAATGCCCCTAAGTCCAAGCAAGGTATTAGACATTGGGACTCCAAGTCTAATGTCTCCTTGAATCTCCCTCTCTCTCTCTCTCTCTCTCTCTCTCTCTCTCTCTCTCTCTCTCTCTCTCTCTCTCTCATCAGTTGGAGTAGATTATACAATCAAGATCCTTCCTTTTGCTTTTCTACTAGTAGTGTTCTCTCTTCCCATGTTATCTCACTCATTTGTGTGCCCATAGCTTTCCCTCTAGAAGCACCTCTCACTAAAGTTCTCTCACCTATCTATGGCTACCCTGATATCTGTGGGAACCAGATCCATCATATTTGAACATGTAGTTTAGGATGATGAATGCAAAAGATGTGGGCTCCAACCACCACCCACTCAATCCTAAAAAGTAAGCACCAAAAAACAAAAGGCATTCATTTTCTTTAGTCGTAATAGAACTTTGTCATGGACAATGGAAACCATCCTCAACCTTAGATTCCATGTGACATCTATATACCATGATTCGTTGAGAATTTGGAGAAACCAATGCTTCCATCATGTTTGGAATATGGCAAAACCCGAAGATCAACTCTCTTCTTGCTCGATTCTAATATCCAAAGGTCGTGTTTCGAGTTGATGATATCATCAATTTGTAATTGCCATTGATTAACCACTCTTGAAAACCTATATAAGGAGGGGTTGGAAACATACATTCTCATTCTAAACAATGCTGGTCTTGGGAGCTCAAGGATTCATGATCACCAAGTACTTTCAAAGTTCCAATTCTAGTTCTTGTCTTGTTCCTTGTTCTAGTCCCGATTAGTCTAGTTCTTGGACATCTAGCCTTGTCCTCTTGTAATCTTGTAGTATGATATATTGTCTAGAAATTTCTTGTATCTAGATCATCTCCTTGAAGGGAGTTCTTGCAACCTAGAGATCTTGCTTCATACTTACAATCCTTGGTTGTGGGATCTTCTATATCATCTCTGGCTGAGTTATCTATACGTATCAGTCCTAGGTTGTGGGACTTCTTGTATCATTTATATATTCTTGTTTTATTTCCCTATGTGGGTGATCTTGTAATCTAAAGTGTAATTTTGAAATCTTGTCTAGTCAGTCAGAGGGCACAATCTATTGCTCCACTGACACACTCTACTCTTAGAACTTTGGAACCAAACCTTATTAATTTTCTAGGTTGGATAGAAAATGTAATGGTATGCATTTGCATCTCTCTCGTACATCCTGCATGTATACTCCTGAGACTATGGACCACTTTTCACCTATGCCAAAATCTACATCCAACTTCTACTGTTACAAATGGGAAAATCATGCCTAGTGGATATGAATCATCAAACCGATGCATCCTAGTTTCATAGTGCGATACCAGGTCTAGTGTCCATGGATGTGTTTGCATATAATACAAAGGGATGATTCACAGAGATGTGGTGCATGCAAATCACGATCCCCTCTCATTCTCGCCTCATTTCCCTTCAAATTATCATTCATTTTGACTGATTATTGTGGACATTGGCTTCAAGAATCAAGCTGAGGTCCCCACGGCTTCCTAATCTACAAAAACTTGGCATTATCGATCATTGCCACTGGCAAGTTGTGCAATGATTTTATGAACTTGCAATAAACAGCAAAAGTGTGATCTTTGAGGTTTTTTTCTTCTCCTAAACTATAGGGGGATGATCCTTGGCATCATGTATATATTCATATCATGTGTCATTCCCATAGACATAGTTGATCCCACGTCTCGAGCAATATTGGACATTATGGGTGGAGCATGAGCAGCAAAGGGCATAGGCGAGTAAAAGATATTTTTTGAAGAAGAAAAAAAAGTAGTCGTTCACCCCTCCCTTAGTGCCCGCACCCCTCTCAAAAAATGTCTCTAACATATATGAGCACCCAGATCTGATGCATCCTAGTTCTCTAGTAAAATAGCAAGTGCAGTGTCCATGGATGTGTTTGCATATACTACAAAGGGATGAGTCACAAAGATCTGTTGCATGTGATCCATGATCTCCTGTGATTCTTTCCTCATTCTCCTCCAACTACATGATTCATTCCAAATGATTATTCAAGAAATTGGCTTTTGTGAACTTGAGATAAACATCAAAAGTGTGTTTTTTGAGATTTTATATTTCTCCTTAGTGTAAGCACGTGGTCCTTGGCATCCTTCATATATTCATATCATGTGTCCTTCCTATAGACATAGTTGATCCCGTGTGTGGAACACAACTAGACATTCTCGTTGGGGCATAAGTAGGAAGAGGAATAGATGAGTAAAAGAGATTTTTTGAAGAAGAAAAAAGTATTCCTTTACCCCTCCCTTCGTGCCTCCACTCCTCTCAATTTAGAGATCACACAATACATGTAGGAATGACGATCATCTTGCAAGCATGGTCAATATATGTAATATTTTTAATGCCCCCAAGTCTCCTAAATGCATCAACCAAAGCTATAGTCTCTTCTATGAGGAGAACCCAAAGCTTATTCATGTTTTAGAATGAATGTTGTATCAATATATCCATCTTGGAAGTTTTTTATTTGAAAGATAATCTTCTAATAGTCTTGGTCTTTGCCTAGAATTCTGAAAATCATCTTCAATATTTATCCAACATGCAATGGAATGCCCCTAGAGTATGAAATTTTCTAAAGCTAGACGAATTTTCCCTTGGATAAGATCACTAGAAGATATCATCCCTATCTCAAGATGCTCCCCCTCTATCCAAGTATTCATCTCCATCTCTCTCTAGCTCATCCATCTCATTTACTATGATCCCCTCATGTTCAACATCATGTGCCTTATTTTTGGTAGATTCTTGGTGTCATATCACATCATTAGTTTGTAGTAGGCCTTCATCATGCATTTCATGTTGCAAATGTGTCTTTGTACATGTTTCCTTGATATTTTCTCAGATAAAGGTTGTCCTTTTGTCATGTATTTCTTTATGAAACACAAATGGTGAGTTCATTTTAGACTTTGCTTAGCTTTCTAATAGCAAACTAATTGTTAAAGATACACACAAGCTTAATCACATGATAATAATGTCATTAACCATAAGTTAAAGTGTCACAAGTGCTAGATATGCTAAATACTCCACCCTCAAGTGACCACAAATGATCCATGGTGCTCTAACTTGTAAGGCCTTCATTATGAGGAGAAGCCATTGTGAGAGCTCGGACATTTGTGGAACCCTAACTTCTAAGTTAGATGAGGTCTATGTGTGACCATTGATGATCATAGATGATCTTTGTGAGCTTAACCAATAGGTTAAGTAGAGCATAAACTTCTGGGCCATTGGGTTTCCATTCATGGCAAAAATAAAGGCTTTGTGGCGTCACCTGATTTCCCCATAGAACCTTAATGGGTGGGAGTGCAGAGCGGGGCTTTCCCCCTTCTGTGGGGTCTGGGAGGCCTATCCCTTGGCCCATAGAGAAAGTAGGACTTCTAGTCATGGAGATATTGTCATATTGCATATTTTGCTAACTATTTTGTATCTCCTGACTACATTTATCTATACCTACTCCCCTTGTAAAAGCTATATAAGCATGGCCCATGTTGAGCTTTACACAACATTACACACTAGTAAGCCCTTCATCTAGATTCTGTTTGATTGCCATCTAAGATCCACATTGGGAGCGCACAGGTGGATAACACCATTGTTGGAACTGCATTATGCTTGCTAATCTGAGAGTTTGATTTCTCTATCTCTCAGTTTGCATCTATCTTTTTCTGCATTTTTCTCTTAACT
Source organism: Ceratopteris richardii (assembly GCA_020310875.1). Taxonomy (NCBI): domain Eukaryota; kingdom Viridiplantae; phylum Streptophyta; class Polypodiopsida; order Polypodiales; family Pteridaceae; genus Ceratopteris; species Ceratopteris richardii. The sequence goes on from CM035409.1 coordinate 69,404,799, forward strand.
CTATCTACTAGTCTATTCCACTGTGTTGTTATTTTCTTGCATGGTATTAGAGCGCAGGAGGCCCTGAATGGTGCAGAAGTAGAAACACAAAGGTTTCGATGACAAAAGAGAGAAGATGTCAAGTGGTACATCATCATCTAGAACTAGGAATCAAGGTGGTTCATCAACACGAGTAGGTGGAGCACAGACAGGAGCAGCAATGATGTTAGTCATCCGAATGTTGCATATATGACCACCAACCTTCACGGAAGGTAAACTTGATGGTAGAAAATACACCATATAGAAGTTTAAAATCACTTCTATCCTTGATTCATATGAGCTTCTCGACACTATTCTTGGCACTGATCATGAGCCCCAAGAAACACCTGATCCAAATAATCCTTGTTGAATGATTCCTCTTGATGTTGATCTTCTATATGCTTGGAAATGTAGAAACATAGATGCACTTTGTGCTCTAGTTACAAGTACTACTAATAGTGTTTTGACTCTCATTCAACATACTACCAAGGCGTATGAAGCATGGAACATATTGAGAAATCAATATGAAACTCGTAATCAAACATAGATTCAGAACCTAGAGAATCAGCTAGCAGTAGAAAGGTTTGCTGATGGAGAGATTGCAGAGGTGTTTATCACTTGCATAAAGAATCCAGGAGATCAAATGGCGAGAGCAAGTGTACAAAATTCAAGTGAGGAGCTAGCTCGACATTGTCTTTGAATCTATCCACCTAAGTTTGATGCTTAAGAAATTGCTCTTAATACTCAAAGCAGACATCGACCACTAGCTTTTGAAGAATTCAGGGCCTTACTCATGGAGGAGGAGCTACCACTCAAGGCAAGGAGTGGTGGTAGCAAAAGAGATGCTTCATTCGTAGCAAATGCCAAAGGAGGCAAAGTGGACGCTTCAAAAGATGGAGACAAGAAGAAGAACGACAAAAAGAAGTTCAAGGGAGAGTATTTTCACTACAAAAGAAATGACATAGAATCCAAGAGTATCGCATCAAGAAGGTAAAAGAGAAGAATGGCTCTTCAAAAGGTGGTCAGGGCAAGGAGTTTGCCAACATAGCAGAAACAAAGCTTGAGTTATTTGTTAAGATAGAAGAGGTATTCTCCTTGGCTAAAGATTCAGGAATAGATGAATCATGGGTGTTGGACATTGGTGCATCTCCTCATGTGACAAGCACAAAAGACCTTTAGAGTTCTTTACAACCTCTAAAGGAACCAATCATATTAAAGGTAGGCAACAATGAAAGATGTCGTGGAGAGGGTGAAGGTACGGTTTCTTTCATTTACTCTAATGGGGATGTCAGAAAGCTTTCAAATGTGTTGTACGTTCCACAAATCAAATGAAATATACTTTTAGTAGCTTCTATAGCTGATCAAGTTCATCAAGTATCTTTCAATAAAGCATGAGCTAAGATTATGGATAGTAACAAAAACATTGGTGGGAATGTTGTAAGGAGGAACAAAATGTATGAGTTGCGTGCTCTTACATCCACTACAAGTGTGGGCACAAGTAACTTATGGCATGAGAGATTTGGCCAAAGTTGATGCCTTGTACTAAAGGAGATGCATCATAGGGGTATGGTCGCACACCTACCATCAATTGCAAAAATGAAGGAACCATGTGAAGCTTTCATGATGGGCAAGAAACATAGGAAGGCATTTCCATAAGAAATCAAGAACATGGCAAGCTATCCTCTATAGTTGGTGAATGCTAACTTATGTAGAAAAATACCTACACATGCCTTGGGCAGATCTTCCTACTTCATGTTACTTGTTGAAGACTATATTACGAAGATGTGGTTATACTTCCTTCGTGATAAAGCTCAAGCTTTTGGTAAGTTTAAAGAATGGATTCAGCTTGTTGAAACTAAAACAGGGAAGAAGATGAAGAAATTCAAGACAAACGATGATGGTGAGTTCACATCAACAGAGTTTGAAAATTTTTTCAAGAGTAAGGGAATCAAGCATCAACTCACAATGGCACATACCCCTCAATAGAACGGTGTTGCAGAAAATCATAATCAAACCATCATGGAGATGTCAAGGTGCACGTTGAAGGGAACATATTTGCCTAATCAATTTTGGGCAAGGGCTATCAACACTGTTTGAAGCTAGACCAAGTAACTTGATGGAAAGAATCCACAAGAAGCCTACATTAGTAAAAATCCTTTTGTTTCCCATTTCAAAGTATTTGGAAGTGAATGTTATTCACATGTTCCAGATAGGGAGAGAAACAAGCTTCAACCAAAAAACATCAAATGTATTTTCCTAGGGTACAACAAAGATAAGAAGGCTTATAAGCTTTATGACCATGAGGCTAAGAAGATCATGGTGAGTCGTGATGTGGTTTTTAAGAAGGAGCATCCACATGCACTGGATGAAGAAAAGAGAGCTTCCACTTTATCATCAGGCAAAGGGGCAATCCACTATGAACATGGCCCAAGAGCTATCCCTTCTGCACAAGATAAGGAAGCATCATCTTCAGATGATGAGTCTGAAAGTCATCAACCGTCGTCACCCAAGTGGAAAAGCCATTGCCACATCGGGTGAGGCAGCTCTATGATTCTAGAAACCCCATCCCACAGTCACTAGAACAAGTTATAGATGGATTGAGGCAATTGCACATAATAGAGTAACAGAGACGAGCAAGCACCCATATTGTAAGCATAGTCATGATTGCTGATCTCATTCAACAACAAGCAAAGGAACCAACCAATGTGGAAGAGGCACTCCACGATCCAAATTGGAGGGATGCCATGCAAACTAAATACAACAATATCATGAAGAATGGAACTTGGGAGCTAGTGGATCGACACCCTAGACATAAATTCATTAGCACCAAGTGGGTTTGGAAGATAAAGTAAAAGGCTGATGGTACTCTAGAAAAGTACAAAGCAAGACTTGTTGTAGAGGGTTACTCACAAGTTGAAGGCATTGACTTTTGTGAATCATTTTCCTTGATTGTAAGGATGACTACTATCTGATTAGTACTAGTTGTGGCTACAAATAAGCATTGGTCAATCTATCATATGGATGTCAAATCAGCATTCCTAAATGGAGACCTCAAGGAGAAGATATATGTGTCTCAGCCACCAAGGTTTGAGGCTCCCCATTCAGATAACAAGGTATGTAAGCTGAAGAAGACATTATATGGGTTGAGACAAGTCCCTAGAGCATTGTACCAACGGATAGATATGTATCACTTGGATTTAGGTTTCAAAAGATGTGCTTCTACTTGTATATTCTAAAGAGATGAGGGAAGGCAATTGTGCTTGTACTCTATGTAGATGACCTTGTGATTATAGGAAATGATGATACTCTTCTTCAACAAAGATGCCATGAGTTTAGAATTTGAAATGACAGACTTGGGCTTAATGCATTATTGTTTAGGGCTTGAAGTTTGGTAGGAACCAAGGAAGACTTTCATCTCTCAACAAAAGTATTGAAGACAGATATTGAAGGCATTTGACATGGAGGATTGCAAGGAAATTTCTACACCTATGGAGGTCAACACAAAATATCGATCCAAGATACTTCACCTCCAATAGATATTGGAAGATACAAGAAATTAGTTGGAAGTGTCATCTACTTGTGCAATAGCATATCCGATATCTCTTATGCTATTGGAGTAGTAAGCAGGTTCTCTATTAATCCTTTCCAAATTCATTTGAAGGCAAGCATGCAGATACTCGTGTATGTGAAAGGAACCATTGATTATGGTATTCTTTATGAAGAAGGATCATCTCTGGTCAGATATTGTGACTCAAATTGGGCAAGAGATATTGATACCAAAAAATCAGCTTTTGGATATTGCTTTTTTTTAAGGATCAGGGATTCTCTCTTCGCTAAGTAAGAAGCAACCAACTATATCATTATCTTCTATTGAAGTTGAGTACAAAGTTGCATGTGTTGCAACATGTGAAGTAGTACGGTTGAGGAGGATCCTATGGTACATAGGAATACAAGGATAGGAGGCTAAAAAGTTGAAGTGTGACAAAAAAAGTTGCATGTTCATCACCAAGAATCATGTTTTCCATGCACGTACCAAGCACATAGAAATTCAATATCACTATGTGCATGAGTCGATTGAGGATGGGTTCATGGAGATAAGCTATTTTCCAACTGAAAAAAAATGGAGCAGACATCTTCACCAAGGCTCTTGGGAGAGAGAAACTTCTTCAACACTGTCCAAAGCTTGGGATTGGACCAAGGAGATAGTTCACTGCAGGGTGATCATTGAGGAGGGGTGTTAGATATGCTCAATAATCCACCCTCAAGTGACCACAAATTATCCATGGTGCTCTAATTTGTAAGGCCGCCATTATAAGGAGAAGCCATTGTGAGAGCTCGGACATTTGTGGAACCCTAACTTCTAAGTTCCGCGAGGTCTATGTGTGACTATTGATGGTTATAGATGATCGTTGTGAGCCTAACCATTAGGTTAGGTAGGGCATAAACTTATGGGCAATTGGGTCGCCATTCAAGGCAAAACTAAAGGCCTTGTGGCATCACATGGTTTCCCCATAGAACCTTCATGGGGGGGAGGGGGGCGGTGTAAAGGGGCGCTTGCTGGAGATATTGTTGAATTTGCATATTTTGCTTACTATTTTGTATCTCTCGACTACATTTATCTATACCAACTCCCCTTGTAAAAGCCATATAAGCATGGCTGAGGTTGAGCTTTATGTAGCATTGTGCACTAGTAAGCCCTTCATCTAGAATCTATCTATATCCCCATCTAAGCTCCACATTGGGAGCACACGGGTAGACAACACCACCATTGTAATTGCATTACGCTTGGCAATATGAGAATTTGAGTTTTTCTATCTCTCAGTTTGCAATGTGCATCTACCTTTGTCTACATTTTTCTCTTAACTTTGTCTACTAGTCTATTTCGATGTGCCCTTATTTTCTTACATCAAGCATAAAGCAAGAATGTAGCAAGCACTCAAAACACATCATGAAGGTGACAAGAGTACTCCAAAAGTTCAACAAACTATCATGTTCTTATTCTCTGCCAAGAATGCCTCCTTTGCAAGTAGAGGTGGCATCTTTATATACAAAATAGCCAAATCTCGCTATGTGGGATTTCTCATTATTGAAGGAGAATGAATCTCACTTTATTCACTTGTGTGGCACTCACACACACCTATACAAGAGTGCTTATGAGTAACAAATGATAAATCTAAGCTCATTTAAAGTAAAAAACAAAAAAGTAACTCCATGTAAAAATGTTGATGAAAAAGAATAGGATCGTGTTGTATCATGTTGCTCGCCCAACACTGCCCCCCTTCTTGACTTTTTCGCCCTCAACAAAGCCTTTGCAAGTGTTGGCGTTGGCACTTTTAGGAAGAGCACATTGAATTCCATTGAGTCCTTGATCCTTTTGTTGTTGGAGTGCTTCACTTCATTCCATGACTTCTCTTGTTATTTTCCATTGATTTTTCCTGAAAATTGCCACCTTTATTTTTGTTTTTCTGCTTTCTATTGTTATTTTGGAGAGAAACACATAAGATGAGTGCTCTATTGGATGCTTTCTTTAAATAATACTAATGAAATGAATTCATCTCTTCTTATTCCACGTGAGCAAAGGCCACTAAGGATGCATGGGTGATAAAAGAAAGCTATATATGCACGGTCTAAAAAGGAGACCCTAAATACATGCATATCTAAGAAGGCTTACAACAATAATGGCAAAAAAAAGGAATTGGTCTTGAGTAAGGTGCTCAAAAGTAAGACGATGCAGGGTCTTTCTTCCAAATGAGAAACTCCAAATTCTTCTCTTTTGCGTCATTCATTTTGATGAATGATTCCTTTGCCCACCAACTTGAAAATAAAAATTAAAACAAAAAGCAATTATTTTACAACATATGTACATGTGCCCTCTTTTTGCATGGGTTTTTTAATTTGGAAATCCCTATTTGTTCTTCTCTTCTTTTGCTGCCTTATTTTATATCCTTAGTTCCATAGCCTTCTTTATGCATGAGGCTCAATTGCACTAGGTCGAATAGATCTAAAATGACTAAAAGATTTTGATGCACAAATAGGAGAAGCAAGAGAAAGTAATTTCCTTGGAAGTCAAATGGATTTGGTTGTGCTTGAAGAACTTCTTTGGGAATCCAAATTTGTTTGAAGCATTTTTATGAAGATTCCTTTTATCGATGCCTAGATATTGTAGAACATTGGGGTGCTTTCATTTTTGCTTGAAAATCTTGCCATTTCATCTTAATGTAGAGATCTTTCTTAAATTTTCATGGATTTCATAGTGTGCTCTTCAACCTTTTTATCCTTCAATATAAGGTTGCAAGAATAGAAATGGTTTCTTTTTTACGATTGAATGGCCCTAAGGTATGGACTGTTTCCTCTTTGGTATCATGATGCTCATTACATAAGCCGTTCTTTTTATGGGCCCATCAAAGGAATTTAAAATCATAGGTGCCATGTTCTCAACTATATAATGATTCCTTATACATATCTCCTCTATTTCTATCGGGAAATCATAGAGTGGGGAAATTACATTAGCTAATTGATCCATCTTGGATTTGGCATTATTACACATGGGATCGCTAGATTCATAAAGGTGCATACAATGGCTTTTCAGAGGATCATCATTAGATAAGCCATTATTATCCAATTGATCCAATGAAGTATAGCATGAATATATGTTATCTAACTCTTGATCTTGACATAAGGACTTGAGAGAAAGATGTGAAGGGAATGGAGAAGGTTTTCTTTACACAACATCCTTAGGTTCCTTCTTCTCTAAATGTTCTTGCGACTCAAGCAAACAAGGATTAGGCAACATAGATAAGTAGTCAACATGGAAATCTTCATTACCCTCATACATCACACTTAATTAGCCTTTTGTATGAGTGAAAATATAATTTTGCAGATGAAAAGAACAATCCTTAAAAATATGTTTGTGCCTAGAATTAGTATAGGGAGGATAAGCATTAGGAATTTCGAAAGAATCACATGCATGTGTGAACATAATAGATGGATAAGACATTTCAAACTCTTGATGATTTTGTTCTCTATCTTTGAGTGTCTGTTGTCAAGTCATCATCTATACCTTCCATGAGAAAAAAACATTTCCAAAAATTGCATATCATTCACAACAAAAGCCAACAAAAATTGACCCATGCAATCAAATTTTCACCAATCATGAGAATGTCGAAATGAGTGGGGGTTAGAATGTTTTCAAAAAGAATGGTTATGTCTCAACATTAATTAAATTTCACTCATAATTAGGGTTTACATAAGCACACATCCTCTTAAAGTCATGTCCTATCCTTGCATCCACAAAAATGTTGTTAAGTTCCTTTATTGCAACTATGGAACCCAACCCCTAAGGTGATTCATAATGTTCCTTTGCTATTTGTGGTTTCTTTATCTTTTCTACCCTTCTCATGATCAATTTTCTCATATACCTCACACTTATCCTGTTAAGTTTTTCGTCTCTTTTCAAATTTTCACCCTTCCTTCTCTCTATTACCTTCTTTTTTACCATGTTTAATGAAGCAATGTTTTGGTTATGTTTTTAAGAATTGTTTGGTTTTTTGTGGTTCTTTTAATAATTTTGTATATGTGTAAATAATTCATAATGGGGTTCTCCAAACAAAGAACAAGAAAAGAATTTACAATGTATTATATAAAAAAATATGTTTTAGCGAAAATTAGCTTTGAAATTCATACACACATGAAGCGTGTATTTCATCCACATGTACCACAAATGCACCTTTTAAATAGAGATTCTTTTTTTTTTATATAAAGGAAGTTCGGCAATAGCCTACTCTCCCGGACTTGAATTAAATTAAGAAACAAAGGTACAATAGAAGGGGACTAGTGCCCACGGGACCCCCCAAATCCCACAAAGCAGGGGAAGCTTGAATGAATCCTAGGTTGCATTACAGAGAAGGTTAATCACCCTCTCATCGCCCTCATGCGGGGCCCACTTGGGTTTGAGCTTGTTGTTGATCAAAAGGAGGACTTGATGGTGCCTGAAGGGGGGGGATTTCTTACTGTTAACAATCCTTTTGCCAAGGAGGGATAGTGATTTCTCAATCGACCACTACCTGGGGGGATCGCCAAAGTTGAGAGCACTCCTCTCCCGCCAAATTTTCCACAAGACTTCCCCTCTGATGGCGTTCCAGAGTGTCGCAGAGCAGCCGATCGCTTCTCCCAAAAGGACTTGTTTCCAACTAAGCTGTTTTTGAAGTCTGATTTTCATTCCAACCGTCTGCCAGATTCTGTAGGAGTTGGGGCAAGTAACGAAGATGTGTGGGACATCTTCGATAGCCCGGTGGCAGCGTTTGCACCAAGGAGGAATCCCACAAAGTTTGCTAGCCTTATGGTTGGTCCAAATTCCTCGATGAAGAATTTGCCATAAGAGGACAGACTTCTTAATCTCTATAAGGGGGTGCCAGATACCCATGAATTTCATGTCCCACCAAAGCCGCGTCCAAGACAGACACCACTTCTTGTTGAGGCTGATCTGGTGGTCAGCCGTTTCTTTGATGTTCGGGATTTTGAGTAGGCTATTTCCATTGTGCCATTTGAGACCAAGCGGGTTCGGTGTGTCGTGTCCCATGAGAAGGCGAGTCTTGTGACGATCCCATGCGAGGCATCGGCTTTGCAAAGTGTTCCATTCTTCGTAGGAGATGTTTAAGCAAGGGTCAATATCCTCGAAGTTGATCCAGCTGTTGGTGTCATGTTTCCAGAGGTGTTTCCATTTTTTGAATCCTTTGTTCCATAACCTCTTGGCATTTTGAATGTTCCACGACTCCACACTCCGGATGCCATGTATCGGGAACCAGATAGAGTCGTTTTGTCTGATTCCGGCCGCCCACTTCCAGTCCTCACTAATTCTTGTGAAGCTTTTGACTTTATTCCAGCCCTTCCAAAGGGAGCACACGAGATTGGAGCCTTTCGGGAAGACGGGGATCGGGGAGAATAGCAGGGTCATGATGTCAAGATTCTTCCAGTTTGGGAACCCCATGAGAGCCAACTCATTCTTGTTTCTGAAGATTAGCTTGGCCCACGAGGCCTCCCTATTGCACCAAGCCTTAATCATCCATTTGGCTGCCAGTTTGTTAGCCATACACCCAATGTCCAGGATACCAAGCCCCCCGCTATCTCTAGGGCTAGTGCAGATGGCCCATTTGATTTTAGGCACCCCCCTTCTATTATGATCGCCCGTCCAAAGAAAGTTTCTACAAATACTATTCAGTTTGGACAGGCCTTGCTCATTCGGTCTCCAACAAGAAAGGAAATAGATGGTAGAAGAGAGGAGGAACGTGTTGATAACCATCGCACGCCCAGCGAGATTGATTTGCATACCTTTCCAATAGTTAAGCTTGTTTTCGAGTTTGGCCAACACCCAGTTCCATCTCTGCTCCATAGAGACGCCAAACCCCAAGGGGATTCCAAGAAGTCGAAAGATTTGGCCCTGCGGAATGATTTGACAGCCATGATCAATGAGAAGGCCAGGATGATGTCCCACAATAGCCCTAAAGGCGGTCTTAGAGTGGTTGATTTTGGATCCAGAGGCTTCACAAAAGGTAGCAAGACACCTCCAGAGAGTCTCCAGGCTGGTATTATCATTGTGAACGAACGCGTTCATATCATCGGCAAATAGTCTCATGATGATTTGACTGTGGTCGTGAGGCATCCGGAGGCCTTTGATATTGCCAGTCTCCACATGATGTGCCACAAGTCTGCTCAGCCCCTCAGTGGCGATGGCAAAAAGAAGGGGGGCCAGAGGGCACCCTTGTCTAATAGATCTTCTAAGATGGATCGCCTTCGAAAGTTTGCCGTTAACGTTAATTTGGGTCATTGCGTTTCCGAGAAGGGTCGCGATCATCTTGGTGAATTTCTGACTACATCCGAGGTCTTGGAGCGACTGCAGAATATAGTCCCATTCTAGCCTGTCGTAGGCTTTGTCAAAGTCGATCTTGAGGAAAACCACATCTTGGTTAGACTCATTTGCATATTGAATACCTTCCCCAATATCCATAATGGTTTCCAGGATAGACCTGCCTTTGATGAAACCTTTTTGGTCCTCACTAAGCCAAGATCTCAGGTGGCACGAGATTCTGTTGGCAATGACTTTGGCGATGATCTTGTATCTTGTTTGGAGCATTTCATACAAATTGATTTTTATCAGATGATATCCTTCCTTATCCTCCTCTAAACTTCATGTCCTCATAAAAGATGATTCACTAATAATTAATGCCCCTAAGTCCAAGCAAGGTATTAGACATTGGGACTCCAAGTCTAATGTCTCCTTGAATCTCCCTCTCTCTCTCTCTCTCTCTCTCTCTCTCTCTCTCTCTCTCTCTCTCTCATCAGTTGGAGTAGATTATACAATCAAGATCCTTCCTTTTGCTTTTCTACTAGTAGTGTTCTCTCTTCCCATGTTATCTCACTCATTTGTGTGCCCATAGCTTTCCCTCTAGAAGCACCTCTCACTAAAGTTCTCTCACCTATCTATGGCTACCCTGATATCTGTGGGAACCAGATCCATCATATTTGAACATGTAGTTTAGGATGATGAATGCAAAAGATGTGGGCTCCAACCACCACCCACTCAATCCTAAAAAGTAAGCACCCACCAATTCAAAAACAAAAGGCATTCATTTTCTTTAGTCGTAATAGAACTTTGTCATGGACAATGGAAACCATCCTCAACCTTAGATTCCATGTGACATCTATATACCATGATTCCTTGAGAATTTGGAGAAACCAATGCTTCCATCATGTTTGGAATGTGGCAAAACCCGAAGATCAACTCTCTTCTTGCTCGATTCTAATATCCAAAGGTCATGTTTCGAGTTGATGATATCATCAATTTGTAATTGCCATTGATGAACCACTCTTGAAAACCTATATAAGGAGGGGTTGGACACATACATTCTCATTCTAAACAATGCCGGTCTTGGGAGCTCAAGGATTCATGATCACCAAGTAAGTACTTTCAAAGTTCCAATTCTAGTTCTTGTCTTGTTCCTTGTTCTAGTCCCGATTAGTCTAGTTCTTGGACATCTAGCTTTGTCCTCTTGTAATCTTGTAGTATGATATATTGTCTAGTTATTTCTTGTATCTAGATCATCTCCTTGAAGGGAGTTCTTGCAACCTAGAGATCTTGCTTCATACTTACAATCCTGGGTTGTGGGATCTTCTATATCATCTCTGGCTGAGTTATCTATACGTATCAGTCCTAGGTTGTGGGACTTCTTGTATCATTTATATATTCTTGTTTTATTTCCCTATGTGGGTGATCTTGTAATCTAAAGTGTAATTTTGAAATCTTGTCTAGTCTAGTCAGAGGGCACAATCTATTGCTCCACTGACACACTCTACTCTTAGAACTTTGGAACCAAACCTTATTAATTTTCTAGGTTGGATAGAAAATGTAATGGTATGCATTTGCATCTCTCTCGTACATCCTGCATGTATACTCTTGAAACTATGGACCACTTTTCACCTATGCCAAAATCGACATCCAACTTCTACTGTTACAAATGGAAAAATCATGCCTAGTGGATATGAATCATCAAACCGATGCATCCTAGTTTCATAGTGCGATACCAGGTCTAGTGTCCATGGATGTGTTTGCATATAATACAAAGGGATGATTCACAGAGATGTGGTTCATGCAAATCACGATCCCCTCTCATTCTCGCCTCATTTCCCTTCAAATTATCATTCATTTTGACTGATTATTGTGGACATTGGCTTCAAGAATCAAGCTGAGGTCCCCACGGCTTCCTAATCTACAAAAACTTGGCATTATCAATCATTGCCACTGGCAAGTTGTGCAATGATTTTATGAACTTGCAATAAACAGCAAAAGTGTGATCTTTGAGGTTTTTTTCTTCTCCTAAACTATAGGGGGATGATCCTTGGCATCATGTATATATTCATATCATGTGTCATTCCCATAGACATAGTTGATCCCACGTCTCGAGCAATATTGGACATTATGGGTGGAGCATGAGCAGCAAAGGGCATAGGCGAGTAAAAGATATTTTTTGAAGAAGAAAAAAAAGTAGTCGTTCACCCCTCCCTTAGTGCCCGCACCCCTCTCAAAAAATGTCTCTAACATATATCAGCACCCAGATCTGATGCATCCTAGTTCTCTAGTAAAATAGCAAGTGCAGTGTCCATGGATGTGTTTGCATATACTACAAAGGGATGAGTCACAAAGATCTGTTGCATGTGATCCATGATCTCCTGTGATTATTTCCTCATTCTCCTCCAACTACATGATTCATTCCAAATGATTATTCAAGAAATTGGCTTTTGTGAACTTGAGATAAACATCAAAAGTGTGTTTTTGGAGATTTTCTATTTCTCCTTAGTGTAAGCACGTGGTCCTTGGCATCCTTCATATATTCATATCATGTGTGCTTCCCATAGACATAGTTGATCCCGTGTGTGGAACACAACTAGACATTCTCGTTGGGGCATAAGTAGGAAGAGGAATAGATGAGTAAAAGAGATTTTCTGAAGAAGAAAAAAGTATTCCTTTACCCCTCCCTTCGTGCCTCCACTCCTCTCAATTTAGAGATCACACAATACATGTAGGAATGACGATCATCTTGCAAGCATGGTCAATATATGTAATATTTTTAATGCCCCCAAGTCTCCTAAATGCATCAACCAAAGCTATAGTCTCTTCTATGAGGAGAACCCAAAGCTTATTCATGTTTTAGAATGAATGTTGTATCAATATATCCATCTTGGAAGTTTTTTATTTGAAAGATAATCTTCTACTAGTCTTGGTCTTTGCCTAGAATTCTGAAAATCATCTTCAATATTTATCCAACATGCAATGGAATGCCCCTAGAGTATGAAATTTTCTAAAGCTAGACGAATTTTCCCTTGGATAAGATCACTAGAAGATATCATCCCTATCTCAAGATGCTCCCCCTCTATCCAAGTATTCATCTCCATCTGAGTCTCTAGCTCATCCATCTCATTTACTATGATCCCCTCATGTTCAACATCATGTGCCTTATTTTTGGTAGATTCTTGGTGTCATATCACATCATTAGTTTGTAGTAGGCCTTCATCATGCATTTCATGTTGCAAATGTGTCTTTGTACATGTTTCCTTGATATTTTCTCAGATAAAGGTTGTCCTTTTGTCATGTATTTCTTTATGAAACACAAATGGTGAGTTCATTTTAGACTTTGCTTAGCTTTCTAACCAAAACTTGATCTTGAACAGATAAGAAACTTGGTTGGCTTGCACCTCTTGTCCAGTTGAGTTGATGAAGCCTCTCAACCCTCAAGAAAATGCCTTAACCATCGAGTTCTTAGCTTCTTGTCTTTCACTAGAATTCCTTTCTTGTCTTCCAATTCTACCTTGCTTTGTTCCAAAGAAAAGGAATGTTACCTTCTTATGTTTGCAAACACCTACTATTCTTATCTTCATTACATTAAGTTCTCCAACATTACAACTATCCTCTTACCTATAATAAACATCTTGTAACTCATCAAGACCTTCCACATCATATTCACCAAGGAAAGTAGAGGAAAGAAACCATGCACCCCTAGATTCTAGTCCATCACTTATATATTCGTAAAACAGTATTCAGCTGTCGAGCTAAGACCTTTTCTTTTACAAAAAAGATAGTGCAATTTGCATCAGTATTCTTTGCCGCATCTTCCTTTTTGGAGCTGGCATTTGTATCACCCATCAAAAGTACACGTTCCTCATCTAGACTTGAAGATCTTCCATCCAACCTCTCTAGATGCTTCAATGTACTATGTAGATGTACTTCTCTAAAGGTAGAATCACCATTCCAAGATTGCATACACTTTCCACTCGCTTATTGGAAAAACTTGACACATCCTCCACATTCTTGGATAAAGCTAGCTCCTTTTCTTTCCTTTAGATCATTCTTGTATTTATAAAATTGATCATTAGATAGAAGTTTCAAACAATTATTCATAGGACGAGGTCTTGGAACTAGTACTTTATCCTCATAATCGTATTCCTTTTGAAGGAGGTCCTCTCTCAAAGATTGCAAGCATGGAAATCTTCTCTACATCATGTGTGTTAAGAAAAGTAGTATAAACCAGTTAAGATAAGTATTATCAAGTAGAACATATGCTATTGCTAGAGCCTTATAGCCTTCCATGACACCTTCAATAACAAGAAAAGTATACCATTCATACAACAAGCTAGAACCATTTTTTACTAGTCCTAAACATAGATAGAGGACCTTTCCATTCATTTTTTATGGAATTAAAATCCCTCCAAGTTGAAGTTTTATATCCATTTTCCGAGATTGTTAGAACATATAAGCATGACTTAATGGTCCCCATATCCCTCTAAATATTATAAAATTACTTTCTTCTGATATCTGCATTCCATGACTTAGAGACAAGTCCCGTCATTGGAAGGTCATCTTTTCTAGGTGATCCAAGTAATTTTCTTGAAATATCATTAGGAAATTTTGGTATATTTAGCGTTGATATCAGAATTTCTTTCAAGCTCTAACAATACATTATGATTAACTAATGGACAATATATCACGTTTTGGGCACTCCACGCTTATCAAAGAATCTACTTCAATTCCCTATGACCTTCCAAGAACACTTTTGGTAGAGGGTACATCATATATATGTGTGTAGAAGAAAACTCTATATGAAAAAGTTGAGTATTGTTGGACAACCAATCACAAATTGGACATAAAGTTGAAGGTCAAAGCCTAAGAAGAAAAGCACATGCCTATGTGAAGGGACAATTTCACACATGTACTATATTTGTAAAGTCAGACTTTACTTTAGTTCTAGAATGTTCAAAATTCATGAGATCGAGAAAATCTATATAAGTTATTTTGTATCAACACATGGAAAGAGAGAGAGAGAGAGAGAATGTGAGAAAGAGTTCATTTTGTAGGATTGAGAAATATTCGGGCTTCTTCAAGTTTTCCAAGCAACTCGATGCCTGGCATCGAGTTTGAATTGATAAGTTCTAATTTTCATTCTCTAAGTTCTATCTACCGTGTTCGATCTCCTTGAAAACATGAGTTTTCTGAAGCAACTCGATGTCTCGCATCAAGTTTTAGTGTAAAGTCAATGCCTAGCATCGAAATCCAGAATAAAAGTGGTTTTCTTCGTACCTGTGGTTCACGAGGGTATTTCAGTTGCTAAAAAAGTGGCCAAAAACACATCAATTTGATGCCTCGCATCGAATTCTTGCTGCAGGTTGATGCTAAGTTGAAAAGTTTTATATTTAGATAGGCATTTTTACTAAACTAGGCAAGATTTCTAGTTTTAGCAGCTCATACAGGATCATCTTGTGAAGGCCATAACTCGGTGTGTAGTGCAAAGTTTTTAACAAATAATAGCTTGTTGGAAATTTCTTCTCTTCTACTTTCATCCAGAAAAAGATCTTGGAGAAATAATATTTGTGCTAAGAGAAATAAGCAAAACATTGAAGGTATGTCATTTTAGTGACTAAAAAATTTTGTAGAAGCAAAGTTCTCAGTTTAAGCAATCATTTCTCAAAGTTTGGAGAAGCATTGAGTTAATGGTGACCATAGAGGTTTTCTAGTGTCACTATATCTCATTTCTTGTGATGTTTCATACATCAACAAGTGGTATCAAAGCAGAAAGGTTCTAGAGACCAGAAGGCATCAAAGGTACGAGAAGCTTTGGAAAGTTTTCATTAAAGATTGAAAGCTAAAGCATTCAAATACATAAGGCATCAGAAGATTGTTTTAAAAGTATCTTCATACATAAAGAACTCCAAAAAGTATTATTCTTTATCCCTTAAACTCACATGTTGAAGCAAAAGCAAAATCATATCTCCATTGACAAACTAGACAGAGATAGTTTTCCTGCATGGATAATGAGAATGGAAGCCTTACTTATGAGTAAGGATCTCATGGTGTACATAACAGGTGAAGAAGAGATGCCTGTATTTGAAGATGAAAGCCGACCAAAGAAAGAGGAATTGGATGTTTTAAGCATTCGCAAAAGAAGGATGCAAGTGCAAAGGCCTACATCTATAACACAATTTCAGATCATTTAGTACCACACATCAAAGGATTGGAATCAGCTAAAGATATATGAAATGCATTGGAATATCATTTAGAAAGTACTACCAAGGCAAGGAAAGCAAGTCTATGGTCTAAGTTTACTACATTCAAGAAGAAGCCAAGTCACAGTATTAGTGATTATGTCACTAAGATGAAGGATCTAGCAGATAGTCTTGGATCAATAGATGAAGATATTGAAGATCACAGATTGATTGCTCAATTGCTTGCAGGTTTGAGAGGAGATGAAAGATGAAACGTTTTGTCTTGTCAATAGAACTTTCTTTGAATCATTATGTTCCAGATTTGAATCAATTGCTTAGTTTGATGTTCACATTTGAGCAAGACTTGAAGGGAGATGGAGATAAAGGACAAATTTCTTCAATGTACATGAAGAACAAGAAGAAAGGAGATAAAGGTAAAGCAAAGGATGAAGAGGAATCGAGTTCTCAATTTTATTATGCAAGAGGTAGAAGCATTGGTAGAGGAAGAGCAAGATGTTTTGGAAGAGGAAGAGGTAATCAGAATAACAATAAGAAGGTTTGCTAGATCTGTGGATTAAGTAATCATTTGGCTTATGAATGTTGGCATAATTAGCAAGGATCAAATCAAAATCAGAATAATAATAGTAGAGGCAGAGGTGGAAGATATCAAAGTTGTTCTCAGAGAAGTAGACAAAGTCAAAGAGGAGGCTATGGTAGAGTTGGAGAAAGAAGTTAGGGACATAATCAATCCTACAACACCACCTACTACAATTATACAAATGACACACAGAATGAAAGTCATACATCATTGATGATGAATTCAATCAACACATCACATAAAGAAGATCTAAAGGTATTTTACATTGACTCTGGATGTTCTAATCATTTGTAAGGAAACATAGAATTGATGTCAGAATTGGAAAAAGGCATTTCTAGTCATGCAGTTCAAACACATGATAATACAAAACATAGTGTACATTCAATTGGAAAAGTGAAATGCAAGAGTGGAGAAAATTTTCTAACCAATGTTTTGTATATTCCCACAATACCTAAAAACTTGATTAGTGTGGGACAAATAGTTGAAAAAGCTTTTCAAGTCAGGTTTACAAATGAAGGAGTATTTGTTGAAGATCCAGAGAATGGATATAATCAGATTGTTTGTGGTAAGAAAGAAGGTAGACTCTTTACTTTAAGAGTGCAAGAAAACATTGGTCAAGCTTTGCTCACACATGGTGAAGGAGTGATTACAGAACTTGATCTCTGGCATAAGAGATTAGGTCACTTCAATGAAAGAGGAATTAAAGCCATGGTTGCAAATCCGTCTATACTAGGACTACCAAATGCGGAGAGTCAACATATGATTTATAAATGTGAAGCATGTCAAATGGGAAAAACACACAGGTTACCATTTCAGAAGAAAGGATTCAAACACGATGGAGTACTAGAGTTCATTCATATAGATGTATGGGGACCAACAAAAGAAGGATATATTAGTGGCTCAAGGTATTATGTTCTTTTCATTGATGATGCTACAAGATGGATAACTTTGTATGTCTTGAAGGAAAGATCAGAAGTTTTTGGAGGTTTCAAGCATTTTCATGCATATGCAGAGAGAGTCAGAGGTCAAAAGCTTAAGACACTAAGGTCTAATGGAGGGGGAGAATACTTCTCCCAAGAGTTCAATGATTATATTTGGAATGCAGGTATTAAGAGAGAAATAACATGTAGGTATACACCATAACTAAATGATGTAGCAGAAAGAAGAAACAAGACTTTGGTTGAGTTTGCTAGAGCTATGCTGAAGGAGAAGAATTATCCAAATTATATTTGGGCTAAGGCTATAAATACTACATATCTTGTAAATAGATTACCATGTGCACCTCTAAATGGAATGAATCCATATGAACCTTGGTGGAGTAAGAAACCAACACTAGATCATTGTAAAGTGTTTGAATCAATTGCATATGCTTATGTGCCATCACAACTTAGACATAAACTTGAACCAAAGCCAAAAAAATATGTGTTCATTGGTTATGATGAAAAGCAGATGGGTTATATGTTGTTGAATCCTCTAACCAAACAATTTCTTGTTTCTAGAGATGTTACATTTGATGAACAGAAAAATTGGTATGCAGCTCAAATTCATGCAGTTGAAGAATTTGAAGAAGAGTTAAGAAGATGTGAGAAAGGAAAATCAAGTATGCAGGTGAATGGAGATGAATATATGCAAGCAAGTACATCCAAAAGTGGATTAACAAGAAGAAATGAAGAAGCTCCTATATTTGATGAAGAGGTGTATCCCCACACATATGAAGAATGTGAACCAAGGAGGTCAAGTAGGACAAGAAGCCAACCAAAAATGTATTCTTATGATACTTCTTACAAAACACAAAATAATTATGCATATATGGTCAAAGATGATGAAGAACCTCAGAACTATGATGAAGCAAAGGGTAAGAAGCAATGGGAAGAAGCAATGAAGGAAGAATTCAATGCATGAGAGGAGAACAAGACATGGGAACTTGTTGTTAACACTACAACAGATCGATGGTATACCGAGGTTTTTACCAAGGGAA
Organism: Ceratopteris richardii; assembly: GCA_020310875.1. NCBI lineage: Eukaryota > Viridiplantae > Streptophyta > Polypodiopsida > Polypodiales > Pteridaceae > Ceratopteris > Ceratopteris richardii. The sequence continues at coordinate 69,423,419 of CM035409.1, forward strand.
ATGAGCGCGGCTTTATTTGCCATGACGCCGGTCTAAAGGTCGGTATGTGCATTGGTACCAAAGCATCGGTACATGCGTCATTATGAGCGTCAGTATTTGTGTCGATATATGCATCGGTAATACTGGCGCCCATACCGATGCCCATATCGATGCCTCTGCTAGGTATACTGTCGTGTATACCGTTGCTTGCTGGGTGTACCGATGCTTATTCTGATGACATTACTGGGAGTATCGTCGCGTATACCGATGACCATACCTGCAAAATTTTTTTTGGGCAGTGTTGAGCCCATAAAAGTCATATTGGTCAAAGTCAACTACACTCAAAGTCAAAAGGTCAAAGTCAACAAGGTCAAGGTCAAAGTCAACAGGTGCAAAGTCAAAGTGCTAAAGAGCAGGTGTCAAAGTGCACAGGTAGTGCACAATTAATTGTCCACAAAGGGTAAATTGGAGAAAGTGGGTTGCAGGTGCAGAGGTATTTTCTCTAATTTCCCTAAGGTTCAAAGTGTTTTTAAAGTGTTTTGGAAGGTTCAGGTGAACCCTCCCTTATGTGCACAATTGAAGAGTTAAAAGGGAATGTGAAGGTATGTGAAGCGGCAAAGTACGCACAGGTGAAAATATGGCTCCCCAATTAAATTTTTTGGTTTTAGTCTAAAGTCCATACAGGACAAAACAGGGAGTCGTTGGCTGCCACTTGTGAGGACAATCTTGGTACATCAAAGTGAGCACCAAGATACTATTGCAGTTAGGAGCGTACGTGATCGACACACTCAAATCAAGGCAAGGACTATTCTTGGACCAATTCTAGAGTAAGCAAGAGAAGCATAGTCTAAGTGAAGCAAGGGAGAGAAGTGCAAGAGTCACCAGAGTGCGACGCAGAGAAGTGGAGTTGAAGGAGTGCATGGAGAGTGACTAAGGGATTGTGCAGAGAGTGCTAAGCTAGTCCCTCAAGGATCTCAAGGTCTCCTTGCAGTGTGCGCGTGCCAACAGAAGATATTCATTCCTCCCCCTTAGTGGAAGCTTGGTGCAAGGTGTGCACAAGGATAAGCTTGAAGCAGGTGGAGGTCTGGTGTAGAGGAGGCTGGCGGCAAGAAGACTTTGGGGTATTTGGTATTTTGTCATTGAGCACTATGTGGAATTGTGCACAAAAGTATTGGTTTGTATTGGGCTTCAAACATTGTAATTTTCTTACTGTAATCAATCGACAGAAGCTTCCAAGGTGTATTTCCTCTCCTGGTCTTTTCCTTTTCTCCTACAAACCCTCAAACTCCTTGTCTAAGAATCTCCCAACAAAATTTGGCATGCCCGGTGGGACTTCCAAGGAGATTTTAGCTTAGGAGAAACCAAGTGCAAAGTATAGCAGAGGTCACATGTCTACAGTGCTACTTCATCATCCAAAAGGTAAATATTCTTATCAAGTGTCTCACACTAAGTGGACTATGCACAGCTCATGACCGCAATCCGGTCCCAAACATTGAGGGTCACCTGCAAGCAAACAAGAAGGAAGGTTGCTAGAAGGTCCTCTAGTCCACTCTCTTCAACCTCATCAGTAAAGAGCATGGCGGGATAGGTAGACTTGGAAACCTTACTCTCAAGATTAAATATAAAGTTTCCTTCTTTCAAAGGCCTAGCTCAGGAGGATCCAGATGAACACATTAGAAGGTTTTTGGCACTATGTAAGACTAGAGGCTTAATGGGTAGGGAGGATGCCCTCTTGATTCTCTTCCCTGCCACATTAGAAGGATTAGCAGATAAGTGGTTCAGCCAGTTTGCTGAAAACCATTTTACAACTTGGGATTTGATGAAAGAGGCATTTAAAAATCAATTCCAGTAGGGCAACACTGCGGAGATCATCATAGAAGAACTAGAAAATTTAAGATTGGGTCCAAGAGAAAAGTTCCCAGAGTTTGTGACTAGGGCCAAAGCACTAATGGCTAAATTGCCAGATCCACCACATGATTTTTTTGTTAAGAAATGGTTAGTTAAGCCCCTACCAGTGGCAACCCAATGCAAAATAAGGGAATTAGTGTTACCTACAGCCTCCATAGAGGAGTTCATCAACACAGCCACACGCTTGGAGTAGATAAGGCACCAGTATGGAGCAACTTCTTCCCAACCAACATATGGTACAGAAATGGAGGATCCAGTGATCCAGCTAAGGAAGGAGCTGGAGGGCTTAAAAAGAAATAAGCCCTACAAAGAGGAGGAGAATGTTGTTGCTCAGTTGAGAAGGGAGATTGAAGCACTAAATCTCCAAAAGGAGGAGGAGGCCCAAGCAGAGGAATTGGCTCAGCTGCGACAGGAGCTGCAGGGCATCAAGAGTGGGCTTTGGTGTTCCATGTGCAACAAGCAAGGTCACATAGTAAGTGAATGTCCTCTGTTAAGTGTGACTTGCCAATTATGCAGGAAGGTTGGTCATGAGGCCCATGATTGCCAATCAAGGGGAATGCCTGCAACGACATAATGGACACAAGGAGGATCCCTACCACTCACAAATGTGATGGCTACTGCACCAAATCAAGGTAACACTTATAACCCTAGACAGAGGGATAATTTTGGAAATGGGCCTAGAAGGCCAATTATTTGTTTCAGATGTGGAGAATGTGGGCACTATCAAAGTAGGTGCACTCTCCCAAAAAATGCCCCTCCTTGTAGAAACTGCCTAGAGGCCAGAGATCACTATACAAAGTTGTCCTAAGAATCAAGCCTCTTCATCTGGGCCCCACATTCAAATGATTTCTGTGCAGAAAGAAGAAAGGGTAGATCAAGTTAAGGTGCCATCACCATCTACCAGGGTGGTGCAGTTAGAGGAAATTGAGTCTTTTATAGTGCAAACAAGAAGCAAGGGGAAGGCTCCAGTGGACATAGGTCAAGAATCAATGATTAATGGATTAAACAAAGACAAAGGCATGTCTGAGAATAAAGCCACCATAGGTGCAGACACAAGGCAAAAAGAAAATTTCATAGGTACCAGTGATGCTATTGAGCATGCATTCACCAGGGCTCATGAGGAATTTGATAAGTCAAATGGAGCCCAAGCTCTTAAGGAATCAGAAGCTTCCAGGCTACTCAAGTCCATGAAAAAGGAGGTTAGTATTTTTTATTTAATAAAGATGGATGGGAAGTTCAGGTCAGAACTCTTGCAGATAATTGATGAAATGTCCACAACAAGTTTAGTGGCAAAGGCTGTTGTTATGCATAAAGATAAAAATGTAGGGGAAGCACCCCTCACAGATTACAAGAGCCCTCGGCTAACAGTCTCTATTAAAGGTCATGAGTTTCAAGGAGTTATTGTGGATGGTGGTTCTGGCATTAACTTGATGCCTGAATACACCATGAAAAAGATTGGACTATACCCTTCAAGACCTGCCAACTTCACTGTAACAATGGCAGACCAAAGCATAGTAAGGCCTATGGGAGTGGTCCCTGGAGTTCTAGTCAAAATACACGGTACCATCGTTAACTTGGACTTTGTTGTTTTAAGGTTGCCACAGGTAGAAGGAAGTTTCCCCCTGTTAATTGGGAGACCTTGGTTAAGGCATGCCAATGTGCTGCATGACTGGGGCAAGGACACAATGTGGGTAAAGCAAGAGGGAAAAGAGTTGCAGCAGATAATTTTAGAAGAAGGACCAGACAATCAGAAAAATACTAGCATGATGCAGACAATTGGTATTTGTATGGGAGAAGAAGTGGTGGACAACCTAGAAGCAGACCTATTTGAAGGAGCAGATTTATATGAAGATGAAAACATGTTGGCTTGGCTCCATGCAGAAGATCCATCCTCTTGCTATGGAATTTTTCCAAACTCAAGTAAAGAAGAAGCATATGAAGAAAAAGAGGAAATCACTCAGGTTGAAACAGTCTCAGTCAAAGGCCATAGCAAAGAGAAGAAAAGCAAAGCCCTTATACACAGCAGTGATGAAGCTACTCCAATTCATATGTCAATGGCCATTTTTTTATGGATACTAGTATGGCTATCATCTGTGGTTATGGCAATTCTTATGATAGCAAGTGCAGGGCTTTACAAGAATGTGGAAGGGCTTTACACCAACAGCTGGATCAACTACGAGGATATCGACCCCCGCATAAACATCTCCTACGAAGAATGGAACATCTTGCAAAGCAGATGCCTCGCTTGGGATCGTCACAAAACTCGCCTTCTCATGGGACATGATACTCCGAACGCGCGTGGTCTCAAATGGCACAATGGAAATAGCCTACTCAAAATCCCGAACATCAAAGAAACGATTGACCTCCAGACCAGCCTCAACAAGAAGTGGTGCCTGTCTTGGACGCGGCTTCGGTGGGACATGAAATTCATGGGTATCTGGCACCCACTTATAGAGATTAAGAAGTTTGTCCTCCTATGGCAAATTCTCCATCGGGGAATTTGGACTAACCAGAAAGCAAGCAAAATTTGTGGGATCCCGCCGTGGTGCAAGCGCTGCCACCGTGCTATCGAAGATGTCCCACACATCTTCTTTAATTGCCCCAACTCTTTCAGTATCTGGAAGACGGTTGAACTGAAAATCAGAATTCATACACAGCTTAGTTGGAAACAAGTCCTCTTGGGAGAAGCGATTGGCTGCTCTGCGACTCTCTGGAATGCAATCAGAGGGGAAGTCCTGTGGAAAATTTGGCGGGAGCGGTGTGCTCTCATCTTCGGCGACCCCCCCAGGGAGTGGTCGATTGAAAAATCACTATTCCTCCTTGGCAAAAGGATTGTCAACAGTAAGAAGTCCCCCCCCTTCAGACACCACCAAGTCCTCCTTTTGATCAACAACAAGCTCAAACCCAAGTGGGTCCCGCATGAGGGCGACGAGAGGGTGATCAACCTTCTTTGTAAAGCAACCTAGGAATCAACCTAGTTCCCCTGCTTTGTGGGATTTGGGGGGTCCCGTGGGCACTAGTCCCCTTCTTTTGTACCTTTGTTTCTTAATTTAATTCAAGTCCGGGAGAGTAGGCTATTGCCGAACTTCCTTTACATTAAAAAAAAGAATGTGGAAGGTGTACCTGCCAGTCTTTGGAAACATAGGGTTCCACTGGATGAAGAAGCTAGAATAGTCAAAATAAAATTTTGCAGCTTAAGTCATAAAGTTGCTGGAGGAGATAACATTCTTATGAAGGATTTAGGGTACCCCTATCAGATGACCAGTGTGCCCAAGGACAAGACAAAATCAATGAAGTGTAGTACAATTGCAGATTATGGAGGAGTTTCTCGGGGTCAACATATAAAGATCATGGCTAAAGGCCTATCATCAAGCCAACTGAAGAATTATGGATCATCTGGAACCTGCAAAATTTGTCGAGGTTGTACATAGTCTTTTCTCGTCATTTTTACTTAAGTTAAGTAGTTTTCTTTATCCATTTCATGCTTGTTTCTTGCTTTTTTAGCAAATTTAGCAGCCATTTCATCAACTTTGCAAAGGTACAATTTTTGGAATTTTTAGGAATTTTTTCAGAATTTTTCAAGCATTTTTTAGAATTTTTTCTAGCATTTTACTCCTTTTTCATGTGTCTTTTTCTTGCCAAATTTGAGAAATAAAGGAAGCTCTCTGTGGTTTTGAGTGAAGAAACTGGCCTAACACTCTAGGAAATTTTTTCAGAATTTATTAAAGATTTTTTGGATTTGTTTTGCAATTTTTTTGGATTTTTTATGTATTTTTCTTTGGTTTTTTGGATAATTGAAAAAAACAAAAAAAAAGGGCCCCCAAGGCGTTTTCTTTTTTTTGCAAAAAAAAAAATCCCCCCCTCCCCACCCCCCCATTATTTTTTATTTTTTATTTTTTATTTTTTTTATTTTTTATTTTATTTTATTTTATTTCATTATTTTTATTTTATTTTCTTTCTATTTCTTTTTATGATTTTTATATTTTATTTGTTTTTCATTTTGTTTTATTATTACTTTTGACCTGCACAGGCGTTAGTATAAAATTATTAAAAAAAATATTTTTATTTTATTTTATTTTTTTCTTCTTTTTATATTTTAATATATATGTAAAAATCTATTTTTTTATTTTTTTTATTTTTTCATGGCTCAAAGCTTTTGGCTTTGGATCGTGCCTTGGTTGGCTGTTTTTTACAAAAATGGAGTCATTTTCATGTTTTTTGGCACCTCTGAGCTTAGTTTTTGGCTTTATTTTTCCAAATTCCAACTTTTTCTTTGACTTTTGGTCAAAACCCACATGTTTTGAACACAATTATCACATGTTTTTATTTCACCACATTGTCCACATGGTCTATTCTCTCCTTGTCTTACCTTATGGTTCATATTCTCCCACATGCACCCTCTGTAGCTCTACTGTTTGATCATTTTCACCCCCTCCAGACCCCATCATCAAACCCCCATGCTCTGCCTTTACCAATCTGCCCAGCCACATCCTTAACCCCCCCAAACCCTTCCATCTCCGCCCCTCAGCCCCCCCCTCCACCTCCTTTCTACCCTCCCATTGCCCCCTTTGCTTTTCCATACAAAATGCCACTCTTGGTTCTCCTCTGGTGCTCGTTCTGGTGGATTTGGTTGCTGCTCAGATGTCCTCTTCTAGCTTTTGTAGCTCCATTATCCTGGTGTCCGATATGCTCAGAGTTTTGGCTGTAGCTCTCCGGGACAGAGAGCACATTAGGTGGTGGGCAACTGTTGAGCCCATAAAAGTCATATTGGTCAAAGTCAATTGCAGTCAAAGTCAACTATAGTCAAAGCCAAAAGGTCAAAGTCAACAAGTTCAAGGTCAAAGTCAACAGGTGCAAAGTCAAAGTGCTAAAGAGCAGGTGTCAAAGTGCATAGGTAGTGCACAATTAATTGTCCACAAAGGGTAAATTGGAGAAAGTGGGTTGCAGGTGCAGAGGTATTTTCTCTAATTTCCCTAAGGTTCAAAGTGTTTTTAAAGTGTTTCGGAAGGTTCAGGTGAACCCTCCCTTATGTGCACAATTGAAGAGTTAAAAGGGAATGTGAAGGTATGTTAAGTGGCAACGTACGCACAGGTGAAAATATGGCCCCCCAATTAAATTTTTTGGTTTAAGTCTAAAGTCACTACAGGACAAAATAGGGAGTCGTTGGCTGCCACTTGTGAAATCTTGGGACATCAAAGTGAGCACCAAGATACTATTGCAGTTAGGAGCGTACGTGATCGACACACTCAAATCAAGGCAAGGACTATTCTTGGACCAATTCTAGAGTAAGCTAGAGAAGCATAGTCTAAGTGAAGCAAGGGAGAGAAGTGCAAGAGTCACCAGAGTGCGACGCAGAGAAGTGGAGTTGGAGTGCATGGAGAGTGACTAAGGGATTGTGCAGGGAATGCTAAGCTAGTCCCCCAAGGATCTCAAGGTCTCCTTGCAGTGTGCGCGTGCCAATAGAAGGTATTCATTCCTCCCCCTTAGTGGAAGCTTGGTGCAAGGTGTGCACAAGGATAAGCTTGAAGCAGGTGGAGGTCTGGTGCAGAGGAGGCTGGCGGCAAGAAGACTTTGGGGTATTCGGTATTTTGTCATTGAGCACTCTGTGGAATTGTGCACAGAAGTATTGGTTTGTATTGGGCTTCAAACATTGTAATTGTCTTATTGTAATCAATCGGCAGAAGCTTCCAAGGTGTATTTCCTCTCCTGGTCTTTTCCTTTTCTCCTACAAACCCTCAAACTCCTTCTTGTCTAAGAATCTCCCAACAGGCAGAGGGTGTTGTCTTTTGCTACAGCAACATTACCATGATGTTGCTTAACAAAAGACAATACACTCTGCCCAAAAAAAACCGAGTACATGTGATGTGTAATCTAATGTCAACCGAAATATGATTTCATGAAACAGAGTATTATTGGACACAAAAGAGATAATCAGAATGAACCATGAACCATGTACAAAAGAAGTTATATACTTCAATAATGAACCATGTACAAGAGTATGGCAAACCACTGTCATATATGAAGCTTTTACAAAATATGGCAAAGCAATGCATTGCCATATGAAAATCAAATACAAAATTTTGGTGTTCTACTGCCATACACATGCAAAGAACGTTCCATATCAACAATCCTGCAACAAAGAACATTAATGGAATGAGATAAATTCACTTAAAAATTACAAACAACAAGTTAAAACCAAGTTTATAAATTAATTACCTCATCGCAAACGCTCCCATGAAATGACCGCACCGCGTCCCTCCAAGTCCTCCAATAGTGCAATCAACCCATGATGATATCCGTAAGACTCCTCCGTTCATGTTGGAGGATGACCCATTGCCAGCTCCTGAAACAAATATACAAAAGATTAGAGGAACATACATGAGAAATTTAACACAAATAAATTCAATAAATGAAATGGTACTTACAAACTCATGATGCATCGTGTCATATCTGCCGCTGACCAAATGTGACGATTCAACCGTATCTAAACGTGTGGCTGCGGCATCTCGCTGCTAGGGATATCGGTCAGGATTCTGCTGCTGCTCGTCACGAATCATGTCCCACTCCTCAGCATCTAACCATACAGGCTTTGGTAAGCCTACTCTGAAAGCATCACGAGCCTCGGATCATCGATGGGACACAACCTCACGTGCGGTGTGCACAGTCCACTCTGAACTGACAAGAGACTGTTCATTGGCTGGTCGAAACTCCTGATAAATTGTCTGTGTGATATAATTCTTCCGATCTTTATACTGTTCACTCCATTTCAGCATGATAGAGTGTCCAAACTGGATGGAGCAAAGTTGTCGTATGCGTGCATGCATTGCTTTGCCAGCTGCATCCATCACCGGATCTCCATCTCGGATACTGTACACCTTGCAGTCATCATGGTCATGAGCACCCCAAGGTGTACATGGTGTTCCACGTGGTGTAATGCGTGGCATACCTACATCTGAGGTACTCATCCTAGGACTAGAAGCGGACGACACAACGTCCGTCGCACTACCTCCACAACAGCCGCCTCCTCCGCCTCTAGACCTACCTGTAGATCCACTCCTAGAACCTCCTGCTCCAGAGCGTGACCTCGATCTACGAGACGGGCCACAACTTGTATCGCGTTGAGGTGTCGAACGCACATGTCTACTAGTAGACCTAGTAGGAGATGGCTGAAAAGATGGTCGTGGTGGAGTCGCAAAGCTAAGAGACATACCTCCTAAGGGAGTTGCACCACCCGCAGGAGTGACACCGGCAGGAGTGACACCAGCAGGAGTGAGGCCAGCGAGAGTGAGGCCAGTAGGAGTAAGGCCACCAGGAGTGAGGCTCAGAGGAGTGCTACCACGAGCGATCCAATACTGTGATGCAGCGGCCATATAGGCAAGAGGAACCTGAGAGATGAACTCCAAAAACTGCTCCTCTGTCATGGAATGTGGAGTGACTCGAGGACTGTCTCCCATCATGCTTTGTAACAAAAGAACTCAAATAATTAGCATGCGATAATAAAAGTAATATAGAGAATAAAAAAAAAAAACAAAAATTAGTACATACAAGTGTTTTATTCAAAAGTCCTCTAGTCTAGCATCCTCTTGAAGATCTGATGCACCGAGAATATCTATCTCTATATTGATGGCTTCTAAATCGCTTGCTATGTTGGTTTCTTCCTGATCATCATCTATTGCTTCGTCTTCTCAAACAATAACCTCTTCTTCTCGAACAATGATCTCTTCCTCCTCGACTATCGAATGAATCTGTGAGTCCACTAGAGATGGAATTTCTTCTACATCTATGTTCTCAAAAATTTGTCTACTATGTGGAGCGAATTGTAAAACAAATAGCCACTCTGGTTCTTTGGAATCTGGTATAAAAACAACTTGCTCACAGTGTTCGGGAAGTACAAATGTATCCCTTTCATATGTCCATAATCTTGTGGAGTCGACTTGAAGCAAACCGCTTTTATCCCGTCTCACTGTTGCGTTTCTTCCAGAGGTGACTACTTTGAACCATTTCACATCAAAAACAAAGTGATCAAACTTTCTGAAAGAGAGTTTCAAGATGTCTTGAATCACACCACAATAAACTAGCTGGCCTTCTAGAGCATTATCATCTCTTGCACTCGCTGTACTTTTTTGCAAAAAGTTCACCATCACTCCTTTGCGTTAGTTTCCTTGGCAAGCTCATACCTTTCTAACCACTTCTGCATAGGCTTAGAGTTAACTATGCAAAACTTCATTGCCTTCTCTCTGAAAGTTGCATCCATTTTTCCTTGCAATCCTTTACCTTTTGGTTCATCGCCGACGAGACGAACATCTTCATCATCGCTCCATAAGCGAGGCATTTTGGGATCCGACATACGTAGAAACTTAGTTATGAATACAAGAGATTCTTGTACAAGCCATCCCTCTGCCATGCTACCCTCTGGACGTGCTCTCTATCGAACAAACCCTGTTAATGTCTTCATAAAGCGCTCTAAGAAGAACATCCATCGACTATGGACAGTTCTTGCTATTGCAACTTCATCCACCACAGGAACCAGTAAATGAAGTTGAATTGTGAGAATACTTGTGGGAAAGTATTTATCTACCATATAAACAGCCTTGATAGCATTGAGTTTCGCACTCTCTATGCTATCTCTATTTATCTCTTTAGAAGATATCCACTGTACTAACAAACTGTAAAAACTTGTGCCAATCATGAGACTTGAGTTCTGCAAGATCGTCGTTTCGTGTGAAAGCAGTCTTTAGACACCTCATGCATCCAATAGGTGTTCGAAACTCTGAAATTGTTTTCCTCACTTGTTGCTCTTCCATCCTGCGAAGCACTCAAGGAGCTCTTGGTAACGATACTGTTCCGTTGGGCTTAGTAATTGCCCACAACCCTTGCATACGACCTCGCTCTTCTAAGTCCTCCCTTTGTGCTTTACTTTCTTTCTTTCCGATCAAAGTTTTCCAAAGAATCTCTCCCACATTCTTAAAAATATGCATCGGGTCCACCAAATAATTGATCAACAATTCACTCCAATAAGGGAGTTCATGAAAAATGGACAACCGTTTCATGCCAACAACTGGATTTTCTGAATCCCACAGTTGTTTCCAATCGCTAGCTTTCATTTGGTGTTGCGCTTATCGACCAATTTGTCCTACATGTAAAACATGTCCATTAGGCAAATATCTATGATGTCCTTCATAGACAGTTTTACGTAGTGCTTCGGAATAGCGTGCTTCAAGTCATGGTCCGCATAAAGGACAAGCATGGTAACCCGAAATCGATAAACCTGAACATTCACCATAACCGGACCAATCATGCATTGTCCACATAAGTATGCCTTGCACTCGCACGTCTCATCTTCTTATAGGTTGAGACATGTCACGCACAGTAATCCCATCCCATAAAATGCACAGTTCTTCCACAAGTGGTGCAACATATACATCCATGTTTTTTTTACCTTATACTTACCTACTACAATAAGAGCTAATAATAAATGACCTTTCTTTGTGGCCAACCATGGTGGGATATTATAATTGATCAAACATACAAGCCATGTGCTCCATGAAGAACTGCGTAATCCAAATGGATTCACTCCATCCATAGCTAGGCCTAGACGTATGGACCGAAGATCACTAGCAAACTCTCGCCACTTACTATCTATGTGCTTCCAAGCATCAAAGTCAGCAGGCACTCGCATTACATTATCTGTAGACCTGCTCTTTGTATGCCATGACATTAACTCAGCTATAGATTTGCATCTAAACTGTTCTTAATTCGTGGAATGATAGGAAAGTGGCGAAGAACCTTTGCGGGGATTGCTTCGCCTACAACATCTTCTCTAAATCTATTTGCTCCACACTTTGGACATACGTGGAGATGCTCATACTCATTTCGAAAGAGAATGCAATCATTAGGACAAGCATGAATTTTAGTATAATCCATTCCAATGGACTGTAAAAGTTTTTTCGCATCTCCACGTGTTGGAGGCATGTCATTGCCCTCTGGAAAAAATTGATCTTTAAGAAGCCTGCAATAAGCAATTAAAACGATATTAGTAAATAAAGTTATTGTGATACAACAATGAAAGCCAATTTGTTCTCTACTTACCTGAACAATTCAGTGACACTGTTAGAGTATGATCAATGTCTACCCCTCATGATTGTATGCACATTTTGTAAGGCCCCCTTTATGAGGAGAAGCCAAGTGTGCATTACCCAATTGATGGGAATCCCAACTTGAATGTTGGATGAAGGTCATATTGGACCATGTAAGATATTATAAGGAAAGGGAGTTACCAGGGTCCCCAATTGTGGGGTCCGGGGTAGCGGTGAGCAGCCCCGGCTGGGGGGTCCAAGGGGGCCAGCGGGCCCCCTGGCTGGGGGGTCCCAGGGGGCCAGCGGGCCCCCTGGTGGGGGTCCGGGTGCAGCGCCCCCGGCGCGACGGTAAAGGGAATATTCCATGGAATATTCCCTGTCGGAGTCAGAAATCATTTATATTTGTTAGGTCGGTTCAACCAGTCTAAGCCGTGTATGGCAATTACGCGGGCGGTCGCCGCCCACGCTCTACCGCCCATGTATAGCCGTCCATGGCAGGCCACCCATGATCCTATATATATATGACTTCTGCACTACCTAAGACATTGAGTTGAGCCAGCATACCTCTACCTTGTATCTCCCTATCTAGAGTTGTCTAGATCACCATTTAAGCTCTACCTTGAGAGCGCACGGGTGGACAACGCCATCATCTTTGTACTTGCTGCTAGTAGAAAATTGTTGAGATTCTCCTATATCTGTTATCTTCTCTGCTATTGCTCCTGTGTTATATTGCGTAACTATTGTCTTACAGACACTACTATCTGACCATCCATAAATGGATTGCAGATTGAGCATCGCGAGTGATGCACGTAGTACAGATACCTTTGCTCCATTGTAAAGTGGTAAACAAGCTAGTCTTCGCATGTTTTCATATTCTTGATCGACTTCTGATCGCGGAATTTCTATTGTGTCCATGAAACTCTCGACACCTTCTCCACCATCATGATCTTTGTCCATCTCATAAAATGCTTCAAGCATCTCTTCCATATGTTCATTTTGTGTAATATTATTAGTACTTGCTTGTACGTCTAAGTCCTTTTTTGATCTCTTTTGTCCACGAGAGGTTACCGGTGCAATGTCGTTTGGGTCCATCTGCTCACATGGGGGACCATGCGAATGATAGCATAGGTTTTCCAGTCGACTCCTGTCAAAGGATCCATACTCTCTAACATGTGCAGTACAAATCCATCATTTCAGATAAATTTGATACTTGCACTGTGTGCAAGGACATGCCATTCTCTCTTCAGGATCCAAAGAAGCCATCTTCTACAATATGGACATTTTAGAACATTTGTTTTTTTATTAAACCTAAAAAACATACTCTTAAAGATTTTTTCTTAATTGATCCTATTTTATATATATATTTATTTATTTATTCAGATTCTTTTCCTCTTAATTGAGTTATATGTATGCCTAAACCCTAAAACCCTAATTTTGAAGATCTAGACCTAAATTATGTATATTTCTATACACATGTGTATATACATGTATATATGTATTATATGTGTATGTGTATGTGTGTATATATGTTATGTAGGTGTTAAAACCCTAAAACCCTAATCAAAATGACCTAGACCTAAAACATGTATATATATGTATGCATGTGTATATATATGTGTATATGTATATATGTGAATAGAGATAGGTGTATAAGTATGTGTGTATGTGTATGTGTATATATATTCACTCTATTTAAAATGATTAAAATTAAACCTATTTTTATATATTTAATCATATATATTTCATTTATTTATTTAAAACACTAGTTCTTATCATATTTTATTATCTATATAATTATCCTACTTTATATATATATATATATATTATTTATATATTCAGATTTTTCTCTTAATTAATCCTATTTTTATATATTTTATTATATATATTTAATTAAATTATTTAAAACACTAGTTATTTTTATATTTATTTATGTATATAATTATCTTATTTTATATATTTATTTATTTATATATTCAGATTTTTTCCTTACTGAATCCTATTTTTATATATTTAATTATAAATATTCAATTATAAATATTTAATTACATATATTTAATTAAATTATTTAAAACACTAGTTCCTTTTATATTTATTTATCTATATAATTATCCTATTTTATATATATATTTATTTATATATTCAGATTTTTTCCTTACTTAATCCTATTTTTATATATTTAATTATATATATATAATTATATATATTTAATTAAATTATTTAAAACCCTACTTCTTTTTATATTTATTTATGTATATAATTATCTTATTTTATATTATATTTAGATTTTTTCCTTATGTAATCCTATTTTTATATATTTAATTATATATATTTAATTATATATATTTAATTAAAACCCTAATCTTAAAAATCTAGACCTAAAATATGCATATTTTTGTATGCATGTGTATCTACATGTATATATGTATTATATGTGTATGTGTATGTGTGTATATATGTTATGTAGGTGTTAAACCCTAAAATCCTAATCTTAATGATTTAGACCTAAAATATGTATATTTCTGTATGCATGTGTATCTACATGCATGTATGTATTATATGTATATGTGTGTTTGTGTATATATTTTATGTAGGTATTAAAACCCTAAAACCCTAATTAGAAAGACTTAGACTTAAATCTGAAATACTAAAACATAAATACTTAAACACCTATAAAAATCTAAATCCCTAATCCTAAAACCCTAATCATATTTTATATATATATTTATTTATATATTCAGATTCTTTTTCTTATTTTTCTCTATATTTTTTCTTAATATAAATATAATTGAGTTTTATGTATGCCTAAACCCTAAAACCCTAATCTTAAAGATCTAGACCTAAAATATGTATATTTATGTATGCATGTGTATCTACATGTATATATGTATTATATGTGTATGTGTATGTGTATATATGTTATGTAGGTGTTAAAACCCTAAAACCCTAATCTTAAATATTTAAACCTAAAATATGTATATTTATGTATGCATGTGTATCTACATGTATGTATGTATTATATGTATATGTGTATTTGTGTATATATGTTATGTAGGTATTAAAACCCTAATCAGAAAGACTTAGACTTAAATCTGAAATACTAAAACCTGAATACTTAAACACCTATAAAAATCTAAACCCCTAATCCCAAAACGCTAATCATATTTTATATATTTATTTATTTATATATTCAAATTTTTTTCTTATTTTTCTTTATATTTTTTCTTAATATAAATATAATTGAGTTATATGTATGCCTAAACCCTAAAACCCTAATCTTAAATATCTAGACCTAAAATATGTATATTTCTATATACATGTGTATATACATGTATATATGTATTATATGTGTATTTGTAAATAGCCTAAAACCCCTAATCCTATTTTTATATATTTCATGTAAAAAAAACTTCAAAATAAAAAATTTATATATTTAATTATATATATTTAATTAAAGCACTAGCTTATGTGTGTGTATATATGTGCATGTGTGTATATATCTGCATGTGTGTATGTATGTGTGTGTGTGAATGTATGCATGTGTGTATATGTGTATGTGTGTCTATGTATGCATGTGTGAGTATATGAGTATGTATGTACATATGTGTGTGTATGTATGCATGTGTGTACATGTGTGTGTGTATGTATACATGCATGTGTGTATATGTGTGTATGTATGCATGTGTGTATATATGTGTGTGTATGTATGCATGTGTACATGTGTGTGTATGTATGCATGTGTGTACATGTGTGTGTACATGTGTGTGTACATGTGTGTGTACATGTGTGTGTACATGTGTGTGTATGTGTATGTGTGTGTATGTATGCATGCATGTGTGTGTATGTATGCATGCATGTGTGTATATCTGTGTATGTATGTGTGTATACATATGTGTATATGTGTGTGTGTATGTATGTGTGTATGCATGTGTGTGTATGTATGCATGTATGTATGTATGCATGTGTGTATATGTGTATATGTGTGTATGCATGCATGTGTGTATATGTGTGTGTATGTATGCATGCATCTGTGTATATGTGTGTATATATGTGTGTATGTATGTATGTGTGTATATGTGTGTGTGTGTGTATGTGTATGTATGCATATGTGTATATATGTGTGTGTATGTATGTGTGTATGCATGTGTGTAAATTTGTATGTGTGTATGCATGCATGTGTGTATATGTGTGTGTATGTAAGCATGCATGTGTGTATAGGTGTGTGTATGTAAGCATGCATGCATGTACATGTATGTGTGTATGTACACATGTGTAAATATGTAAATGTGTGTGTGTATGTATGCTCTATTTTCCTATCTCTATCTTCCTTTCTTTCATTATTCTCTCTCTCTCTCTCTCTCTCTCTCTCTCTCTCTCTCTCTCTCTCTCTCTCTCTCTCTCTCTCTCTCTCTCTCTCTCTCTCTCTCTCTCTCTCTCTCTCTCTCTCTCTCTCTCTATCTATCTATCTCTCTCTCTCTCTCTCTCTCTCTCTCTCTCTCTCTCTCTCTCTCTCTCTCTCTCTCTCTCTCTCTCTCTCTCTCTCTCTCTCTCCTCTCTCTCTCTTTCTCTCTCTCCTTCTCTCTCTATCAATAGAGAATAAAACAATCACTTACAAGTATGTCCCTCTTTTGGATTGTTGTTGTCAAAGCGTAATGTATGTCGCCTATCATCCAATTCCAAACAATCGATGCCAAAGAACTTCTGCAAAATCAAAGAAAAGAGAAATTATAAAACCTAAAGCATAGAGAAACACAAATGCTAACAGTACGTGCAGCACTTACAAAGATGTGAGATCTAAGCCGAGAGAGAGTGTGTGTGTGTCGAGAGAGAGAACTATGTGTGTGTGTGCGCACAAGACAATGCAAGTCGCAATTCGATTCGCACATGCATGTTCGATAGAAGATAAACAGTACTCAAACATGCGCAAAAATGTGAAGTTTTGCTCTCAGGTTCGCGGTATGTTTAAAACTCGGCCTCGGTATATGCGTCGGTATGGGCATCGGTATACGCGTCGGTAACTTTTAGTAAATTACCGACGCATATACCGACACCCATACCGACGCATATACCAACGACTACGGGCCACACCGACGATCCATTTAAAACGGTCATATCGACGGTCACTTGATCATCGGTATCTCTAAGTGACATTTTCCAACGCCCATACCGATGCCGAGTGTGACCGACGGTACATGCAGCGTCAGTATGCCCCTCATATGTTGTAGTGTAAACGAAATGGTAAGAAGGTAATTGGAAATAAATGGGTTTATAAAGTGAAGAAGCTTGCAGATGGAAATATATCCAAATACAAAGCTAGACTGGTGGTGAAAGGCTATGCCCAAACTTATGGCATAGATTATGATGAGACATTCAATCCTGTAGCTAAGATATCAACTATAAGGACAATCATTGCTATTGCAGTTTCAAAAGGATGGACTCTAAATCAACTGGATATAAAGAATGCATTTTTGAATTGATACATATCAGATGAGGTATACATGGAACAACCTCAAGGGTTTATAGATTCTAGGTATCCAAATTTTGTTTGCAGATTGAGAAGAGCACTCTATGGATTGATCAAGCTCCAAGAGCATGGAACTATAGATTGCTGAAGTATCTCAATGATCTTGGATATCAAAGTTCAAAAGCAAATCCAAGTCTACTCATCAAAAGAACAAATGAAGGTAGAATCTACATTTGTATTTATGTCGATGACATTATAATCACAGGTACTTCAGATGAAGGAATCAAGGAGGTAAAGAGATTACTTGAGAAAGAATTCAAGATCAGTGATCTAGGAAAGTTATCATGCTTTCTTTCTATGGAAGTCACTTAATATATAGATCGGCTTATATGTATCACAAGAAAGGTATCTTCTGACCCTATTGAAAAAGTTTGCTATGGAAAATTGCAAAGAAGCTTCAACTCCACTTGAAGTTAATCACATGCTCAGTAAATATGATGGTGCAGAATAAAAAGATATGAGGAAGTTTCAATCTCTTGTGGGTAGTTTGATTTATGCTACACTAACAAGACATGATCTTAGTTATGCAATGGGAGTTTTGTCACAATTCATGCATTGTCCAAGGGATCCACATTGGATTGCAGGTCAAAGAGTTCTTAGATATATCAAAGGAACCATAAAGGAAGGATTATATTTTCCATTTACTTTAGATTTGAATTTGAGAGCCTATAGTGACTCAGACTAGGTAGGTAATCAAGATGACAGAAGATCAACTCATGGCTACATGATATACATTGGTGATAAGCTTGTAAGTTGGTGTTCAAAGAAACAACATATAGTAGCATTATCATCAACTGAAGCTGAGTACAAAGGACTTGTAGAAGCAGCTAAGGAGGTCATATGGATGCAGACATTGTTCAAAAGCTTGGGCATTGATCAAGGTATACCTGCAATATATGGAGATAACATGAGTTCACTTTATCTTGTAGCAAATCCAATATTTCATGCAAGAACAAAATATATAGAGATACAATATCATTTCCTGAGAGAAAAGGTAATGGAGAAAGAAATTGAAGTGGCGTACATTTCTACAAAGAATTAGATAGCATATATAATGACAAAGAGCTTGGATGGTGTGAAGACCAGCAGATTCAAAAGCATGGCAGGAGTAAAAAAAAAAAGAAGATGATATGAAGAAATAGAGAATGTCAATTATTGATTGAGGGGGAGCTATTGGAGAACCAATCACAAATTGGACATAAAGTTGAAGGTCAAAGTCTAAGAAGAAAAGCACATGCCTATGTGAAGGGAAAATTCCACACATGTACTATATTTGTAAAGCTAGACTTTAATTTAGTTCTAGAATTTTCAAAAGTCACGAGATCGAGAAAACTTATATAAGTTAGTTTGTATCAACAGATAGAAAGAGAGAGAGAGAGAGAGAGAGAATGTGAGAAAGAGTTTATTTTGTAGGACTGAGAAATAGTCGGGCTTCTTTGAGTGAGGGAGCACTTGTAAAGTTTTTTGAGTTTCCATACTTATCAGAAGAAATAATAGAAGTTCTATGTATGAGACTCTCTCCTCCATCTCCATGCTTTGCCTATTGTGGTAATGACCTCAAAAGTTCAAGCTTTCCAAGCAACTCGATGCCTGGCATCGAGTTTGAGCTAATAAGTTCTAATTTCATTCTCTGAGTTCTATCTACTATTGAATCTCTTTGGAAACATGAGGTTTCTGAAGCAATTCAATGCTTGGCATCTACTTTCACCGTAAAGTCGATGCATAGCATCGAATTCCACCATAAAAGTGGTTTTCTTCATACCTATGGTCACGGGGGTATTTCATGTGCTGAAAAAGTGGCCAAAAACACACCAATTCGATGTGTGGCATCAAAGTCTTATTGCAAGTCGATGCTAAGTTGAGAACTTTCATATTTAGATAGAAGCTTTTACTAAAACAGGCAAGATTTCTAGTTTCGGAAGCTCATACAAGGTCATCTTGTGAAGGCCATAACTTGTTGTGTAGTGCAAAGTTTTTACCAAATAATAGCTTACTGGAAACCCCATCTCTTCTACTTTCATCCATCAAAAGATCTTGGAGAAATAATATTTGTGCTAAGAGAAATAAGCAAAACATTGAAGGTATGTCATTTTAGTGACTAAAAAAATCTATAAAAGCAAAGCGCTTAGTTTAAGCAATCATTTCTCAAAGTTTGGAGAAGCATTGAATTAATGGTGACCTTAGAGGTTGTCTAGTGTCACATTATCTCGTTTCTTGTGATGTTTCATACATCAACAAGCATGAGATACTTGTGTAAAGACTAGTTCACCAACATCCGCATGCAATGCCTAGAAAGTACATGTAAGATTATGAAATGGCTGCTCTTCCACCAAATTAGAAGGAAATATATGTGCAAAAAATAAAAGCATATCTAAATAGTGTTAAACTGATTATCGTTTAATCGTTACTCTACCTCCGATTTAACCATTCAAGTTCAACCGGTTCCAAATCTTTCTAACCGCAATCGTTCTCTTAGCCACGTGGGTCCTTGGGAGTGGTAGGGGTCTGTTAGACAGAGGCCCTGTACTATTTTCCCAATTTAACACACAATCTTGATGTCATCCCGTCCTTAGCTCAGTATCCATCCCTGAACAACGGAAGACTGTTCAGTGTATGGTAATTAAAACTTCAGGACTGAGGGTAGCAATCCGGTTACGTAATTTACGCGCAAAAGATACTTCAATAACACAGTCATCTAATCCGTACTTCGTCAGGGCAGATAGGTATACCGACTAGACATTATATCTTAAAGTTACGCGGACTCGAACAATCAATCTCCTCGTAATAAACAGCTAATCATAAATCGACGATGTTCTACTCACATTCAGACCATTACAGCTACTAGTCTTCCCGTAGTTGGAGTAAACAGCAAATATAAGATACAGTAACGAATTCGGTCGCTTACAGAACTTTACAGACCTTTAGTTCGAGATTACTCTTCGCACTACCTACTTCACCGAAGAACTGCCAAATAACATACCACACTCGGTAACACTCAGAGTCACACTCAACCATCACCGAACAGATTCGCCACACAATACAACTGATTCGTCATTCTGTATTAAGGTGAGTATAATCGACTAGCAGTAGTACAGACGGAACAGATCAAAGCAGAACTTATCCTAACAACCTATACGCGCACACAATGCGTTACAGCACTCTCAAACGAGACTTAATCAAACAACACACTACAATTCCCACAAAAACGGGGGCTGCTGCCGCTCTTTTTCTCATTGCCTTAAATAGAGGATTTTTTACAAGGGTGCGCACTTCTGCAGTTACCTACGCGTTCCCTGAAAGATTCTTTTATTTCATTTAAGCTCCCTGTCCTCGTACTCTTGTCCTTGTTCGGCGGCCGTTCAGCACTTTTACATTTAAGGCTCCTGTCCGGGTTCATCCGTCCTGGTTTGGCGGCCCTCTAACACTGGCACGCACGGTGGACTCGAACCCGCAGGTGCATTACTGTCTTCAACATCCTTTTGCGTTGCCTGTAGGTCTATTCCAGAGTTTGGCTCCCGAATCATTTCTGACCGTACTTGTTCAAGTGGAGGAACAAGTATAGCCAGCCATCTCCTGCGAAAAAGTGTCCAGCTATTTTGAACACGACTATCCAATTGCTGTTTTAATAAGTCTATGTCCACATTTGTCATTAATGTGGCATTCAGTTCTACACCCTCATCTTTTAATATCTGCCTTTCGAACTCCTGCAAAACCTGTATTCTTGACTGCAAAATTTCATTTTCGGCTTGCAGGTTAGCATTCAGGGTAGAAAAACTTGACATTTCGGCTTGAATCTGTGTTTGGATAGTTTGCTGCCAATTCTGCCGTTAGTTGCCGGTTGTTACTCTGTAACGCCTGTAGTAAAGCTTCTTTGTCATCCAATTCCTTTTGCATCTGTGTCATTAATGAATTGGACTTAGTCATCGTGGCGAGTAGTAATTCGTTTTTGTGCTGAAGCGCTTGTTCTTGGTGCCGCAAATATTGAGAAACCTCTTGTAGTTTGTTTTGCATCTCTATCACAAAATCGGGTTGGAGATCGTCCGGTACTTGCTCTGGACTGGCAGTTGGCAAGTTGTCTGCCATCCTTCGTTTAATGGACAGCCGAAACGGCGTCCCTACGGTCTGGTTCTGTGCGCTGTTACCTGTGTGGGAGAAATGTGCAGACGAGGTGGAGACCTGGTCTGCTTTCTCAGGCTCTGTTTGGTTATCATGTTCACCGGAATAAAAATGGGGGGACCAGTGTAGCTTCTCATCCTTTACTGATTGGACAAAATTAAATATAGCAGCTAAATAGGCTGCTGGTCTGCTGTTGATGTGGGATCTTCGCTTATCCCCGACAATGATTTGTGTGTAGAGGCGGTTATACAGCCAATGTGTCCAGCTAACCCGACCTCCTTCTTCGGCATGTAGTAGTGGTGAAAAATTTTCTCTAGACATTAAATCGAATTTAACTAGTAAGCAGAGCTTCTCTAAGTACCATTTAAATTGTTCTCGACGGTGATATGTGGCATTTTTCAACATGTAATATCGTCTGGGGCCTTCACAGTCGCCAAATTCATTTCTCAAATCTTCATTCGAACATTTAGGATATCGGGCGCCATCATATAGCGGCAGTTTAAATATGGCTGAGACTAGCTGTGGCGAAAATTGTACCTGATTTAGAATGAAGCCGCTTGTTTGTCGCATGCTATATAACTGATTCTCTGCATCGTCATTAGCGATCCACTGCTCCCATGGTAATTGGGCAAACTGGAGGAGCCCTATCTTCCGGAGCCATTCTTCATTCCTGCTCGAATGGATGTCGAGATCGATTTTAAATTCGGTGGAAAATTTATGATGAGTCTTTACTGATGCAGAAGTTACTGCGTCATCTGCATCATCTTGTAGGGTAGTATCTGTTGTTATCACAACATGGGTCTGTGTACTGGCGCGCTTCCTGAGTTGCCATCTGAGTATGTCAGATTCCGACATGCTTGTAAGGGTTGCTGAGAAGAATATGCTGGAAGTTGCTAACTAGCGCTGAAGCACAAAGAATACTAGTGAAGAATGCTATATCTGCATACGCATTTTATAAACACCAGTGCTTGAACTGCCATTTGCTATAATGATTGTATGTCAGTAGGACATGACTCTTCCTTCCCTTGTCAACATTTGTATCATGAGTAAGAATCATTATGCCGCGTGTTATTCCATAGATCGGTGCTAGACTGAACAAAACTTTACATGTGCGAAAAATGTCAGAAAAACAAAACTTGGTTATCAAACTTATTTCGAATCCATCGTTACATTATGAATTCGTATGGGCGAATATACTTATTCTTCTATGAGACCTTCGAGTACATATTCCTGGCTGATCTAAATGTGCGAGCTATTTTTTTCTTAAGGGTTTATAATAATTGTTTTAGCGTGTCGGGTTCTAAAACCTGCGCATCTATTCTAACGGAGCTAAGCGCGATTGCTTCGGTAAGCACGGTTTCAGCCTGGGTCTGCAAAAAAGCCTCCTGTAGATAGAAATCGTTGGCTAGTGCGGCATCCCTGGAGGTCTTCATTTCGGTGATTCTCCACTGCATCTCTGTGACTCGATCCCTTTGATTTCGTAGTTGGTTATCGAGGCGCTCGAATTGTTGATTCTGAAATTCAATCGTTCGGGAATATGCATCTCGTTCCCTTCGAGTGTCTGCCAAATCTTTTTGGTGTTTTGCTTCTCTGGTTAATTGTCGTCTCAGCATTCGGTTTACGTCGTCCAAACATTCCTGAGCTCTGCGTAGCTCGTCTTGGACTTGCGCTGCGTCGCGTTGTTGGTCTTGACTCTTTTGAATTGTTTCCTGCAGCTGGGCCTTCGTTTCTTCGACCATTTTTTCGAGGGATGAACTGATCTCTTCTTTTTCTTGGAGGGCGGTCTTGAGTTCCCGGATTTCTTCGTGTGCTTCGTGTAATAGCTTGTCTTTGGCGGAAAGCTGCTCCAATGCCGCATCTCTCTGATGTGTCAAAGCCTGTTGTTAAGAAAATTGGGCTTGGAGGTCAGCTAGTTGTATCTGCAATTGATGATTCTCCGCTCTTACGGCGTCAACTTCTTCTTGGAGAGGGGTGATGTCGGCTTCCAGGAGGTCTACCTTGTGCTGCAGGTCGTGCCGAATGGTGTTTGCAACCTCAGTCATTTGTACCGGCAGTTGTTGTGAGAGGGTGATGAGTAGTTGGTCCATGTTGGCCAGTTCGGAAAAGATCGGAGTAGAGGAAAGGAGGAGTGGGTGTGGTGGTGTAGATGATTGGGTATGGAGTTGGGGGGATGTCGGGGGTGAATAATTGGGAGAGGATGAAGAAGATTCAGAAATTGGAGGTGGGAGAGGGTTGACTGGTGGGGATGGAGGGCGAGGGGATGTAGGGTGGGTTACCTGATTGATGGGTTGGCTTTCACCTGTTATGTGCGCGATGGTGGATTCGACGGCCTTGAGTAGGGTGTTGAGCGCGCTCTTGATTACGTGTTGTTCATCTTCTCGTTGTGCTGATGCTTCTTCAGTTGAGACGGGTTCTGTTCCGTGTGCTTCTGCTGGTCGTGGTGGTCGGCCGATGATTCGTTGTGTATGGAAGTGGCGGTGTCGTGGAAGGTCTCTTCTTGGTCTGCGTTTCTGGTATCCTGATTTTGTCCGGCGGATCCTTGTGCTTCGCTTTCTGAAGAGCTGATCCGAATTCTCTTATTGCGGAAAAGTTGGTTGATCTCTTCATCTTCTTCTTCTTCTTCGTCGAGAGGTTGCACTGATTCTTCGTGCCTAAGAATGGGACCTTGGGGTGGTGGTTGTGCGGCAAGGATGGTGGGGAAAAGGAATGAGATGATGTGGGGAAGGCGAGAGCGCGGGGTGGTACCCTTTTGGAGTTTTTTTTTTTTAATATAAAGGAAGTTCGGCAATAGCCTACTCTCCCGGACTTGAATTAAATTAAGAAACAAAGGTACAATAGAAGGGGACTAGTGCCCACGGGACCCCCCAAATCCCACAAAGCAGGGGAAGCTTGGTTGATTCCTAGGTTGCAATACAAAGAAGGTTGATCACCCTCTCATCGCCCTCATAAGGGACCCACTTGGGTTTGAGCTTGTTGTTGATCAAAAGGAGGACTTGATGGTGCCTGAAGGGGGGGGATTTCTTACTGTTGACAATCCTTTTGCCAAGGAGGAATAGAGATTTTTCAATCGACCACTCCCTGGGGGGGTCGCCGAAGTTGAGAGCACACCGCTCCCGCCAAATTTTCCACAGGACTTCCCCTCTGATCGCGTTCCAGAGAGCCGCAGAGCATCCAATCGCTTCACCCAAGAGGACTTGTTTCCAGCTAAGCTGTTTCTGAACTCTGATTTTCAGTCCAACCATCTGCCAGATTCTGTAGGAGTTGGGGCAAGTAAGGAAGATGTGAGGGACATCTTCGATTGCCCGGTGGCAGCGTTTGCACCACGGAGGGATCCCACAAATTTTGCTTGCCTTATGGTTAGTCCAAATTCCTCGATGAAGAATTTGCCATAAGAGAACCGACTTCTTAATCTCTATAAGTGGGTGCCAGATACCCATGAATTTCATGTCCCACCGAAGCCGCGTCCAGGACAGGCACCACTTCTTGTTGAGGCTGATCTGGAGGTCAGTCGTTTCTTTGATGTTCGGGATTTTGAGTAGGCTATTCCCATTGTGCCATTGTACCCTTTTGGAGTTGCTTCACGATGGCTACGCATTCTTTATGGATTCTGAGGAAGAAGTATGACGCAAAGTTGACGGGTTCCTGGACAGCTAATTCTAAAGCGGAATAAAACGGTCCTGAGATACCGTAAGTGCGTTTTTGTAGGTTAAGTATGGCGACTAAGAATTGCAGAGCGGATCGTTCGGGTTCTGGGCGGCAGAGAATGGTGTATTCGTTGGACGAGGAGCGGGGGAATAGTTCATTCATGTGGGCAATGGCAATACTCGGGCCATTTTCACGGCCTTGCGGGTTGAGGCGATAGGCTTCAGCGAAGGCTTGGAAGGTGATGACTGTTCGCGAAGGGAGTGAGAGAAAAACCCATTGGCGTTCGGTGGCGGGGGACTGAGCAATGGCGGTGATGATCTGTGTGAAGAACGGATGAGCTTCCACCGAGTGCCAGGGCAACTCAGCGAAGTTAGCCAATCCTCTGCAACGCAGGTATTCGCCTACCTCGGTAGGGATACCATCACGGAAGGCTGCATAGTTGGCTATTGCTTCCATGGCGGTTACTGAGGTAGATGATGAGCACGAATGCAGAATGCACGAGGGCTCAGAATACTAGCATGCAACTCAATAACTTATTTCGGCGTCGTCGACAGAGTTTAAATAGAAACACTACGGTGGGGGAAAGGGGTGGGATATCATTGTGCAGTGCGGGAATAGTACTGGTTTTCATGCAGGTGTGCATACTCGAGTGACTGTTAAGAGGGCGGCTGGTTATATCAAGATCGTACAAAACGCGGCTATTTATAAAAAGCAAAAAGAAGAACAGAAAAGTTTAAACAAAATGCGGTCCATCGTCAAAAACTTGATGCGGGCTAGTGGTGTGATGATATGGGCGTAACTTCGACCCATTAATTACCTTGGGGAGTGGATTTCCAGTCAACGTAGTCAACCGAAAAGTTGTCGGACCGACTTGTTCTGAAATCTTAAAGGGACCGAACCAACGTAGTTTGAACTTTCCTGCTGCTCTATCGGATCTTGCGTTATAGAAAAGTACAAGCTGGCCTACCGAAAAGATTGGGGTCTTCAAATATCGATCGTGTGTCTTGGCTTGCCTTAGTTGTACTTCGCGCATGGTTAAAAAACTGAGCCATCGGTGCTCATCAAGTTCCCTGAGTGCGTCCACTCTTGCTGTCAACGATTCTTCTGGTAGCATTTTCTGGGTGATTGCTACACGCAGGCTTGGGATAACTAATTCCATGGGTGCTATTGCTTCTAAACCATAAGCTAGTTTGAAAGGTGTCAAACTTGTTGTTACCTTATATGTAGTTCGGTATGCCCATAATACTGCAGGTAGTAGTTGATCCCATCTTTCCGGTGTTTCCATGATCAGTTTCCGGAGGATATTTAATAGTGATTTGTTTGTGCTTTCGGCCAGACCATTGGCGCGAGGGTAATATGGAGAGCTGAGTTTATGTGTCACCTGGAATGATTGGGTTAGTACCTTCATTATTTGATTTACGAAGTGAGTACCTTGATCTGTCACCAATTCGAGTGGTAAGCCAAATCGTGGGAAGACATCATTTAACAGACATTTCGCTACTACAACTGCTATAGCAGACCGTAAAGCCCAGGCTTCTGCCCATCTCGTTGCATAGTCTGTACAGGTTAGTATGTATCTGTTGTTACTGAAGACGGCTGGAGTTGTGATTGGACCGATAAAATCTAATCCCCATTTCTGAAATGGTTCGAGTGGCATAATAGGCTGCAAGGGAAAGAAGTGTCGTTGTAGTGGTTGTCCAGACCTTTGGCAGTTATCATAGTTTTTGACAAATTGGGCCACATCTCGGTACATAGTAGGCCACCAGAGGCCTCCTTGCAGAATTTTCCGGTGAGTTAGATCTGTGGCAAAATGACCACCAGTAGGGGTTGAATGAGCCATTGTGATGACCGAGTTAATTTCGTGCGGAGGAACACATCGAAGTAAGATTCCGGTGTGATCTACATAATATAGTTCTCCTGCCACTAGCCGGAATCGGCGGCTAAAGACTGCCAATTTCCTTCGAACTGCCTTGGCAGTGTCAGATGGAAAGCATCCTTCGGTGAGAAAAGTTAAAATCTGATCATAATATGTAGGTGTTGCCTGTAATTCGGCAGTCTCATCGGTCATTGGCTCAGAACTATAAATTGCTGGAGTCGTGTCATCTATGCCTGTCGGAGCTTCACCAGAATCTAGGCGAGATAAGAAATCTGCTAGGGCATGTGTATTTCCGGGTCGGTGAATGACTCCATAATCAAATTCCTGCAAGAGTAGCACCCATCGGGCTAATCGTCCGCCTAGATGTTGTTGTCTTACTAGGTAGACAAGGGCGGCATGATCCACATGAAAGGTAAATTTCCGGCCTAATAAATAATGTCTGAACTTTTTGATGGAGTAAATTAATCCTAGACATTCTCTTTCAGTGGTAGAATAGTTCTTTTCTGCCGGTGCAAGCCTTCTGCTGGCGTAATAGACAGGGCGAAACCACTTATGTGTTTGCTGCATCAGAATACTGCCGATCGCAATATCTGAGGCGTCGACAAAAACATGGAACGGATTGTCCCAGTCCGGTGGTTGTAGGATTGGTGCCTGCGTCAATAGATACTTGAGTCGATCAAATGTAGTTTGGCATTCTTGAGTCCATTCGAACTGTCGTGGAGTTTTGGTGATTAGTCTATTCAGAGGTACAGCCAGGTGAGCAAGCCACCGTAAGTGCCTGCCGTGCCACCGTACTTGACCCATAAAACGCATTACTTCTTTCGGAGTGGCGGGTACTGGGGCTTCTAAAATTGCCGAAATCTTATCTGGGTCTACTCGGATACCCTGGGCAGATACAATATGACCAAGTAGTTTGCCACATGAGACGGCAAACACAGATTTGCTTGGGTTAAGGCAGAGTCGGTAATCTCGACACTTTTGGAAACAGCACCGTAGATGAAGCAAATGTGCCATCATTTTTCCAAAAATTGAGAAATCATCGAGATAGACTTGCATAAATGAATTGAGATAAGGAGAGAAAATCTCCTGCATACATCGCTGAAAGGTGCTTGGTGCATTTCTTAATCCAAACCACATACCGTGCAAGCAAAGACACCCCAGTTGGTAATGAAGGCGGTTTTTGGGATATCTGCTTCAGCCATTCTAACCTGATTGTAACCGCTGTATCCGTCTAAGAATGAATACATTTCGTGGCCTGCTACCCTATCAAGCATGGTATCCAGAAAGGGGATCGGGAAAGGATCTGGTACTATTGCTGCGTTCAATTTCTGGTAGTCTACACAGATTCGTAATTGCTTATTTTTCTTTGGCACGATCACAATTGGTGAAATCCATTCAGCATGTTCTACTAGTACGATGAATCCTACCTTTAGTAATCTGTCAAGTTTGGCTTTTACCTAAGATGCATAATTGGGATTCATCTGGTAGCTGGGCTGCCTATTCGGTTTAGCTTCAGGCTTCAGCATGACTCGGTGCTCATATATGCGCGGATCTAATCCTTTCATATCTTTGTAATCCCAGGCAAAGACGTCTGAGAATTCGCGAAGTAGTCGAAGCAGATCAGCTTTAAATAATTCCGGTAAGTTTTGCCTTATCTTTACAGGTCGTGGATGATCTTCGTCTCCTAGATTGTACGAGGTCAACTAGTCTTCGGAGACATAAAACTGTTGCGGTTTCTCTGTGTCGTCTGTCGACCGGAATAGTGAATGTAATTCATTGTCATGTGTTGGCACCCTATCTTCCTGCTTGGTCTCTTAGGTGATTGGTGTAACTGTACATACTGAAGTACTCCAGTTATCTATTACGGACTGTAGATCAACAGTCCCTAGGGTCATTAAGTCAGCGTTACTCTTCAGAAATTCCTCTTCTTCATCATCTGATAGTCCATCTAACATGTGGACAGGTTCAGCAAAATATGGTCTGGCGTGCAGTTCGCAAGGATGTATAGCATCTAATTTTACTACATATCTACGGCTGGCATCTTTGAACGTAAGCTCTTGTGCAGACCAGTCTTGTATTACCTTCTTATGCTTCAGCCAAGGTCCACCAAAAAGAAGGTTGTAGTCCAAAGTGGATTCCGGCAAATCTAGTATGACAAAATTCATTTTGAAGGTCGTACCTTGTAAAGTAATGGGTACATTTCGCACAAGTCCTACAGGATGGACTCTAGATTGATCTGCCATTCTGACAAAAAATTGAACTGGTTCAATGCCGGTCCATCCTAACCTATTGCATAAGGCTGTAGTTGCAATGTTGACACCAGAGCCTCCATCAATCAATACCTGTGTAATTTTATGATTCTTATACCATACTGTAATCAAGGGGACTGAATGATCAACCGTAGAATCAGGTTCTGGTTGAACTGCTGCTGTCGCCGGGATACAAGAAGGTACCGGACTGAACTGTTGCTGGAACTGTTGTCGAACACCAGGTACTAATGCCAGTAATTGGCCGAGAGGCAGAGTGATAGATGCCTTGGATAAAATTTCCCAAGCCTGCTGAGATTGGTTATCCTACTCCTTTGATCTTGAGGTCTCTGCGGATGCCGAAGTATCTGCTGTTATGTCTACTGCTGATGGTGGTTCCGCTGCCGCTTCCTCTTGTTGTGTTCCTTCCTTTGTCGACGAGGTCTGAGTCACCGGAATGGGTTCTGGAAACACTGGTGGTTCGGTGGCGGTCCAGTGACTAGCTTTGTTATACATCCTATGTTGTTCTCGTATCCCTGGTTCAAATACTTCTGCTGCTGGCTGCAGTTGTTTACCTGATCGGGTCTGGACTGTAGCAGTTTGCGTTTCTACCGGTGTAATTTGTACCATGTTGGCCATTGGGTTTTGCCGCTCCTTCTTCCTTTGATCATACTCAGCTGCGTCCTTGCAATATCTTCTAATGTGTCCGAATTCACCACAAAAATGACAGCATGGCAGTGGTAAATTGGGATTTTCCGATGGTGGTTCGTTCTGCCAGCGGTTTGCATTATAGTTATTGTTCCTCTGTCCTCGGTAGTTTGGATATCCCTGTGGTTGATTGTTTCTAAGTTGTGGAGGTACATAGTGATTCGCTGCGTGTCCATGTTCTTGAATAACAGCATTGACTGTTGCTGTTCCTTGTATTCTGGCATTGTAGACACAATTTCCGGTGGAGTGTCCTGCAGTGTTGCAGATAGCGCAGAATGTTTGATTTAGCGCACAGTTAGCACTAGTATGACCTGAATTTTTGCATGTGATACAGTACACTTGTCTGGTTATCTCTTCAGTCATAGTTTTGTTCGCTTTTAACCACTCTAGATCTTCTGTAAATCCACCGACTTTGGATTCTAGTTGCAGAGCCATGGCGATGACTGCATCCAATGTCATTGCTCCGACACATCTGATAATCATGATCTGCTTCAATTGCGGGTTTAAACCATTGATAAACCACTGAGTGATGACGTCATCCGGTAAGTTGGCGTGGGCCTGTGGTATCTGTCACAAATGTGTTCTAAAAAGTGTAGCATATTCTTGGACAGTCTGATTCGCCTTCTGTCGGTTGTTTTGTAAATAATCAAAGATTTCGGCGGGATTCTTCTTTAGCCTAAATCGTTGCAGAAAAGCATCTTGTACTGCATCATAGGTACCGAAATGATTAATGTCGTATTCCGTAAGCCATCTAGCCGCTTCATTGACCAGAGTAGATTGAAAAACAATGGCTTTGTATGCCTGATCTGGTGGATGGTTGAGAACTGCATAACTGATCTCGAAAGTGCGTACGTGAGCATCCGGGTCATCTCCTGGGAACCCACCAAATTTCGTGTATGTTACTCCTGTTGGAGGCGGCCTTGGTTGACCTAACTGTTGTTGCTGTTGTTGTCCGTTCATCGTGGGTGTCTCCGGTCCTTCTTCTGTATCTTGAAGTTGATTAGTCGAACTATCAGAATCTGGATCGTCGGATGGCGTGCCTTCCGGTGTGCTGTTTCTGCGTAGGATACTTTGGATCTCTGCTTCAAATAGCTCTCCTTCCTTCTGGATATCCAGTATCCGAAATCTTTCTTCCAAGCGCGCGGGTCGGGCTGAGGACTCCGCAAAAAATGCTAATCCTTGGCCGCCAGTTGGTGTTTCTATTACCGGAATATCACCGGAATGAACTGACAGTGTACCAGACTGTAGTGTTTTTCCGCTTTTACCGATTTCTTTTCCTAGAGTTTGTCTAATCGTGGATAACTCTGAATCTTTATCCAAGATTGTTAAACTGGTCTCCAGCGGCGTCTTGGTAGATTCTGGAATTACTGTACTTTGGTTAGGCTGAGTCGAAATGACACCAGAATGTACCAAAGGCGTTGATCGTTCCACCGGAATATGACCGGAATTAGTTCTAGCGTCCTTAACTTGCTTGACCACTGGGTCAGGCCGCGTTATACCTTCTTCTCCTAGGGTTGTCTTTAGTACTTTTCTTGTTCCCGTCGTATGGTTCCTAGGATACGTTTCGCCAGACCGAGTAACCGGCATGTATCATTGCTTAGTAGTACTATCTGAGCAGTTGGAAACAATCTGGCTCTGTTGCTACCGTCAGTCAATCGAACGATAACCGTAGTGTTTGATTCTGAACAAACAGCCAGCACGCTACTGCTACTGTTTACAGATAACTGGCAACCTGATGCCACTTTCCCACAGACGGCGCTTAAACTGATTGTCGTTTAATCGTTACTCTACCTCCGATTTAACCATTCAAGTTCAACCGGTTCCAAATCTTTCTAACCGCAATCGTTCTCTTAGCCACATGGGTCCTTGGGAGTGGTAGGGGTCTGTTAGATAGAGGCCCTGTACTATTTTCCCAATTTAACACACAATCTTGATGTCATCCCGTCCTTAGCTCAGTATCCATCCCTGAACAACGGAAGACTGTTCAGTGTATGGTAATTAAAACTTCAGGACTGAGGGTAGCAATCCGGTTACGTAATTTACGCGCAAAAGATACTTCAATAACACAGTCACCTAATCCGTACTTCGTCAGGGCAGATAGGTATACCGACTAGACATTATATCTTAAAGTTACGCGGACTCGAACAATCAATCTCCTCGTAATAAACAGCTAATCATAAATCGACGATGTTCTACTCACATTCAGACCATTACAGCTACTAGTCTTCCCGTAGTTGGAGTAAACAGCAAATATAAGATACAGTAACGAATTCGGTCGCTTACAGAACTTTACAGACCATTAGTTCGAGATTACTCTTCGCACTACCTACTTCACCAAAGAACTGCCAAATAACATACCACACTCGTTAACACTCAGAGTCACACTCAACCATCACCGAACAGATTCGCCACACAATACAACTGATTCGTCATTCTGTATTAAGGTGAGTATAATCGACTAGCAGTAGTACAGACGGAACAGATCAAAGCAGAACTTATCCTAACAACCTATACGCGCACACAATGCGTTACAGCACTCTCAAACGAGACTTAATCAAACAACACACTACAATTCCCACAAAAACAAGGGCTGCTGCCGCTCTTTTTCTCATTGCCTTAAATAGAGGATTTTTTACAAGGGTGCGCACTTCTGCAGTTACTTGCGCGTTCCCTGAAAGATTCTTTTATTTCATTTAAGCTCCCTGTCCTCGTACTCTTGTCCTTGTTTGGCGGCCGTTCAGCACTTTTACATTTAAGGCACCTGTCCGGGTTCATCCGTCCTGGTTCGGCGGCCCTCTAACAATAGCTTAGATATATATTCAACACTATAATACATGCAATATTGTACACTAATATTTGCAATTGATAGGATATCACATTCAAATAGAGCAAGTTTCATAGTTGCCATTGTAAAAATATGTTGTACAATAGCAACTATCCCATTGACTTTGTGCTTGTTGATGCCAAGTAGCTTTCCCTTCCAATTAAGATCCAAGTTTCTATGATCTCTAACACAATGAGGCCCAACTCTAGAGGGTTGCATGTACACCCATGCACCTTTGGAGTGCTCATGTGGTAGCTGTTGTCCATTTGTAGCTTTGATATTGTAACATCTTAACATGATGACTTCATTTTTTATCATGTACAAGCTTTAGATGTTGCCATTGAAGTTGAAGGTTTTCAAGATACAACAATAGTTCGAGATAGGATACACAGATAACTTGGAATATAGGAATAAGAGCTTCATTGGTGTGCTACAAAGAGAAAATAATGGAAAAAGATGACTTTTTGGGACTTGGTTATGAAAAAGTGTGTTTTAAGAGGGAAAAAGATCTTTTTTTAGGCTTTTTGAAGAAGGCCATTTTTTTCAACTCAAAACATGCATGAATTTTGAATTTGAGATCAAAAAGAGAACTTTTGACCCTAAAAAGTAATGGGGGTCCATTCTCAAGTGTTATGATGAGTTTCTTTTTTTTTTTTGAAGTTATGGGCCTAAGCTCGTTACGAGATTCCTTCTCTCTTTAGAGACAAATCATTGAATAAGGGAATCCCTTAGGCTACAAAGGATATCTCTACCTTGTTACAAGCAACCAACATAATGTATCTCAAACTACCAGGTGAAAGATATTTTACAATGAGCCCAATCTTGTGTTTATATAGTGTTTGTTGATCCCTCAAAAGCATAATAAAAAAGCTCTACGATCACTCATGAGAAGAAAACACATATTTTACAATGAGCCCAATCTTGTGTTTATATAGTGTTTGTTGATCCCTCAAAAGCATAATAAAAAAGCTCTACGATCACTCATGAGAATGTTTATATAGTGTTTGTTGATCCCTCAAAAGCATAATAAAAAAGCTCTACGATCACTCATGAGAAGAAAACACTCTGTCGCTCCAAAAACACTATCGCTATATGATTATTTCAAAAGCAAGTTTTATATGAAAATCGAATTTCCATGAAAGCTGCCGTACGCCTGCTGGGTACCGAACCCTGGTCATAGGGATGGAAGAAAATTGTTGTAACCATGCTGCCAACGCCATTTTACTTGTAGCAGTAATTAGAAATTTTTCTATACATGCTATATACTCTGAACAAAATGGATCAATGACCATGCACAATGTACCATATGGCATTGTTTCCAACAATCACAAGCTAAAATGTCACAAGCATGAAGCAAGAAAGTAGAAAGAACTCCAAGCATATCATCAAGATGACAAGAGTACTCAAAAAGCTCTGCAAAATAACATGGACTTATTCTCTACCAGCAATGCCTCCTTAGAGGGGGTGGCCTCTTTATATAAAAAATTTCCAAATTTCACGTGGGATTTCTCATACTTGAATGAGAATGGGTCTCACTTTATTCACTTCTGTAGATATTGTATAACTATGGGTCAAAGCAACAAAAGACATGGGTTTTGAGGATCCAAAGCCACTTGGAGAACCCTTGGATTTTATTGAGAAACTCTTGGGAAGGTGCCTCCAAAACTATGGTTTGAAACCTCGAACTTTTTGGATTTTTTTACTCCCAATTGAAAGGTTTTGACCCTTAGGATTGATATTTCCTAAGGGTATGGTATTTAACCCTCTTGTATTTTTTGTGAAGCCTTAGAGTTGTTATTTAACAATGGTATTCTAACCAGGTTAGATTTTTTTTTTTTGAGTTTTAGCATGAGAAACTACCCAATGTTTGTAAGTGATCTATGCGACATTCTTCTGTGATCTGTTAATAGTCCATATTGTCTTCCGATGGAGAAGCTACAAAAAGTGACGTTTATGAACCTCCTCTTATAGGGCAGAGATACAAGCATGTATGAAGATTTCAAGCTCAAGGAAGGAGTGTGACTTTTTCACATCGACAAGTGGAAGCATTTAATAAATTGAAGATAAGTACTTTTGTTTCATTAGCATCATGCTTTTGATATATCATGTGTCATAAAGCACACACGACTTATGGTCTACGAAGTACTTCTTTCTTTTCTCATGGTTTTTATATGAATATGGCATACATGTCATAAGTGATGAAAGGGTTTCATGTATGAATGCAAATATGCATCTAGGCATCCTTAAATTTGTTGTAAATGCTTGATCGGGGATACAAGTAAGTATACTAATGCTCAAAGGAAGGAGAATGAAGATTGAGGAGTCATGAAGACCCAAGCTTTCAACCTCCAATACGAACTATCCCAAAGATAAGCATCATTATGCAAGGGATCAAAGAAAGGACGGATCTTGACATAGAACTAAGTATTTTTGACTTTAAGCTTGAATTCCATATTCGTTTGCCATAGTTGTTGTATAGGATATAACTGAAACCTAGGACAAGTCCTCAGTTCACCTCCATAGTTAATGAAAGCTAATAGGAAAACACATCAGCATGGAAAGAGAAATTAAGCATCTCAACCACTTGCATGACTCTATGCACTGAAGAGAGTGGATGGGTGTGCATTTTCTTTTTACCAAAAGGATAAGGTGAATGCACAAGTTCAATTCTAAAGATTTTTTTCTTATGAGAAACATTTTAAATGCACAAGAATAGGTTGAAAGGGGCTCACTTCATAAGGATGGGTACAAAACTTCCATCATAGTGCGGCATGAATGGAAATTCTTAGCATATGTTGAATATTGATTCATACACGGAAAGGAATTACAAGTGTAAATTCCATGCATTCTTGAAAGAGGGGTTCAGTTTTTTGAAACTTATGCATGGTAAGCATCTTCAACAAGTAAACATGTATATATTTTGGGCATACGCTAAGTATTCAAAATCAATCAATGGGATTCCATATGCATGGTTTTCATGGAACAATACAAAGGCTAAGCTTAAGTTAGGGAATGACTTCTTAACATGAAGTCAAAATCATAAAATTTTAATGGTATGATTCTTAGATACCATTATCTTTTTATGCTTTTCATATGTTGGCTTGATCCAAAAGCCAGCAAAGCGTAACACAAATAGATAAAAAATCAAGCTTCAAGTCTTGTTTATGGATCCTTAAGTTCCATAAAACCCATGGCATGCCTGATCAACAAGGCCAAGGAATTAAGTAAGAGCTTCACTTGGGATATATGAAAGAGTTTGTAACCAATAATATCCAAGTTTTTTTATAACTTAGAAAGTTTTTTGGGAAAATTCTTTCATTATGACATAATTTAATATCATGTATACACAAGAGAAAACCTAGCATAATAAATGCTAACTCTAAGTATAAGGGATACGTAGACATGATTCCAAAACAAGTCTTAAGTAGATGGAATCTAAATATATTTAATATCTTCAATGACATAGAAGATTTCCCTGAAGAGTTCTTCGGGGCATATTCTTAATCATTACTTTAGAGAACCTATAATACTACTAATCTAAGTATAAGAAATGCTTAGAGACAATTAGTTAAAAAAGGTTCTAAATGTGTCCTTGATGAGACATCCTAATTAGGATGACACTCCAATATGGTTTTGAAAGTTTCATGATACAGAGCTTGCATTTGTCTTCATCAAAGGCAATGATGGAAGGAGAATATGAGCAATTGAACTTATAACCTCAATCAAAGGTTACTTCACCAACAAAAAAATGGTGAAAAGTATTCAAGGCATCATGAAAACTTAACACTCCATCCTCTTGGAAGAACTTAAGTCTTCATTCATTCAAGAGAGCTACACCTCAAAAAGAAATCCAAGAAAGTCTTTCTTTAAGAGATGCAATAGTTTGGAGAAAGTTTAAATTCTAAAGGTACAAACAAGAAGATGTACCCTTAAGAACCTCCTCATAATCATACTATTTTGTTGTGCTTAGCCTTGAAAATAAAATCCACCTTTCCTAACAAAAATAGCCATGATCGCACTTTGCTAGGAAACATGAGAATTCAAGAGCATTCCCAAAGATGCTCTTGAGTATGTTAGGACAGGGGGTTGTTGAGCTACCCCTAGAAGATGTTTTAATAGATACCAAAACTAGAATTCCTTTGTAGCACATTTTCTAGAAAATTTCAAGGTCCACACAAGTATAAGAGTGCTTGAATAGTGGACAATGATGGGAGGAGTCATTACACTAACTCTGTAGTTGTGAATGAAGCCATAGATTTCACAATTTTCAACAATGAAAACTCTTCAAAGGGGGAAGAAAGTACCAAAACTTATCAAGAATTGGTACAATTAATTCCATAAATAGAAACTTGGAATGTAGATGATGAGATAAAAGAAAATCTTTTAAAATATAAGATGTTTGGAAAAGAATGAGTTGTTGAGAAAGCAACTTCATGGCATGTTAAAGCTAGCACTAGGATCCCATCAAGATCACAACTTGGGATAATTAAGATAATAGAGAGATCTTGTGTTGGAAGACCTAGAAACCTAAGCAACATGGAAAACGCATAGTAATTCCTTGACTTCAAATTCTAGTAAAATGAATTTGAGTAAAGGGTACTCTAAAGATTGATATGGCTTCCGGACTTTAAGTAAATATCATCCACACATGTGTTGGATGTAAAGTATGGTGGTATGGAACACTATCTTTATATTCACATCAATTTAGGAATGATGGTATTGTACATGAGACCTTGAGATGGTAGGTATCTTTTAGTCTTAGGCTCATGACTTGAAGTAAAAATAAATCCCAATGGGTGAAGTATATGATGGTCAAAGAGTATCACTAGGATTTCAAATATCAATTACTAGATAGTTTTAAGATCATGAAAGTAATTTCTAGTATATTCTCATTTTATTTTATGAGACTTCCCAACAAGGATTTCGTAGTTCTTTTCAAAAATGCTAAATGGATTTCTAAAAAAAGATCCTTTTAAAAAAGGTAAGTTTAACTAAGTCAATCTAAGATAAATTAATTAGTTGACAATACAACTAGCTGAATCAATAACTTGACTCAAATTTATGCTTTTTAATATAGAAGTGTGTCAAGAAATAGTGAAAATGATTGACATAGTAGTCCTCATAATTGAAATTAGACTAAGTTAATCCAAATATCTTGATTGATAGTACAATGAGGTAATGAATATCCTAAAGTAAAATATGTATACTAGATCAATATTCTAGTATATAGGGATCTCAAGAGATTGAAAGAGATTAGGTTTGTGATTGACATAGTTGAAGCAAGACTGTTTTAGAGTAAAGTTAAACATCATTGGCAGTTTCTCAGTGGCTCAAGACATCGATATTTTATACCACTAGGGTTTTGGATGGATAATGGTTTAACTATTACCTAATGAATCTTTTTTAGAATTTGTGTTTAATCTTATAAAGATAGTGCTTCAAACCATTTTCTAGAATAAATCCTTAAAGTTTTGAGTCTCATTTAGTTTGATTCAAATCACTTTAGTGTCTTAGAAGTTGAATTGCTTATGCAGAGTTTTTTGGTCTTCCTTCTTGCTTTTCTAGACCTTGGATTTGACTTGGGAGGAATCTTCAAAGTTATTCCTAGATCAAGTCTAGCTAGTTGGAATGGGTAATTGAATTAAAGATCATAGGTAGATGTTCAAGATAGAGCCCATTCAGCTTTAGAAGACACTTGAGTTTAAGAGAACTCATTCATTCATTGAGTATTGCTTCAATATCAATGGATCAAGAGCAAGAGTCTATTCTCTAAAAGAGTTTAATTAGAAAATCTCTTAAAGAGAAAAGAGTTAGGAACTGTTTCTGGTTCCAACAATTCTAAAGAAGTCAAGTCTTTGAAGAAGTGGCCTTGGGTAAATCATTTTGATGTTGGTTGACTGAAGAAATGAACCACTTTTTTTTCTACATTCTACCTTGACTCGAAATCCCAATAGGACATGGTAGTCCTGTACTTGGAAAAAGAGATGAATAGATGTTAGTTAAGAAGTAAAACATAGTCAAAAACATCCTAGATGTTTTGGTCAACCTCAACTTAAGGAAACTTTTCAAAGTCTTGAACTAGCCACTGGTCCATGTATTTTGTTAGGTCCATGCACAAGTAGTGCATAGAAATGGACCCACAAAGCAAATTAGCTAGAAAATGTTAGAATCCACCTACTTCACATGTTTGTATTATGGTTGCCCAATTCGCACATAGCGAAACATTGAATTAGGTAGGAATGTTTTAACCCACCCTTATCATTCTTCTATAATTTGCATCTAAACGAGTCACTCAAATGCAAAACTAGATGGTCTTTAAAATGAATTGGGTAGGGATTAGCCCACAAGTGGATTCCCCTCTTTTCACAGCCATTCTTGGATAGAGTCCCCTTCTAATAAAGAGGTGAATCAAAGAGATGAAGACCATGAGTGACAAGACTCATCATGGGGCATGAGGGAATACTCCACATATTATACCTACACATATTTTAGAGGATGAAAATGTTAAAAGGGTGAAGAATGTTGTATAAATATGGATCAAAGCAACAAAAGACATGGGTTTTGAGGATCCAAAGTGTTGGAGTTTGAGGTCTGAACAAGCACACAAATAGCACAAGGAAGAAGAAGAAGGTTGGACAACACACAATACAAAATGTATTACCAAGAGAATGTACAAAGATTGAGTTTTAGGCGTATATACAAGCTGGGGGAAAAAACCTCCTAAAGAGGGAAAAAAGTGCCCTAGCAGTCCTAGTGAGTTCACATACATCACTACCAAAATATATCAACAAATCCTCCCTTGGAGCGATATGGTGAACAAGGAGCAAACACTCATGTATATGGAAGTGCCAATCTATGTGGAATCAATCCACAAAACAAAGTAAGCCTAATGTTTTGCACAAAGTTTCAAACTTCTCCCTAGGTAGAGCCTTTGTGAAAAGGTATGTAACTTTCCCCTGTATGGGCACGTATGCAAAACCGATCTCTCCAACAGAGAACCTCTCCCTAACATAATGATAGTGCACCTTATGTTTAGTGTGAGCATGGAATATAGGGTTCCTCGCAGCTGCCAATGTGCTCTAACTGTCAAAGAAAATAGTGGTGGAAGAAGATTGATGAACACCTAAAATCAGCCATAAGGCATCTGAGCCACCCACACTCAACAATCGCTATCAAATTTGCCCTATGCTCAGCCTCATAACTAGAAGTGGCCACGATAGGTTGCTTCTTGCTCAACCAAGATATGCATGAGCTACTAAGCATGAAGCAAAAACCACTGGTGGACACATGAATTTCATAACAACCAGCCCAGTCAGAGTCAAAAAAAGCATGTAAATCTAGCAGTAGTGATCCCCTTTGGGATAAAACAATTCAAGTAGCGGGATACCACTCAATTAGTGAAAGGTGCGCTTAACTTCCTACCAATGCTTCACACCTGGGTAGTGCATAAACCTGCTCATGTGTGAGATAGAAAACTAAATATCAAGATGAATTTTGCATAAGTAAATCAAGCATCCAACAGTGTGCTCATAGATAATGGCATCAAATGCATCTCCAACATCATGAATACTCAATCATAAACCTATTTCCATAGGATATGCAATAAGTTTGTAATCTTCAAGGCCAAAACGCTACAATAACATGTCAATATATTTTGTTTGAAACAGAGCTATTCTGCCATCAACTTGCATAAATTGAATGCTCAAATAATGATGCAAATGCCCCAATTTTGATATCTCAAATGAGGCATGCAAATCAGCTTGAAAATCAGCAATATGCTTCTCATTAGGACCATTGAGCAACATGTCATCAACATAGACAGCAACGATCAGAAGCACATCATTTGCACATTCAACATATGAGGTGCTCTCGGTCGGAATGTTCTGAAAACCATGTGCAATGAAGTAGGCATGTATCTTTTTATACCAAGCTCGTGGTGCTTGCTTCAAACCATATGATGCCTTTTTCAACTTGCACACTTTGTTTTCACGCCCTTTTTGAACAAAACTGCAAAGCTAAAAAACATACACTTCTTGATGTAAGTCACCATTTTTAAGTGCAATTTTAATGTACAAGTGATGTACATTTCAAGCATGATGAGTTGCAAGTGTACAAATGCTATGAACAATAGTCATTTTGCATGTGGGAGCAAATTAGGTCTCATCAAAATCAATGCCTCTTTCTTGAGCATAACCTTTTGCAACAATCCTAGCCTTATACCTATCAGATGTTCCATCAGGCTTATGCTTCAGCTTGTATACCCACTTAATGCTAATGGCCTTCTTGCCAAGGGGAAAATCACATGAAGGCCAAGTACCATTCTTCATAATAGCATCATGTTCTAATTGCATAGCAACCATCCAATTTTCTCAATTTTGTGCTTCATCAAACAAAATAGGCTCATTCTCATCAAGCAGCCATAGCACAGAAATCTGATGCAAAAGAAGCATTATGAGAGCCTGAATGAGTATGATCGAGGTGCATCTAATTTGCTAATCTGCACCAACATTTTGGCATAGTTTTTGCCTCATTTATATCAGCCCTCTCATCAACAATTGCATCATGTACATTTGCATCAAAAATAGAATGCTCTACATCATCACATGAAATCTATAAAGGCTCAAAAATTGCTTCATTTGGACTAGCATTTGATTGTCGAGTTGTAAAAAGAGGCAACAAAGTGTCATACACATCTCTAGAGCTAATAGACGTCTCCTTGGTACATGAAAGTAATGGTTGAATTGCATCTTCCACAAAAACAATATCATAGCTAACCAAAATGTGTTTATTCTATGGATGATACATACGATAGCCTTTGCTTTCAGAAGTATACCCAACAAAAATAGATTTCACTACTTTATCATCCAATTTCTTGCATGGTTGTTGTTTAGGCACTAATGCATATGCCAAACAACCAAAAACACACAGATGAGCAAAAAATGGCTTGCGACCATGCCAAGCCTCATATGGAGTGATAGACTATAATTATTTGGTGGGACACCTCTTAAGTACATATGCTACACACAAAACAACCTCAAGCTAGAAGCTATGTGATAAAGACTGACTTTTGACCATACACCTCACCATCTCCATGAGAGACCTTTTCTTTCTTTCAATAACTCCATTCTGTTGAGGTGTATGTGACACTATACACTAATGTTTTATCCCATGTTAAGCCAAAAATGCATTAAAATAAGAAGACATGCATTGCCCCCTCAATCAAAATGCAAGGTGTCCATTTTACATGCTGACAATTCTTCATCTGAAATTGGAAACTATTTGAAGCACATAAAGGTAGTTCCCAAAAGAGGGTGTCTACATAGGACCATCACTGTAAACAAGATGCAATTTTTTAGTTGCTCGAATTGAACCATCTTTTGGGAACAAGGAATGGTGCATTTTGCCCAAAATACAACCTTCACAAACATGTTTACCGATTTCCTCAAGTTTGGGCAAAGAGGACACCATTTTAGATTTCTACAGGCATAGCAACTAGAAAAATTTAGATGAATGAAACATGCATGCAAAAGCTTTGCATCTAAGATGGCCTAAGAATCATGTACTACATATGCTGAATCATTCATAGATTTCTTGTAGTCTATGAGCTTATATAGCCCACGACATAAAATTCTAGAAGTAATAATAATATCATCATTTGAGAGATCATGGACTGCACATCTGCCATCAACAAATTTGACAACCATGCCAATCTTAGCTAATGTTGAAACTGACAATAGATTTCGCTTGATACCTAATACAAACAAAGCATTTGACAATGTAAAAGAACTACCATCAATAGTAGTATGAATGATCTTACCAACTCCCATTAGAAGATAAGAGGAGTTGTTGGCGCACATGATAGTATTCCCTATAGGGGCAGGCTCAAGTGAACTAAAGAAACTATGCTATGAGGTAATATTTTTGGTTGCTCCACCATCAAAGTACCAGACATCCCATTCTATTGCGGGCATACATTGCTCAAGAGAAGATGGGTCAAAACTACAAACAATAGTAAATGCCCATTCTTCATTCTGCACAAGATTAGCATACTCTATTTTAGGTGTAGAGGCCTTTCCAATCACCATTCTAACCTCTATCTTCTTTGCCTCTTTTGTAGCCAGTTTTGGACAACTCTTTATGACATGATCATTTCCTTTAAAGTACTTGCAAAACAATTTCTACTTTTATGATTTTGTCTTATCTTTGTCTTTCTTCTTTGACTATGCAGCATTAGCATATTTCTGCTTGCTAGTAGATGAGCTCCATTTTCCCTTGCGCTTCTAACTAGCTAAAAAATCTTGATCTCCAACATGCATGATTGACCTATTCTATCTAGACTAATCTTCTTGCAAAAAAAAGAGAGACTAAATCCTCGAATGCTAAGGCATTTGAATTGACTTTTGTCATTAACAAAAGAGTAGATGGAAAACTCTGATATGAATCTGGAAGACCATTAAGAACATTCTACACAAGTGAAACTATCATGTAAGACTTCATCAATAGAAATCAATTGCTCCTTCAATTCTTTGATCTTTGTCAAGAAATTGTTCATGG
Source organism: Ceratopteris richardii (assembly GCA_020310875.1). NCBI lineage: Eukaryota > Viridiplantae > Streptophyta > Polypodiopsida > Polypodiales > Pteridaceae > Ceratopteris > Ceratopteris richardii. Next base: position 69,466,872 of record CM035409.1, read on the forward strand.
AATCTCCTTCATTCATGTGCTCTCTCTCCAACTTTTTTCAGAGGTAAGCAACACGAGCCTCATTTCTTGCTTGGTATAAAGTGCTAAGTGTATCCCAAGCATCCTTTGTTGTTTTCCAAGAGAGAATGTGAGGAATAATGGCATGTTTGATAGACAAAGCTATCAATGCATGTGTTTGAGCATCTCTATCACCCCAACGAAGTTGCTCTATAGTAGGTGTAGCACGAACTCCAGCACAAACAAGAGTTTGAAGATCGTCATCTTCAACGCCATCTGCATCACATTCGATAACTATATTTGGAGGTGTAATCAGATGTTTTTCAACACCCTACACAATATTCCACATCCCTTCTACAACCAATACATGACACATCATATATGGCTATAATGGGTAGTTAGTACCATCCAATCTATCCTCAAGAGCCAATATATGGAATACATCATTGCTTTCAGCCATGACCAGTGACTAAAATACCCTGATGCAAAAAAATGATTGTATCTAGACAAGTTGAATAGAACTACCCTATCAAGCTCTGCTAGATATGTATAAGGTTTTGAGGCACTTGTACTGGCAAACCAAAACTTGTATATATGTTTGGCACAAAAGGACAAAATTGCCCACATATGTGCTCTGATGGTGCATTCGGAGGTCGAGACGAGCTCAAATCATGATTTCCACACATAGTACAAAGTCGTTTTGAAATCCTAGTCCCCTTGGGTATGCTCACCAATTTTCATGTGATTCCGAGCCTATGACTAGAGGGGTGTCGATGATGCCCTAGATGAAGGGGCCACCTACTCTAATATCAATTTTTGGAGTTTGAGGTCTATGGAAGCACGTGAATAGCACAAGGAAGAAGAAGAAGCTTGGAGCACAACACACAATATAGAATGTATTACCAAGAGAATGTACAAAGATAAGTGACCCATTAGGGTTATAGGCATATATACAAGATGGGGGAAAAGAACCTCCCAACAAGGGAAAAAGTGCATTGGTGGTCCTAGTGTGTTCAAACACACATTATGAAAATATATCAACACAAATCCACTTGGAGAACACTTGGATTTTATTGAGAATTCCTTGGGAAAGTGTCTCCAAGTCTATGGTTTGAACACTTGAACTTTTGGATTTATTTATTGCTAATTGGAGGGTTTTTGACCCTTAGGAAATATCAATCCTAAGGGTATTGTTTTTTACCCTTACGGAGACCTCTCAAGCCTTGAGACTTGTACGTACAAGCTTGGGAGAAATCCTTTTAGAATTCGTGTGAGAGCCATGTGATTTGCTAGGCTAGAAGCCCTTGGATTAGCATCCATGTGAGGGAGGACACTTGGCAATCTCTCCTCATATTCTCCCCCTTGTCCTAGTGGTTTATATATGGGTAGAGTTGGTTGGGTGCATATGTGCATCTCTCATCCCTTGTGAGCTTAGTGTTGTTAAGATATGACTATATTGCCCTCGCTATCTTGCTTAGCTAATTTGTTATTTAATCACACCCATACAAAAGTACTTATGAATAAGAAATGATAAATTTAAGCTCATCTAAAGTAGAAAAAAGTAACTCCATGTACAAATGGTGAAGAAAAAGAAGAGAGTTATGTTGTATGAACAACATGTAAGAAAATTTATTTTCAACTTGGTTCATCCACTTCAAGAATAGCTATGTCTGTTCCTATCAATAGTTGATCTTAGGTAACTTTTTAGTTTTGGTTAGTCCAAAAGCTACCTCTCATCTGTGGCCATTGATACTTCCGACCTCAAGGAAAAATGTCATCCATTGATGGACATGATCCTTATTAAGAATCATACCAAAATGACATGTTTTATTCCAGACTTCTTTGGTCTAAGCGTTTGATATATCTTCCCCTCTTAAGTTCCAAATAGAGATGGCAAACAACGTGTCACTTCTTGTATAGTAGTGTAGCTTGGGAGTTTGTGTTATTCATCTCTCTTTAAGGGGGTGGAGGACTTCAATCCCCATGGGTTACACTAGTTGGATAGTTGTTCATCCTTGAGATGAGATGAAAAATGATGCCTTTTGAAGAAGTCATTCATTGGCCTTTGGACATTAATCTTGGTGTAATCTATCCATGGTGGCAAGGGCCATGCGTATTGTGGTAGTGTTTCATCTGTTCAAATCAATCTCTTTGTCTTTTCTTAGGGCCATCCTATCCAAGTTGCTTGGGCCTTTGGCCTTGCTCATCCATAGGTTCTAAGAGTTCGATTCAGAGTCCCATGAGTGCAATGCCCTTCATTGTAGAATCGGAGTTTCAATTAATTCGAGCCTAAGAAAAAATAGATGATAAGATGGAACTCCCTTTTCAAAAAAGGAAAAATTACCCCCTTTTTCAATCTTCAAATGTTTTTGTCTATTCGATCCCTTTATGAACCTTGGCCCCACTTTTTCTCAGCTGTACATGACGAAACAAAAGTTTGTTTTTGCAACTCGTGATTTATTTGAGAATAATGGTGAACGGTACACGGCTTCAACTCTAGAGGAAAATGCATTATTCTGACATTATTATGGAATGTTGCTCACATTTCTATAACGAGAGACCTCATATGCCGTTGAGTCCAAATATGTACCAATATAATATTTAATGTGACATGTTGGAAGTTCGACCAAAAGCTACGTGTACAGAGTAAGAGAAAGGAAACATAATCCAGATGTACTTGAAACCCCTCATAGTTTCATGGAAAATTTTAACGAGTCCTTTTTACTGGAGGTTCAGCCCTCGGCTTTAACTTTGAAATTACAACTGTATAGGATGAAGGTTTGGGCATAGTACCTGTGGGATCCCCCTTATCCCACAAGAACAGAGGTTATAGTGGTTTCAATTGGTTTCATCTGGTCACACTGGCCTTAGGCCCACAAGTTGTCTTGCCATAGGGAGGGTTTGAACCCTCACCTCCGCCTCAAGAGGCAAGAGGTCCAACCACACCTAGCCTAATGTGCATGGACTTAAATGACTCCTTTGAAGGGAGTGTGAGCCTTTGAGCACTTGATCAATTTGGGATTTTAACTTATCTAATTCAAACCAATCCTCTCATTTGATTTTAGGGACGTCCCTTCCTTAGTTCCACCTTGGAAAGTCTTCGAGCTCTATATCTTAGCCATGCTAAGTGTCTAACCCTGCTTTGTGGGACATGGAGGTTTCATAAGTGTTATACCTATTTTCACTTGTACTTTCAATTAAATCAAACTTAACTAGAAGAGAGGATCTTTAAAATAGAGCTTCTTTAGAAGAAAAAACAATGCATACATAATCATTTTTGGGAAGATTGATCGTTCGCTAATCTTCCATTTTATGTTTGCAAGATTGAAACAACAAGTCACACACCTTGCAAATCACCTTTGTTCTCCACTTTACAGAAGCTATACGTCAAGCCGCACTCCGAATTTCGAATCTTGAAGTCCAAGGTTCAAAGTGTTACCACTACACCACATAATCAGCTATCTTTCAAAGGAAGTTCCCTCTGAGGCCCAATCTCTTTAGATCAACTTGAAATAATTGAAAATACAAGTGAAAGTGAGCTTACTAAGTATGAGAACCCCCATATCCCACAAAGTTAAGGGTTAGACGCTTAGCATGGCCAAGATTGCAGAGCCTGAAAGCCCATTGGGGTGGAGCATAGGAAGGGATGGCCCTAAGGCCCAACATACATACTTGGTTTTGATGGGCCTAAAAGCTAGAGATGCAATCCACTTAACCGAGAGGCCGCCACAATAGAAGCTCGAAGGTTGAAGTCTACATGCTCAAAAGTCTTTGGTTCATCATATCCATCAAGTACGAGGGTGTATTCAACAACCACAAGGATTGAACCCCTACCCCATCCCAAAGGCAGCAAGCCAATCCAAAGCGCCAAACATGCTGGGATGAAAAAATCAACTGTTTTTTTTATAAGGAGGTTTATTAGGTGCCTAGTCCCCCAACTTTAACTTTTGAAAGTACAATTGTATATGTGAATGGGCATAGTACCCATAGGACCCCCCTATCTCACAAAGCAAAGGTAAGAGAAGATTACAACTCATAGGCTAGGTTACAACTAGTTTAAACTGGCGAAAGCCATTACATGTCTAACTCAGGAGTTGAACTCTAGACCGCTGGCCCAAGAAGCCGAAGCTTCACTAAACCACCTACGAGAACAGACACAAAATCACCTATTGAGTGGAACTGGAAGCACGGTTGGGACAACCATAACGTGCGACACATGTTCTCAAAGCTCCAATTTATAACCGTAGTAGGCACACCCAAATATTTGTTCCAAATAGACAGGGCATGACGAAGTCGTATACATCGCATAAAAATCTATGCTGATTCAAGGGCGTGAAGCGGTTGATCAGAAATTGTGTAATCAACACATGGCATTGCCATAATCCAATAGCAACTTAGGACATGTTACTCCGATTGCGACTTAACACATGTTCTGATGGAACTTGGCAGTAGAAGTTCAAACACGTGTTATCCCGAATACAATTCAACACATGTTGTGATGGAGCTGGCGATGAAGTTCATATGCTTAGAACTGACGGATGATTCGTATCTCATGCGACAGCGAAAATTTCCTTCGAACAAGACTAGAAAAACTCGCACTCACGGAGTAGTCGTTCGCTCGTTCGTTTCTTGATTCACGACACGATTCTATACTCTATAGTGTGGCGATTCGATCTTTAAAATTAGCAGTTTGTCAACACTCAACTGATTTGGTGGAGCCATGGCAAAATCTGCGCAACCGGAGGGGAAATATTATTTCCGTAAAAGCTTGAAATGACTAAAGGATGATTAAATTCGGGCAGGATGCGGACAATTTTCTTAACCGCTCGATGTCTGTTGCTCATGGAGAATTCTAGTCATCGTTTGCGAGCGAGCAAGATGATGTTGTTCACATGCATTTCTGCTGCCTTTTACAACTGGCAGAATACCTCATCAGTTCTATTCATCATGGGCTCTTCGTTCTTGGTTTGATCTCCATAGCCATAGAAGGACTCGATGCTTCGCTCTCCTCAACTTTAGATTTTTTGAGCATACGCAAAAAATATACATGATGATATTTGGTGGGTCACATTACAAGTACGTTAGTTCTCGCTCCGTTTTGGGCGCATATGGCCATTACACCTCTGTAAAGCTCAAACTTTGGTGTCTGTTCTTTCTGTTAGACCTACCTTTGCAAACGTCTGAAGAACAGATCTATTTTCTTACGCTTCTGCTTTACCGATGTATGAGTTTATGCAGAAAAGGAGAAGTACCATAAATGTCACTACCTTGAACATAGATATCTTTTGAACATACGATCACTCAAAGCAGATCACTAGTAACCAACTCCAGTGCAGCCTAAGCTAACCAGCTAACCCCCTTGATGTTAATTTCTCTCAAAACAGACATACAGATAGATGGCTTGCTCTTTAGTTTTTAGTTCTTAGCTCCGTTTCTTATTGAAGCGTCATTGAGAATCGGGTAACAGAAGCATAATCCATTCTCTTCAGTATGAATGTGTGAGGACGAGAGAGAGAGAGAGACACCCGGCAGGTGGAAGAACTGAAGTACAGAATTGACAGATGAAGATACTTTGTACGTACAAAAAGGCAGGATGAAGAACAGACTCCGCAGAGCACCTCCTTCAATGCAATCTGCGATCTCTCTCACTTCGCTGATCTTATTGAGACATTCGCTTTCTGTTTGTCGCTTCTGTTGATGCGCAATTGTGCCCATCCGGCACATCCCTGCCTAACTCGGCCATGGTCTTTCATCCTTTGTTTCTGCAGGCGCTAGCTTCGAGAGACTAAGAACGAACTCATGTGCTCATGCACACCTGCGCAGAAAGAGAGGCAACGAGTCGGTGAGGCACCTACACGCACATACGCCGCGGCCCGCAACCATCTTCTTCCGCAATTTTTAGCCTCGAGGAATTCTCAAGCTGCTTGATACCACGGCCTTACTTCTTATGTTTCGTCTTTGCGAGCGTGTCTTTGTATGCGTGAGAGAGTGAGAGAGAGGTACGTTCGCGTTCTCCGCTTTGTTCTTTCCTGATAATCCTCAACTTCGTTCGTATGTTTGATTTCATCAACAGCGCATCGCCGCGTGTACTTATCTGTACAGAGATTTCTGTTTCCAGCAATGGGATGCGTCACCTCCCATGAATTCAGCACAGTAGGCGCAGCCGCGAGCTGGAGTTTTCGTCTCTCTTCCTCCTCCGTTCATCGCAGCCATGGTGGTCTCGGTGCCGACATCGAAGATATAGACAGCAGACATGTTGTCTCCCTCACGTCAAGCTCCTATGGTTTGCTTAACACGGACAGATCTTTTCAGACAGGAAGTTTTCTCAGCTTCCACTCTATATCAAAGGAAGTCCAGGAATTTGATACATTCACAGAATGCAATAATTTTGCGCAAACTGCGGAGCCGCAGCCAGAGTATCCGACAAATATTGGTGACGGCATCTGTATTCCACAACCCACCTCAGATAGACATGAGGAGATGACTCCATTTCTGTCAACGACAGATCATTCTCACTTTGTGGAGACAATTAACACATGGGATCTCATGGATGGACTTGAAGACGATCCCCGCTGCGTAGAGTTTCATGCTAATGGCTATGGAACAAGACTTAGGGCGTCAAAGTATCAGCCCAGGTCACCTTCTAGTGCTTCTTTCATTGATTCTCTCAGAAACTCAAAGACATCTTTTAGCGATTCGCCGCTGCTAAAGCTAGAAGATTCGAGGAGTCATTCTGCATCGGATGGCTACTCTATTGTAAGGTCCTCCGGCTTGAAGCTTCTGCTTCAGCCTGTCCAATCAACTCCTCGTTTCACAAGTTCTAGAACTAAGCAAGCAGAACGCTGGCCTGCGAATTTCTCTTTTGACAGTAACGCGAATTGCTTACAGAAGGCTCATGAAAGTCCGAGCACTGAAAGGCAGTGCCCTCTACAAAGTACAGAGAAGTCGAAATTCTCAGATTCAGAGGTGTATGACCCATCCCTCATTGCAGCATTTGAGGAAGCACTGGACACTACAAAGATCACATCCAATGTCGTTCTATGGCAGAGCACGGATGATAATTCGACCCATTCATCTTCTTCGGACAATAGCTGGCATTCGCCAGAGATGACATCCGATGCTGAAAGTGGATTCCACAGGTCTAAGCAAGGTAATTGATTGATTGATTGAACAAGGATTTCTATTTTTCTCGATGCTTACTAGAGCCTTAACCTTGATTCGGTTTCTAATTGTGCAGAAAATGCACCGCGTGACATCCTACTCTCTATCAAAGAAGAAGACAGAGATGCAGTAAAAGTGCCTATTCATGACTATGAAGCACGATGTCCACCTGAGGGAGCTGATAAAGTCGTTCTCTATCACACAAGCATGAGAGGAGTGCGCAAAACTTATGAGGATTGCTGCACTGTACGTCTCATTCTGAGAGGTCTTGGCGTACATGTGGAGGAAAGGGATGTGTGGATGCACTCACATTATAAGGATGAGCTTCGGGGTGTGCTTGGTGACATCTTGAAGAGCGTTCCGCTTGTCCCCCAACTCTTTATCAAGGGGAGATACATAGGGGGAGCGGAGAACGTGAAGAAACTACATGATGAGGGTAATTTGGCAAGGCTCATGGACGACTTGGACATGTCTGCAGCTCACAGTGAATGCGATGGATGTGGTGACTTACGATTCGTGCTATGCTTGACCTGCAATGGAAGCAGAAAGGTGCATAATCAATACGGAGAAGTGTCGCGATGTCCTGTCTGTAATGAAAATGGTCTCATCATGTGCCCTATATGTAGCACTGCCTAAATGGGATTCAAGTGTCTCTTGTGCAGACCGCACTTCTGCAACTAGATAACTTCATCTCCTTCATCCCTGACTCTTGTGCAGACCATACTTCTGTACTGGATATCTTATGACACGCATGATGTGAATAATCATTGAACAAAGGAATAGTGGTGCTTGTGCTGTGATCTACCTTTCGCACCATAGAATGGCGCAAATCTGAGTCGCCATTTGTAGAGGCCTGCATTACCATACTTTCTGCAGACATGCCATAGATGTCCATTAGATGAAACCATGCGCCATAAGGTCGTGTCATGAAGAGGGACTAATATCTCATCTGTGTGTATTCAGATCCTCAGTACTCATCTAGCGCCACTCAGTGTCGTTAGTACGTATTCTGATCCTTTCTTTTCGTGGCGCAACTCCTTGCCATTTCCCTGAGTATGAAATTACAAGGTCTATATCTATAATCGAGCATCTTTTGAGCAGGAGCTTGTCTGCACGTATGGAGACACATTTATCTAACAGCGCGTAAGCTCATCTACATTTACAGTGAACTCACAAGTTGAAATCTATACTGAAAATCCACGATATTTGGAGATGTGGTTGCATATAAAATCTGATAAGAAAACGCATGACAATACAAAATTCTTGCGTTTTGTGATCTTCTACAATAGGGATTCTATGTTTGCAGATGAAATGGTTGCAAACATACTTGCGTTTTGTGATCTTCTACAATAGGGATGAAATGGGTTCCGTCCTACGTCCTTAGTCTTTAAACACCCCCCTTTTTGCCAATTTTTTTGTCCATGAGTACCTACAACTTCAGCTTAGCTTAGCATATGTGATTCCGGTTTGTTTAACAGATTTACAACGCACAACACAGGCTTTGAGAGCCTTCCTCTCCATAATTCAAGGTGTTTTATTTGTAAAAGGTTTCAACAAACTTTGAAAGAGAAAGGCTTTGATTACTCTCATGCGCACGCGTACTCAGACATACACGTTGGCAAGGATATCTAGTTTCTTTCATGTTAAATATGCATACTGGAAATATTTTACTGTAATTACCATAAGAAACCAGTTTCTAGGCTTTGCTAGTTTATTTTCAAGTGAAGCGAGAGATATAATATATGCAAAAGTTTTTCTAAAGAAACAATCACAGCTTTTCATCTTTATGGAAAGAAAAGATAAATATGATGTCACCAAGATCAAGCAAGGATTAACAGTAGGAACATGGCATGAACCACAAATTATCAATGACGTTACAAGTTTCCAAAACATTTGCTCGCATCACGCAACAATATAAACTGATTCTAGAAATATGAGGATGATAGAAACTTGGAAAAGCAATAGTCTCTCAGCAACGAGAAGTAGCGGAATGAGAACTACAAAAGTCGAAATGTATTTGATTATGAACAAATTTTCCACTTATGTCAAGTTCTTCTACAACATCAAACCCTTATTTTTTCGTATAGTGTACTGAATTAAAAACAAAAGAACGATCTGATTCTTATTTTGACGACTCATTTAGCTTAAATCCTTCTTTGTAGAAGGGACTTGAAAGAGATAACCTGGTAAGCATACTTTGAACAAGTGTATAGCTTCTTCATACTCAAGGTATCCAAAGTTTTAAAACATTATGAGGAAAGAGGATATACATGACATCTATGAAAAAGAATTCGATCACCCCAAGAAGGTAGAGACTTCGATCACCCCAAGAAGGTAGAGACTTCAAGGTCCATTTTTACGAGATCAAAGTTGTAGATAATAAACGTCTTATAAAAGAAACTTCATATCTTTTGGTGCTACCATAATACTAATTGTATCCGGCTATCTCATAATGAAAAGCAACTTCTCGCACCATTTTGGCCTCAATAAGACTTTTTGCCTCCTTCGTTTGTTTTCATATGCCGTGTGACCTTCTTGTCTGCTAGGAAACTTTAGTGATTAACATAACTCTTCTCGTGGTGGGCACCCTAGGTGGCACGTGTAGGGGTGCCTTCCCTAAGGTTGCACACCAAAGGGTGGTCTCACAAGGGGACATCCCCAAAAAGGGTTGTGGTCATCCAAGGGAGATCCACCCCTAAGGGTGGTCTTCGAAGGCAACATCGCCCCCTAAAGGATGGTCATCCAAGGGAGAACTCCACTAAGGCGTGGTTTCCCTAGGCTTCTCCCCAAGGGGAGTTCACTCTAGCCTCGTCCCCAAAAGAGGTGGTTCACTAAGGGTAACTCATCCCAAAGGATGGTCGCTCCTAGGGTGCTAATAGGACCACCTAGAGCACTATCTTCCAAACCAAGCCTACCAACTTAGTAAAAGTAAATGTGGCAATCGCACAAAATACATCTAGATCAAGAAATGAGACGCAAAGGAAACCCATAAAAATACATCAAGATCAAAAGAAAAGAATTCATGTGTATCAAAATGGACCTAAGGGCTAGAGTAGGCTGAATTCCATACATAATGTGATGGAGAAGAAAATACAGGGCCTTCATATTTGGTGACCACCTCGTTTAAGTACCATAGCAAGGAAAGTCATTCCCCTTATCAATCTTTAGTTGGTTGATTGGCAAGATGGCTATTGATGCTCCACAATTTGAAGTTAAGCATTATCCAGGGATATCTTATGTAGTAATCGATCATCTTTCTAGATTGGACTGAGGAGAACCACCTATATGTCTAGAAGCTCGCTTGTCGAACACACAATTATTTGCAAAGGAAACATAGGAACCTTTAATATCCCTAGATCCACCTAACTTCATCCTACCAAATATAATTCCACTTGCTCTCAAACCAATAAGTGCTTACACCTAGTATGAAACAATGTTATCCTTTCTGGAAAATGGAATTATGCCCACATAATTAAAAAAGGCTAATATTCAAAAGTTATACATACATAATAGATGATTTAGAATTATATAACTTAGTCAATTGTAACACAACGATGTTACAAGAGTACGGATTTGATGTGTGCAACTCCATGCAATTCTTGCAATGATTCTGAAATCACATCAACAACCATCAAGAAGATATCTTGGTGCCAAATCAATAGTTAAGACGATGTTTTATTCTAGTCCATGGTGGTCTCCGATGCACAAAGACTTTTATCACCAATTTTCCTTTTGTGATATATTTCAAAGAATGGGAGAACCCCTGTCTTGACACTTGTTTCCACATTATCCAATTCTACCATTATAACCTTTCTAAAAATGGGGCTTGAAATTTATTCGAAGATTCTCCTCTCCTACATCTATTACATGTAACATGAATTTCCTTAAATGAATTGATTATGCGATCAAATGGATTCAAGATTGGGATATCAAGAGAGCCAATGCTACTACTAAAGAAAAAAAATAGTTAAGGTCATGTTCCCTCCCTTTGGCTTACCTCTAGAACTAGTATCTCATTGAGGCCCGCATTTCATGAATCAATTATTTCAAGGCATCACTGAACACTTCAATATTAAACACAAATTTAGCTCTTTGTACTATCCTAAGGCAAATGGATTATCAGAGAGCACAAGGCGTTATTAAGAATTTTTCAAAATTTGGTACTTGAACACTTTCTAGATTGGGATCAATACCAACTTGTAACACTTTGGGCCTAGAGAGCCACTCACAATGTAGTAGTTGAATTCACCTCATTCAAAATTGGCCTTTGGCTTAGAATTTATCCTTCCATTAGAAATAGAAATATGGAGCCTCTGGATATTCGTACAACACTACTTGTTGCCAAAAGAATCTCTAGAAGAAAAAAAGGGACACCCTGTGCACCCTACAAGAGAAAAGGTATGAAAGTTTTGGATTGTTTTAGGATATGCATGCAACAAAAGAAATGGCATGATTGGAGTTTATGGATCCCTATTTTTAGTATTAGAGATATGGTTCTCCTCCTTGATTCCAAGTTAAAAAAGAAAGCCAAAAAATTCAAAATCGGATGGACAAGGCCCATTCCACATAGACATTGAAGTAGGTCTGACCATGTTCCCTTTACAAAATCCATAAAATCTCAATTCTCACCCTAATAAATGGATCTAAATTATCCATGTACAAGCAATGATGTAACACGATGTTCTTTTTTGTGGCAGGAATCATTGACTCAAGCTACCAATTTTGAAAATCCCTCTCAATTTAAAACCTCTTTACCATTTCAAAATTATGTCTTTCTTCATGGAAAACTTTAGTATAAATATCTTCATCTTTGATTCATTCATGTATTCAATAGCATGAACTCTATTGCAATTATTCCCTTGCTCTTTAACATGCTTAGTAAACATGGTGAATTATGTATCGTATCAAGTAGTCCTTCAAAATACTCCTCCATGTATAGTACATGAATACTTAAAGAATCGAGGTATACTCCGATTTACTTTGATAGATTGGTATCATCTCCTCATCTTCCTTCATGCACTAGAAATAATCATCCAGGTTTGGCAACATCACCTTTGTGGGAATTAGAATCCCCAAACTGCAATAAAAATCAAAATATGTTAAATACCTACGTGTATTGTACAGAAGATTCGGATATGATTTCAACACCAAGTAGAGGTCATGAGCAACATATAGAAAGCTAAAAAAAATATTTTCCTAGTAAAAGAAATTTTATACAAAATGATGCATGGATCTGAGAGAAAAAGATCGACAAAGTTACATGCAAAATTGCCAATGGTTATTGATAGGTCTGTAATCCCTGCATATATGCAAAAATGAACTAAAATATGCTTACAAAATATTAAAAAGCTCACTTGCAATTGATAGATCCATGTAATAGAATCCTAATAGTTGAGCTTGCACTTCAGTATTCTCCCCTTCAAGCTCAACTTTGCAACCTGCATCCTTCAAGTAAATAGTTTGCCTAAATATTTGAATTTTGGTTGCATCCAAAGCCTTTTGTCATCACATTATACACCTGCTCTTGAGTCTTTGCATGCTCTATTTGGACTTAATTTTTCAACACTTTCTCTCTCACATGGTGGTAATGAACCTCTGTGTGTTTCACCCTTGCATGAAACATTGGATTTTGTATGTTCCACATGTATCATTATTAAGGATCTATATTCAGCTTCTATTCATGCAAAGTCATAGCTAGTTGTTTTTTTTACTTTCATGATACTACTTTGTCACCTACCATGAAGACATAACCTAGTATACTTCTTATATCGTGCTTTGAACTCGACCAATCTGCATCGCAATATCCTTTGCATCCAAAACATCCTTTGAGTTGTAGTAAAGATCATGATTGAGAGTACATTTCATGTACCTAGATACTTTCTTGGTTGCATGAACATGTATGTTTGTAGGTCTTTGTATGACCGGAGATAAAATTGTTATCACATAGCTCAAATTTGACCTAGTGATTGTGGCATAAAGTAGAGAACCAACAATGCTCCTATACATGCTAATATTTTGAATCGGAGCACCTTCATGAGAACTTAGCTTTTGATTTACCTCTATTAGTTGTTGAAGAGGTTTTCAACCACTCACATCATAGCTCTTCGGCAAGTCAAGTGTATAGTTCCTTTGAATAAGATACATTCCTTTTGCATAGATGATTTTGATTCCAAGAAGATACATTAAATCTCCAAGATCTGGTATCTTGAACTCTTTGCCAAGTCCTTACATTATTTTCTTGATGTCTTTCTCATAATCACCTATGACTATAAGATCATCTACATATGGATAAATAAGCACACATTGTCCATCGACATGCTTCTTACATAAAGAAGGATATACATCTAAAACATGAAATTGTTGCTTGATTAAATATTCAACTAATCTCTAATTCCAAGCCCTTGGTGCTTGATTTCGACCATAGAGATCCCTCTTTAACTTGCAAACATAATTTGTACTATCTAGCTCTTCATATCATTCAGGAATCTCCATCTAAAGATCTTCTTCTAATTCACAATTTAGGAAGGCATTTTTTATGCCAAGATGATAAAAATTCCATCATTTTGTAGCTCCTAATGCAGGGGTAGACTTATTGTTGTCACCTTGGCCATTGGTACAAATGTCTCCTCAAAATTGAGCCATATTCCTTAATGCTCATATTTCATCCTCGATAGCATCTCTCCACTCCTTATAAAAAAATGTCTCATCATATGTAGTATGCTCTTCACATTTAATCACTTGAGAACTATATGAAAAATATTTAGCAATGAATGTATCATTTGTAAGCCTTTGTATATGGTATCTTACTCTATTTCAGGACCTTCTTGATGTTGGAGGAGTGCTTTTTATGTTTTCTTTCCTTCTAAGATGTTTGTGGTTTGAATCTCTAATTCTTCTTCTTCTTCTTCTTCTTCTTCTTCTTCTTCTTCTTCTTCTTCTTCTTCTTCTTCTTCTTCTTCTTCTTCTTCTTCCTCTTCCTCTTGTGTAGGTATGGCTGCCTACATATCTTCATCTTCTAGCAACTTTCCCTTGCATTTATCTTTTCTTGTACTTTATTAAGACATTGGAAAAGAACATCTAAGTCTTCTAGACCATTGACTTTTGTGACGATGTTTTATGACGTGATGTTGATAGTTCACTCAGCTTCATGCTCTATTGTTCTATCCTTCATTCTTGTCCCTTAAGCCTTCAGCCTATAAATCACAAATATTTACATACTAAGTTGTGAGATCATCAAATACAATATCTCTACTAACTTTTATATCCCTTATGTAGGGATTATAACACATGTATCCTCTTTGTTAGCAACATATCCAAGAAACATGCATTTTTTAGCTCTAGCATCCATTTTTTATCTTGCCTCTTATGGTATATGCGAATGAGAATTGCACCCAAAGATCCTCAAGTGCTTTAAATTTGGTTTCCTTCCATCTCAAGCTTCATCAAGAGTAATATCAAGTACTCCCCATGTTTTTGTCTTATTTATAATGTATGTGGCAGTGAAAAGAGCATCCCCCCAATAGTATAGAGGCATGTTCATCTCATCCAACATTGCTCTTGTTCTCTCTATAGTATGCATGTTCTTTCTTTCAGCCACACCATTGTGTTGTGGTGTATATCTACATGTTAATCTTCTCCTAATACATTGTAGGAAAGAGTTGAACTCATTTGAGAAGTACTCTTGAACTCCATTTGCATTAAACATAACACATGCCTATCTGGCTCTTTCTCTTGCACAACCTTAAACTTTTTGAAGTTTTGAAATACATCACTTATATGCTTGTGTAGTTCTGTATGAATGTAACATAATATATATTTCCTCTTAATGGATCTTCTCTTGTAGGTGCCTACATATCTGTACAACAAGATCAAGCGGATATCTAGAAACATACATTTCCCTCTTGAAAGGAAGTCATTTTTTCTTTTCCTTAATGCATGACTCACATAATTGATATTTGAGATCCTTTGAAGATGAGAAGCCCTTACAAAATTCGCTTGACTTATATCTCTTTCAATATTTGTAAGTTTACATGTTCTATTCTCTTGTGCCAAAGGTCTATTTCAATTATTCTCTTGTTTTTATATGTAAACTACATAGGTTGAGAGTAGGTTGGGTTTACCTCAAGTGTAAGCAGCCTTCCATCATTATCACCTCTTGCAATTAGCTTGTACCTTTGCTTTGGGTCCTTTAAAAGACCTCCTTTATGGTTGAACTTGACTTGGTAACCTTTCTCCACCATTTGTCCCACAAAGAGGAGGTAGTTCTTAACTGTTGGTACATGCAATGTTGCTGTTAGGAATCTTGCTTAACCTCCTTTGCTCTACACTTGAACATTTCCAACATGCTCAATAGAATTTTGAGTAGCATCATCTCTCTCTACATGTCCTAAAGTAAGTGTTAAACGAAAATGTTTGAACCAATGCTTGTCACATGACATGTGATTTTAGCAGCCACTATCTATACCACTTTCGATTCATGGCTTCCTTTGCTCCTTACATATACTCCATTGCTAACATATATTCAGCATCGTTTGAAGTTGAAGCATAGTTACTTTGTGTCTTCTCACTTGTATAGTTGTAGCTGGAGTTTGTTTGATAGAGATCCTTTAGAAAGTGCCCTTGCGTTCCACATACAAAGCAACTAGCTCATCACCTATAACTATTCCCCAAAAAATCTTTCCTATCCAGTAATTATTCATCCTAAATTACCAAAGTTGATAGTTGTTCTTTTTTAACCTCTCAATATTAGTCACAACTTCAACCATTTCCTCCTTTACTTAATGAGAATATAAAGATGTGAATAAGAGTTGAGAATGATAAGAAATACATTTAACTCCTTGTTCTTAGCTCCTTTCTTCCAAGAAATGTTGAGTTTGCAGCCTTCTCCTAAGTGATGCCAACTTGTCTGCAAGCTTCTTTCCTTCAACTTTGTTCCGCCACATCCAAACCTTCTTTCTTCACTTAAATAGCTCCCAAGGGTTGTCCTTGAAGCTTGTGATTGATTTGATAATACCAAATGTGTGAATCTCAATCCACAAAATTCAAGAAAAGTCACAATGGACCCTCCAAAGATCAAATCATTATTTGACAAACTATATAGAATGCTAGCACGTAGTGTACATAAGTTTTAGAGATGATCCTGAGGCCAAATGGAGCTCAAAATAAAAAGTAAATAAAAATATAACAAAATGCTTTTTTTAATAAAACAAATTTCATACAAAATGACACATGGAGTTGAGAGAAATAGTCCAAGGAAGTTACATGAAAAACGTTTAGGAAGTTACATGAAAAACGCTCAATGGTTGTTGGAGGGTTTGTGCAATCTCCGCGTGTGTAGAGAGATGAACTAATGATATAAAAATATTAAGAGCTCACTTGGAATTGATAGATCCATGTAATAGACTCCTAATTTTCTTTGGATAAGTACATCCACACCTACAAGATCTCTTTATATAACAAATGAAAATAGTCTAGCTAATCAATCAATCTTCCTAAATTTTCTCTTAATTAACCTACAACCAACAATTTAGAATTTGATTTGACAAGCCAGGGGAGATATATCTCATGCAAAATCTTCCTTTGATATGTGGCAATGCTCTTGCAATAATAAATAAGTGCTTGAAGTCTTCAATTCAACATAAGGTTGAGCTTGCACTCCAACAGCCATGGACATTCCATGTGGACAATCCATCTCAACCACAATCGTATGCATGTTACAACCAAGACCATTAGTACACATCTCCACCCATGGCATCACCAAACTAAACAATGAGTGGCAAATTTTCAAAGAAGAGATGAAGAGATAGTTTGGCTCCAAAACCAACTATGAGTATCATCATTCCGACAAAGGAGGATGGGAACTTGATCTACTAAAGTTTCTTCTTGAGACGTTGGATTTGAAAGGAAAAGAATTCACTATTAGTTGCATTTTTTACCATTTATTATGTATTGTAGCAAACATTCTAATTAGTTGGGCCAAGTACTTGCACAGAAAGATCATTAGAGAATGTGAAAGAATCATCGACCATGATCGCTCTATCAATTACAACCAATAAACTAGGACATTTGTTTTTTATAATCGTTTATCCTTTAGTAGCATTTCCAATCATCATATGTGAATTTCTTACCCCACCCATTGTTGGAGCCTACCCAAATATGCCATCTCAAATAAACGTCATGCCCATCATAGAACAATCAAAGGGTATTGTTGAATACATCAACAACTTATTTTGACAACATCCAAATCAAGAGCAACAAAAACAACATCATTATTCCACCCATTCAAGACACTCATAAAAATCTCATCCACCATCGCTACCTCCAAACAACTAGGATCAACAACAATAGCAATAACAATAGTCCAATCAAAGACGAGAACATCAATCTAGTAGCATTCTCGATATTCAACACAATCCTAGCAATCACAACAAAAAGAAATCCCAAAAAGCAATGTATTGAAAATAATGATATGATTCCAAACTCATCCCTATGATCTATCTCCTCAAGCTCATCCCAACATTCCACCCATACAATTATTGACTATTTTCCACATAAATCACCTTATAGAAATTTCCATATACTTACACTTCATTGATATTTCCACCATCATTACACAGACCTAAGATCCTGTTGATCTTTAGGAGCTCAAGGCAAAGAATAAATTGTTCGAGTTAGATGTCTACGGAAGCACACGAACAACACAAGGAAGAAGAAGAAGAAGAAGAAGCTTGGAGCACAACACACAATACTGAATGTATTAGCACTAGAATATGAAAAGATAAGTAGCCCATTAGGGCAATAGGCATACATACAAGCTGGGGAAAAAAAACCTCCTAAAGAGGGGAAAAAGTGCCCCAGTGCTCCTAGAATGTTCACACACATCACTACCTAAATATATCAACAAATCTCCCCTGGGAGTGATGCAATGAACAAGGCTCTAGCACTCATGTATAAGGAAGGCCCAAGCTATATGGAATCAATCCAAAAATGGAAGTAAGCCCAAAGCTTTGTGGAAAGCTCCAAACTTCTCCCTAGGTAGAGCCTTCGTAAAAAGGTCTACAATGTTCTCCTACGTGGGTACATATGCCAAACTGATCTCCCCAGTAGACAACCTCTCCCTGACATAATGATAATGCACCTCAATGTGCTTAGTGCGAGCATGGAACACAGGGTTCCTCGCAATTGCCAATGCGCTCTGACTGTCAGTGAAGATGGTGGTGGCAGAAGACTGACCAACACCCAAATCAGCCATAAGGCATCTAAGCCACACACACTCAATAATCGCTATGAAAGTTGCCCTATACTTAGCCTTACAACTGGAAGTGGCCAAAGTAGGCTGCTTCTTGCTCAACCAAGATATACATGAGCTACCAAGCATGAAGCAAAAACCACTGGTGGACACACGAGTGTCATAGCAACCAGCCAAATCACTATCAAAAAAAGCATGCAAATCTGGCATTAGTGATCCACCCTTGAGATAAAACAATCCAAGTATCCATGTAACACTCAAGTAGTGAAACATGCACTTAACCGCCTACCAACGCTTCACACATGGGCAATGCATAAACCTACTCATCTGTGAGACAAAAAATTGAATATATGGCCAAGTAATGCATAAATAAATCAAGCATCCAATAGCTTGCTGATAGAGAACAACATCGAATGCATCTCCAGCATCATGAAGACTCAATCATAAACCTATCTTCATAGGAGTGGTAATAGGCTTACATTCCTCAAGGCCAAAACATTGCAATAATGTGTCAACATATTTAGTTTGAAACAAAGCCATTCCACCATCAACTTGCATAAACTAAATGCCCAAATAGTGATGCAAATGCCCCAAATCAGACATCTCAAATAAGGCATGCAAATCAGCCTTAAAATTAGCAATATGCTCCTCAATAGGACCAGTGAGCAGCATGTCATCAATATGGATAACAATAATCATAAGTACATTATTAGCATGCTTAACATGTAAGGTGCTTTCAATTGGACTGTTCTCAAAACCATGTGCAATGAGATAGGCATGTATCTTTTCATACCAAGCATGTGGTGCTTGCTTTAAACCATATAATGCCTTCTTTAACTTGCACACCTAGTTTTCATGCCCTTTCTGCACAAAGCCATAGGTCTTAAAAACATACACTTCTTCATGCAAGCCACCATTTAGAAATGTTGTTTTAATGTCCAACTGATGTACATTCCAACCATGATGAGCTGCAAGTGCACAGATGCTACAAACAGTAGTCATTCGGTAAGTAGGACCAAAGGTTTCATCAAAATCAATGCCTCTTTCCTATGCATAACCCTTTGCAACAAGCCTAGCCTTATACCTATCAACTATTCCATCAAGTTTACGCTTCATCTTGTATACCCACTTAGTGCCAATGACCTTCTTATGAGGAGGCAAGTCACATAAAATCCAGGTACCATTATTTATTATAGCATCATATTCAGATTGCATAGCACCCATCCAATTTTTGAAAATTTTGTGTTTCATCAAATGAAACAAGCTCATTCTCATCAGAGAGACTAGACACAGCCATAGCATAGCAATCTAATGCAAAAGAGGCACTATGAGAGCCTGAACGAGTATGATAAGATAGAGGTGCATCTAATTTGTTGTCACACAAAGTTTGCACTAGCCATTTTGGCATAGTTTTTGCCTACTCAATATCAACTCTCTCATTAAGAAGTGCATCATGTAAATCTGCATCAAAAACAAAATGATCTACATCATCACATGAAACCTATATGTTTTCCGCGTTCGTCAAGTTTGGGCAAAGAGTATGCCATTTCAGATTTCTGTAGGCCTAGTAAACTAGCAAAATTTAGATGACCAAAGCATGCATCCCAAAATTTTCCATCTCATATAGCCTAAGAATCATGTATTGCACATGTTGAATCATTTATAGGTCTTTCATAGTCTATGAGCTTATACAACCCATGACATATAATGTCAAAAGCAATAATGATGTTGCCATTTGACAGATCATGAACTGTACATCTATTGTCAACAAATTTCACAACCAAGCCAATCTTGGCTAATGCAGAAAATGATAACAAATTTTTCTTGATCCGTGGCACAAACAAAGCATCTCACAAAGTGAAAGAACTACCATTTGCATTAGTCAAAATGATCTTACCAACTCCCATAACAAGATAAGAGGAGTTGTTGGCACATGTAATAGTATTCCCTGTAGGGGCAAGCTCGAGTGAAGAGAAGAAACGGTGCTGCAAGGTAATATGTTTGTTTGCCCCACTATCAAAGTACCAAACATCTGAGTCTATTGCAGACATGCATTGCTCATGAGAAGATGGATCAAAACTGCAAACAGTAGTAAATGCCCATTCTTCATCCTACAGAAGATTAGCAGACTCTGATTTCGGTGTAGAGGCCTCTGCAACAACCATTTCGACCTCTTTCTTCTTTCTTTAGCATCAAGTTTTGGACAGTTCTTAATGACATGATCATTTGCTTTACGGTATTTGCAAAATAATTTCTGCTTTTTTTATTTCTTCTCATCTTTTTTTTCCTTCTTCAAATGTGCAGCATTTGCAGATTTCTACTTGCTAGTAGAAGAGCTCCATTCTCCTTTACCCTTCTGACTAGCCAAGAAACATTGATTTGCAACATGTATAACATGTTCTACCTAGACTGGTCTTGCTGCAACAAAACAGAAACTAACTCTTCAAATGTTAAGGCGTTTGAATTGTCTTTCATCATCAAACAAATAGTAGAAGCAAAACTCTGATATGAGTCGAGAAGACCATTTAGAACAGTCCGCACAAGTGAACTGTTAGGAAGGACTTCATCTGTAGAAATCAACTATTCCTTCAAATCCTTGATCTTTGTTAGAAAATTGTCCATAGAATCACCTTCATTCATGTGCTCACTCTCCAACTGTTTTCGGACGTAAGCAATACGAGCCTCATTCCTAGCTTGGTACAATATGGTAAGTGTATCCCAAGCATCCTTAGATTTTCTGCAAGAGCGAATGTGAGGAATAATGGCATGTTTGATAGGCAAAACTATCAATGCATGTGCCTGGGCATCTCTGCCATCCCAAAAAATTTGCTCTATAGTAGGTGCCACGGAAACCACAGCACGAACAGGAATATGCAGAATATCATCATCTTGGACACCTTCTACATCAGCTTCAGTACCTATAGTTGTAATAGTTGCAAGTGTGATAGGACATTTTTCAACACCCAGCACAATGTTCCACAGTCCTTTTGCAACCAATACATGTCGCATCATATAAGCCCATAATGGGTAGTTGGTACCATCCAACTTATCCTCAATGGCCAACATACGGAATACATCACTGCTTTCAGCCATGGCCAGTGATAAAAATACCTTGATGCAGAAAATTGACTACATCTTAAAAAGTTGAACAAAACTACCCGGATGAATTATGCTGTTGGGCGATTCTTGGAGAAGAAGGGATTTGAGTGTTTGTAGGAGAAAAGGGGAAGACAATAAGAAAGATACACACTGGAAGCCTCTGTCGATTGATTATAAGAAGACAAATACAATGGTGATGCACAACACAATCCAATGCTTCTGTGCAAAATTCCACCGAATGCTCAATCACAAAATACCAAATACCCAAGGGTCTTGTTGCTACCAGCCTTCTCTACACCAGACCTCCACCTTCTCCAAGCCTCCACTTGTGCACACCTTGCACCAAGCTTCCAATAAGGGGGAGGGATGGACACCTTCTGTCGGCACACGCACAGCTTCAAGGAGACCTTGGGATCCTTGGGGTGAATAGCTTAGTCCTTCTACGCACACTTCCTTGTCACTCTTCATGCACACCTTGCACCTCATTTCTCTACGTCGAACACTGTGTCTCTTGCCCTTCTCTCTCTTGCCTAGCTTAGACTATGCTCCTCTTTCTTAGTCTTGCTTAGTCCAAGAATAGTCCTTGCCTTGATTTGACTGTCGATTCATGTACGCTCCTAACTACAAGAGTATCTTGGTGCTCACTTTGATGTCCCAAGATTGTCTCCCAAAAGTAGCAGCCAACGAATCCCTGTTTTGTCCTGTAATGACTTTAGACTAAAACAAAAATTTTAATTGGTGGGCCATACTTTCACTTCTGTGTAAGTTGTCGCTTCACATACCTTCACATTATGACTTTTAATTCTTCACTTGTGCATCTAGGAGAGGGTTCACCTGAACCTTCCAAAACACTTTAAAAACACTTTGAACCTTAGGGAAATTACAAACATACCACTGCAACCTGCAACCAACTTTCTGCAATTTTACCCTTTGTGAACCAATTCATTGTGCACTACCTGTGCAATTTGACACCTGAGCTTTGAACACTTTGACTTTTCCCATGTTGACTTTGACCTTCACATCGGTTCCACTTTGACCTTTTGACTTTGACTATGCTTGACTTTGACTTTAGTTGACATTGACCATTATGACCATTATGGGCTCAACACTACTAAACCTATAGTAGACTTTGAGATGCTTATACTGGCAAACTGAAACTGGTATATAACTTTGGTAAAAAAAGATGAAATAGCCTACACAAACGCTGTGATAGTGCATTTAGAGGCTCAGATCACGATTTTGGCCGAACCAAATTTTGGCCTTGAGTATGCTCACCACATTTCATGCGATTCTAAAACTACAATCGGGAGATGTCGACGATGCCCTAGATGAAGCGGCGACCTGCTCTGATACCAATTGTTGGAGTTAGACATCTGCAGAAGCACATGAATAGCACAAGGAAGAAGAAGAAGCTTGGAGCACAGCACACAATACTGAATGTATTACCACTATAATGTAAAAAGATAAGTAGCACATTAGGGCAATAGGCGTATATACAAGTCGGGGGGGAAAACCTCCTAACGAGGGAAAAAAGTGCCCCGACAATCCTAGAGTGTTCACACACATCACTACCTAAATATATCAACATAAACATCTAAGGGGGATATGTACACAATGCAATAAAAAAATGATGAAGCGATGCAATGTCAACAAGAAGATGTGATAACTCAATAGAAGGCCAAAGAACTACAAGATGAATTGCAAAGTCTATGATCAATGATGGAAACCCTTAAGAATGGACTAAGGAAGAAAGAAGTAGAGTACGAGGTTTTACAACAACATGTCAATGTCTTGCAAAATGTGAATCGTGACTGAAGGGTAAGGACAAATGTTGTTGAAAACCAAATGGAGGAAGCAAGCTAAAACAACATAACATATGAACAAAACATCATAGACATGCAAGTATGATTGTAGAATTGAAGAATGAGATAGAAGAATCCATGATGTTTGCCTAGGAGTTATGAAGCTATTAAAAAAATAAATAAATAAAATTGACTGTTTCTGCTAAGCAAAAGGATGTAGAAATGAAAGTGAAGGGGAGTCTCAAAGCCCTTTTAGCATGGATTATCTTTTTTGATGGCATTGCAATGTTTATTTGTATCTATATATTTAGACTTCCAAGAAAAATAAAGAAGATCAAAGAACAAAGAGCATGAGTTTGTTGTGTGCAAGTTTCACAAATGGGAGGTCTCAATACAATTTGTGGCTGAGCGGACCACTATACATTTCATTTGAACAAACATATGCAAGAGTGTCTAGTGGCCATTTGGCCTCTCACATAGATAGTAACAATAACAATATCCCACTAAATGCCAATATGTTCAAAGTAAACCATGGGAGAAAAAATAAAGAATTATAATCAAGTAACCCCCATCAAGTGACAATTTCATCGAAAGCTATCTTATGGTAGAGCTTTAGGCAAAATATCTGCAACATTATCACAAGTATGAACCTTCTCAACATTAATGTGCTCCATGACTAAGTGGTCTCTAACAAAGTCATGCTTCACTTCAATAATCTTGGTCTTTGCATGATAGAATGGATTCTTATCCAAAGCAATGGCACTCTAGCTAACATTAAGCAAACAAGGTACACATTGAGGTATGTCCATGTCACATGCCAATCTAGCAAGACATAATCATGCCTTACATGCCTCATTGGCTGCAACATACTCTGCTTTTGTAGTGGAAACAGGTGTATACTCTTGAAGGTGATACCTACAAGAAACAGCACCACCAATAAAGTAAAAAATGTACTGTGAAATAGACTTTCAATTTTCTACACAACCAACATACGCAGAGTCTGAGTGTCCAATAATGGACGCATTTCTAACCAAGCATAAATACATATCCTTAGTGCCACTATCATATCTCAATATCATCTTGAATGCTTCCAAATGCTTCTTGCTATGATTTGATATATATTTGCTCACAACTCCCATTGCAAATGCAATGTCTAATCTCATAGCTACCATAGCATACATGAGAATACCCACAGTAGATTGATAAGGAATCATGGTCATGAATTCCTTCTTTCATCAAATTTGGGAGAATAATCCTTGCTCGGATTCACATATGTAGGCAAAAATGTACTCAATGTCTTTCACCATGCATATTGAATCTATGAAGTACTTTGCTTATGTACTCTCTTGGACACATATATGCATCTCTTAACATGAGTAGTGTACATGCCAAGAATATGTTTCGAATCTCCTCTTTCATGTCAAAATTCTGACTCAGCTTTGTCTTCAAGAGAGACAAGTCCTTTAAGGACTTCCCAGAAATCAGCATATCAAGCTACCATTTGAGCATCTCTTAGAGCAGAGATAGTGATCCTCATTTCTTCTAGAATAGCCTTTGGACTTCATGAATGCATCAAACTTTTGATACCATTGTCTAGGTGACTACTTAAGACCATAGAAGCTCTTCTTGAGCTTACACACTAGACTTTCTTTGCCATGAATTGCATATCCCTCTGGTTGGCTCATATAGATCTTATCCATAGATCTCCATGCAAGAAATCAATCTTCACATTCATTTGGATTAGCTCTAAGTCCTCCTTTGCAGCTAATCCAAGCAACATGTATAATGTCTTCATCTTGACCAAGAGGTGAGAAGATCTCCTCAAAATAAACTCTTTGTTGTCTTGAGTCCTTTTGCAACCAATTATGCTTTAGAATTTGGAGAAGCATTATCTTATGTGAATTTCAACTTATATACCCATTTGCATGGTAAAGCTTTCCTACCCTTTGGCAAAGGTATCAATTCTCGAGTGCCATTCTTATGAATAGAATCAAGTTCACTCTTCATGGCATGCTCCCACTTCACATAATCATCTATCTGCGTAGCTTCTTTATGACAAGAAGGCTCACCAGTGTCTTTCAACATGGAAAAATCCAATCCTTGAACAAATCTATCAGGTGGGTATGAGACATGCAACAGAGTTTCCACAATACTAGCTTACGAATGAATGGCTTACTCATCTCCCAGCCATATGCCTTTAGATATAGCTACTTGAATCAATGAGGACCACAAATGTAACTAAAGTCCACAAGTGCATGTGCAATCTCCTCCACTCCTTTGATACCTTCCACTAGTTTCCACAAGTGGTTGAGTGATCTTGTCCACTCCTTTAGTGCCTTCCACTAGAGTCAACTATTGGTGGTTGTACTCGCCACTTGAGTTACATCTCTCTAAACTCAAGTTAGCCCATGTTAACTTGATTTAGAAGGCTCTGGAGCTTCTTGGGCAAAAGTCTCTCCCCATACTGCCCATAGGGTTTGAACCCAAGACCTACTCCTTCACAACCTTGAGACTTAACCACTAGGTTAAGTGGATTACTTATTTATGAGAGCACATGAACTTATGCTTAAGTCTATTCTTGAGATCTTTGGTCCTATACATGAGTGACTAAATAGTGCCCGATTTCAGATATGTCTAAAGCGTCCAGACCCTTAGACCATAGACTTACTTTATTACATTCTTTCCCCCTTGGGAAAAATTTTTGTCCTCGAAAATAAATCTATATATTGTATCCATAGGCAACCCCCGAGCCTCATGTTCTAATATCAAAATAACATGAGCATTCATTCGATTAGTTATCCACTTAGAAATTGAAAGTAGAAAACCTTATTGACCAACTCAAAATTGGAAAGTTGGAAAATGCTGCTAAATTGTGGAAACTTTTTCCCAAGTTGAGTCTTCTTCAGTTCCATCCTTCCATTTTACTAAGAATTCTTTGTACAAATGACTTCTTGTATGTTTATCTTGGGTGTGAAGTATCTTTCAAGTTCATGAGGAACTGTTTCACTTACTGGAAGTGGAAGAATAACCTATTGTCCAACCAGATTATTTGGATGTGTTAGACTCTTTTGAAGTCGACTAACATGGAACATTGGATGTACCCAACTATCTTCTGGAAGTTGTAATTCATAGGCCACATGCCAAATTTTTTTATAATTGGAAAAGGACCACAATATCTAGGTGACAACTTGGCACATTGACCAGTCTTAAACTTTTTTGATCTTTTAGGAACATGAAGATAAACTTGATCACCAACCTGAAAAGTAACATCTCTTTGCTTCAAATCGGCATAAGCCTTTGCATGATCTTGAGCTTTCTTTGAGTTTTCTTTGAGTTTTCTTTAGTTTTCTTTAACTTAAAGTTCATGTCTTGAAGGAATTCTTGAGTTACTTGAAATCGTTCATTTTGAAGTCCCACTGCATATAGAGACCTAGGTTGGAATCCATACATCAACATGAATGGACTAAATTCAATTGATGAATCCTTGGCACCGCTATAGGCAGATTCAGCCAAAGGAACATAGTCTTCCCAATCTATCTATTTGGAAGTAACATACCGCTCTAAGTATGTCTTCCAAAATTTGATTGACTTTCTTGATCTATCCATCCATTTGGGGATGTTCAACCGTACTTAAACTTAGTTTAGTTTCAAGTCTACTAAAGACTGGTCACCAAAAATGACTTGTAAATCAAGCATCTAGACCAGAAACTATGTCAATTGGAAGACCATAGAGTTTGTAAAGCTGATTTACAAATATCTTTGCAAGTTCTAGGGTCATATATGTAGTCTTGATCATAATAAACTGAGCAAGTTTAGTCAATCGATCAACTACCACCTAGACTAAATCAAAGCCTTTCTATTTGTGGGGTAACCCTGAAATTTACCTTTGGGAATCTCCAAAGGATGCACCAATCCTCCAACTTTAAGTCATTCAAACTTATTGAGTTGACATTTATGGAGATACTTTCCCATTTATATTTGGGAATCTCCAAAGGATGCAGCAATCCTCCATGGAGAGACTTTCCCATTTACCTTTGGGAATCTCCAAAGGATGCAGCAATCCTCCAACTTTAAGTCGTTCAAACTTATTGAATAGACATTTATGGCACTTAGATACATAGTTTTGCACATCTCGAAAACTAGGCCAATAGAAATATCATTTAACTAAATCATATGTTCCGTTAATACTAGGATGTCCAGCACTTGGGGAATCATGGCATTTGAAAAGTACTTGATTTTGTATGTCCAGAAGACTTGGGATGCAAACCTCGCCTTTATAAAGCAAATATTCATCATGGAGAGAATAGTGTTTAAACTTTCCCTCATAAGTACTTGCTCCATTTGTCTGAGCTTGTTCAGAAGCCTTCCATGCTTGATTGTAGCTTGGATCTTCTTTACAGCTTTGTTTCAAAGTTGAAATAAATTCACTTTGAATTGGTACAAAAATCAGGTTGTTCAATATAGGCATCTGACTTAAGGCGTCTACCATTTCGTTGAACTTTCCTTTCCTGTACCTTAGTTCATAATCGAACTCTTCTAATTGTTTGGCCCATCTTGCTTTTCTACCTCTCAAATCTAGTTGGTTTGAAAACCGCTTTATGCTCTCTTGATCAAAGATTATGGTTAACTTTGATCCATACAAGTAATGGTGCCATTTCTTCATAGCATTTATAATAGCCAACATCTCTCGCTCATAGGTAGAATAGTTTTGTTGAGCAGGACTTAGCTTTCTACTTTCAAAAGCTATTGGTTGACCTTCTTGGCCTAGCACTACTCCTACTGCAGATGAACTTGCATCTGTTTCTAATTGGAAAGGTTTATTTGGGTTTACAATTTGTAGAATCGAGACTGAAGCTAAATCAAGTTTAAGCTCTTGAAAGTTTCTTGCTTGCTCTTCTTTCCAATTAATCTTCCGATGCTTCCCTTTGAGTTGTCCTATCAAAGGTACTTCTAATTTGGCATACGTAGACACAAAATTCCCATAATATCAGCCAATCTGAGAAAACTTTGTGATTCTCGAACTATCTTGGGCTCAAACCATTCAAGAATCATTGGGACCTTATCCGGATCTACTTTGATTCCTTCCACAAAAATAATATGGCCTAAATACTTTACTTCTTGTGTAAAGAAATCACATTTTGACTCCTTACCATAAAGTTGGTTATCGTGAAGAAATTTAAAAACTTTTTTCATATGTTCTAGATGCCTTTCATTATCTGTATTGTAGATCATAGCAGAACCTATCTAGTTGGAAGGGAAAATAAGGCCTCTTTGACTTACAAAGGTAAGGGGAAACAATAGATTCATATGATCCCAACTTTGAACTTGGATGAAAATTTAGGTGCAAAGAAGGTTTAGATCATGCACTGTGATAGTACCCATAAGTGCCAAGTCTTCAAACACATGTGGCAACCTCAAGAATCTGGTCCACATGATTTTTTCAAGTTGCATGGGTCAGTCAACGGTCACACCATTTAGATTATGGTGGATGATTCAGCCATGCATAATTTTATAAATTATGCACTTGTGAAAAGATTGGCTCTTCCTCAGAGTCCTTCTCCTCATAGATATGTTCTCTCTATGATGCATGGGCAAGACACTCATGTTTGGGATATCATGATTTCAAATTTGGAACTAGAAATTTGAGATTATAAAGACAAATTGGACCTCCAAATTATGAACATGGATCGGGTAGATTTGGTTCTAGGGAGAGAGTGGCTTTGAAGTCTTGGACCTTCATTATCCAAATGTTACTATACATACACTTTGGAATTCTTGCATGATGGAGTGTTGTATAAGATCAAGGGTGAACACAATGTTCCAAGCACCCCTTTGATTTCACACACAGAATTAAGAAACTTGTAAGCATTGAAGCTAGGACCCAAGCTTTTTTGGTCCTTAGCAGTGATGTAATTGATTCTTAAAATACAAAACAATTTTCTTATGTCTCGTCATTTATTCCTCATGGATTGTATGTTAAATTCAAATATTTAATTTTAAGATGTGTTCCCTAAGGAACTCCCCTATGGCTTGCCACCCTCTCATGGAAACATTGATCATAGAATAGATCTACTTCTGGGAACCAAGCCAAAATCCCAAAACCCCTACTGAATCCCCCATGTCCAAAACCTAGAAGTCGAGAAATAAATCAAAGAATATCTAGATAAAGGATTTATTTGGCCAAGCCAATCCCCTTGGGTCGCACCCATCCTTCTTGTACAGAAGGAAGATGATACTACGAGGTTGTGTGTGGACTTTAGGGTGTTAAACAATCTTACTATAAAGAATAAGTATCCCATGCCACTAGTTGAAGATCTCTTCGATAGCCTAAAGATAGCTAAGATATTTTCAATGATTGATTTACGCCAAGGATATCATCAAGTCAGAATCAGAGATTATGATATTCTTAAAACAGCCTTTCGTACAAAGTATGGTCATTATGAGTTTTTGGTAATGCCATTTGGGTTAACAAATGCAATATAGTTTCCACAATACTAGCTTATGAATGAATGTCTTACTCACCTCCCAATCATATGCCTCTATATATAGCTGCTTGAATCAAAGAGGATCACAAATGTAACTAAAGTCCACAAGTGCATGTGAAATCTCCTCCACTCCTATGATACCTTCCACTAGTGTCCACTAGTGGTTGGAGTGATCTTGTCCACTATTTTAGTACCTTCCACTAGAGTCCACTAGTGGTTGTTGTACTCGGCACTCGAGTTAAGTCTCTCTAGACTCAAGTTAGCTCACATTAAGTTGAGTTAGAAGGCTCTAGAGCTTCTTTAACAAAAGTCTCCTCCCATGCTCCCCATAGGGTTTGAACCCAAGACCTTCTCCTTCACAACCTTGAGACTTAACCACTAGGCTAAGTGGATTACTTGTTTATAAGACCATATAAACTTATGCTTAAGTATATTCTTGAGATATTTGGTCCCACACATGAGTAACCAAATGGTGTCCGATTTCAGATCTGTCTGGAGTAGCTAGACCCTTAGACCGTATACTGACTTTATTACAAAACACATGAAGATCATCTCAATAGCTGCTAATCATGAGTGCTAGCAAACTCTTGTTGAGAACTGTCATGAACAACCTTTTCTATCACATTATTATGCATACTAGCAAGAGGAGTAACATCCTCAAATATGACTCGTCTCATTTCAACCTCTTCAATGGGTTGTTTATGCATCTTCATTTGAATGAAAATAGCATCATAGTGTGAAATATGTTTTTGGATGGCATCATACTGATTCTCTATATCTATGTGTGCAAAAATAAGAAAAATGCAAAAAACGAAAGAACAAAGAGTATGTGCTCGTCGTATGCATGTTTCATTAATGGGTGGTCTCAATATAACTCATGGCTCACCATGCCACTATATGTTTTGTTAGAGCAAACATATGCAAGAGTGTTTGACAACCATTTGGTCTCTCACATAGACACTAATAGTAACAGAAAGCCTAGCATAACTAGATGAATCAAGTTATCAATTACAATCTAAATATAATAGCAAAGAATTGCATGAGAAACTATCATTGGTAGGAGTTAAATCTGCTTCATTTGATGATATCAAACTATTCTAGATATCCCAATAGTGTACATTATTGGACCTGCTAAGAGTATAGAATCTACTCAAAATGATGCAAAAAAATGAATAGCATGTACAAAAAATATTTAGTTGGAGTTAAGGGCCAATTATTGGAAGACTTAGTTGATGATCCTATGGATGAAAATGAGTAAAGGGTTTGGTCTATCAGAGTGTCCTAGTACTAGGATGTTGTTGAGTGAAGAGTTTTTTTATGAAATTCACCAAATCTTGATTTACCTCTAGAATTTCAAGTTACCCCTCCATGTGTAATTCTCTAATTTTACTAACTTTTGATCTAAAGAATCTACCATGTACAAAGGATGATTTAGGGAGGGTAGTTAGTATTGAGAAGTGAACCTCACTAGTGGAAGATTGTATGGAAACACTTTGGAGATGTAGACTATTCAAATAGTACACAATTGACATGTTTCTATTAGCTATGAGCTTTATGTATCTCTTGTGTGTGAACACCTCTATCTAAGAGGGTAATCTTATCCAAAGCACTATCTTCTTTTGATTGGCCATGTATGCTTGAATAAAGATACATTCTTTGATGAATAAAAACCAAGCATATATTTTTACTTCATATATGTGCACATTGGGAGCCTTATCCATTTCTGTATAAGGTCGATTCTCTCTCCGTCTCTAACTTTCTCCCAAGTTTGAGCTTTGCATCATTTCTCACCATAGTTTTCCTACTTTTGTTGTCTTTACGTGGTTTTAGAGTGTTTTTATAATACTACTCTACACAAGCTTGTGATTCTAAAGTACTTGAGATGCATCCCTTCTTTCAGTAGGCATTCTATCATTTCTAGAGGTGTTGGAGGACGTCAGCATTGTTTCATGCATCAGAATCAACATCAGCATTGTGGAACTTGCTAGAACCAAAAGGTGGAAAAAGGTTTTGATGGGCTTGCACTCCTTGCTATTGGAGTCAGCTCCCTCAATGCTAGAAGTTAATTTGTTGATTGGTGAATAATGTGCAACTTTTGTTGAAGAAGCTCTATGAATCACATGCAACTCCTAGTATTAGTTGACTAGAGGTTTTTTCTTACATCAATGTTCCTTATGTGGAGAATGAGTTCTCCTATGCGCAACGGAAGTGTGTAGTGAACCCTTGTATGTCCAGCACTTGGACAAACATCTGCACCTTAGATAGCTTGCTGCTCTCAACACAAAACTCAAATGGACTTGATACTTTAGTCAATCAAAGTAGACAAAGAGATCTTTCTAAAAAGCTATAAATGACTTAATTTGGACAAGTTTTGATTAGGAAACACAACTATCAAAAATGAACTACCTGTCCACACAGGTATGCTGAAGAACTGAGCTTCACTCTTGGACTGATAGCTCTCTGAATAATATCCTTTGAGATAGATATTTGGTACAAACAAAGTAGACACAAATAGCTTTCCAAAAAGATAAAAATCAAGTCATTTGGATGAGTTTTGATCAGGAAACTCAACTCATCAAGATAGACCACCTGCACACATAAGTACACTGTAAAACTGGACTTTACTCTCTGACAGATGTCTCACATAGTATGAATGATCTTAATGAGATATTTGAGACAGTGAACGTAGATGCCAAGAGCTTTCCAACAAGACATAAATCACGCAATTTGGATATGTTTTGGTTGGGGAACTGAACCAACCAAAATAGACTACCTATCTACACAGTTATACTAAAAAACTAGACTTCACTCTTTCACTGATATCTCACAAAATACATAAGCTTTCAAAGAGATATTTCATATGGCAGAAAGTACACAAGATAAGCTTTCCAATGAATGTTTAAACGCACAAAATGGTTACATATGCACTGAGATATGAGCTCTGCAACAGAGCTGTGTACAAACTGACGTGCGGCTGGAAGGAGTCTAAGGGAAAACCAAAATGACAAAATGGCTAGATCCGACTACTGGGAGTTCTTGCCTCTTTCTCTCCTTATTTTGAATGTGCTCCCACTTCACTTTTATAACCAATGAGCATGTGAAGAAGTTTGTGCCTTCTTCTTAACTCACCACTTTCTCCACTACATGCTACTAACTGCAAGGCAAGATATTGTATCTCTTACTCATCATGAAGTTTTGACTAGACTTTTTCTTTTATTATTTTTTCCTTTTTTCCTCTACTTTTCCTTTATCTTTATATTTGGTAAATTTATCCAAGCATGGCTCATATGAAAATGAGCTTGTACATTTATCTTCAACACTCCCCCTCAAGCTCATTTGGGAGTTATCTTCATCCATATCCTGCAAATTTATCACATCCTTGAAGCCTTTGAGTTTAGAAGCATCCAAGAACTTTGTAAAAATATCTGCAACCTGCTCTTTGGTTCTAATGAACTTTATCTCCACATCTTTGCTCAGCACCTTCTCCCTTACATAGTGGTAGTGGACCTCTATGTGCTTGCTCCTTGCATGAAACATAGGATTGCTTGCCAAGTAAATACTTGACATGTTATCACCGTATATTAGGGATGGTTCCAACTTGCACTCCAAGATCAGCCAAAAGCTTTTTAATCCACATTGCTTCACATGTGGCAAAAGCTAATCCTCTATATTCAGCCTCCATAGATAAAAGTGCAACAGTAGGTTGTTTCTTTGAGCTCCATGTGATAGGTTTGCTTCCTATCATGAACACATAACCTGAAGTTGATCTTCTATCTTCCTTTGAACCTGCCCAATCAGCATCACTAAAGCCTTTGACCTGCAGTTCTTCATCAAACTTGTAAAACAAAGCATGATTAACTATATGCTTTATGTATCTCAACACTCTCTTGGCTGAATTTACCTTCTCTACCATTTGTCCTACTGAAATCAAGTTCTTTGAAATTGTAGGAACATGAAGAACATGAGATAGTACCTTTGCTCTGCTTGTATCTCCAAGCCTTATATCTCCAATGTGTTCAATCATATGTTGAGTATCATCACCTGTTTCAACACATCCTTTTCCACTTGGTACCTGTAGATTAGTGAACAAACTTCCTTGGCATGACATATGGTTACTACAACCTGAATCAATGTACCATTTTTTGTCATCTTCACAAGAGCTTCTATACTCATGTCTCATTGCAAGTAGTGTGTCCTTGCTTCCTTCACTTGAGGTGCTTGCATAGTTGCTTTGGTTCCTTTGATTGCCTCCATTTGGTCTTCCATTCTTCAGCCAACAATCACTAGCATAGTGTCCTACTTTACCACAATGATAGCATATTATACCTTTATCAGAATTGTAGGAGCTTCGGCCTCTTCCTCTACTTTTACCTCGACCTCTTCCTTGTGCGTTGGCATTTGATGCATCCTTGTTGTCTTCTAAATTGTTTTGATTGTAGTTGGAGTGGTTGTGACCTCTTCCTCTTCCTCTTGAGCCTCCTCTTGAGTTTCTTCCTTTACCTCGACCTGCATATAACATTTGGTTGTGGTTGTCCTTTCCTTTGGGTCCACCGAAGCTAAGCTCTTCTGTGACAAGATGAGGGATTAGTTGTTCAAAACCTGGATATGCATCTTTCAAGTTAATGGAAGTTATAAAAGGCTTCCATCTTTCATCTTCTCTCAAGCCATTGAGAGTATAACACACAAGATCTTCGTCTTCAACCGTTGTGCCAATAGAAGCTAAAGCATCGCTTAGCTCCTTAATCTTCAAAGTATATTCAGCTATGGATTGACTCGAACTTTTCTTGATTGTGTTCAACTCATTCTTGAGTTGAAGTTTCCTAGCTTTGGTATTTGTTGAATACATCCTTTCAAGAGCTTCCCAAGCATCCTTAGCTTTCTCTAGATGTTGAATATGCCCTACCATGGCATTAGTAATGACTTGTAAAATGAGGAACATGACTCTCCTATTCCTCTCTTCCCATTCTTTTGCTTGCCTCCTTTGGACTTTGGTGGCCATAGCTTGATTGATTTGAGGTTGAGCATCATCGCCACTCACAATACCCCATAAGCCTTTGCCCATTAGGTAGTTGGTCATTCTAAACCTCCACAGAGGATAGTTATCCTTATCCAACTTCTCTACTTGTTGGCCCAAGTCAGCCATTGAAGAGTATCAAAGACTTTGAGAGTTACCTCGAATAGTTATAGTCCTTTGCTCTTGTGTTTGTGAAGCTCCTCCTTGTTTTATAGCTCCTCTTTTGCTTTTCTTTATCTCCAGCTCTGTTGATGAATCTTCAGCACCAAGTTTGCTCTGATACCATCTGTGGAGAATGAGTTCTCCTATGCGCAACGGAAGTGTGTAGTGAACCCTTGTATGTCCAACACTTGGACAAACATCTGCACCTTAGATAGCTTGCTTCTCTCAACACAAAACTCAAATGTACTTGATATTTTATTCAATCAAAGTAGACAAAGAGATCGTTCTAAAAAGCTATAAATGACTTAATTTGGACAAGTTTTGATTAGGAAAGACAACTATCAAAGATGAACTACCTGTCCACATAGGTATGCTGAAGAACTGAGCTTCACTCTTGGACTGATAGCTCTCTGAATATATATCCTTTGAGAAAGATATTTGGTACAGAGAAAGTAGACACAAATAGCTTTCCAAAAAGCTAAAAATCAAGTAATTTGGATGAGTTTTGATCAGGAAACTCAACTCATCAAGATAGACCACCTGCACACATAAGTACACTGTAAAACTGGACTTTACTCTCTGACAGATATCTCACAGAGTATGAATGATCTGAATGCGATATTTGAGACAGTGAACATAGATGCCAAGGGATTTCCAACAAGACAAAAATTACACAATTTGGATATGTTTTGGTTGGGAAACTTAACCGACCAAAATAGACTACCTATCTACACAGATATACTAAAAAACTAGACTTCACTCTTTCACTGATGTCTCACAAAATACATAAGTTTTCAAAGAGATATTTGATATGCAGAAAGTACACGAGATAAGCTTTCCAATGAATGTTTAAACGCACAAAATGGTTACATATGCACTGAGATATGAGCTCTGCAATAGAGCTGTGTACAAACTGACGTGCGGCTGGAAGGAGTCTAAGGGAAAACCAAAATGACAAAATGGCACTATTGGGAGCTCTTGCCTCTTTCTCTCCTTATTTTGAATGTGCTCTCACTTCACTTTTATAACCAATGAGCATGTGAAGAAGTTTGTGCCTTCTTAACTCACCACTTTCTCCACTACATGCTACTAATTACAAGGCAAGATATTGTATCTCTTACTCATCATGAAGTTTTGACTAGACTTTTTCTTTTATTATTTTTTCCTTTTTTCCTCTACTTTTCCTTTATCTTTATATTTGGTAAATTTATCCAAGCATGGCTCATATGAAAATGAGCTTGTACATTTATCTTCAACACCTTAGGACTCTTATGATTTAGAGCTTGTAACAAACAAATTTTTGGGTATTTTTTATAGGATAAGGAGTGTCTCATATTAGGAAAGCTGGTTAAATATTTAGCAACACTTCAAAGTGCAAAAACATGGTCAAAATCCAAGTTTCACAAAAGTTGATGTCCTTGTGAGGTAGAGGTATAGCTTTGTGAAAACACATTCATAACAATGGAATTGGCAAGTAAAGGCAAATTATACCAAACCTAGAAATCATTTGTGGCTTGCGGAACCAAAGTCCAAAAACTCAAGGTTTACAGTCCTTCTCCATCAATCACCTGCTAGGGAAATCACTATCTATAAAAGGCTTTGTGTGTAATCATGGACAGATTTGTTCCTAAGGTTGGTTGGAACACATAGTGCGGACTTGCCCTAGGGGTTGTTCACAAAAAATCTTGACAAAAAGTTTCATAAGGACAGTTCTCTAATTTACCTCTATCAGAGACATGGATGGCTACACTTGGAGTTTCTTCTTAGTGACAAAGGGCTTGTGGATCATCCTCATGAACATTGAGATCTATTGCTACACTCATTCATAGAGTGATATGCAAGAAATATTCACTCCCGATTGCATCAAAAGAGTCTTTGGTGGAGGTTGAGATCTTCGAAAGTTAAAATAAGGGTTGGCACACACATCACTTGGAAGCATCTTTAAAATATTTAGTAGTGTCCCAAGGGAGAGAGTAATTGATATTTCACATACTTGAGAGTTCTCAAAGGCAAAGCCTCCATTTACTATCTTTAGGGTGTACTCCTCAACACACTATTTTGAGACTCTACATATAATATATTTGGTTGTGAAACTTTAAAGAGATCAAGGAAACACGTACATGCAAGGTACAAGGGTATTCATACTGGTAGAGAAGAAGAAACTTTGAAATGGTGATTGTGAAACACTAGGGATTCATTTTGAAACTAGGTTGATAATTCACAAAGTCATCTAGAACTATAAGTCCATTGAGTATACAAACACTAAGAGAAAGATAAAATAAGAGGGGTTACCTTTTACTCAAGAATTTGAACACTTATATATGCATATGACTTGAAGCATAAAGATATCTATTTGATTAAGAAGGCCAAGGAATAATCAAAAGTTTATACCAAGAACTTCTCATTGTGTGGACTCATCTACTAAAAAGGCAACTTAGGACATTGATATGCTATGTTATTTAACCATTCCTTTTGGATTTTATCTTAATTCAAGCATGAAAAAGAAACAATGTTTGTGCATTGATCTATGTGTGATCCATTGAGTGTTTAAGGCATTACTAGTGAGCATTGATGAGTGTGTGCACTTGAATTGGAAGATATATTATTTTGAAAATCAAGAGCAACACTAGGGTGAAGATGAACACTAATGCATAGAGGCACGACATTGATTCACATGCTAAGATTATAATTGATAGCAAAACATTGGCTAAGAAAAACATAGGGATTTCTAACCTACAACATAGTTTCATTTCACAATCTTAGGGATTCATGAAGTGGCTTTGAATATACATATCATTTTCAATCAACATTGATGGCGTGAAAAGGAGTTGAGATTCTTATCCCAGATAGAAGGAGAGCACAAAGTTCCTCTTGTATATGATAAAGAAAATGGGCATGGGCTACATATTTTTAAATATCCATGGGGGTACACCCTTGTGAAGATCAAGAGCTCAAATGCCAAAGTGACCTTGTGTTGCAACCTTGCTATCAAGCAAGACAGTAATGTCAGCAATGTCCACGTGGATAAGAAAGGCTCATTGTATGTCTTTAATGCAAATCTTGAGAAATTAGATGCATATGGGAATGAAGTCCTTGATTAAAAAAATGTGAAATCTAGTGGAGGTCCTAGTGGATGCATGTTCATCCATGTTGAATCACTAGGTATCAATGATCTTGAACAAATCTATGTGGCAAAACTCTCTTCTTGACCAAGATCTTGATGGACTCGTTGATAGCTGAAGCGTTCACTCTATTGATACTAAGGACTCATTCGCTTCCCCTATTGGAGGATTGGGTGCATCATTAATTAAATTTTAGGAACTAAGATCATCAAAAATATTGAACATGGTAGTATATGAGGATCGATCGAAAAGAGATTTCTAGGTTTTACATCAACAAAATCAAGACAAATATCAATAAAAAACCTAGCAAATTTTTTATGTGCCTAGATTTGAGACTCTCACTCCTAGGTTCCCCAATCATGACTAGGATTACCTCAAGGGAGTATTGGAGATCCAAGATTTACTCAAGCATATCAAAATGTTGCTAATATGCACAATCAAGGTTCAAGTAGACAAAATATACATAGGCAAAATCCTCTTGTGCCACATGGGCCAATGAGAAGACATGATTTAGGCAAGGGATTAATTCTTGCACAAGTTTCTTATTGCATAATCATATGACGGTCATGGGGATCCCCGTGACTACACCATTGAATTTAGACAAATTTTCTATGTCAAGCAGGTCAATGACTGTGATAAACATGAAGATTTTGGGCTAACACTCAATGGATTTGCTCAGCCTTGGTTCCAACCCTTAAGGATTGAGAACTTTGTGACCTTAATAGACTAATAGAGGAATTTATCCAAGAATTCTCTAAGAAAGGAGCTAGACATGGCTCATCCTCCCTAACCCATGCCTTCAAACAAACAAATTTGAAGATGGTGTGATTAGTTGTCTAACATTTCAATAAGTACATATCAAGATGTCCACCTTGTGAATTACCCTCATAGGAGAAGATGGTATCTTTGTTCATTGATGGAACACTATCCACCTCTGAATCATGAGAGTTTGTTAGTTTCCATACTTTAAGGCCTCCTAAGTTACCCTTAGTGAGTCAAGAAGGAGAGTTGGCAAGCATTGTTCCAATCACGCCCTCTCAAAAACCCATCAAACCTACCACAGAAAGAGTTCTATAGGTTGCTACAAGCCATCAAATAGAGCCAAATCATATGCCTTCTCCACTAGAGAATGAACTAGATTTTAACTCTAACTAGTGAGAATCCAGGACTAGTTCAAAAATAGGCCAAAAGATATATCTACTCCGCTAGGTCTTCTAAATTCCATACTTCTTAGATCTAAAAGGAACATTCAAAAGGGTTCTCTAGGAACTCTTGAAGACCTCAAGAAAGATAAAAGGCACACTCAATGTTGAGGAATTGATCAAACTCAAAGCTCACTATTGAGATAACATCACTAAGCAAGCAAGACTAGATCCAAAGACAACAAAAATTGACACTCAAGTCCCTTAAATGAACTTAAAAAGGTTGGTGAATACAATGAAGGTGATGTGTGAAACAATTGTATTTCCATCACCTATAACAAGCTCTCCACCAAGGCCATATTTGACTCAAGGATTGGTGTAACAATGGCCATGAAGTCCTTGTGGGCCAAATAGGGTAAACTAGCATTAAGGCCAACTTGGATGCAACTATAGCTAGTAGATAGACACATGGATAAATCCTTAGGTTTGCTAGAGGGAGTAGTCTTAAATACATATGGTGTAGAGTTTGAGCAAACGCTTTCCATTTGCAACTTTGGGAAGGCCAACAATTATGAGTTACTATTCGAAGACATTCCCTTAGACAAGTCCAAGTAGGGGAAATTGAGGTGGTAATTTAGTATACCTACAACATCAAGACACAACAATTATAGACTTAATCTCCAACTCTTATAAAGATGTGCCACCACTTTTGTGGAAATCCATCCACTAAAATTTTGACTACTTAAATAAAAGTGATTCCTCTAGTGAGTCAAAGCAAGAAGAAGAAGACTAGATGCATGAAGACACTCACTTGTGGATGTTAAAAGATGCTCAACAAGCAAGTGCACATAGAAAACCATCAGACAATGACAAGGAAGACAAGAGCTCCATCTTTGAAGTTCTAGATCATTTTAAGAAGTACATCATTGAAGAAAGGAAAATCCATATTCAACTATCAAAGAAGAGGCAATAGTGAGGCGACCATATGACAACAAGGAATCTACCAAAAAAGTAGTAGTTGGCCATGAGAATGTTGAGAACTTATATACTCGGATTGCCAATGATCTCTTTGGGGATGAAGAGTAAGTTTAACCAACCTTCTTTGTGAATATCAACACCTATTTGCATGGTCTTATAAAGACTTGAAAGATGCCAATCCAAACATCTTCTCTCATAAGATTCCTATGATGAGCACAAAAAAGCCTACAAAAAAGTTATCCTACACTTATCATGAAACATACTCCAAAGAATATCAAGAAGCAAAATGATAAGTTTTTTGAAGTTGACTTTATATATGAAATTGAACACACAAAATGGGTCTCACCACCAGTGGTCGTATCCAATAAGAAGAATGGAAAGTTATGTGTGTGTTATTGTAAGTGTCCATGTGAAAGGCCAAATGGATGTTGGACACTTTTGTATATGCTGTTTAATAAAACATATATTGGCCTAGTTGGCCACATACTAGAAGGTCCATGGCATTTGTAAAACCTAGGAAATCTATGTTCAACATATCTGTGTATTGTGTAGTTTTTGTGTACTCTATAGGTATGTGCAGAGTCTTGTGCATGTCATCAAAATCTCAATTTTCTACTATGAGAGCATTGTCACAAAGCTCTCTCAAAGGGGAATCCATCATGATGCATCACCATTGCAACACTACTAGTACCAAAGCATTTCACAACACCTTTGTGGCTTATAATGGCTTCCTCCAAGGCTTATGACTAAGGCGGCCACCAAGGCATAGATAGAACTTGGCATACCTTGTCATCAGAGTCATCAACATCACTATTGGTGTCATTAGCTACCCCTGAGGAAGGACTTCAATGATCAAAGAAGACAAAGTACTAGTACTTCCTTGGAGCTCACCCATTCCCAGTAGTGCTCCCCCCCAAGACTCGCTTAACTAGAAGGTTTCCCTACCACTAAGTCTTGGTTGCTTGGTTATTATGGGATTGAAGATAATTAAGGTTAACATTATTTTTTATTCTTCAAAGCATCTTCTTAGGAGATCTGCATTAATTTTTTGAGAGTTTCTTTGGGTGCAAAATTGGGGAGAATTAGAAGGTTATTTTGTAGTTTTGGGGCAGCTTTAGCTGTAGAGGTGGAAAGATTGGTCCAAAAAAAATCTTGGTGCGAGAGGCACTT
This sequence comes from Ceratopteris richardii, assembly GCA_020310875.1. Lineage (NCBI taxonomy): Eukaryota > Viridiplantae > Streptophyta > Polypodiopsida > Polypodiales > Pteridaceae > Ceratopteris > Ceratopteris richardii. Next base: position 69,508,252 of record CM035409.1, read on the forward strand.
GAGATTGTTGCTTCTTGGTAATGTACATTCAGATTTATCACTAAATTTTAGATCTTGAGTCTTCTTATAGGCTTCTTGAAAGGCTTTTAGTTTTGATGGGAGTAGCCATCATAAGCTTATGCAGGTTTTTTGGGTCTAAAGAACTTAGTTGACAAACACTTTCAAGTGTTTTTGTCTATTGTTTGGGTTGTAAATTGAGCCTTTCAGTGCCATTTTATTTAATATATTGAGCACATACACACTATGTATGCTTATGCGGATATCACTTATGTACGCCCATGTGTTCATTTATATAGCAATTACATTTTTGCATAAAGCCATTGACATTGATAAAGAGTTCATGGTGAGGTATTCTTAATTGGGAGACACCCAGATGTTGTGGTCTCTTCAGTGATGCAAGTGGAATACTTAGCTATCCTCACCATTGGAGAGATATACTAGTTGTTCACATGTGCTCGATAAGCCTTATTGTCTTCTTTTGGTTAAGTGGTTATATGCAATAGAGTGAGTGATTCACTATGTAGTTTTACATGTCATTAATCAAAGTTTATAAGTTTACTACATCATTCATATTATGCTCATTTTGTAGAGAGACTCTGACAAAATGTTTCCAAATTTTATATTTTCAACTATATAGTGGTTGAATTTACTCCTTGAGAAAATTATGGGTGTGAGCACATACATTCTCACATAATCTCTTGGGTTGGTTGTTTCTATTCATTGATCCATTTTTATGGGGAGACTCTACTGAAATTTCCCAAAATTTGGCACTTGGTCATCTTTTTTAATCTGTAGTGGTGTATTGACTATTCTAGCTCCATTGTCATTCTAGTCAATCCTCTATCATCATAGCATCAAAGGTCCCACGAACATCTGAAGGATCATGGTCTAGTGCCAATGTTCCTGAGAAAGGCTATAACTTGTAGGGCAAGGACTGTTTCGGGATCTCAAATTTTGATGGCATAAACCTTGCTCTATGGAAGAATAAACTTAAATATGTACTGATTCCGAGGACGCAATGGAAGCGAGTAAATGGAATGCCAAAGAAGCCTCTTGATATGGATGATGATGAAGATGATTGGGATGAGTTGGATAAATGGTTAGGTATAGCATTCAGTTGCACCTGGCAGATAATGTTTACTTTATAGTATTGGGTTGTGAAAGTGAAGATGAGCTTTAGAAGAAGTTTTGTAACAATTATGAAAAATAAATAACATCAAATAAAGTGTATCTGATGAGAAAGTTATATGATCTTATGAAGCACACAAATAATGTTGTTTCTCATCTAAACAATTTTGATGCTACATTTTCTCAATTATAGGCTTAGAAAATGGAGATAGATAATGAAATGAAAGCAATCTTGTTGTTATGTACCTTTCCATCATCATGGAATATGTTTCGCATAGCTATTAGCAATAGTGAACTTGGTGCTAAACTAGTATATGATGACATATGTGGAGCACTCTTGAGTGAAGAGATTCATAGAAAGTATATGGTTGGCACTTAGAGTGGCCCATGCATAGTATTCGTGATTCTTACAAAGGAAGAATTGGCAACATGGTAGGAGCAAGAACAAGAAAAAGAATGGCCAATAGAATAAGAGTAGAAGTAAATCAAGGAAAAGGGATATCAAGAGCCATTGTTGTCATAAGAAAGGACATATGAAGAAAGATTGATATGTGTTAAAGAATGCTAAAGGTAAAGGATCGCATGTTGATGTGCATGTTAAACAATTACTTGCACCATTTGCTTCATCTATGAAGATAGAAGAAATTAGTTCTATTTTTTATGATGCTAATGTATTGAAACTTGATAGTATTGTGCCTAGTTAGGCTCTTATGGATGATTCTCTTTCCGACACATGGCTTCTAGATTTTGGTGCTTCTTTTGATGTGACACCACATAGAGAATGGCTCTCTACTTATATGGCAAAGTCTCTTTGTACCATGAGACTTGGTGATTCTTACCAGTGTGATGTTAGGATTGGAGATGTGATTGTGTAGCTCACTACTGGTTCAAAACTTACTATGCAATGTATGCCATGTGCCTCAATTACATGCAATTTTATGTCAGTTGGTCAACTTGATGACCTTAGTTACAAAGTGGTTTTCTATGCTCATTTCTTTTGCATATGAAAGAGAAATATGGTTATTGCAAAAGGAAGAAAATTTGGCTCACTTTATCCTTTGTTTGTATCACAAAAAGAACACTTGTTAGTTGTCACTAAATAGCCTATGGCTTGTATATGGCATGGCCATTTGGGCCACATATCTCATAGCGGAATGGAAAAAATTTCTCATTTTGGATACTTAGTTGTGTTATATTTCTTTCATTTTCCATTTTGTGAGCATTGTCAATATGGAAAGCAAACTGGGAACATGCACAAAATGCACATTGACTCTTCAATTCAGCCTTTAGATCTCGTTCATACAAATGTATGTGATCATATGCTTCCAAGGTCATTAGGCATTTCTTTTTACTTTTTCACTATCATAGATGATGCTAGTAGAAAATTTTGGGTATATCCTATCAAGTCAGAGGATTAGGTATTCCCTACTTTCAAAAATTGGCTTGCGTCATTTGAGACTAAAAAGGAACTAAGCTAAAGGCTTTACATTTAGATTATGGAGCTGAGTCTAATTCACATGAATTCAGCCTTTTCTATCGGCCTAGAGGAATCTATAGAGAGTTTACATCTCTTCATACCCTAGTATAGAATCGTGTAGTCAAGAGGATGAATAGAACTATTAAAGATAGAGTAACTTCTATGTTGCATCATGGAAGCCATTCATAAGGCTTTTGGTTGGAAGTGGTGTTGATGGTTGTTCATGTGATTAACCTTTTGCCTAGTACTTCCAAAGGTCTGAAAGTTGCACAAGAGTTATGGATAGGGAATCCACCATATTATGATCGTCTTTGTGTTTTTGGGTGTGAAGTGTATGTTCATATATCCAAGAATATTAGGTAAAATCTAGACTATAATTTGAAGAAGGCATTTCTCTTGAATATGATCAAGATGGTCAATTTGAATATGGCTTAACTATCCTAAAATACAATTAGAGATCGATAGTGATGTTAGTTTTAATGAGACTAAGACGCATAAACAACCCATTGAGGAGGTTGAAGTGAAAAGAGTGGTTTTTGCATATAGTAGTCCTCTAGTCAGCCTGCATAAGGATGCTATACATAGGGGTGTTCAGGAGAATGTCCAATCAGATCAATTCGCAAATATTCCTAATCAACAACCATTGAGACCTTCTACATGTGTCTTGCATCCACCTTATAGATATGTTCTAGGTTTGGACTTTGTTATGCTGATAGAAATTGATGATCCTTCTTGCTACAAAGAAGCTATGTCAGTACAACACATAACATTGAATGTATTACCAAAAGAATGTACAAAGATAAATGAACCATTAGTGTTATAGGCGTATACATAATCTGGGGGGAAAAACCTCCCAAAGAGGGAAAAAAGGACCCCGATGGTCCTTGTGTGTTCACACACATCACTACCAAAATATATCAACAAATCCCCCATGTGAATGATGTGGTGAACAAGGAGCTCGCACTCATGTATAAGAAAGTGACAAGCTATGTGGAATCAATCCACAAAAGGAAGTAAGCCCAAAGCTTTGCACAAAGCTTCGAACTTTTCCTAGGCAGAGCCGTTGTGAAAAGGTCTGCTACATTCTTCTGTGTGGGCACATATGCCAAACTATCTCTCCAGTAGACAACCTCTCCGTGACATAATGATAGTGCACCTCAATGTGCTTAGTGTGAGCATGTAACATAGGGTTCCTCACAACTGCCAATGTGCTCTGACTATCAGTAAAGATGGTGGTAGAAGACTGACCAACACCCAAATCAACCATAATGCATCTAAGCCACAAATTGATTCCCTCCTTAGGATAAGACAATCCAAGTAGCTAGATACCACTCAAGTAGTGAAAGATGCACTTAACCGCTTGTCAATGCTTGACACCTCGACAATGCATAAACCTGCTCATTTGTGAGACAGCAAACTGAATATCTGGTCAAGTAATGCATAAGTAATGGAGTTCTGATGATATTATGAGATGTCTAGATGACAAGTTCTTGAAGTTCTTGAAGTAACTGGATTGTAATATTGTTTCTTCTATGACTCTCATGGCTTGATATTGTGCGCTCTTCATGAGAACTCCCAATTTCTTCCACCTGTTTTAACCACGGAGGTCATGGTGCTTCGAAAGTATCTTGACCTTCTTCTGTTTGGCGTCCCCCTGGGATGGGTTGCGGCTCATAACCCTCTTCAAATGTTTGTTCCACGGGTATGGAGACTGTCTCTTCATCTATGGGAGTCTTGGGTGGGGATGGTGGTCTTTCATATTGTAGTAGGCATGCCTTCAATTTTGTGACTTGGTTTTGGAGATCTTGTAGGGCGTAGTCCGAGTCAGTGATAAGTGAAGTGGTTAAGGTGGTGGCTTGGGGGGCCGTTGTCGTGTCTTTTTGTCATGATTGCTTCACTTGATCTAGTTCCTCTGATAACTGGTCATGTGCCTCGAGTAAAGTAGCAAAGTCTTCAAGAATGAATTTGATGATTTCAAGGGTCATAGCTTGAAATTTGGAGGGAATAATGGGTGCCCCAGGTGTGCTTTTGATGGCTAGTGTTGGGGATGTAAGGGTCATGTGACCTTACCCCCATATTCATATATAGAGCATTGCCTCAAGAGAGATCATTATGTGGGTTTTGAGACTCCCACACATCTATGTGCGTCTCTCCTCTCTTCTCTCTCCCTCCATCTCCTCCTTGCTCCTCTTGTTCTGCACACCAAAGCCCTTCATTGGTATCGGAACATGCTGAAGGCTTGTGTGCAAGAAGCTCCAAAGGAAGCTTAGGTCACAAGAGGTGAAAGTACATGTCGGCATCTCTCAATAATAGTTCAGTATTTTGGCCATAACTCGAGGTAGAAAGCTCATGTGTTTTAAAGTTCCATGTGTAGCTAATGCAGAGAGCTACAACTTCACAGAAAAGTGCAAAACCTGCTTTGGAGTGCTACAGTACCGAAAATTCGAAAAACACAAACTAATGTAGAAGACGAATTTATAATCACTTGGATTGTAAGTCAGTGTTTTGGCTATAAGTTGAGTTCTACAAATCGGAATGAGACGATTCAACTTGGTATGCGTAGCTTGGAATAGCTTCTACAACTTTGTAGAAGAACATAGATCCAAATTCTGAGTCCAAGATCACCAAAACTGCAAAATACAAAGCAGAAGTGTTGTAGGTGAAGGTGAAAGTGATAGCTAATGCTTGTTTTGTGTATATCTTGAGCTACACACCTCTGATTTAGGTTTTCTTTATCTCGTTACATAGCCAAGAATGATTACTTGAAGTTTGCTAAAGACCAAAAGCTCATATTAAGAGGTTATTATCTCTGAAATAGCAAAACATAGACCATTATATTTTCACCAAAACAACCCTAGTTACTTTTGGATTTTCATTTTGGTTTGGAACTTCTTCGAGAGAGATTTTTCGGTGTGCAAGCTCTTATTTTCAGAGCTTCAAGACATTGTACATGTATGATCACTGTGGTAGCTCCTCCATATGAGAGTAGAGCATGATCTTGTCACATGTTTGACATGTAAGATGACATTGTGGTCTACTCTTTTTTGAGGTTTATGTCATCATGAGTTCGATCATGGATGTATAGTGGCATTGTGGTCTATATCTTGCTTATGACACTTGGTTATGGATTTAGTTACCGGTTGCATACAATTCTGTGAGAGTTGATTGTGAATATTGGTTGGTACAACTTGTGGATTCTATATATGAGTCTATTATGTATGAGGAGACGTGTAGTGCATTATGGCAGAGACTACATGATATGTATGCGAGTCCATTGACTCATGTGAGACATAGATCACATCGACAACTTCGATGTTGGCATTGTGGTCATGAGGGCCATTAGGCAAATGTGATGACGTTGTTAGAGACATGCATGTCATGCAAGTCAAGTAGTGATTTTATGAGAGTCTATGGCAGTTGATTATGCTAGTGATGGTGATATCACTTTCTCCTATGGTTCATTTCAGGATTCCTCTTGTTCATTCGATATCACACATATGACTTGGTTGCTTGATGCATTAGCCGGTTTTCATGTTACTCCGCATCGTGAGTAGTTTTGTCGATTCTCAGATGAGAGTCATGGATGTGTGCACTTGCTTGATGAAACAACATATGACATTGAGGGTGCAAGAGATGTATGCCTTATGCTACCTAGTGGAGCATCACTTATACTTAGACATGTACATTATGTGCCTTCATTCCCTATGAGCTTGATTTTAGTTAGCCAGTTACAGGAGAGCAAATTTTATGCATTCCTTGATGAGCATCATTTTCAGTTGTAGTTAGGGCAGCTTATGCTTGTCATAGGTGCCAAGATTGGGCACATGTATCCACTGCAGACTTCGTGTGAGAGACAGTCTCGTCTCAGTGGGAGTTCAACCTTATGTGCGATGTGAGACTATGTCTCATTTTGTCTACCTACAGATAGGTCTATTGATATTCATGATGCACATGTATGGCAGGATTCATATGCTCATATGGATGCATATGTAGAACATGTTTTGCATGCTCATGATGCTTATATAGAGCATGATTTTATTGATCACATGGATGCTCGTATGGAGCACACTTCGGATGATGAGTTGGATGCTTTAAAGCATGATGTGGATGCTCACGTAGAGCATTGTGATGATACTCAATTAGAGTTGGATCATCAGTTTGACCTTGGTGTTGATGTTGTACAATTAGCTCACATGGAGCATGATGATACACTTGGTATAGTAGAGCAGGATAGCTCTTATGATACACAGTGTATGCTAGAGCATACTAGCTCTTAGGATGCACAGCTAGATACATCCTTGCTTGATAGGATGACTGATTTAGATGTTGATGAGTCAGCGATCATGCAGTCATTCTTGGATTTGCTCATGCCAGATGTTGACACAGATATATCAGGACATGTTGGTCTTGATGATGGTGCTTTGGATGCCTTGGATAAAGGCATGGCTAACATACTTAGGTTAGCCAGTATAGCATATGTTTCGTCAGCATTCGAGAGTCTGATGTACGAGTTATTATGCTCAAAACCAGATGTTGCAATGGCTATTGGAGCATTTGCACTTGGAGTTGTCAATCGTTCGATGATTGACAAAGGCATAGAGCGAGTGGGAGCTGTTCAGGAACTTCATCGATTCTTGCATCAGTCATATGTGAGCTCAACTCTTATCGATATGAGTCTAGAGCAGTTTGAGGTGCATGGATACACCTTGTTCGAGGTAGTTTGTGTAGGCTGATCCGTATGGGTTGAGATCCAGACTGTTCATGTACATTACTGTATAGTCCTACATCATTCTTTGTATATTTTACCACTTATGGTCACATTGACCCTTAAGTGGGAGATTGTTGGGGATGTAAGGGTCATGTGGCCTTACCCCCATATTCATATATAGAGCATTACCTCAAGAGAGATCATTATGTGGGTTTCGAGGCTCCCACGCATCTGTGTGCATCTCTCCTCTCTTCTCTCTCCCTCCATCTCCTCCTTGCTCCTCTTGTTCTGCACACCAAAGCCCTTCAGCTACCTCTAAGTTTTCGTGGTTCTATAGTTGTAGACATTGATTTTCCTCATGAGTAGCTGCAAGGTGTCGCTTGAGTAGGGCCATATTGAGTTGGAGTTTTGAGTTGTGTTCGAGTTGTGTGTGTAGATGGCCTTCCACCACTTGGATCGCTTCCTAGTCTATGTTCCATAACTTTGCTTCAAATATGCTATGAGCCTCCTGAAAAGTTTGAAATTGTGTTTGGAGGCTGGCATTCTCCTCTTCTAGTGTAGCAAGGTGATGTTGTAGCACTTCAAAGTGCTCTTGCAATTGTTGGTTATGTTGCTAGAGCTAATTATATTCTCTCCTTAATTGCGATACACATGCGAGTATGGTGTCAAATGCATTACCTATAGATGAAGGTGTAGTTTGTACAGTGGAAAATGCAAGGGGAGGGGATTGGGGAATGGGAAGAGTGAATGTTGTGTCTATTGGAGATGTATGTGCAGGTGAAATTGGTGGAGGAGGGATGGGGGAAGGTGGAAGTGTGGGGGGAGGGGGAGGTGTCATCGGTGGTGAAATGTCCATGCTCTCAACCAGGGATGTGAGAGTGGTGGTTACCATATATATCGGAATGGCAGGTGGTGCATGTGTGGTCGTGGTGAATTGGTGTGGTGTGGATGTTGGGAATGGGATCGCTGAAAAGGGTTGAGCAATGGTTTGAAATATTCTAGAAAGGAAATTATGGACAGGTTGAAGGACAGGTGGGATGGGGGGTGGGAAGTGCGATCCTAGAGGCGAAAAGGTTACGAAAGGAGGTGTGGTGATAGGGAATCCGAGAAATGTGGATCTAGTGTCAAGATGGCCTATGACATCGGTTGTGCAGGCTGGTTGTCCTATGGCTGTCTCCATGAGAAATTCGGTTGATTCGGTTGTGATAGTGGTGGCTTGATAGACAGGGTTGTCAAGGGATGAGAACAAGGTTGAGCTGGAAGTGGGGTTACGAAAGAGGAAGGTTTGCTCTATGGGTTGGGCATTCGAAGTTATGTCTTCAGCTTCTGTTCGAGGAGGCGATGGTGGGGGGGTCAGTGGTAGTGGCTCAATCGACTCTTCATGGGTGATTGTGTGCTCTTGACCAGGAGTTCTTGCTATTTGGGAGGTTGCCTCGATTGATTCAAATGTAATAATAGGTTCTTCCACCGTAGTAATGGGAATCTGGATGTTTTTACTGGACCGTGGTCGTGTTTGGAATCTTCACGGATCATATTGAATGGGAGGCCCCTGTAATACTGATCGGATTGTTTCCACTACACCATTAGTTTCTACCATCAATAGGAGACCTTCACTGTATTCAGAGTCAACTCCAACTTCTTCCAAGAGCTGCACCATGAGCATTCTACTGTTCTGTTCGTTGAGTAATTGTTGTGCCCTCACTCGTTCCATGATTTGATATAGCCTCTAGAGTATCATTGTATATGTTGGGGCTCCAATGGTTGTTTCTTCTTCTGCTGCTTCTTCTTCATCCTCTTCTTCTCCTTCTGGGTGTTCTGGTTGTCGAGATGAAGTTCTATATTGATCGTCATCCCATTGTACATGGCGGCCTTCTGTGGATTTCCTCCATCTTTGGGAAGAGGTGCCTTGTTCTTCTGTGCCCGAAAAGAATTCTACATCAGAGAGTTGTGTATTTTGCAAGAATGATTCGAAGTCGAAGGTGCTCATCCCTTCAACGTCTCCAATTATGGCAAATTCAAATTCAATTGGGAGGGGAGGAGCCAATGGGATAGCTTGTGATGTGCCTTCAGATCCAGACCTGGGTATTCTAATTATAAAGGGGGACACAGTGGCATCCCCTTGTGGTAAGACTTCAGGAGTCGTAAGAACTTCACATGTCTAGATGCAAGGAATCGAGCCTCTCATGTGTTTGGATTGATGTGAGGCAGTGTTGTGTCTTTTAAAATTTTGTAACTGTGACTAGGTTAAAGCGCGTTCAAGGGGTACATCGTATGCTAAGCACTTGTAGATGATGTGTGTGATTGCACAACAACCATTCATCACTAGCTTCCTAGATGACCTTTTATTTGTTTCATATAGCTACCCCATAATCCATACAAGAAGCTTAATAGGTAGTGCACCTGTCTCTGCCAAGTAAAAGGCAAACCAGATCCGTTTGTGGGGCTGAGTGAATCGATCCTGACCAGGAAACGCAAATTGTTGCATGCATATACGAAGAGGAATGGACACATTTGGTGTGAGTGTTGCCATATCTTTCAGCTTTTGTAATTTTTGGTTCTTCATGTTAGTGGGTATTAGGGCATCCTTTTCCAACAGTACATGCGTGCCATGCATGTTCAAAGAAGAGCTCACCAATTCCAACGTTAGTTCGAACCTTTTCAACTCATTGTTGCCCAATAAAGAAGGAAGAACGAATGTTCCTGGTTTGTCTTTCTCCTCATTTGCCTGTAATGTTGATACTAAATAGTAGCACCATAGAAAATCTGGTTTCAATAGGGGTGCCTGAAAGTACTCCACCAGCCCTGCGTGCTGCCATATGCTTTGAAGTTCTTGTGTGTTCTAGAGAGTCTCGAAATCTTTGGAAAAGAATTGGAATTGCACCCATGACTTGTCATAATCACACTTGGACTCCTAGATATACTTAGCCTCTCCCAGGGGCCCTGGCATGCCATTGAACCAGTGAGAGTTTGCATGGGCTCTCTCAGTTATTCCTGTGGGAGAGTCCGGTATAGGTATTTGCTGGAGATGTTGCAGCTCTATCGATCGTTCAGTTGGTGGCACGTTAATAGGTAGACTCTCCACATTAATATCTGCAGTACTTACTGCTGCCTGAGAGCTCGGGCCTACTGATTCTGCCATGAGATTGCTTGTAGATGTTGATGCTTATCTACTAGAAGAATAGAGGCACATTAGCATTGCATAGGAAACATGATGTTATGGTGTTCCCTCCACAATACTAACATGACATTCCAAGTGGTTAGGGGTTAGTGGGTCAAGTGTTCATGATGTGTGCAAATGTTGGTTAGTAGGTTAGTGTTTCACCCTAGATGCATACTTTTGGATGTGCAATGTACTCAGAATGCACCTACATCAGAGTGAACTGATTTACAAAATTGGGTCAGGGGGTTGGATCCGGGGTTTTAGTCTCCAAACTTTAATCATGGGATTGTAGCTTTTAGTGGTGATGACATGTAAAGATTTGTGGACTGGATTGTGTTGGATTTGAGACCTTTTGGGTACCCATTTCCCGACATTCCTAGGTGTGCCGGAAAATGTAGTGGTGTGGAGTGTAGATGTTTGCCCTAGGATTTGTGCCAAGAGTGCTTGTGAGTGTTGATTCAATCTTGTGAATGGAGATGAAGCTATTTGAGACGTAAGTAGGTCTTGGGCACCCATATTTGTCTAGCATTTGGGATAGCCTTCACTGACCACTTTGGAACCCAAATAGAAATGGCTTGTCCAGATTGATGCCTAGGATACTCCTTCGTTGTAATCCTTGACATTGTACCTAGTTTGGTGCATCTTTGGAATCCTATCTCCAGGGTCGAGGGTTGTTCACCCTTGCGTACCCACATCTTCTTCATGCCAGGAGGTACTTTATATTGCCTTGGTCATTGCTCATGCTTCTTGATTATTGGCCTCCTTTGTGATTGAGTCCCTGCACCATAGAACTTTGGACAAGAGTAGCATTGTTATCTTCATGTGGATTCCTAGGGGGACCAGGATTTGGTGCCTTTCCTAGTGGCCTGAGTGCTTGATTTGCTAATTCAATTGTGATGCGTTTTTGGCCCACCCAAGCCCGAAGAAGTCCACTTTTTAGATTGAGGTTGACTGCATGATCATAGATCCAGTCTTGGCCCAAGACAAGTGGTTCGGTAAGATCCTCATCTTCACACACTAATACTTTGACTGCCATTAGAACCTCTTGAATGTAGAGGGGAAGTTTCACCTCCCCCATGCAAGGGGTTTCCACACCTCCCAATCCTATGAGATATGCCTCACTAGGATTGAATTTTGATTGCAATTCTTTGCAGTAAGAAATTCGTACTGCACTAGTGGCTGCTCTTGAGCCAATCAAACCCCTTACTGTCCTTGCACTCTCTCCTTGTCCTACCTTAAGGGCCACAAAGGGTCGTCGATCAACTATCCTATGGGATTGTTCACTTGATGCTTCGCACATGGCCATGTGATAACTTGGGACTTCTTGAGTGTCAGCCATTGGCTGATCTCTTCCTTGTCTTCGCAATTTCATTCGTTGGATGCATTCTAAAGCTTCTATCTGTGCTTCTTCTCGAATTCTTTTTTCTTCTTCTTTATGTTTTTTAGCAGTGTTGAGTCAATTTAACATCTCTTCCGTGAGGGGTTCTTGAGATAATTTAACTCTACATCCACTGATGTAACTCGGTAGGATGTCACCTTGTAGAGTGGCTAGTTGAGCTGCTCCACCTGTGGAGATCCTATTGATAATCATCGGTCCATAGCCTCTCTTCTCTAATTTCTGAGCATGTTGCTTCAAAGTGTAGACTAAGACTAGGTCTCCTTCTTTCAAGCCCTTATCCTTCACATGTGCATCAAAATATGCCTTTTGTCTTTTCTTGGCTGCATAAATTCCTGTTGCCGCTCTCATTCTTGTTTCACCTAGTCGTTCAAGATCAAAGATTCTAGAGGAGAGCTCATGGCCTGTCCAATCATGATTTTGTGCTACTTTCAATGTAGATATCAAGAAGTCCAATGGTAGCACTGCATTTTTGCCAAACACCATCTGAAAGGGTGTGGCTTGGAGTATCATTTTATAGGTAGCTCTGTATGCCCAAACAACAATGTGCAGTTGTTTGTCCCAATCAGAGCATTTATTATTAACCAATTTTGTCAATACATTGCATAGAATCTTATTGGTGCTCTCGACTTACTCGTTAGCTTGTGGATGATAGGGGGCAGACTTCTTATGTATCACCAAGAATTCTCGGAGAAGGTTTTCTATGACTTTGTTCAAGAAGTGTGTGTCTCTATCACTTACTAGCTCTATTGGTAGCCCATATATGGTGAACACATTCTCAAATAAGAACTTAGCAGTTGTCTGAGCATCGTTCTTTGTCGTAGTTTTTATCTCGACCCATTTGGTTAGATAATCAGTGGCCACAATAATGTATTCAGCATGGGAACCCTTAGCTGGGGGATTAATAGGACCAACAAAGTATGCAGAATGCACGTCCACCCATCGTAGGTTTCAATGGCATCTCATCTTTGCATATAGGATATTGAGTTCGCTGACAAACATCATACCTCTTCACGTAGGTATGTGCATCCATGTGAAGGGTTGGCCACCACAAGCCTGCAAATAGGATTGCCTTAATCACACACTTTGGTCCAAAGTGTCCTCCTGCTACACCTTGGTGAGCAGTTTCCAAGATCTTAAGATATTCACTCTCATGGACATTTAGTCTTTTACTACCTCCTTATCTTGAGTGTTTATTATGGGGTGTTTAGGCCCGTATGTCAATACTGGCACTAATGTCTTGGCCCACTGTGGTACAACTTCCAAATTAAACAAGTAAGCATCAGGAAGGTCATCTGATACTCCTTGTGGGGCCTCTCTGGATGTGAGCCTCAAGAGATGATCTGCTCTCAAGTGAGTCTTGCCCTTTCTCACCACTACCTCAAAGTTGTATTCCATTAGTAAGAGGAACCATCTTACTAATCTACCTGTATATTGCATGGCTTATTTACCAAGTATAATAGAGCTTGCTTCTCGTTCAATGGTGGTATAGTTTTGTTCAGCTGCATTCAATTGTCTACTAGCATAGGCGATTGGAAGATCCATATTACCTGTGCCTGTAGGTTGTGCAAGTACACATTCGATGTCATAATTGGATACATCCACATGGACATGGAATGGCTTGCCCCAATCGGGTGTAGTCAAGATTGGTGCCGAACACAATCCCCATTTAAGCTCATTGAAAGAGTTCTCACATTCTTCCATCCACTCAAAGTTAGTCAAAAGGGAGTATAGAGGATTTGCAATGATTGCATACATATGAATGAATCGGCAATAATAGCCACAATGACCCATAAAGGCTTGTACTTCCTTGAGGTTCTTTGGCCTAGGTAGCTTTGCAATAGCTCTAACTTTCTCCTCATCCGTGGATATTCCGTTCTTTGACATTATGTGTCCAAGGATCTTACATTTCCTAACCATAAAAACACACTTCTTTGGGTTCAAGCAGACTTGATTTTCTCTACATTTGTCAAAGAAAGCTCTCAGCTCAAGGATATGGGTTTGTCTAATGTTAGAATGAGCACAAAGATCATCAACATAGACTTCCAAATTTTTCCTCAAGAACTCTTTAAACACATGGCACATCGGCCTTTGAAAGGTGGTTGGCACATTGGTAAGAGCAAATGGCATTACTCTAAAGGCGAATATGCCCCACTCTATAGCAAAAGTTGTCTTATGTTGATCTTCTGGTGCAATGGATACTTGATTGTAACCAGAGAACCCATCCAGGAAGTCGTACACTTCCTTGCCTGCTATCCTTTCTAATAGATGCTCAGTGATAGGAAGTAGATAACTATCTCTAATAGTGGCTGCGTTAACTTTCTTCACGTTAATGCATACACGTAGTTTGCCATTCTTTTTGGGCACCACTACAATGGGGGACACCCATTCAATGTGCTTAATTTCATAGATAAATCTAGCTTCAACAAAGCGATTTATCTCTTCTTTGATCTTGGTAGCGTAATTATCATTATATGTGTATGGCTTTTGCTTAGAGGGTTTGGCATCTGAGGTCATGGGGATAGTGTGTGAGCATATGTCAAGGTCTACACCTTTTAAGTCTTTGTAGCTCCATGCAAAAGCATCTCTATATTCTCTTGGCACAGTTACCAACTCTTGCTCTTCATCCTCAGTCAGGTCGTGTCCTATGTAGGTGCATCTTTCTTCTCCCTCTTCTATGGTTACAACAACTTTCTTGGTGATTTCCTTGTTATCATATGCCTCTCCTGCTTGTGCATCATGACTCTCTTATCTTCTATCTCATACTTCTTAAAATTTTCTAGGACCTCAAACAAGGATTCTTCCTCTTCTGGTGTGACTTCTTTCTTCTTCCTCTTCTTACTTTCATTCTTAGGGGTTACTTGTGTGGCTAATCTCACATCATTTGTAAGTTCATGTCTCTGAGCGTGAGCTTCTACTTCGTAGAAATATTCCTCATCTGATGCAAAGGTTGGTCCATGATGATTGACTCTAGATGGGAGTCACTTGCATCCTCAAATGCATCAGTGCTAGGTTCACATTCTTCAATAACCGAATCACACATGATTGGCTCTATTGTGAAGACTGAAATGTCAGAGCCATCCTCGTCACAGTGGGGTGTCCATTGTTCTTCATTGATGGCTACATCCATGGTTGCTGAAATCTCTGCCCAACCATGAGGTTCAAATTCTTCATCAAGAAATACTACGGGTGCATAGGCTGGGTCTTGAATTGATCTATGAGTTCCTTTGCACCTACCTCTCTTGCTTTTTCTCTCTTCTCTTGTTCTACGGCTACTTTACAAAATCCATAAGTGGGTGTCTTCATGCATCCATGAGGATCCTGATCCTACGGAATGCACTAATTGTGTATCATCCTTAGCTCTATGGATGGGATTCCATTGAATAGGGGGAACGTCTCTATGAGAGTAATCCTTGAGATTCACTTTGGTTGTAACGGCTAAGTGTTGCAAATACAAAGAATTGGTTCCCCAATATTGTACCACTTGCAACTCCCACATAAATGGCCTTCCTAGAATCATCTCATAGGCCTGATTCTTGCTAAAGTCACATATAGCAAAAGTATGTTCAAACTCTACACCACATGTAGTGAGAGTTATTCCTTCTAGCAGTCCTAAGGGTCTTTCTATGTGACCATCGGCCATCTGCAATTTCATTCTCATTGGCCTAAGTGCTGGCTTGCCACAACGCTTCCATAGGGAAGTGGTAGCAATGCAACTCCTATGCCTGAGTCCAAAATTGCCTTGGTGGTGTAACCTTGATGGGTAATGGAAAGATAGGTGTTTCCTTCTTCACCTTCACTCATGTCTCCTATTTTGTCCAAAAGTTCTTCTGGCACGGTTCTATGAGATCCTACTCGGGAGCAAGGTTTTGATACTTCTGGCACTTGGTTGGCAATGTGTTTCCACAATTTTGGCTTACTTTAATATCTCCTCTAACGTGAGATTGCACTACACTTTGGTGTTTTTCACTACCTCTCTATTCCTAGGTATGATTGAATTTTCCTTTCTTATGAGGACTGTGGGTGCTCTCATACAAGTAGATTTTGTTTCTCAAGGACCTGTGAAATGGGGTAATTCCTGCAAGGAATTAGACTCGAAGTCTAATATCTCACAAGATTGGATATCCTCCTGCTCTCCATCAATGGAAGGAAGGTCTTGTGGGAATTGATCATGCAAATCATCCACAAATTCAATGGGAGGGGGAGCTTCACTTTCTTTAGCCCACTTCTCTTCCTGGATCTCTCTTAGAAATTCTTGGGAATATCTATTCATAGAACAAGTGGTGTATGGTTTAGTGGAATTGGCCACATAAGCATCCTTGGGAGGAATGCTCATTCTTTCACTTGCTTTGTCCTTACCCTGGGAGGTGGCTTCCTTTCCTGATTTTGCAATTAGTCTCTCCAACTGTCTAATAGTCCATCAAAATGCAATTGAGTCCTAGCTGAACTAGAGCAATTGAAGAGGCGACTGGCTTCAAACATGGTTTGAGCCAACTCTACCATCTTGGCACAAAGCTTGGTTCATTCAACCTCTAGGTCAGCTCTAGGGTAACACTTTTCATGGTCTGTTACATTTGGCCCTTCTTGGATTCTAGCCTGATATGCTCTAAGCATCAGATATATGTCCTCGGGAGTGGGATCTGTGAAGATTGACCCTACTCGGGGTGGATTGTGGGTTATGTGTGGTGGATTAGATGGTTGTGGGATGGATAATGATGAGGATGGTGATGGGGGTAATGTGTGAGAGTGCATTTGAGATGTGATTTCTATTATTTTGGCCTTGGTTTCTCTCAATCTTTCCTCGAGTTTGCTCATCTTCTTTACCCATTGCCTTTTCATTCGTTCATGACTTTCTCTCCAACCTCAATCTTTCCTCGAGTTCGCTCATCTTCTTTACCCATTGCCTTTTCATTCATTCACGACTTTCTCTCCAACCTCTTGTCCTCTTCTTATTCTGACTCTCGATCTCGCTAACCTCATAATTCTTTTCCTGGCCTAAGTCTTGGTTTTGCTTAAGTGTCCGAGCTCTCGTGATGACTTGCATTGGGGTCATGGAAGTCATACTTCCCATGGAGTCTACCACTAACCCAATAATGTTGATAGGAGTGATTTTTGGCATATTGGTGGGGTTCTTGGGACACACTTGTAACAAGTGCTCCTTCCCACAATCTGGACAAAAGCCTTGAATCGTCACATATTAGGGTTGTGTAGGTGTAGAGATAGGGCAATCACGAATGAGGTGATATCCCTGACATCGATAGCATGGTCCTCTAGGAAATGGGGGTCTTATCTGCCTAGGTTGAGGCCTAGAGTTAGGATTTGCATACATGACATTCGCATACTCAGGCTCCCAACTAGGTTCACTCGGTTCTTCATAATAGTATGACTCACTATGATCAGGGGACTACATGTAGTAAGCCTGTGGCCTATCAATATGAGTGGAGCCAAAAATACGATCACTCGGGTCACTTTTCGAAAGCAATGGTGTTACTGGCACTAATGCTCTATTCGGATTTTCTTTTGTTGCTGCATACTTCATTGGAATCACATTGGCAGGAGGAGGGGGTTGTTGCGCTAGAACTGGTTGAGGTCTTTGCTGTCCTTGATAGGGTGGTTGATAGGATTTTTGGGGCCTACCATACTGCTATTGTGGGTACTGATTCTGGTATTTTCCTTCTTGTGGATACGTCTGAGGATAATTTTGCCTAACAGCTTGTTTATTATAAGGACAGTCTTGTGCAATGTGGTTGGTATATCTCCTTTCTTGGGTGCAATATTGGTTGTTAGTGTTCACTTGTAGTTGAGCCATGATAGTTCATACATTGGCCATATGGTCTCCTCCACAGGTGTAGCACCGTTTCCTTGGGGCAAATCTAGGAATTTGCTTGCTAGATACTCCTAATTTCTGAGATATCTTCTCTGCCAGATCCTCAATTGACGTGGATTGTGTGGATGTAAGGCTAATAGAACTACTAAATCTTTATAGATCTTTGAAAGCTCTAATTCCTCCCCCATATTATCCTCAATGTCTATGCACATGAGTACACACTCTTCTATGGATCTAGGGTCCTTTAAGTACACATATGATCTCAGTTTGGTACTCAACAATCCATCTAGAAATAAGGCCACTTGTTTGGTTGGAGTGGGTAACTCTAGAACAGGGCACCTCTCCAGGTATTGCCTAAACCTTCTTCCTGCGATCCTCACAATCTCTTGAGGTGTTTGATTGAAGCTGTATATCAAGGAAGATGTGTTATGCCTAATACCACTCTTAAAAAACTCAGTGATGAACGCTTCAAGAAGTTGGTCTATATTTCTGAACTGACCTTGGTGTAGCGGTTGAAACCAAGTCAATGCAGTGTTCTTGAGAGTTAAGCCAAAAGCATTGTATTGGGTGAACAATTCTTCAACTTGTTCAGCTCTCAAAACTTGCCTAAACTCTACCACATGGTCATATGGGTCCCTATGTCTCTCTTTTTCCATCCTATCCATCTCTATCCTTGTTCTTTCTCTTCCTAGTGGGTTAGCAAAGCCCACCTCGAGCCTATCTCTACTCCTCTCTCTTTGAGTTCCGTGAGCTTGAGATGTTCTCGCTCCTTGGTGACCATAAGATATTGTGGATCGAGGTTGGGCAAAAACAAATTCACCCTTCCACGTGTATGCGTGTCTTCCATACTCCGAGACCACAAAGATCTTCTATGACACATTATCTAGATAGGTCACTTTGCCTGGGCTATTCGGGTCTTTGAATTCATATATGGTGAGTGCACCTACTTCCTTAGACTACTCAGGTTTGTACCTCCAAAAGGCCTCATTTGTCTCTTGATTCAAGAGCAAATCTATGCTCCCATTGTCTTGGGAAACCCACTCTGGAGTGATTATTCTAGTCAGAACTGACTTGCCTCGAGGGGTTTTTGGCTCCTTTCCTAAGTTCCCTTGCTCTATGTCACCTATTTCGATTTCTGAGATTATGTTGCCAAATTCATCTATTCTTTCTAGTTGGCTAGTGACCACATACATTGTTCCCTCTTTATCAATGTAGGAACCATTATCGAACTTGACTACAGGGTGTTTCTAGTTCCATGGGCTGATCCGGGTTTTTAATTTGGATAACAGATCTTCTCATACCATCCTCATAGATGCGAGCACCTCAATGGTTGGTCTGGATATATTCCAATTGAGTCTTGTAGGGACCTTCTGGTTTTTGTAGATATGCCACTCCTGAGCTACCTACGGGTCTCTCCATGCTGTAAGACATCTGAGAGTCACTGGTTTCTGAGTCTAAAGCATAGGGGTAATCACTCAACTGTTGGGCCCAAGACCTAGCAGTATGGTTAACACTAGCCTCTGATGACCTAACACTAAGACGGTCTCTCCCTAGGTGTCTTCCTAATCTCAGGTTCATATGCCCTACTAATCGTCCCAATGACCTTTGTACAACCACGTTGCTGATTCATAGATACCAATCACTTGTTCCTTTTAATTTCCTGGGTACTTGTTTCCTTGTCTTTAGTTAAGCATTGTCAAGAGCACTTAAGTGTGTCACACTTGATGTTCTTCGTCCACTTAGCTTAATTTCTTTTCTTTTAAGTTGTCCCTTGACTGCACTTTAACCTATTCTTGGACTTGAGAAATTAGAGGCTCTTAGAACTTGAGTATTCCTATCGTACCCCTAGTCAATCAGAGCCTCTACTTGCACTTAGCCTAAGCTAGCAATGGATTGAGGGGTTGAGATATTTTCCAACCTCAAGTAGCTTCTCCTTGTTGCACTCGTATGCTCAGGATGCTCGTTCGCAAGCCTGCTTACATTGTCTCTTGCTTCAGTTTCTCCAAAAGCTCTCAATGATCCTGTAAAAGTTCCAAATTAGCTCAAGATTTCACCTTCAATTGACAGACAATTTGATTCAGACACTTTTAAATACCGTTTTTTCCTTTTTGTATTGCCCAAAAAATTTTCTTTAGAGCTCCCTTGGTGTACCTACCCCACAGAGGGTCAACTTAAAAATACCTGATCTAAAAATCAATGCATTATTCTTATAAAAATAGTTGAGTTCATGTAGTATTCACCACGAGCTTTCTAACAAGCTCTAGAGCTCAAAAAAAGGATTTCATATG
The DNA here is from genome assembly GCA_020310875.1 of Ceratopteris richardii. Taxonomy (NCBI): domain Eukaryota; kingdom Viridiplantae; phylum Streptophyta; class Polypodiopsida; order Polypodiales; family Pteridaceae; genus Ceratopteris; species Ceratopteris richardii. The sequence continues at coordinate 69,528,236 of CM035409.1, forward strand.
AAAAAGTTATGTCAATTCAAGGTTCATGGGGGTTAAAACAGACAACAGGACCTTTCAGGATTTTGATGTATTTCTCTCAGGCTGCAAGTTTAATGTATCCCATTCGATATCGTCGCGAGTTGGGTAATTGAGTGTGCAAATATGCCCAATATTTAGCCCAACTTTTCAAAGAAATTAGCACTTTAATTTTTGCCGAAAATGCATGTCTATCGCGATAGATGGTGTTTGTCACGATAGATGATGACCGTCATGTGGGGCATGTCTATCACGATAGATGATGTCTGCCATGATAGACGGGGTCTATCGTGGGATCTTGTCTGTCGCGATAAGCGGGTGTCTATCTCGATACACACAATTTGACGTGGGGCCATGTTTGTCGCGATAGATGGGTGTCTGTCATGATAGACCATGTTTGTTGTCTGTCGCGGCCCTGTCTGTCACGATAGACGATGTTTGTCGCGATAGATGAAGTTTGTCATATGTCGTGTTTTGGTCTATCGCGATAGACGGATATCTATCACGATAGATGCAATTTGATGTGGGGCCCTGTTTGTCACGATAGACGGGTGTCTATCACGATAGACCGTGTTTATCATTTTTCGTGGCCCTGTCTGTCATGATAGATGAGGTATATTGTCTGTTCTGTTTTGGTGTGCCGTGATAGACGAGTGTCTATCCTGATAGACACAATTTTTTGTGGGGCTCTATCTGTCACGATAAACGAGTGTTTATCATGATAGACTGTGTTTTTTGTCTGGCATGGCCCTATCTGTCGCGATAGACGGTCTTTGTCGTGGGTGCTGTTTGTCGTGATAGACGGTCTTTGTTGCGATAGACGGTGTCTGTTGCAATAGACTAAAAAAACGCAAATTTTTTTGAAACTTTTAGTGATTTGGAGTTCTCTAATGGTGTAGGTTGTTGTGCCAAGCATGCAAACAAAAAATACTCAGTTTCTCTGTCTGTCGCGATAGATAGAGGTGATCGTCCCAGGACCTGTGCAGAGTTCTTTCATACCTGCGCAAGCTGCTGCAGATGGTGGTATAGCTAGAACCTACAGCAAAAGCTCAAAAACACACAAAAACAGATTGCACACAAGCTCTCTCTCACTCTCTCACACAAGTGAAATGAGGGAAATGAGGTGGGTAGGGAAATATGACCAAAAAAGTGAAATTTTGGGGAAGGTGGAGATGGAGGTGGGAGGTGGTGTGGATGATGATGGTGATGCAAAAAAGTCTTACCATCACATGCTCGTCCTCGAAGTCTCTCCCCGGCAACGGCACCAAATTTGGTGTCACTGTAGCACAATGGCAAGTACCAACGTGAGGAGATACACCTCATAAATGTCAATCCATGGATATGTGAGGATTAGTATGAAGACTATGAGCAAGTGAAGGCACAAGTGCGTGAGTGAGAAGCACACAAACATGCACACACATACACACACACATGCACACAAGGCAAGCACAAAGAGAGGAACAATGGAGTTCTTTGCATTAGTCAAAAGTCTCTTACATAAGCTCACATCACTAACAATCTAACCCCAAAAATGAGCTCTCTAGCTCTTTTTATAGTTTTTTTACTAGCTTTGGCCTTGTCCATACCTAATCTCCGGGCTAGTTAAAAACTAGGTTCTAGAGCTTATTTGAGGGCTCAAACAGAATCTAAAAATTACGAAAGTGGGTAGGTAGCTAATTCTAATACTCCTCAAGCTCTAGGACTCCTCGGCTTGAACAAAATGGAGTCTATTCTACCAAAAACGGAATTTACAATGTTTGTGTAGTGATGAAAATCACTTGAGTTGGAAATAGTTCATGGAAAAAAATGATTAGGCCTTGTTACCGGATTGTGCATGAGTGCTCCTTTGTGTTGGTATGCTCTTCTTTTAGCTTGTATGCCAACAGTTGCACACATAATAGCCTCAAGCTAGAAACTATGTGGTAAAGCTTGACTCTTGACTATACACCTCGCCATCTCCATGAGTGACCTATTCTTCCTTACAACAACTCCATTTTGTTTAGGTGTATATGGCACTGTACACTAATGTTTTATCCCATGTTCATCCAAAAATGCATTCAAATCAAAAGTCATATATTCCCCCCCTCAATCAGAACAGAGGGTGCCCATTTTACATGTTGATAGATTTTTAGCCAAAACTAGAAATTGTTGGAAGCACAAACACTTCAGACTTTGCTTTCAATGGATATACCCATGCATGCATGAAAAAATCATCAATGAAAGTCATGAAGTAAAGATAGTTCCCAAAAGAAGGTGTCTATAGGACCACATACCACATGCATCACTATGAACAAGCTGTAATTTCCTGAGTAGCTCGAATTCAACCATATTTTGGGAAGGAGGAATGCTGCATTTTGCCCACAATATAGCCTTCATAGACATGTTTACCAGGTGCCTCAAGTTTGGGCAAAGAGGACACCATTTTAGATTTCTATGGGCATAGCAAACTAGAAAAAATCAGATGACCAAAGCATGCATGCCAAAGTTTTGCATCTGACATAGCTGGAGAATCTTGAATTGCACATGTTGAATCATTCATAAATTTTGCATAATCTATGAGCTTATACAACCCAAGATATAAAATGCCAAAAGTAATAATGATGCCGTGGTTTGATGGATCATGAATTGTATATCTATCATAAAAAAAGTTCACAGCCAATCAGATCTTGGCTAACACTGAAATTGAAAATAGATTTTTCTTGATCCCTGGCACAAATAAAGCATCTAAAAATGTAAAAGAACTACCATCAACAATAGTCAGAATGATCTTACCAACTCCCATAGCATTATAAGAGGAGTTGTGGTGCATGTGATAGTATTCCCTACAGGGGCACACTCAAGCGAAAAGAAACTACATTGCAAGGTAATATGTTTGGTTGCCTCACTATCAAAGTACCAAACATCTGGGTCTACTGCAGACATACACTATTCATGAGAAGATGGTTCATAACTACAATCAGTAGTAAACACCCATTCTTCATTGTGCACAAAGATTTGCAGACTTTGATTTGGGTGTAGAGGCCTCTACAACAACAATTCCAGTCTCTTTTTCTTGCCTCTTTTGTGGCCAATTTTGAACAACTCTTTATGACATGATCATTTCCTTTGCAGTATTTGCAAAACAATTTTTGCTTTTCTATTTAGTCGTCTCTGTCATCCTTCTTTGATTGTATAGAAGTAGTAGATTGTATATGAGCTCCATTTACCTTTGCCCTTCTAACTAGCCAAGAAAACTTGATCTGCAACATGCATAATGGGCCTGTTCTGCATAAACTGATCTTCCTACAATAGAACAGGGACTAACTCCTCAAATGTTTAGGCATTTGGATTGCCTTTCATCATCAATCGAAGAGTAGAAGCAAAACTCTGATATGAATATGGAGGACCATTTAGAACAGTTTGCACAAGTGAACTGCCATGCAAGACTTCATTAGTAGAAATTAACTGCTCCTTCAAATCTTTGATATTTTTCAGAAGACTGTCCATGGAATCTCCTTCATTCATGTGTTCACTCTCCAATTTTTTTTGGAGGTAAGCAACAAGAACCTTCCTTGCCTAGTATAAAGTGGTAAATGTATCCCAAGCATCCTTTGCTATTCTACAAGAGCAAATGTGAGGAATAATGGCATGTTTGGTAGACAAGGCTATCAATGCATGTGCTTGAGCATCTCTGCCATCCCAATGAAGTTGCTTTACAGTAGGTGCAACAGGAACCTAAAGAATATCACCATCTTTAATGCCATCTGCATCACCTTCATCAATTGTGTTTGTAGGTGTAATAGGACATTTTTCAACAATATTCCACAACCCTTTTACAACCAATACATGATGCATCATATAAGCCCATAATGGGTAATTGGTACCGTCCAAGTTATCCTCAAAAACCAACATACGGAATACATCACTGCTTTTAGCCATGGCAACTAATTAAAACCCTGATTCAGAAAAATGAATGTATCTCAAAATGTTGAACTACCCCATTCATTTCTACTAAACCTATAGCAGACTTCAAGGAGCTTATACTAACAAACTGAAACATGTATATATCTTTGGCACAAAAAGACAAAAATGCCTACATAGGCACTACAATAGTGTGTTCCGAGGCCGAAATGAGCTTAGATCATGATTTAGACACCACATAGCGAAGCTGTTTTGAATTTCTAATTGCCTTGAGTATGCTCACCAAATTTCATGCAATTGAAACATCTGTATATCTTTGGCGCAAAAAGACAAAAATGCCTACATAGGCACTACAATAGTGTGTTTCGAGGCCGAAATGAGCTTAGATCATGATTTAGACACCACATAGCGAAGCTGTTTTGAATTTCTAATTGCCTTGAGTATGCTCACCAAATTTCATCCAATTGTGAGACTATGACCGGAGGGGTGTCAACATGCCCTACATGAAGCAACAACCTACTCTGATACAAATTGTTGGAGTTTGAGGTCTGCGGAAGTATGTGAACAACACAAGGAAGAAGAAGAGGCTTGGAGCATAGCACACAATATTGAGTGTATAACCAAGATAATGTACAAATATAAGTAAGCCATTAGGGTTATAGGTGTATATACAAGCCTAGGGAAAGAAACCTCCTAAAGAGGGAAAAAAGTGCCCCAGAAGTCCTAGTGCGTTCACACACATCACTAACTAAATATATCAACAAAATCCACCCATATAGACACCTCTAGGCCAAGGGGTCTAGGCCTTCCATGTTTCTAAGTCACATGGTTTCCCAAGAAGGGTTCTTCACATAGGTTTCTAAGTCAAGCAATCACATGGGCTCACATCGAATCACATGGGATCACTTGGAAATTACATGGTTTCTAAAGAGAGGTGTTATAAATTTGTATTCACACCATCAAGGGGCCTAGAATTGAATTATTCAAATAATATATCTCCACACCTTAGCATAAATATCCCAAGATTTGAACCATTCAACTCCCAAGGGTTCATAAATAAAACCCAAGGGCTCTCCAAAGGTTTCCCAAGGGTCATTCTAGGAAACCCAAGGGTCTAGACCCTTGGAAGCGATGCAAATGGCTCGAGTTATACAATAGTATCCTAAACATCTTTTTTTGTTTTGCATGAGTGAATGTGAGGGATAACGACACATTTGACGAAAAAAGCTATCAATGCATGTGCTTGTGCATCTCTGCCATCCCAACAAAGTCGCTGTATAGTAGGTGCATAGGAACCACAATAGGACCATGAAATTGAAGATCATCATCTTCAATATCATCTCCTATCATTGTATTTGCAGGTTTAGGAGGACATATTTCAACACCCTTCACAATATTCCATAAGCCTTTTGCTACAAATACATGATGCATCATGTATGCCCACAATGATTAATTAGAACCATCCAATATATCCTCAACAACCAGCACACAAAATACATCATTACTTTCACCCATGGCCTATAATTATATACCTTAATGGAGAAAATTGATTATTTCCAGAAAAACTTGAATAGAAACATCATATCGATCTCTATTAGACATGTTACAGACTTTGAGTGCTTATACTGGCGAACCAAAAACTGTGTATATTTTGGCACAAAAGGATGAAATTTCTTCCAAACTCATTGCAATAGGAGGGCAAAACAATCTTGAATAAAATTTTTGATGCCACATAGAAAATCTTATTTGAACGAATAATGATTATGAGTATGCTCACCAATTTTTTCGTGATTTTGAGACTGTGATATAAAAGGTGTCAATGTTGCCCTAAAGAAAGCAATGATATGCTTTGATACCAATCGTTGGAGTTCAAGGACTGCATAAAAACACAAATAACACAAAGGAAAAAGAGAAGCTTGAACAAGGACACACCATATAGTGTATTACCAATTGAATGTACAAAAGATAAATGATGGGCTAGGGCTCTAGACATATATACAAGCTAGGAACAAAACCTCCTAAAAAGGGAAAAAAAGTCCCCGATGGTCCTAAATGTGTTCACACACATCAATACTAAAATGTATCAACTTTCATGAAGAGAGTCAATGATCTTTCAAAATGAGGTTTTGATAGATTCATGCTATCCTCCATCAACAAATAAATCACCCATGTGCAGTCTCAAGCTTCCCATATCGTTGCCTAGCTGATTGAGTGTTGGATTAATGTGGTGAAGGCTACCCAAAGTATCATGCATGAAGCCAAAACTAAGGCCTAGAGGTTGAGAAAGGAAAGAAGAGAAAGCTCTACCAAAAGCTTTCAAGGCTTGAAGAAGAAGCAAACAAAGGAAAGTTGCATCTTCAAAAAAGTATTCTCAAAATGTGGTGTAAACTGAATAGGAAGAAGAAATCCAATGAAAGAGGCTCTTCATTTTCTTTAAAGAGTGATGGGGAAAAGATACAAGCCTACACATTTGGCTTAGCATGGAAGACATGCTTAATGATACAAATGTTGGTGCAAAAGATACAAGCCTACACATTTGGCTTAGCATGGAAGACATGCTTAATGATTCCTATGAACTATAGCTTGTAACTACATGATCATTTACCATTGCAAATCATTAAATCCTTGGAGAACCTTGTAAAAGCTTATAACTCATGAAGTTAGGAGGAATATTAGCTAGGAATTCAAGATGAGGGAATGTCTCCTAAATCAGAGGATTTACTTTTTGATTGGAGCCAAGTTTGAATTCAAAACTCAAACTTAGAAGAAATACTTATAAAAAGGTCTTGTAAAACTCACGGGGATGAGAGCCTCATTCAGAGCTCTCTCCTTGATCATTTGTAGAACTTGAGTAGCTCACATCATAGCTCACTCAGTTCATCACCATTGAGCATCATTACAATGCCAATGACTTTGTACAATCATGTTTTATAATACATATATCTCATTAAACATCTCTATCTACTTCTCTGTTATGACTACTCAAAACAGTCAACTTCTTTTGGTCATATCTCAGTGAATTCTCAACCATTTTGCATAATCTTTGACTTCTTGAAACTAGCTTAAAGTCTACTTTGTGCTGCCAAAATTTCAAGCCATTTGGTTTTAACATCTGGGAGAAATCATCTTCGAAGTGCTCACTGGTCATCTGTTGGTTGCTCCCTAAAAAGTTGGGGGTAAGATGTACTTTTCTAAATTAATTTCTCAGAGCATAGTTGATCATTTTATATGATTCCACTTACAATCATTATATATCTAAGCTAATTGAATTCCCCCAAAAGGAATTTTGTTAATTGTTATTGTACTCTTAGCTCTGAGTAAAAAGACCAGCAGATGTATGGACTAAAATAGAAGGTTTTTCAACACTAGTCATTCTTGAATTAGTTTGTTTTGGATTAAATGTTTTAAGCATCAAATCCAAAGTACATAGGTACTTTCTTGGTGTCATTGGAAAGTTAGAAGGGCCTACTTCATAACTTTGAAGTGCATCAGGGCTAGTACAAAGCAAGTTTTAGCAATACCATCTCACTCCCTTGAGATATCAATCCATCTCTTCCAACAGTGGTATCAGAGCAAGTTGAGGTAAAATGGGAGATGGTTTCCCTTCTTTCATTGATAAATTGTGTTGGAGTTAGACGTTTGCGGAAGCACGCGAACAACACAAGGAAGAAGAAGAAGCTTGAAGCACAACACACAATACTAAATGTATTACTAGAGAATGTACAAAGATAAGTAGCTCATTAGGGCAATAGGCATATATACAAGCCGAGGGAAAAAAACCTCCTAAAGAGGGAAAAAAGTGCCCCAGCGGTCCTAGAGTGTTCACACACATCACTACCTAAATATATCAACAAATCCCCCCTGGGAGTGATGCGGTGAGCAAGTAGATGACACTTATGTATAAGGAAGTGCCAAGCTATGTGGAAATCACTCCACAAAAGGAAGTAAGTCCAAAGCTTTGCGAAAAGCTTCAAACTTCTCCTTAGGAAGAGCCTTCGTGAAAAGGTCTGCAATGTTCTCCTGCATGGGCACATATGCCAAGCTGATCTCCCCAGCAGAGAACCTCTCCCTGACATAATGATAATTCACCTCAATGTGCTTAGTGCGAGCATGGAACACAGGGTTCCTCGCAACTGCCAATGCGCTCTGACTGTCAGTGAATATGGTGGTGGCAGAAGACTCACCAACACCCAAATCAGCCATAAGGCGTCTGAGCCACACATACTCAACAGTCACTGTGAAAGCTTCCCTATACTCAGCCTCACAACTGGAAGTGGCCACAGTAGGCTGCTTCTTGCTCAATCAAGATATGCATGGGGTACCAAGCATGAAGCAAAAGCCACTAGTGGACATACGAGTGTCATAGCAACCAACCCAATCAGAGTCAGAAAAAGCATGCAAATCTGGTGGTAGTGATTCCCCCTTGGGATAAAACAACCCAAGTAGCCGAGTACCACTCAAGTAGCGAAAGATACGCTTAATCGCCTGCCAATGCTTAACTCTTGGGCAATGCATAAACCTACTCATCTGTGAGATAGCAAAATGAATATCTCACCGAGTAATGCATAAATAAATCAAGCATCCAACAACCTGCTGATAGAGAACAACATCAAATGCATCTCCAGCATCATGAAGACTCAATCGTAAACCTGTCTCCATAGGAGTGGCAATAGGCTTACAGTCTTCAAGGCCAAAACATTGCAATGATGTGTCAATATATTTCGTTTGACACAAAGCCATTCCACCATCAACGTGCATAAACCAAATGCCCAAATAATGATGCAAATGCCCCAAATCAGACATCTCAACTGAGGCATGCAAATCAGCCTTAAAATCAGCAATATGCTTCTCAATAGGACTAGTGAGCAGCATGTCGTCAACATAGACAACAATGATCAAAAGCACATCATTAGCACACTTAACATATAAGGTGCTTTCAGTTCTCAAAACCATGTGCAATCAGATAGGCATGTACCTTCTCATACCAAGCACATGGTGCTTGCTTTAAACCATATAATGCCTTCTTTAACCTGCACAACTAACATCAGAAGTAGTCAAAATGATCTTACCAACTCCCATAACATGATAAGAGGAGTTGTTGGCACATGTAACAGTATTCACTCTAGGGGCAGGCTCAAGTGAAGAGAAGAAACTACGCTGCGAGTTAATATGTTTGGTTGCCCCACTGTCAAAATACCAAACATCTGAGTCTACTACAGACATGCACTGCTCATGAGAAGATGGGTCAAAACTGCAGATAGTAGTAAACGCCCATTCTTCTTCTTGCACAAGATTAGCAGACTCTGTTTTTGGTGTAGAGGCCTCTACAACAACCATTCCAGCCTCTTTCTTCTTTTCCTCTTTAGCAGCCAGTTTTGGACAGTTCTTTATGATATGATCATTCCCTTTACAGTACTTACAAAACAATTTTTGCTTTTCTAATTTCTTCTCATCTTTATCTTCCTTCTTCGAATATGCAGAATTAGCAGATTTCTGCTTACTACTTGAAGAGCTCCATTTTCCTTTGCCCTTCTGACTAGCCAGGAAAGCTTGATCTGTAACTCGCATAATGGACATGTTCTGCCTTGATTGATCTTCCTGCAATAGAATAGAGACTAACTCCTCAAATGATAAGGCATTCGGATTGCCTTTCATCATTAACCAAAGAGTAGAAGCAAAACTCTGATATGAATCAGGAAGACCATTCAAAACGGTATGCACAAGTGAGCTATCTAGTATAACCTCATCAGCAGAAATCAACTGTTCCTTCAAGTCTTTGATCTTCGTTAGGAAACTGTCCATAGAATCACCTTCATTCATGTGCTCACTCTCCAACTGTTTTCAGAGGTAAGCAACACGAGCCTCATTCCTAGCTTGGTACAATGTGGTAAGTGTATCCCAAGCATCCTTAGCTATTCTGCGAGAGCGAATGTGAGGAATAATGGCAGGTTTGACAGACAAAGCTATCAATGCATGTGCCTGGGCATCTCTACCATCCCAACAAATCTGCTCTGCAATAGGTGCAGCAGAAATCGTAGCACAAATAGGAATATGCAGAATATCATCATCTTCGACACCTTCTGCATCAGCTTCGGTACCTGCAGTTGTAACAGTTGTCGGTGTGATAGGAAATTTTTCGACACCCTGCACAATGTTCCACAATCCTTTTGCAACCAACACATGTCGCATCATATAACCCCATAACGGGTAGTTGGTACCATCCAGCTTATCCTCAACAGCCAACATACGGAATACATCACTGCTTTCAGCCATGGCGGGTGACTAAAATACCTTGATGCAAAAAATTGATTGTATCTCAAAAAGTTGAATAGAACTGCCCAGACAAATTCCGCTAGACCTGTAGCAGGCTTCAAGAGCTTATACTGGCAAACAGAAACTGGTATATACCTTTGGCACAAAAAGACAAAATAACCTACACAAGCACTGTGATAGTGCGTTCGGAGGTCAAAACGAGCTCATATCTCGATTTCGGCACCACATAGCAAAGCTCTTTTTATCTCGAAAACACGCTAAGTATGCTCACCAAAATTCGTGCGATTATGAGATTGCAACCAGAGGAGTATCGACGACGCCTAGATGAAGTGACGACCTGCTCTGATACCAATCGTTGGAGTTAGATGTCTGCGGAAGCACGCGAACAGCACAAGGAAGAAGAAGAAGCTTGGAGCACAACACACAATACTGAATGTATTACTAGAGAATGTACAAAGATAAGTATCCCATTAGGGCAATACGCATATATACAAGCCGAGGGAAAAAAACCTCCTAAAGAGGGAAAAAATTGTCCTGGAGGTCCTAGAGTGTTCACACACATCACTACCTAAATATATCAACAAATTGGACAGGATTAATTATCCAGCATGGTCCTTGAGGATGAAGACCTATCAACAAGGAAGAAGTTTCTATGGATACATATCAAGAGATGAGGAGATGCCCACATTTAGAAGCAAAGTTCAACCTACAAGAGAGGAGCAAGAAAGACTCAACTCATGGTGTGCCAAAGATGCTTTAGCCAGGTCATATCTACTTAAATCTATCTCTGATTTCCTTCTTCCTCATATTAGGAATTGCAAAACTTCCCAAGAGACTTGGGATATTCTATCTTCATACTTTTCTTCCAATACAAGAGCTAGGAAGAATCAATTGTGGATGGAGTTTACTACTCAAAAGAAGCAACCTAAGCAGAATATTTCAGAGTATGTGACCAAGGTAAAGGATGTAGTCGATCAATTGGCAAGCATAGGTGAGGAGATTGAAGAAGAGCAAATAGTGAGACAGATAATCAATGGCATCAAGGCAGATGATAAGTGGGAATCCTTCACAACTGCAATGGATCTTTATATGGAAATGCGAATCCCTGATCTAACCACTTTCATGGGGCAACTCTTCACCCACGAGGCCAAGCTCAAAAAAATGATGAACCATCAAGAGGTAACAATTCTGTTGCCCTCTATACAGATAAAGGAAATTCTAAGGATAAGGAAAGAGCAAGAAGTTTGAAGATGAAGGTGCTACTTCTCAAGTTAACTATGCAAGGAGATGTAGGGATTCAAGAGGAAGGGGCAGAGGAGGTAAGCAAGGTAGGAGGAGACCTTTCAACTCTTCCCTATGCAATATATGTGGACTGTCTAATCACACAGATGAGTGTTATAGGAACTTCAAGAACCAGAGGGGGAGAGGATTCCAAAGAGGTGGCTACTCATAATCAAGAGGAAGATTCAACCATAATCAAGGTTACAACCATGGCTACAACAATAATTATCAAGGAGGTAGTACAAATCAAGAAAAGACTTCAACAACTATACATAGGATCAAGAGGATTCTCTTCTCATTATGAACATGACCTCAAAACAAGTTATGAATGATGAGCACCTCTTCTATATTGACTCAGGTTGTTCAAACCATGTAGCAGGCAATATAGCTCCTATTTCTGATCTTGACGAGCCTAAGGGAAAGCACCAAGTGCAGACAGATGATGATAACTAGCATTCAGTCATCAAGATAGGAAATGTCAAAACTTCTTATGAGAATAGGAATTTGTTGAGCAGAGTTCTTTATGTACCTACTATCAGAAAAAATTTGATGTGTTGGACAAATAGTGGAAAAGGGTTTGCACATTAGGTTCAATAAATTTGGAGCCTTTGTGGAGGAACCCCAACATGGATTCAGGAGAATTCCAAAGGGAGAGAAAGTAGGTAGATTATTTACATTTGAGCTTGAGGACACTAGAAACATTGCACTCTATAATTATAAGGATCAAACTTTGTTTGAGTTAGAGATATGGCACAAAATATTAGGACACATTGGTGAGAGAACCTTGAAGCAGATATGTAGAGATCAATGTGTACGTGGAATACATAATGTATCCAAGCAACATATGATCTATAAATGTGGTGCACGATAGTTTGGTAAATCACACGGGCTATATGCATGAGGATTATTTGGAACTTGTCCACATAAATGTGTGGTACCAAGCAAGGACTCTTCAATTTCAGGCTCAAGGTACTATGTGTCATTTATTGATAATTTCAGTAGGTGGACTATCTTGTATTTCATGAAACATAAGGATGAAGTGTTTAGTTGTTTCAAAAAGTATCTTGCACTTGTGGAAAATCAAATAAGAAAAAGTTTAAAGAGGATAAGGTCAGATGGAGGAGGTGAGTACTTCTCCAATGAGTTTGATGCATTTTTGCAAGACAGAGGAATCAAGAGAGAGATCACAACTAGATATACTCCTGAGCAAAATGAAGTAGCAAAGAGGAGGAACAGATTGATTGCAGAAGCAGCTAGATCTATGCTAAATGAAAAGAAGTTGCCTAATTACTTGTGTGTAGAGGCTGTTTCAACTTCCACTTATCTTATTAACAGGCTACCCTCTAATTCTCTTGATGGCATGACCCCCTATGAGACATGGAATGTAGGATACCATCACTTGAACATTGCAAAATATTTGGATGTGTTGCTAGAGAGGAGGAACATATTGATTGTGGAGCAGAGAGGAGGAACAAATTGATTGTGGAAGCAGCTAGATCTATGCTAAAGGAAGTTGCCTAATTACTTGTGGGTAGAGGCTGTTTCAACTTCCACTTATCTTATTAACAGGTTACCCTCTAATTCTCTTGATGGGATGACCCCCTATGAGGCATGGAATGGTAGGAGACCATCACTTGAACATTGCAAAATATTTGGATGTGTTGCTTATGTGCATGTTCCATCTCAAATCAGAGGTAAGTTAGACCCTAAGGAAGAGAAATGCATCTTCATAGGGTATGATATAAATAAAAAAGGGTACAGGCTTTATAACCCATCCAACAAAGGACTTATGGTCAGTAGAGATGTCATGTTTGATGAGAATGACTCTTGATTTGAAAGTGAATGTAGGAAGGTCAAATTGCCATATGACTTGGAAGAAGACTTTCCAAGCCTCACCAAGGAGGAGCCAAGCACAATTGAAGACATCAAATCAGATGATAAAGACACCATCAACTTGAAAGAATTTAGAGCATGGAAATCCAAAGGCAAGGTCAAGATGAAGAGGTTGGAGGACATACCTAAGTCATCCAACCAAGCCTTAAGGAGATCACAAAGAGAGAGAAAAAAGCCAATCAGATATGGGTATGATACTTCATTAGTCACTAAGCATTCTTGTAAAAGCTTATAACTTATGAATTTAGGAGGAATATTAGCTACGAATTCAAGATCAGGGAATGTCTCCTAAATCAGAGGAGTTACTTTTTTCTTGGAGCCAAGTTTGAATTCAAAATTCAAACTTAGAAGAAATACTTATAAAAAGGTCTTGTAAAACTCGTGGGGATGAGAGCCTCATTTAGAGATCTCTCCTTGATCATTTGTAGAACTTGAGTAGCTCACATCATAGCTCATTCAGTTGATCACCATTGAGCATCATTACAATGCCAATGACTTTGTACAATCATGTTTTATAATACATATAGCTCATTGAACATCTCTGTCTACTTCTCTGCTATCAATACTCAGAATAGTCAACTTCTTCTGGTCATATCTCAGTGAATTCTTAACCATTTTGCATAATCTTTGGCTTGAAGTGTTCATTGGTCATCTACTGGTTGGTCCCTAAAAAGTCGAGGGTAAGATCTAATTTGCTAAATTAATTTCTCATAGCATAATCGATCATTTTACATGATTCCACTTTCAATCATTAGATATCTAAGCTAATTGAATTCACCCAAAAGGAATTTGTCAATTTTTACTAATAATTGAACAAGTTTCTTTTAGTGAAATCAAGGCTTTGATCGATTCCCTTCCCTTGGGTAAGATCACTGGCCTTGATGGTCTCGCTAAGGAGTCTTTAAAGCCTATAAAGACTCCCTTGCTAGTTCTTTAAGTTTTGCATGGTAAGAAGCATTTAGATGCAGCACCCTTCCAATTTGCTTGAATGAAGGAGTCATCAAATTAATCTACAAGAAAGACAAGAACATAATAGAAAATTGGAGGCCGATAACTATGCTTCAAACAGGACATAATGTCATTGCCAAAGCCATCACTATTCGAATTACTAATCACTTTCATGATTGGCTAAGCAATGGTCATAAAGGTTTCATCAAAGGAGGTTCCAATTTATATGCTATCGTGGACATTTGTGAAGGACTTGAGTTTGCTAAGGAGTCTAACCAAAGTTTGGTGTTTCTCAATATCTACTTTGACAAGGCTAATGACAGACTTGAGTGGGACTTCATTTTGAAATCCCTCAAGTGTTGAGATATCAAGCTCAAAATGTGATGATCGAGGATGACACATATCACTTTTTCATTTCTCTGACATGTATAGTGGTCATGCAGGTATATATCAAGGATACTTTAGTGAGCTTTACTAGATATATCTACCGAGAGTGATGGCACATTTGTTGCTTGCCAGGTCACTCATTCACAAACATTGGGATTTTCCTTATGTATTATTCTTTATATATTGCACTAGTTGTATTGTTGTATTAGGTCGTTTCTCATACATTTTTCTTTACGTAATAGAAGAAGAAGAAGAAGAAACCTCTCTTTGTGTGTGAGAGTGTGTGAGAGCTCTCTTCCTCATCTCCTTTCTCTTGACATGGTATCAGAGCAAGTGTGGTTGTAGAGAGCTCATGGAGAAGGCTGACCATGAAGAATATGTGAGAAGGTGTGGAGAAGGCATACTTCACAAACAATTGGTGTAAAGTTAGAAGTTATCAAAATATTTTCATGAACTATCCCTTTAGGATCACTCATTTTGCTCATATTTTAGTTTTAGAGCCATCTCCACCTCCATTTCGAGCCCCCAAAGTGGAAAGCATGGAAAAACCAAGTGGATTTGCAAAATTCTAACTTGAGTTATGTTCAGCAACACTCAAATATTGTAGATCAAAAATTTCAAGTGATTCCTTGTATTGTTGGCACACAAAAACTTTTTTTTTTAGATCAAATTGTCATGTCATAGTGTGATAATGTTCAAGCAGAGGTACTACTTCTAGTGTTTTTGCAATGTTGTGAATATTGTAGAGAAGGCAAATATTGATGAAATGAGTAACTCATGAGCAATAAGTTGGACAAGAATAACTTTCATGATTGGAGATTCAAAATGATGAATTTCCTGATGGGAAAAGGCTACTGGAAGTACATTGAAGGAGAGAATGAAAATTATTTGTAGTTACCATAGAGGAATCAGATTGTGGACCAATTAAGAGCATATGAAGAGTAGAATCAAGGAGCACGAAAATGTGTTAGCCTACAAGATAACATGATTGGGAACATACAAGATGCTAAAACTCTAAAAGAGGCTCGGAACAATTTGATCACAATTTATGAGACCAATACAAAGCCACAAAAATTGCAACTCAAGAATAAGCCGCATACATTGGAGAAAAAGAGCATGTCGGTAAGTGAATACACTGTGAAAATCAAAAGCATATTTGAGTCACTTGCATCTATTGGCATCACTGTAGATGATGATGATAAGGTGGAAGTGTGCCTTCGTGGTTTAGGAGCTACATATAAGCAATTTAGAACTTATATTCAGACCAAGGAAAATAGCTCGAATTTTCATTATCTGATGTCCATGATAATAATTGAAGAAAAGAACCTTGGTGAAGGCTCAAACTCCCAAGGAAAAACTGGTTTTGAGTAGGTATTCTACTCTAGAAAAGGATGAGGCCAAGGAAGTGCTTCAAAAGTGGAAAAGGAAACAACAACTAGGACCAAGGTCAACAATAGAATCATCCATGAGGCAGAAGGCAGTTTCGAGGCAGGGGGAGCCAAAGAGGCCATAGAAATTTCCAAATAAATGATTCATGTAATGATAGTAAAGGATGTTGGAATTGTGGTAAACTTGGTCACTTTGAATGTGATTACAGGTTGAAGAATCAAAATAATAGAAGGCAAGAAAATAACTATGCATCAACAAGTGTAGATCATTTGGAGAAGTTGTTCGTGGTCGAACATCAGATGATGAATGCAATGTTTGCTAATGTTTCAAAATCAAATGGTAATGTTTGGTATGTTGATTCAGGTGCTTCAAATCACATGACCAATCATGCAAAATGGTTTAGTAGTTTGCAAAAATTGGTAGTTCCTGGATATGTTTAAACATGTGATGATACATCACATCCTATCACATAGCACTATCCATGGAAGATGGGAAGGTAAAACATCTTGTCCATGTATTGGATGTTCCGATATAACAAAGAATCTAGTTTCTTTTGGACAAATAGTTGGCCAAGGATTACAAGTCAGTTTCAATGCTGATGGGTTATATGTAGAAGAGTACAAATAGAATGGAAGATTGATTGCTAAAGGAAACAAAGTGGGTAGGATATTCACCTTAAATGTGAAAACTCTAGAAATGAATGCATCCCTGTTTGCGAAAGTGCATGTGTTATTGCTAATATGGATATTTGATGCAAACAAATTGGACATGCAAATTTGCAGAGGCTGAAATTGATGCAATCAAAGGAGCTTGTCAATGGATTACTTGATTTCAAGGTTGCAGAGATGCAAAAGATATGTAAAGCATGTCAATTTGGTAAACAATCAAGGGAATCATTTTTGCATGACAAGCATGTTAGTGAGAATGTGCTACAAATAGTACATACATATGTTTAGTATGTACATGTTCTAGATGAGTTAAGAAAGAAACTTGATCCAAAAGCAAAAAAATGTATCTTCATTGGGAAATCCCTTCAGCAAAAGGGATATAAATGTTACAACCCACTCACACGATAGGTGAAGGTAAGCAGAGATGTGGTGTTTGATGAAATGTCAAGCTTTCATGCAGATGTCGAAGAAGGACTTACTCTTGACTCAAATGAGAAAGGAAATGCTAAAAATGCAAGTGCTGAATGTCAAGTTCTAAGTGGACAATATGTCGTCAAGCAATAGCTCCAACTCAGACCCATGAGTGGAAGCTTGCATGGAAATTTCAGTTCAACAAAGTTATCAACTACATCCAAGAAAGGTAAAGAAAAGGTTTCTACTGGTAATAAACCATCTATAGGTTTTGAGGATATTGATGGAGATTCAAGCAGTTCAGAGAAGAGCCTTGATGAGGAACTTGAATTTCCCTTTATGAAGACTCTAGGAGTAAGAAAGGCATATGCAGATGACATAACAAGAAGAAGTGACCTAGGACCAAGACGATTTGGGAGGATGTGGAATTTAGCGCAACGATTGACATATGATAGTTACATGGCTCGCCATTGTGCCTACATGACCAAGATAACATAAGATGTTGAACCTTCTTGTTTTGAATATGCAATCGGAAATGCATATTGGGAGAAAGCTATGGATGAGGAGATGGATGCACTTTATGGAAATGAAACATGAAATCTAGCTCCATTGCCACAAGGAAAGAAACCCATAGTTTGAGCACTTGTTGCATTGGCTACAACAAAAGGATGAATTTTGCATCAGATGGATGTGAAGAATGCTTTCTTACATGGTGAGCTATAGGAAGAAGTTTACATGGACCAACCACAAGGATATGAGGATTCGAAGCACCCAAAATATTTTTGCAAGATGCAAAAGGCTTTGTATGGGATTAAACAAGCCCCTCGTGTTTAGCATGCTAGGATTGCAGATTATTTAACCACGATTGGATTTTCTATGTGTGATGCAGATCACTCATTATTTTCAAGGAAGTGTGATGATGGCATCACGATTATGGCTATTTATGTCGATGACTTGATTACCGGTGGTGATAATGAAGAAATCATTAAAGAGGTAAAAAAATCCTTATGTAGGAACTTGACATGAAAGATCTTTGTGGGCTACAATACTTTTTGGGCATTGAGATTATACACATAGAAACAAATATATGGATGTCACAAAGGCAATATGCCTTGAGTATGCTGCAAAAATATGGTATGGCTGATTGTAAACCATTTTCTATGCCACTAGATTAGAATTTGAAGTTGGATACTACATCAAGTGAAGCATTGGAAAATGCTACTATGTACAGGAAATGTATGACTTCCTATTCTCACTTGGGAGTGCAGGTATTACATTGAGCAGTTAGACGCAACCCACTATTGCTTTGTCGAGTACAAAGGATGAGTATAGAGGTGTTGTAATAGAAGCATGCAAAGCATCATGGCTAGAGATGCTACTTGCAGATTTAGGTGTGGAAGTGCAAAAGCCTATCATCATTCCTTGTGATAATCTTAGTAGCATCCAATTAGCACAAAATCTTTCTTTTCATGTTAGAACAAAGCATATGAAGGTACATTATCACTTCATCAGAGAAAAGGTATTAGCAGGTGATATTGATCTTGTTTATGTGAGGACATATGAGCACGTTGTTGATATTTTCACCAAAGCACTTGAAGCAGAGAAGCTGAAGAAGTTTTGAAAGATGCTTGGATTACAAGACATGACGTTGAGCTTGAGGGGGAGTGTTGAGATATCAAGTTCAACATGTGACGATCAAGGATGACACATATCACTTTTTCATTTCTTTGACATGTGTAGTGGTCATGCCAATATATGTTAGGGATACTTTAATGAGCTTTACTAGATTTATCTATCGAGAATGATGGTGCATTTGTTTCTTGCTAGCTCACTCACTCACATACATTAGGATTTTCCTTATCTACTGCTCTTTATATATTTCACTAGGTGTATTGTTGTATTAGGTCATTTCTTGTACGTTTTTCTTTATGTAATAGAAGAAGAAGAAGAAGAGGAAGAAGAAGAAGAAGAAGAAGAAGAAGAAGAAGAAGAAGAAGAAGAAGAAGAAGAAGAAGAAGAAGAAGAAGAAGAAGAAGAAGAAGAAGAAGAAGAAGAAGAAGAAGAAGAAGAAGAAGAAGAAGAAGAAGAAGAAGAAGAAGAATACCATTCTTCTTTGCCTCAATCTGTGTGTGCTCCTCTCTTTGTGTGTGAGAGTGTGTGGGATCTCTCTTCATTATCTCCTTTCTCTTGACTTCAAGGACCTAGGATTCAACCCTAGGTTTGTGAGAATGGTGGCCTCTCTTATGGGCAATGCCTCAACCTGCGTTAATATCAAAGAATTCTTTCAAACCCCATTAACCCCCAAAGGTCTATCAAATAAGGCTACCCTCTAGCTCCTCTGCTATTTGCTATTCTCATGGATGACCTCAACTATCTTGTTGAAAATTAGGTTAAATCTAGAAATATTAGAGGCCTTCTACTTCCTCGTAGATAGGAATAAATGGCACTAAAAATGTTTGCTGATAACACTAATGCCTTTATTTATAATGAAGTTAGATTATCTCTAATTTTTTGTCATTTCTGTATATCTTCTTCTCTACTTCCATCTCCAAAATTAACACTCCAATTCTTCCTTCAAAACCACCTCTCAACCACCTTCCCTATTCCTCGAGGTCCAAGGGTGTCAAGAGCGTGTTTCATGCCTAGGGGTATTCATTTGGGTTTTGAGATCTCGATGAGTCAAAAATGGGATTGGAATCTTAATACGTCGGACTATAAACTTCAATACTGGAAAGGTATGCAACTGAATGTCAAGGGCCATGTGATGATGATCAGCACTTTCTTAATTTCTTCCACCATCTATTCCTTGCCTATTAGAGATCTAGCGACTCGGAGTTGATAAAAATGATGATAATTTGTAGAAATTTTCTATGGGTGGGTGACCCCACTTTAGAAAGTTATGTTGTTATGCCAAAAATAAAATGGGAGATCTACGCTTGTCCAAAGGAGGAACTATGGGGAGGGGAGGCTTGGTATTCTAGATGTCTTGGCTATGGCCAAAAAGCTTGCATTCTTGTCAAGAGGAGAGTTAAAGAAGCTTAATTTTGTTCGGTCATTTGATTGGAAACAAGCCCACTTCGGAAGGTAGTTGTTTGCTCCTGTGCCTTGTGGAATGCAATCAAAAGCAAGGTCCTCTAGAAGATTTGGAGAGAGCAGTCCTCTACAAACTTTGACAACCCACGTCAAGAATGGACTATTGAGTCCTTCCTATGGCTAGAAGGACTAAAAACACCAAGAGCCCCCCCCCCCCCACTCCGCCCCCCAAACACCATAGAGTCTTTGTAATAGAGAACAACAAGCTTATAAGCAAATGGCTTCCGCATGAATGAGATCAACCCATCATAAAGCTCTTTCGTCTTTCCCAATGTTCTTCCCCAAAATAGGGCGACAAAGTCCATGGCCTCTTTGTATCTCTATCTTTTCTCTTGTAATCTCTCCCTTTTTAATATATTTGTAGTTGTTTTATTTTAAAGAATGTTTTTCCTATAATTTTTATAATAAGATGGAAAATAATCTCAATAAAATATAGGAGGTGCACAAGAGTTCCAAACAATGGATATACATGATAAATTGTTCTTATAGTGTCCCCATACTCATTAAAAAATGTAGTGTGTCCTTTTTTTATTCTAATTGGGGGATTTGGATTGATTATATGGTTCTCTGAGTCAAGATTAGTAATGGAAGATGTAGCCAATGTAAGCATACTTAGACCACTAATCACTTGTTCTTTGATTGCCATCATCGTAAAAAGAAAAATACATTGACGTTTTCAATAAAACCTTCAAGACTTTGCAACTTCAACCTTCTAGCTCCAAAGAAATTATTCTTGATATTTTTTTTATTAACATGATGTTCCTTTGTGGAACATTTGGAGGGCTGGGCTATGCAGAAGAGAGTAGGAAGAGGATTGGACACGCCTCATAGAACACCTTCTACTCAAGGGGGCTTCTTTTTAGGAAAGTATACCCTGTAACATACTTGTGCAGAGAGACACTTCACAAATGGAGAGTATTAGAAAAAAAGTAGAGATAGAACAAAAGATACAAGAAAGGTTCATGAAAATTTCTCTCTTCACAAATGGAGAGTATTAGAAAAAAAGTAGAGATAGAACAAAAGATACAAGAAAGGTTCATGAAAATTACAGGGTTCGCAAAATAAGACAATTCAAAATTGCATCATCTAAATCATGCAAAAAAGAAAGTACTTGCACCGTGACAAGACACACACTAGCTCACTTACTACCACTTGTTTGCCCTTTAAGGTTACTTGGTAAGACCTCTTTCTAGCAAGGCACCCTTTCCATTGGTAGCACCCTTTCCATTGGTAGCACAAGTAGTTAGCAATCAAAAAGTGAAATACAATCCAAAGGTGTTATGACTCTCAACACACTCACAAACCAAATGCAACATAATACTTGAAGAACATGCGATACTTGATTCAGAGAACAATTTGGTGTACATTATGGAAATTAGCCATAAGCCCTTGAGAAACAACACTCAGCTTCAACTCAACTACACATTGGCTTGAAACTTTACAATGTATGGCATGACTAGGCCAACAACTAGTCAAAAACTCCAAAAATACATAGATGGGCTATCTTCCGCACAAGTATATAGTCCAAACATAGAGATACAACAAAAACATACAACAAGTCATCATCTATGTCCATGCAAATGAGTGCCCATCAATTAACTACTTATACATAACACTAGGAGGCCAAAATGAGTGGCTTTGTCAATTCTCGATCATCCTTGAAAAGAGCAAAAATTCCGTAAGACTTTGCAATGGCTTCAATTGCAATATCTGTCATATTTACCTCCTTCTTCCAATCTTGGATAAACCCATATTTACCACGAGGCATGTCAAAAAGTACACCTAGATTTGGATGGTCACATGGAGTCACCCCAATTCGGGTCTTGATAGGAGTTGTAGTCGCCTTGCTTTTTGTCTTGCAAATAAATGGGAGGTGAGGTCAGCCAAATTGGGTCGCCCAATTTTGTGATGCCTTAGCATTGAGTCACCCATTTTTGTTATGCCATGACAATTGGAGTTGGAGTCACCTTATTTGGAGGTTTTGAGAGGAGTTGTCCTCTTTTGGGGGTTGCCTAGATTTTGGACGCAAAATAATGGGGTCGCCCATTTTTCTGTGCCAAGAGGAATTGAAGTCGCCTTCATGCCATAATATACGAGGAATTGAGGCCACCATTATGCCATAATATGAAGTTGCCCAGTTTGTGTGCTATTCTTGTAGGTCGCCCAAATTGGTGGGGTGGTCCTTATTTACCCATGCAAGAGATGGGCAGGGGGCTCGAACTAGTTTTAGGGTGCTAAGTGCAAACTTGGGCGAGCAAGATTGGGTAGTGGAAGAGGAAAAATAAGGCACACAAACTTGGGCTACTTGCAAAAACAAGGTGACTAAGTTTGGTGGGATAGGAAAAGTGGGCAACTAGATTTAGGGTAGATTAGAGGAACTAGGTATTTTGGGCTTCTTGGGTGGGGTGCTAGGAGAGGAATCTAAGTGGTCCTGATGTGAAAATTGAGCGCGACAATTTGGAATATAAAGAGAAATAGAATTGCCACTTAAAAAATTGTGCGACTTCTTATTGTGGTGCAAAACATATCCATGATTATAACACATCCGGAGTGCTACATGCTACTTGAATATAAAAAAATCAAGGTAGTCTATAGAGGTATTGCATTGGATGAATCCAAGCCACTGCTCAAAGAACTACAAATATTGTCCAACAATTTGTTTATCCCATCAAAGAGGTCCTACTACTTGTACTATTTTTAAAATCCAAACAAATTATAATCTTTTTAATGGAATAATAGGTTGTTTGAAGTGTATTCTAATAAAATATTATGATTTTGCATTCTAACCTAAATTTGTAAATTCTTCTTATTTTTATGGGGTGCGTCTTTCCCTAATTTGAGGCAATGCATTTTCTTTTTCTTGTAATATTCAATTGTTGCCTCTTCAAAAGAAGAAGAATCCCCAAAGTAAGAAACAAGGATACCTTTTTCAATCGCTATAGTTTCTCCCTTTAACCTTTGTACCATACCTCTTCCAATATACAACATGGATTTCTTCGTTTTCATATTATGTGAAGCTCAACAAGTGTATCCTCTACTTGAAAATAATGCTAGTCGCATAGGCCCTTTTATTTTTCTTTTGAGCAAAAAGGAAAAAACAAATACGTCAAGAATGAATTTTGATAAAGTGGGATCGAGTCCAAATTGATGATGCGGAGTTTTATTATTATTATTATTATTATTATTATTATTTTTTTTTTTTTAAATGGAGGTTCGGCCGAGGCCTACTCCCCCGGATTTTAACTTTGAAATTGCAACTGTACAAGGAAGGGCATAGTACCCATGGGACCTCCCTTATTCCACAAGAACAGGGGTTTACAAGACTGGGTTAAACGACGGTCACAACTACCACAGGGATGGACAAACGGTGGCCAACAACCATATACAACAGCTTTTCAAGGTTCATATGTCCCTTACATGTTGCTGCCAGGGATTGAACCCTCGCCCCCGCCTCAAGAAGCGAGAGGCCCAACCACTAGGCCAACGAATTTTTTAAAAGAAGAAGTTTGGCAAAATTAATTGAAAGAAGGGGTTAAAACAGTTCGAGGGTAAAATAACATTGGTGATCGGAAGGCAATAGGGAAACTACGTTTGAAAGATGGCCTAAATCTCACAACTTATTAATCATCGGCAATAGAGGTTGAACTCCCGCTCTCGCTTCAAGAGGCGATTGTCTTATCAAGCTGAACATTTTCTTCGTTGATTACTTTGTTACTGATTAAAAAAAAACACTTCTGCATGCCTTCCATATTTTATTTCGTTAAAGGGGCTTTCTTATTTCTGTCATCGTCATGAGTTACTTGCACTTCTTATTTCTCTCATTACCATGAATTTAGCTCTTATTATTTCATAACCATATAAAAAATAAGCATAAATAGTGAAATTTAGGAAGTGAAATTATTACATGGAATTATGAGGCATATTTATTTATTTTTTGAAGTTCGATTGTGGAAGTTTTGATGAGAGGGTGATTAACCTTCTTTGTGATGCCATCTAAGCTCTGTAAAAGCTTCCCCTGCTTTGTGGAATTTGGGGGGTCTCGTGGGCACTAGTCCCCTTCTCTTGTACTTTTCTCTCTTATTTAATTCAAATCCGAGAAAGTAGGCTAATGCCGAACTTTCTTTATATATATAAAAAAAAAAAGTTCGATTGTGGACTACTTCCTTCGAGCTGAAATTTAAAAAGAACCAACTCAGAGTGAAGACCTTCTTTATCCCACTTTTTGGGGATTTACCGATCTGAAAATTTTGGGTCCGGCTCGAAACACACCCCCCACATAGGCACTTCAATCCTGCAAATGCACTCTTGAGCTTTACTGATTATCTTGAATGCACGCGTTGAATTGTACTGAATGACGGGCATGTAGACCAACTAAGCAGGCTTCGGCCGAACTTCCTCTTAAAAAAGAAAAAGCTGCACAGGGTCACAGCGCGAACCTGATCTCCGCGGATCTGGTTTCTCACATAGGAACGCCATGATTGCGTGTGTAGCTGTAGTGGGGCAGCAGGTAGACTTTGAATTTTTGCAATACATGTTTTTGGCTTGCCTTAATTCCTACTCCGATTAACCCTGTCTCTGTGCAGAACAATCCTCTTTTTATTGAGAGTTTCACGGAGGGGGAGGATGAGCTCAAGTTCCACTATATTGTACATTGCTCTCTCGATGTTATCCAAGAAAAAGGTGCCACGTGAACGTATGCATTGTTTTTTGTGATGTGCGTATTGTGTGTGTGTGTGTGTGTGTGTGTGAGAGAGAGAGAGAGAGAGAGAGAGAGAGAGAGAGAGAGAGAGAGAGAGAGAGAGAGAGAGAGAGAGAGAGAGAGAGAGAGAGAGATTTTACGTTTGTTCAGGCCCAAATGTGAGGGTGCCTCTATCTTACGAGGTTGGGTGTGTGTGCGCGCCTTTCATTCATTATACATTCAAAAAAGAAAAAGTCTATGAGACAAATCAGGTGAACATGGTGTGTATGCCATTTGTTTATCGAAAAGACAAATGAAAACAAATGGAACGAAACTGATTCAAAACTAATACAACTAATACAACTTAAATTAGACCGATCATAGGGTAGAGATGTACTGAGGAAGATGGTAATGGTATCTCAGGAGGGATGGAGCTCTATCTCTAGGGAGATATGCATGTCTTTCAAGGTAGTACAAACATGAGAATGCAACAAGGTATCTAGCTCCATCTTGTGCTAAGGCCAATGGCTTAGAAGCAACCTTCATAACTATTCAACTACGGTCTACTATAGACCTCATCTGACCTAAAAGTCAGGAACGAGGCCTTAAAAAATAGAGTGTCATGGAACAATGGTGGTGCTACAGAAGGTGAGGCATTGAACATATCTAACAACTTGTACCTTCTCCTTGAGGTTAGCATTCAAAGGTTCTGAATTGATATTTGACATAAGAACTTGCCACTTCATCTAAAAGTTGCTACCACTAGTATGATGCGAATAGTGGTCATTAGAGCAAAATAGTCTTGAAAACCAGAACCCTCCACTAGTGAAAGTCCTTGTTCAATCAGTCTATCTTGATAGCATTCCAAGATTCCATGTACCATGTCCTTTACCTACCAGACCCACTCTCAGTGCTAGTGATCTCCCATGCCTCATTCTTCATTAAGCTATCCTAATTGGCTTGCATAGACTCCTTCCATATCAGATCTACAACTTACAAGTGCTTCATCTTCAATTATGGGCTTCATTACTTCCTTCACAATCCCGACCATCATGGCTATATTGACAATGTGAGTAGAAGCCCACCTTTGCTCCTCTATTCTCTGGGATCTCCTTGGTACTGTCGTCTCTTCAATAGTTGTTGGCTTAGGATTACTCATACCATAGAGCTGCCTCACCCATTGCAACAACCACCTTTGTGTTTGGGTGATTTTAGTTGGTAGACTCTTTTCTCACCATTTGATGATGATGCGCTCTCATGGTCATAGGTAGGGATGACTCTTATGCTAGGTATATAGTGAATTACTCTACTTGATGATAAAGAGGAAGCTCCTTTCTTTTCCTCCACTGCATGTTGTTGCTCCATAGGCACCACATTACAACTCCTATTGATCTTCTTTGCCATGTGGTCATATGATATGAAAGCCCTTTGCTTTTTACAATGACCTAAGAAGATGCATCTTTTGCTTTTTGGCTTCAACTTGTTCTTCCTTTGACATGGGGAAAGAGCATAACACACACTCAAAAATTTCAGAGTGTGAGATAGATGGATTCATACCAATGTAAGCTTCATGATGAGTTTTTTTGATTGATTCAGAAAGCCCTTGCCCCCCATCATACACATTGCTATCTCAACAATGCTGTGACTCTTGCATTCCATAATGCCATCTTGATATGATGTGTGAGGTGTCACTTATTGACACTTCATCTCTTTGGCCCTGCAAGAGCTTCCAACTCTTCTTAGTTGAATTGACCACAACCTGTTATTCCAAGCTAGCTTCTTCACACTTTACTGTGGTTCCTTGTGGTCACTTTTGATCACCATCTCCAAAAGATCATAAGAACCAAGGATAACT
Organism: Ceratopteris richardii; assembly: GCA_020310875.1. Taxonomy (NCBI): domain Eukaryota; kingdom Viridiplantae; phylum Streptophyta; class Polypodiopsida; order Polypodiales; family Pteridaceae; genus Ceratopteris; species Ceratopteris richardii. The sequence goes on from CM035409.1 coordinate 69,555,027, forward strand.
ATAATCTTGAACTTCGAAAGAAAATAATTTGTACCATACTTGCTTTTATTGAAGGTTGGTGGATGAGCCTTTAGTGTTTGAATTGCAAGCTCCATCACACTATCTCCACTTCCGCTTCCACTTGTAGATGTTGATATCTCCATAGTGTGGAAGCCTTTGTATCCAATGAACTTGAAGCCTTGATGCCTTTGCATCCCATGAACTCTAGTGTTGAAGCCTCAAGTTTTGAGAGCTCTAGCGTTGAAGCCTATGTCTCCCACAAGATACAATGTTGAAAACCTTTGCCTCCCAAGAACTCCAATGCTAAAGCCTCAACCTCTCACAAACTCTTGAGTTGAAGCATTTGCCTCTTGCAATCTTGAATGTTGAAGCCTTCCTTCCACAAACTCTAGAGTTTATTCCTTGGCCTCCATGATCTCTATAATCTTCTGTATCTTTCTGAGCTTTGATACCATATAAAAGAAAAAAACGTTGAACTAGTGGTGCAAATCATACCATTTGGAAGTCCCCACAACATACATATATATGATCAAGGCTAGAAAGAAAGAAGGATATGTTTCCTCATGGGGAAAATGCAAGAGATATGCTTATAATGGAAAATGGAATCAAGATGAGTAGAGGATGAACTCAACTCAATTGAATTCAAACTTAAAACTCTAATGGAACATAACTTAAAGAGTACACAAGAGATAGATGGTTCTATTCATCCATGCACTCCCTATATGGAGTGTAGATGGTGATCTAGATAGATGTTAAGTGAAGGGCTATAGACCAACACAATGGATTCTAAGATGGACACCCCAGTGGTTCCAAACACCACAAAATATGATCGAAGACGGGAAGGGGACCATCCTTATAAGGTCCTCCAAGCCAAGGTCAGCCTTCCTATGTTCTAGGGTGCCAAAAATGATCTCCACCATTGATTTATGGTCCAAATCCTATGGTAGAAAAGTAGGATCTTGCTTATTCCACACTTAAGATCAAGTCTAGATCCAATGACCCAGATCAAATAAACCCTTCCCCAAGTAAGAAAGCTACTTTTGTTTCTAGACCTTGATTTGTGTTGATCCTCACATGGGATCAATCCCAAATCGGATGGCTTAGAAGCAACTTTCCTAACTATCCATCTAGGAACCTACCAATGTCCAACGCTCTCACATGGCTTCTCATAATGGGACCTTACAAAATAAAGTGTCATGGAACAATTGTGGTGCTACATAAGGTTGAGGCATTGAGCATAGCAAACATGGTCAACAATGACTTTTTGAATGTTTAAAAGATTAAAGGTACTTAAAGATTGAACCCTATGTTTTAAAAATTTAAACCCATGTCACAAAAAACTAAGAGAAAGGGCTTTATCCCAACATGGCAAGTCCCCCTTGGACCTTTTTGTATCGACATTTTTAATTTGGTGGCATTTCAAAGGGCCCTCAATACCCACCACTGTGTATGCATAACATTAGTGGGGATGTCAGAATACTCTGCAGAATGTGGCTGATGGCCATTTAGTCTTGTTGTTAACTACCATGAGCTTATAGTTCTTGTGGTTGACTACCATGAGCTTTCAGTTCTTGTGGTTGACTACCATGAGCCTATGGTTGCACTTCTCTTTTGGGTTGAATTTGGGCTTTACCTGGATTCATCTTGGTATATAAATTAAGCGTACTTCTCAGGATTCCATTTCTTTTTCCTCGTATAATTTTATGATTTCTGATAAGTTCTGCCTCTAGAGGATCCTTTATTTCCCTTTTTCTCTAGGGTACTACAAACCTGAGGGAGGGGCTCACTCAAGTGGATTTTCTCTCTATTTTAGGGGACCTTTTTATTTTAATTGGGGATTTCATGGATATTCAGAAGTACTGATCATCCGTATAGACAAGTATGGTGGTACACAGTCATCCACAGCTTGAACAGGGCCTAATATGTGGCTGAATTGGCTTTCTTAATTTAAGGTTTTTGACTTGTGCTACTCCGGAGCTTTTTTTTTTTTGCTGATTATACTCTTGCATTCTCATGTTTCTAATGTCTTAACTCAGTTGTTTTGATCTCATGATATACGTAAATGTATCCCCATGAGCAGAATAGAGGATCTTTGTCTGTCTGTACTTAATGGGCAGCTTTCTGTATCTTTGTTATGCAGACTTCTCAAGCTCTCCCTTGAGTTGCTGAGGTGTGCTTCTCAGAAGCCAAGAGAGCTTGAGGTTTCAGAGCTATCAATAATAAGCGAAAGAGCATAGCAATAATTGTAGCATAGGATGTCCGCACTATGCTTATTTCTTTTGGACTCCTTCCCCTTCTTTTTTGAAATAATAGCGTACTTTGGCACAAAGATTCAATTGATTGAGGTTCATGGAAATGGAAAATAGCTTGTGATACACTATGCTTATTTCTTTTGGTCCCCTTCCCCTTCTTTTTTGAAATAATAGCGTAATTTGGTACAAAAATTCAATTAATTGAGGTTCATGGAAATGAAAAATAGCTTGTGTAGAGTTTAGTATCAGACACTAATAATATCGTGTTTCTTGCCAGTGAGCAATCCAAAAAAGACAGGTTCTGCAATGAATGAAACCTTTCTGGGTCTTTTATATCCAACAGAAGATTATAAAGTGTGAGTTTGTCTGTATCTCTCATCAACCCACTTGGTTCATGTGAATTCTTTGATTAATGAAACAATTTTGCAGGTATGGATATTTGACTAATACAAGGGTGAAATTCCTGCTTGTAACTACGGACCAGGATGTACGCGATATAGACGTTAGAAATGTAAGATATGATTGACCATTTTCTTCCCATGCATCACTGCCATTTCTACACAGCAAAGCTCTCTGCATAATGTGATACTCGATTTCCTTTACATCTATTTATGTATTATTAATAAGTATAAACAGCTTTGCATAGCATGCTTTTGCTTGCCTATGTGTAAATATACAGGATGTGGCAAGTATTGTGTTAAATGTACATGCTTAATTGTGAACAGTTGCAGTTGCTTAAAAGAAAAGAGAATCTTCTATGCGATCCCCCAACAGACATGCATGCACACTTCCCCCCCCCCCCCCCCCCCCCCCCCCCCCCCCCCCCCCGGGTCCGTTTTCAAGCAAAGGAGGAAATTGGATGGAAAGGGGGGTAACAGTTACGATGGCAATCCAGACATATACGTGTTGGATACACGATCGTTCATTTAAAAGTCTAAACATTTCCATTGAGCCACAATGCACACACTTTTCAATGTTTATGTCAAACTATCTGAAAAGCCATGGACCAACATTTTTATTACAGAAAGCAGAGGTGTAGTATGCATAAGTTTTTCTGAACTCTGCGTGTCCATATTCAAGAGAGAATGGCAACTACAAATATTAGCTTCAAAAATCATAACAGACGTTTCGTTGATGTACAGTTCTTCAGGCGATTTCATGCAGCTTATGTAGATGCAGTTTCAAACCCTTTCCATGTACCTGGGAAGCGAATAATCTCAAAGGCATTCACGGAACGTGTAGGTGCAATTGTGAAATCTTTTGGTGCTCCTACAACATAAAGAACTTGAACTGACAGGAAATATTACTTACATAAAGAAGGAGTCGGAGATTCCTTGTCTGAGATGGTATTAGAAGAATCTCGATAAGCAGCATCAGACATCCTTTTTAGGGATCTTATTTGTGTCTCGGTTATGGCTGTACCATTTTCATTTGGGTAGTACTTTGTCCAGATCTTGATGTACTACAGGAGTTTTGTTAATAGTATTCCATTGGGTGGAAGCATTCATGGACTTCATAGCTGTTTTCAGCTTCTACTGCCTGAATCGGTTATTTTTATGCATTATGAAGTGGAAGAAGTCATTATAGCTACCGATTGTGTCAATTTCTCTGTTAGAGAGAGAGAGAGAGAGAGAGAGAGAGAGAGAGAGAGAGAGAGAGAGAGAGAGAGAGAGAGAGAGAGAGAGAGAGAGAGAGAGAGAAAGAAAGAAAGAAAGTCATATTAACGTCTTCTGGAGGCCAAACTTGGCCTATGAGACAAAAACCATGTACAAGTGTAGTAACCCTGTGTAGAAGATAAAATGAAATAAAAAGTATATCGCTACACAAAGCTATATAGGGCTGGAAAAGGCTGGGGAGACGTGGCTCTGACTCTGCAGATAGTGGCCACCTAATACATGGGGGGATCCAAAATGTGAGTAAAACGCCCTAGCTACTGGTGATGGGTGGAGGTGGGTGTAGTATGTGGTACATCGGTGGTGGTCTGAGTGCCTCTTGAAGGAAGACAACCCAGGGGGTGGTGGTACGCCTATGCTCCATCATGTGGTCGTAGGCAATCCTGATGCGTGAGATATCCTCCTTATATAGTCGTGGTCGACGATATCCGCCCATGCGTGGTCGGCGCCGTGCTCTCTGTGCTGCGGCCTGGTGTAGCGTGAGCCCTATAGATGGACCTCTTTGATGTAGCTCAACTCGCTGAAAGAACTGCGTAATGGTCTGCTGGGTACTCACCCGTGGCTGATGTATGGGCTGTAGTGACCGCTCTCGCCTCTCGTATGCGGCTGTGAGAAAGCGTCCCAAGCGTCTCTGGTCTCCCATAGTCATGCACAGCTGGAATGACTCCTCGATCTGGAACTGTGCTCGTAGGTCTAAGTATGCTGGACATCTGATAACAAAATGCTCCTCACTCTCTACCTCTGTCTGGAATACTGGGCACCACCTCTCCTCACGGGGGACTCCCCTGGACCGACCCCTCTCAATCTCGAGCTGATGTGATGAAACCCGGAGCTGCCCAATGACGACTCGTAGGTGGTGGGGAAGGTAGGTCTGCATGTATCTCGGGATCTCGATGAAGCCCGTGCCCGATATATGTAGAAAATGCTCGCGGTAGTAGAGCATTTTCGGTGGCAATGTACCCCTAGGGCTCACCCATGTCCTCTGTATGTATGTATGCCATATCTCCTGACGAATGATTCTATTCCTCTCTTGATGAGAGAGCGAGTAGGTGGGTGCATGAGAGTCGTACTGTAGTGGTGGTAGCCTGTCTATGTCAAAGCCATGGTGGGCAAGCCAGTCTCGTGTCTGTGCATACCATGAGGAGGTGTCGCCTGCTAATGCCATATCACGTGATGCCTCGAAAGCACGATAAGCAATGCGCTCTGTATCCATGCTCTGAAGTCTGTGTAATAGGCATACTGTCTGGAATAGTGCCTCAACTAGCATCGGTGGTGCAGCGAGCTATGCTCTAATGATATCATGTGGTACTGAAGGCTTGCTGCGGATAAGTCTGGCAATCATGAGGATCTGTGGCCTCTCTAATGCTGTCCATACTGATGTAGCTAATCCTGGTCCCCATATGGCTGCCCCATACATGAGCGCTGGCGTAACCAAAGTGTCAAAGAGCCACCCCTTTGGGAGGGAGGGAGGGAGGGAGGGAGGGGGAGAGAGAGAGAGAGAGAGAGAGAGAGAGAGAGAGAGAGAGAGAGAGAGAGAGAGAGAGAGAGAGAGAGAGAGAGAGAGAGAGAGAGAGAGAGAGAGAGAGAGAGAGAGAGAGAGAGAGAGAGAGAGAGAGAGAGAGAGAGAGAGAGAGAGAGAGAGAGAGAGAGAGAGAGGGAGGGAGGGAGGGAAGGGGGGGGGGGGAGGGAGGGAGGGAGGGGGGGAGGGAGGGAGGGAGGGAGGGAGAGAGAGAGAGAGAGAGAGAGAGAGAGAGAGAGAGAGAGAGAGAGAGAGAGAGAGAGAGAGAGAGAGAGAGAGAGAGAGAGAGAGAGAGAGAGAGAGAGAGGGGCCAAAATAGGCCTATGAGACAAAACCATGTACAACTGTAGTCATCTCTATGTAGAAATGAAAAGAAAAGTGACCACTCTGATCGACATTGGGATAAAAAAGGTGGAATGGGGGGTACCTAGTAAGTGGGGGAGATAGTAGGGATAGTGAAGTGTGGGATGCATAGGGAGCGTGGCTTTGGCTCTGCAGATAATGGCCACCTACAACTGAGGCGGTGAGTGAAAGTGTATAACCTAGCGGCTGATGATTGGTGGGGGTTTGGGTGGAGTATGTGGTACATTGGCAGCAGTCGGAGTGCCCATGAGCTTGTGGTATGCCTTTGCTCCATCATGCAGTCATGGGCTATTCTGATGCATAAGATATCCTCCTGGGGTAGTTGTGGTCATTGATACCCAACCACACGTGGTGGGCGGCGTCCTCTCTGTGTCTCTCCCTGTTGAATTGTAAGCCCTATGCCTCTGGGGGAGGGGTCAGTCCCATGTGGTCTAGCCTGTTGGAAGAACTCTGTAATTGTCTGTTGGGTACTCACCTATGCTGGATGTATGGCTGGAGTATCTGTGCCCTTTTCTCATATGCCATTGTGAGGAAACTCCCTAATCTCTGCTGGTCTCTTGTGGTCATGCACTGCTGGAGTGATCTCTCTATCTGAAACTCTACTTGTAGACCTGAATATGCTGGATATATGGTGACTAGGTGCTCCTTGCACTCTATCTCTATGTCACATACTGGGCACCACCGCTCCTCATGTGAGACCCCTTTGGCTCAGGCTCTCTCTATCTCGAGCTGATGTGAAGAAACCCGAAGCTGCCCAATGGTGACACATAGATGGTGTGGTTGGTATGTCTACATGTATCGTGGAGTCTCTATAAAAGCCTAGTCTGAGATCTGTAGAAAATGCTCATGATAGTAGGGCATTTTCGGTGGCAATGTATCGCTCCATCTGACCCATGTCCTTTGTATGTATGTGTGCCAAATCTCATGGCGGATGATCCTATTCCTCTCTTGGTGGGAGAGCAAGTAGGTGGGGGACTGGGTATCAGTGTACTGGTGGTAGCCGGTCTATATTGAAACCGCGGTGGGCCAGCTAATCTTGTGTGTGCGCATACCACGAGGATGTCCCCTGCTAGAGCCATGTCTCGTGATGCGTGGAAGAACCTATAAGCGATGCGCTCTTTGTCCATGCTCCGGATCTTGTGTAATGGGCATACTGCCTGGAAGAGTGCCTCGATAAGCATCGGTGGTTTAGCAAGCTCTACCCTGATAATGTCATGGGGGATCGAGGACTTGCTACGAATGAGTCTTGCAATCATAAGTATATCTGGTCACTCCATGGTTGTCCATGCTGAGGCGGTGAGCCCTGGCCCTCGCATTCCACTGGGTGGCTGTGAGACGGAGCTGCATACATCATAGTTGATGTGACTAGTGTGTCAAATAGCCACCCCTTCGTACGGGGCTCTTGGAAGTGTGCCTGATGACATCTCCGCTCTAACATGGCCAAAGTTGCATATCCTTGTGTGAGCCTATCTGTCGCAGCCTTTCTCATACTGAAGGGACCATGTAGACTTGTCAGTGTGACTCCTAAGTAGATATATGAAGTGACCACCTTTATATGTCACCCGGCCGTTGTGAAGCTTGCAACATTCCTCACCGTAGGAGAGGTGTCAAAGATCATGACCTTGGTCTTACCAAGGTTTATTGTCAACCCCTTATGTGTACAAAACTCATCCAAGGCACCGAGATGGTGCTGTAACCCCACTATCGACTCTGAAATCAATACAATATCGTCAGCGTATAATAGAATGTGTATCCGTGTACCTACGAGGTCTCCTCCATCTCCACCAGCTCATAGGATGTAGTCCTCAATCTCTTCTATGTAGAGCCCGAATAGAGTGGGAGAGGGGGCAACCTTGCTTAACAGCGGCTGTACTAGCAAAGGCCTTTGAAAATCCCCCTGGACACTGAACTCTCCCGGTCACTCTCTCATGAAGTGTATAGATAGCCCAAATCATCTCCCATGGTATCCCAAAGCTCTGAAGATGTGAGAAGAGCCTCTCCCATGGCACGGTATCGAAAACCTTGCACATCCACAAAGCAGCAATATAGTCACTTCTTCTGCACCTTTGCCCCATCAATGAGGCAGCGAGAATGAAGTTGCGATCAGTAGTGGGGAAAGCCCGTTTGCCGTCCACGTTAACTCCATCTCTGCGAATGAGCTGAGCTCTGCCTCAAGAACCACTCCATAGAGTTTGGCCATGATGTGACCAATCATGATAGTCTTGTAGTTCTTTGGATCTAGGGTATCGCTAGACTTGTGGATGGGCATAATGGTTGAAAACATGTGCAATCAATGGGGCTATAGTGGAGGTAGTGTACATCATGTGCTCACCTTGCAAACCCATGTGGTCAGTCGAACACGCATGCTGTAGTCGGTCAATGGCCTTTCGGACCATCTTTGCTGTGAAAAAAGAAGAGCTAGTAGGGCGGGGTCTACGTGGTTGGGGGATGGGAGGTTATCTAGGTACCTCATATAATCTCTTGGCATATTCATGTCAAATCTTTGGGTCCTCGATAGGTGTGGTCAGTCGTATCTCTCGTAGAGCGTGCCATGCTGCAACAGAGTCCATGCTCATAGATAGGTACTATAGCTCAAGCTCTTGTGCCTCTTCAAAGTCCGGTCGCTTCCGACGTGTAAGCATCTTCATACTTCTCCAGGCCTCAATCTCTGATCTCTCCCCGTGATCTCTGAGCTTATAGTCGATGGTAGAGACTCTCACAATCATGATCATACCAATGGTTCTGTGGCATGAGTGGTGTGTGGGAAGGAATTGATGGTGGATGTTTGAAGAACGGATGCCGTGTGATGTGAGTACAGGTAGTGGGGGTCAAGATGAAGCATAAGAATGTTTTTTCCAAATGAACTGAGTATATGTGAGCTACCTGGTGTGAAGTGAATGGTGGTCTATGGGGTGCATGTCACATGTAGATATGTGTGGGTGTCCCCCTTGAGGGATAGTGCGAGATAAGTGTGATATGCCCCAATGGGTATATGTGGGATGGTGAAGGAATTGAGAATGTGGGTAGCCTCCATGGGTCCCATGATATAATATACTGTACTCCCTCCTCCAATTGTAACTGAGTGTGGTAGGCATGTCGATCCCCTCAAGGTAAGCCATGACCATCCCGCATGTCGAGAGCCTATTCTGAGCAGGTGGGCACCAGAGTGTGTATGCAGAATCAGCTAAAGCTCGTGCCGTAGAATCCTCATGTATAGTGGGTAATATGAGTGGGTTCTCTAGGTCAAAGGCCTCACACTGATTGTTGTTGTCCTATCATTGAAGTCTCCCATGAGGAAGACTTCTGTGAACGTAGAGTACTCCATGCTCTCCTTTGATATATATAGGTAGGTAGGTAGGGAGGGAGGGAGGGAGGGAGGGAGAGAGAGAGAGAGTGTGTGTCTCTTTTTTTTTTTCAAGTGGATATTCTTCTTATATGTTATTGGTATGTCTTTTGCTTCAGGATTCGGAGAGAGAGGAACATAAGATGAGGGGGAATAACATAATGAATGCATATGGCTGCATATTAGTAGCTTGTTTTTGGTTACCACTTTCAAGCTTAACGATGATATTCTTCGAAAAGAATGAGATCTTTATGTCTTTCTTCAAATAATCAAATATTGAAAGTTGATTGTAAAACAATATTCAACAATATCTGCATCTTGTAATACTTCTCTCACGGATGTTTCCAAATGGTTAAGCGATTGTATTAAAGCCATTTTACCTACTATTGATGATATTTGGAAGGAATAACTCAAAGATGTAGATGTGCCAATTTCCTCTAGTTGGATCGTAGGTAATTCACTTAGTGTTATTCTTGTAATAAAGTCTCTCAACTCTTCAAGAACTCTAGAAGAAAAATCTGTTCCTTTGGGGCTTCAAACTTTTGACTTCACCACTTTGTATACAAAGTTAGATTTGAATGATTTAAAACATAGGATTTCTTCTTTAGTTAGGAAAGTTTTCTCTTTTAAATTCACCAAAGATAGAGGTAAGGCTCTTTTGGTAGAAAAGTTTGCATTGCATTTTAATTATTTATGGTTGAAATCCAAGTCCGTAGATATAGATAGTAGAAAGAAATGTTACACTAGAATAGTGGATGAAACTGATATTCTTTTTTGGTTAGATTTTCTTTTAGAATACTTGTATATTTCAGTTGGTGATACTTTATTCAAGCAATGTATTGGAATTCCTATGGGTGCAAATTGTGTTGTCTTTTTTGCTAATTTTTACCTTTTTACTTATGAATTTGAATCTATGGAAAGGCTTATTTTAGCTAATACTTGTCCTATCATTTTACACAAACTTTCTAATATTAGATGCTTGATAGATGATCTGTTTGTTCTTGATTTTGGTTCTTTTCATGATTTTATTCGTTTAAATAATGATGCTTTTAGTGGTGGTATTTATCCCAAAAATTTTTGTGAGCTGAATTGTACTTCACATGGTGATTCTTATGCTTTTTTAAATCTAAAAATATTTCAATCTCCCTTTGGTTTGGAAGTAGACATTTATGATAAAAGATTAGAATCAGAATTTGCTAGCATTAACATGATACAAATGCCTCATATTGATTCAAATATTTCTCATTTAGCAAAGTATAGCATTGTTTGCTTTGAGTTGTTTAGATTTTCTCGTCTATGTTCAAGCTTGTCTTTATTTGTAGTTTAGTGTTGTCAATTAATCTCTTTGCTTGTTCAAAAAGGGTCTTCATTCAAGAAAGTTTCAAAGAAGATAAGGACTTTCTAACTTAGTAACATGTTCATTTATGGTTCTTCTTCTTTTCATGTGTTCAAATTAATCATTAGTAAATTCAATAGAAAAAGGGAACTTTATATTTGTTAATGATAAGGTATTTTGTCGGGGTTCTTTCACTTTTTTTTTTAATAGTTTTATTTTAATCTTTTGTTCTTTTATTATTATTATTATTATTATTATTATCATTATCTTTGTTATTATTATCATTATTACTTTTATTATTATTTTAGCTATTTCTTTATATATATATATATATATATATATATATAATTCTTATTTTAATTTCTTTTTTATTATTTTTTTGTTCTTTGTGCAAGACTTTATCATGGTTGAGTTTGCCCTTCACTTTTGAAAGTGATAGAAATTCAGTTCGTTGACTTTGTTAGAGATCTTTATTTAGAAAGACGCTTTATTAAAGTTTGCACCTACTCTAGGGCACTCATGACATGAGTAGGGATGTCATAGCTATTTGTCCAAGCTATGCATGATAAAGTTTAATTCTGATACTTCTTGGTTTGGACAAACATAGAAGTTGACGATGCACTTTTTCGTTTTGTTTTTGTTTTTGTTTAATTTGCGTATGTATATATATATATATATATATATATATATATATATATATATATATATATATATATATATATATATATATATATATATATATATATATATATATATATATATATATGTGTGTGTGTGTGTGTGTGGGTGTTTAATATTATTATTTATTTATTTTATTTTATAAGTTTAATTTATTTTCATATATTTTAATTAGTTAATTAGTTAATTATTTATTTTATTATTATGATTATTTTTAAATTATTTAATTTAATTTATTTAATTATATATATATATATATATATATATATATATATATATATATATATATATATATATATATATATATATATATATATATATATTAAACTTAAATATTGTTTATTATTTTTAGTGTGGCTCTTTTTGTATTAGTTTTCTTTCTTGTTTGTATTTTTCATGTCTTATGTTGGTCTTATTTTTTGTGTAGTCTCTTGTTTTTGTTAGTTTTTTTTCTAATGTGTATGTGTTTGTATTCTCTATCTTCGGTTCATACGTTTGGATAACTTTGAACTTATGAAGGTATATTAAATATAAATGTTTTGGTTGAGAATAACTTTGCCACTTTTTGGTACAAAATAACAATGAATCTTGCTTTTAGCAACATAACTTAATACAAATGCATTTTATAGCCTTCTTATCAAGCTTCCCATGAACATTTTTGAGAACATGAATAGGGGTTTTTTTTTTGAGAGTACAAGAAATTTGAAATGTCCATTGACTAGGACTTGAACCCAAGCACTGTGTCCGATGGTGTTCAAGGCATACCGCCACACCATATCGCAACATTTTTCAGAACATGAATATGAGATATTGACTTGAACAACTCAAGATAAAAATTATTAGGTTTTCCACCTTGATACTATTCATGAAGTGTAATGTTCTTAAGAACGTTTAGAGGAGAATGATTCAAAATGTGATTGGTTGTGTAACATCAAATAAAATTTGTGATGAAGTTTTTTGGGAGACATAATTGTGAGTCTTCTTTTTCACAGTAATGTTGTGTTGGGATGTGTACTAGACTTAATTCTGGTTTTTGCATCTTCATACAAAAATTTATATATTATTCGCCACTTCTATGTCAATGCAAAATTTGGATTTTCTTATCTTGTTTATATTGATGGCATGAGTACATCTTCTTTTTTATTTCTATCCGTATGAGTGCATCTCCATTTTGTATCTAGGAGACACTCCATTTCATATTATTTTAGTTGTATCTCATTGTATTTGGGTACCTTGCTATTTGCTTCCACCTACTTTAGAGAACCCCTCTAAGCCTATAGGAGGACCTCTTCTCCACTTTGTACTTGGTTAGAAGCTTGGAGAGCCTACTTCGTTCTCTTGACAAGCTAATTTCTAATCCATGTGAGTTTTACTCATTACTTGATCTACTCACTTTGAGTCTCTCACACTCTTTCATTTTGTGAGTTTACTCTTCTTTTCATTACGTGTATTTTCTCAAACCAAAAGCAAGTTCTCCAGATTTAGAGAATGGATCTATCAAGTTGAGAACAAGGCGTCTACTTGAGTGAAGACTATCAGATCACATTGAGGTGGTGGGTTCATCAATAATAACTTTGATGAATTCCTAAAGGAAAAAGGCATACAAAGGAAAGTAACACAACCTCATACTCCATCTCAAAATGGATTTGCTGAAAGGAAGATCCATGGAGTCATGGGAATAGTATTCACCATGCCTCACAACAAAGCATTACCTTTCAAATTTTGGGCAGAAGCTGTACACACTGCAACATTTGAAGCCTACTATGGACTAAAGCTGAATGTCAACTACTTTAGATTTTTTATAAGTGAAGAATTTGTATATGTGCACAAGGAAGGTCGACACAAGTTACCATCTAAGTATAAGAAGCATCTATTCATTGGATATAGCGAACAATCTAAGGCATACAAATTATATGATGTAGAAAACTACTCTATCCCTATTTCAAAAGTTGTAATCTTTGATGAATAATCAAAGTACTCAACTAAAGATCCACAGAGGGGGATATAGTCACTTCTAAGCATAGTTCAGAAGCAAGTACTTCCCAACAACAAAGGAGATCTCAAAGGCTCATTGAGAAGCAACAACGAGAACAAAGTCACTATGTGAATTATACTCCCGAGCATTAGATTCAAAAAATTCAAGGCCTTCCAAGTTCACAGAAGCTTAAGACCAATTAGAGTGGGAAGAATCTATGCACATAGAGATGGATGCAATCCAAAAGAACAATACTTGGAAACTTATACTAAAGCCTTCTAATCATCAAGTTATTTGAGTTATGGCTATATAAATTCAAGTACAAATCAGATGGAATTTTGGACAAGTACAAAGCAAGACTCGTAGCAAAGGGATATACACAAAAGCAAACATTGACTATGAAGAAATCTTTGACCCTATTGCAAGGTTCACAACTATTAGAGTCATTCTTGCATTAAGTGCATACTTTAAATGACCCATTTACCACATAGATATAAAAAGTTCTTTCTTTAAATGTCATCTTCAAAAAGATGTATATGTGAAACAACCCAAAGGTTTCCAAATCAAACGAAAGGAAAATCATGTCTTCAAAATCCACAAAGCACTTTATGGACTTAAGAAAGCTCCCAAGGCTTGGTATGAGAAGATACACAAGTTCTCTGGAGACAAATGATTTCAAAGAAGCACTACCGATACTAACCTCTACATCTACTAGAAATTGTTCCTTGTTGCAATCATCATCCTTTATGTAGATGAATGGGTATTGATAGGCTCAGATAATGAATGCATCTTGTTTATCATCAAGCAACTTCACATTGTATTTTGAAAGACATGCCTAAATGCATTCACATCGAGAGCTAGTTAGCCTTGGCCATCGCCAAGAATGTAGTGTTCCATGCTCGGACCAAGCAGATCAAGATCCAGGACCACTTCATCCACAAGAAGCTCATATTGCAAAAGATTACTTTGGAAGAGTGTAGCTCTCAAGAGAACTTAGTGGACATGTTGACAAAAGCTCTTCCTCCAGTTCCGCTCCACTGCTTGATGGATCTCTATAGCATTCAACCATTCCATAATGGAGCTACAGAGGGGATGTTGATGAAATGAGTGCATCTCCTTCATTTTCATTTATATCCGAATGAGTGTGACTTCATTTTGTATCTAGGAGACACTCCATTTCATATTATTTTAGTTGTATCTCATTGTATTTGAGTACCTTGCCATTTTCTTCTACCTTGTATTTATTCTCCTTCAAGGGGAATTATCCCACATGTGATGTACTTTGCAGAGCCCCCTACAACTCTATATAAGGAGGGCCTCTCTCCCACTTTGTGCTTGGTTAGAAGCTTGGAGAGGCTACTTCATGCTCTTGGCAAGCTCATTTCTAATCCATGTGACTTTACCCATTACTTGGTCTACTCACTTTGAGTCTCTCACACTCATTCATTTTGTGAGTACACTCTTCTTTTCATTTTGCTTCCGCATGTGTACTTTATACAATTCATTCTATAGTTTTGTTATTAGACTTTTGAAGCATGAGAATATCTCTAATTCCTCTTCAAGTACAAAATCCCATGAATAACATGAATAACCATGAATATTAAGAAAAAAATTAAATATATATCCTTTAATAAACAAGTACTCATTGGTTCAAAAATATTTATATGTTTAGTTGAAGACATAAAACCATCCTTTTGGAGGGAAATTTGTGATTTTTTCCAAAGATGCATCCTTCATATTTTGCAGTGTCTTATGGGATTTTGAAAGAGAGTAAAGAATCTAGTATATTTTCTTTTCCACATGCGTAAGCTTTTTGTAGTTGATATGCCCACGATAGATTGATAGGTCGGGCATGCCATGACTCCATATTTTTTTGTTGGAGAACAAAATTTCAAATTGGTAGCTATGAATCTTTCATAAAGAAGTCAAGGACTTAAAGATGGTCCTTTAACGTACTTTTAAGAAGTATGGCTTCATCATTTGCTGCTTTTCCATAACATATTTCCATTAAAAAAAATTAATTTCTATATTTTGGATGAAACAAGAAATCGATAAGAGTTCTTTTTGCAATGCCAAGCATAAGATAACCTTGTTCAAGTAAAAAAAATCACCATTAGTCTAAATTTAAGATAATTCTATCAATTCCATTAAGTTTATAAGATTGGCATTCAAGTAAACCACAGTCTTTCTAGAAGAAACATCAAATAAGGAAGAGAATAACTTAGGGATTGAAGTGACATGATTCATGGTCTCATAATTAGAATACCTTAAACTTAAATTTGAACCGTATAGAGTTGTTATATCATATTTTATTCTTGATAATTCAAACAAATTCATAGAAATTATCTCCCAAATGTATTATCAAAGAGAGCATCTTTTTGCCCATTTTTCCAACAATGGCATTCAAAAAATCTTGCCTCTTTTCTTTTGCATCTTTTTCCCTTGTAGTTTGATATATGGTGCCCATGTTTTTTACAATAGTAGCATTAAAAAAATTATTGTCATTAGATCTAGAGGCAAGTGAAGTAGATTAAGAAGAAGATGAAAATGCTTTTGTAATATTAAAAATCTTCTTAGATTTCTTTTTTGTACTTTCCTTCTTCTTTTGTTTGAGCTTTTCCTTTGACTTTGGAGCCATAAGAGCTCTTTTAGTAGACCCAAGTGCCACATCTTTCCTTATTTGTTCTTTTTGAAGTAATAAACCTTGTAACTTGACAAAATTTTCTTCTCTCATTGAGGGTTATTGATCCAAGTGCCACATCTTTCCTTTGTTCTTTTTGAAGTAATAAACCTTGTAGATTGACCAAATTTTCTTCTCTCATTGAGGGAATTGATGAATCATAGATGGGAGCCCAGTAATGAATTTAGTGTGATGTTCATTATATCTACATGTGAAATAACATCAAGTACATTGATGAATTTATCTCTAAGTTGTCTGATCCTTTTCAAATGATCCTTTATACTTGTTCCTTGAATATGAAAAGATAATTCATTTCATTCCCTAAGAAAAATTGGAGTGATTCTTATTTTGAAAGAATTCTTCCAATGTTCTCTAATCTTGGAATAAGTTATGCAAGAAAAAATATGTGGAATAATGGATCTCTTTAGGGGAGTGTTGTTGATATATTTCGGTAGTGATTTGTATTTATTAGGACCACTGAGGCACTTTTTTGCCTCTTTAGGAGGGTTTTCCCCCTGGCTTTTATATATGTCTATAACCCGAACAAGTCATTTATCTCTGTACTTCACTTGGTAATACATTCAATATTGTGTGTTGTCATCCAAGCTTCTTCTTCTTTCTTGTGTTGTTAGCGTGCTTCCGCAAAACTCAAACTCCAACAATTAGTATTAGAGCAGGTCACGACTTCATCTAGGCCGTCCTCGACACCCTTTGGATCGTAGTCTCGAATCACACAAAATTTTGATTTTTTCCTTTTGTGCCAAACATATATATAGGTTTCGTTCATGAGTACAAGCATCTCAAGTCTTCTACAAGTTTAGAAGGGCTTGACCTGGTAGTGTTCAACTTTTTGAGATAGACCCATTTCTCTACATCAAGGTATTTTAGTAAGTGGCCATGGTTGAAAGTAATGATGTATTTCGTATCTTGGCTATTGAGGATAAGTTGGATGGTACCAATTACCCATTGTGGGCATATATGATGCGTCATGTATTGGCCACAAAGGACTGTGGAATATTGTGCACGGTGTTGAAAAATGACCTGCCACACCTACCAATATAATTATTGAAGATGATGCAGATGGTGCTGAAGATGAATATCTTCGAATTCCTATTCATGTTGCGGTTCCTGTTGCACCTACTACAGAGCAACTTCATTGGGATGGTAGAGATACTTAGACATATGCATTGATAGCTTTGTCTATCAATCGTGCCATTATCCCTTATATTCACTCTTACAAAACAACAAAGGATGCTTGGGATACACTTACCGCTTTGTACCAATCAAGAAATGAGGCTCATGTTTCTTACCTCTGAAAGTAGTTGGAGAATGAGCATATGAATGAAGGAGATTATGAGGATAGTTTTTTGACAAAGATCAAAGATTTGAAGGAGAAATTGAATTCTAGAGATGAAGTCTTGCTAGATAGTTCACTTATGCAGGCCTTTCTTAATGGTGTTCCAAATTCATATCAAAGTTCACTTCTACTCTTCAAGTGATGATGAAAGGCAATCCAAATGCCTTAACATTTGAGGAGTTAGTCTCTGTTTTGTTGTAGGAAGGTCAGTCTAGGTAGAATAGGTCCATTATGCGTGTAGCAGATCAATCTTTCTTAGCTAGTTGGAAGGGCAAAGGTAAATGGAGCTCATCTAGTAGTTAGCAAAAATTTGTTAATTCTACATAGTCACAAAAGGAAGACAAAGACGAGAAGAAATCAAAAAAGAAAAAATTATTTTGCAAAGATTGTAAAGGAAATGATCATGTCATAAGGAGTTGTCCAAAATTGGTTGCAAAAGAGGCAAAGAAAAAAGAGGCAAAGAAAAAGGAGGCTGGAATGGTTGTTGTAGAGCCCTCTACACCCAAAACAGATTATGCTAATCTTGTGCAGTATGAAGAATATGCATTTACTGCTATCTACAACTATGAACCATCTTCTCATGAACAATGTATGTGTATAGTAGAGTTTGATGTTTGGTACTTTGACAATGGGGAAAACAAACCTATTATCTCACAACATAGTTTCTTCAGTTCACTTGAGCCTACCCCTAGAGAGAATATTGTCACATGCGGCAATAACTTCTCTTGTCCAGTCATGGGATTTGGTAATATCATTATGACTAGTGCTGATGGTACTTGTTTTACATTATCAGATGCTTTGTTCGTACCAAGGATCAAGAAAAATCTATTGTTAGTTTCAACATTAACCAATATCGGCTTGGTTGTCGAATTTATTGATGACATATGTACAGTTCATGATCTATCAAATGTAAATCTTATTATTGCTTCTTGCATTTTATGTCATGGGATGTATAAGATCATAGACTATGCAAAAAATATCAATGATTCAACATGTGCAGTTCAAGATTCTTAGGCTATCTTAGATGCAAAGCTTTGGCATGCATGCTTTGTTCATCTAAATTTTGCTAGTTTGCTATGTGTAAAAAAATCTAAAATGGTGTCCTCTCTACCCAAACTTAAGGCACCTAGTAACATGTTTGTGAAGTCTTTATTTTGGGCTAAATGTAGCATTCCTCCTTCCCAAAAGATGGTTTAGTTTGAGCTACTCTGAAATTGTAGCTTGTTCATGGTGTGATGTCTATGGTCCTATGCAGACACCTTCTTTTGGGAACTACCTTTACTTCATGATTTTTATTGATGACTTTTCTACGCATGCATGGGTGTATCCATTGAAAGCAAAATCCAAAGTGTTCATGTGATTCAAATTGTTTCTCGTTTTGGCCAAAAATATGCCAACATGTAAAATGATCACCATCCATTCTGATGGGGGGAGATAAATTTCTTCTAATTTAAATGCATTTCTATGCCTGAACGTGGGACAAAACATCAATATATAGTGTTGTATACACCTCATCAGAATGGAGTTGCTGAAAGAAAGAACATGTCTCTTATGGAGATGGCAAGGTGTGTGGTCAAAATTCAAGCTTTATTAGATAAGTTTTGGCTTGAGGCTGTTATGTATGCAACATATGTACTCAATAGGTGTCCTACCAAGCACTACAGTCTATCACTCCATATGAGGTTTGGCATGGTTACAAGTCATCTGTTGCTCATTTGCATGTCTTTGGTTGTCTGGCATATGCATTAGTGCTTGAACAAAAATGCAAAAATTGGATTATAAAGCAGTAAAATGTGTTTTTGTTGGGTACAATTCTGAACACATTTTGGTTAGCTGTGATGTTGTTTTTGTGGAAGATGAAATTCAGCCATTACTTTCATGTACTAAGGAGACAACAGTTAGCTCCAAAGATGTGTATGATAATTTACTGCCTCTTTTTATAGGTGGACAATCAAGTGCTAGTCCAAATGAGGCAATTAGAAGCCTTTATAAGTTTCACATGATGATACAGATCATTCCATTTTCGATGCAGATTTACATGATGCACTTGTTGATGAGAGGGCTCATATAGAGAAGGCAAAAACTATGCCTAAATGGATGGTGCAAACTTTGGGGGATAGTAAATTAGATGCACCTTTGTCATATTGTACTTTTTTAGGCTCTCATAATGCTTCTTTTGCATCATATTGCTATGCCATGACCACCTCTATTCCCTATGATGAGAATGAGCCTCTTTCTCTTGATGAAGGACAAAATTCAAAAAATTGGATGGTTGCTATGTAATCAAAATAAGATGCTATTATGAAGAATGGTACCTAGACTTTATGTGATTTGCCTCTTGGCAGAAATCCCATTGACACTAAATGGGTATACAAGCTAGAACGTAAACTTGATGAAATTGTTTATAGGTACACAAGCTAGACTTGTTGCAAAAGGTTATGCTTAAGAAAGAGGCATTGATTTTGATGAAACCTTTGGACCCGCATGTTGAATGACTACCATTCGTAGCATCTATGCACTTGCAGACCATCATGGTTGGAATGGACATCAATTGGACATTAAAGTTGCATTTCTGAATGGTGACTTACATGAAGAGCTTTATGTTTTTCAGCTCCATGGTTTTGTGTAGAAAGGGCATGAAAACAAAGTGTACAGGTTGAAAAAGACATTATATGGTTTGAAGCAAGCACCACATGCTTGATATGAAAATATAAATGCCTACTTGATTGCACATGGTTTTAAGAATGATCCAACTGAGAGTACCTTATATGTTAAGCATACAAATGATGTGCTTCTGATCGTTGTTGTCTATTTTGATGACATGCTGTTCACTGGTCCTAATGAGAAGCATATTTCTGATTTTAAGGTTGATTTGCATGCCTCATTTGAGATGCCAAATTTGGTGCATTTGCATCATTATTTAGGCATTCAATTCATGCAAGTTGATGGTGGAATAGCTCTGTGTCAAACAAAATATATTGAAACATTATTGCAGTGTTTTGGCCTTGAAGATTGCAAACCTATTGCCACTCCTATGGAAACAGGCTTACAATTGAGTCTTGATGATGTTGGATATGTTCTCTATCAGTAGGCTATTGGATGCTTGATTTATTTATGCATAACTTCGCATGATATTCACTTTGCTGTCTCACAAATGAGTAGGTTTATGCATTGCCTAGGTGTCAAACATTGGCAGGTGGTTAAGCGCATCTTTTGCTACTTGAGTGGTTCTCGAGTACTTGGATTGTTTTATCCCAAGGGGGGATCACTGCCACCAAATTTACATGCTTTTTGACTATGACAAGGGTAGTTGATATGACACTCATGTGTCCACTAGAGGTTTTTGCTTCATGATTGGTAGCTCATGCATATCTTGGTTGAGCAAGTAGCAGCCTAATGTGTCCACTTCTAGTTGTGAGGCTGAGTATAGGGATGCTTTCACAACAAATGTTGAGTGTGTGTGGCTCAAACACCTTTTGGCTGACTTAGATGTTGGTCAATCTTGTCACCACCATCTTCACTGATAGTCAAAGCCCATTGGAAATTGTGAGGAACCCTAGGTTCCATGCTCACACAAAGCACATTGAGATGCATTATCATTATGTGAGGGAGAGGTTTTCGATTGGGGAGATCAGTTTGGCATATGTGTCCACACAAGAGAACATTGCAAAACTTTTCACAAAGGCGTTGCCTCAAGAGAAGTTTGAAGCTTTCTGCAAAGCTTTGGGCTTACTTCCTTTTGTGGATTGATCTCTATCTACATAGCTTGGCACTTCCTTATATTTCAATAGTGATGTGTGACCGTCGGATAAATTTTTTTCCTCTTTAGGAGGTTTCTTTCCCCTTGCTTGTATATACACATATAACCCCAACATGTTACTTTTCTTTGTACATTCATTTGGTAATATAGTCATTATTGTGGTGTGCTCCAAGATTCTTCTTCTTGCTTGTGTTGTTCATGTTCCATAGAACTCAAACTCTAATATTGAGATTGTTAATCATGCATACATATCACTATTTATGTCAAAGAATTCAAAAGTCTATGAAAAAACAAACTATTTACAAGATTTGATAGTACGTAGAAAACCTTGTATTTTAGGATGAAGGTACACTTGAAATACTTGGTGCTCTCAACTTGATCAAAATTAATCTAAATTCTTTTGCACAACATCAATTGGGAAGGAAAATGAACTATCATTAGTCATAAAACAATATTAGAGTGTATACAGTAAGAGAAATATGTAAGATTTTTTTTGGGATGTGATTTCAACATTTCAGAAGACTAACCACTATGCATACATAGTCACATTGAGTGATTGATTTCTTTGCATAGCTACAATGAACAAATCCTTACATAGATAAATTTTCAAGATATTACCTCAACGATCCATGTGGTAATTTATATCTTGAGACTATACCTACACTTATAGAGCACTAAGAAAAGTTGTACACAAGGTAGACATTAGTACACAAAAAGAAGTAGATGATAATGAATCTTCATGTAAATATATTTCTTGATAATATACAATGCTTGGAGCTATTTGGGGATTCCTTTGGCTACAAGAATGCATGCTCTAAGACTATAGAATGTGTGTACCATTAGATTTCTTGCGACTGATCCATAGGCATATATATATTCACTTTTACAAGAATATAGCAGTTTGATGTTGATTGATAATAAATAGATTTTTTTTGTACTTCATATAAATTTTTTAATCCTTTCAACCACCAAAGACTTGTTGCTTTTTTCTCTGATTAACTTCTTGAATTTGGGAATACCAACTATTCACTAAGGTTCATATACCTTATACAAATGATTTATAAAAAAAAGGCATATCATGAGTATGTGTACAAAGTAAAGCATAAATTTGATTATCTATACATATGAATCCTTATTGCTTTGAATTTTATAATGTATGAAACTTGCCATATGCACCAACAAATTCCCCTCAATACTTATATTCTTGAGTCTTTGGTCGTAAGTAATCTTTTGAAGACTAATCATAGACTTAAACGTGCATAGGCTTACTCCATCCAAGGCATTTATCATCATATCTGCACATTGGTGAGTTGATATATATATATGAAAGACCATTTTTCGTATTAAGTCTAAGATTTTGTACTTAGGATAGCTTTATAGTACAAGAATAAGAGAGTAAGTTTGTGCCTCGTAGATGGGCATACAAAGCATACTAGTAATAGCTCTAAAATTAGAATACAATGTTTAAAGTTGGATTATCTAATTTATAGGGACAAAGATGAAATGAGTTAAAAGGGTAATACTTGCAAGTTAGAAATTTAAAAGGGCTCTAGAAAACTTCAAGTAAGGATGAGATAAGATACATACTACATGAAAGTATCATAGATATGGTAGAATGTAGTCATTTACAAAAGATTTCTTATTTTAAAGAAGTGATAAAAGTGCTCATATTTATTCTTTCAAGACATCATACAAATCTAGGATGGAATATGGCTAAGACAAGAGTATAATGATGACAATATAAATATATGATAAGTAAATCAAGAGTTATGAGTCCTAAGATCTTATGTTTGTGTGAATCAATGGATCAAAGAAAGGACCCTAAAGTACCTATGGACAAAGGATTTGAGGTGAGAGTCCCAAGATCTTAGGATTCTATGAATCAAGTAGAACTTAGAAAGAACTCTAGAACACCCAAAGTTACATAATGTGCACTAAGTGTGATGATTTAATAATGATTAGGGATCAAGATGAATGAGTAATGACATTTTGATAAAAGAAAATTATTAGTTTATTGATAGTATAGTGAAATAAGTAGATATCACATGTATGGTATCATTGAATGAAGCTCTCAGATTATGCAAAAGAATTCAAGTACAAGATCAAGGTGGGTCTTAATGTTTGGGGCAAGTGTTGCCAAGGTCACTAGAATAAGGTAGTTGCATAGATAAGAGCTCTAGGATGTTTAGTCAGAACATAGAATAGAGAAAAGTTCATCCTCAAATATTCCATGATCAAGAAGAATGCAAGTAGCATTATGATTAAAATGAACAAGACTAGAATTTTCAAAGTTCCCATGACCAGAGAGAGATGACATCAAATATTCCAGAATAAGTGCTAGGTAGGAGAATCACATGTAGAACTAATTTTCTCCAGAGTATTTGGTATCTTGGAAGGATGTTCAGTCACAGTTTCATCTTGGATCATTGAGGAAAATGATCTTTAGAAGGGGAAGAGAATGTTAGACATAGATCCAAGTCAAATCATTTATCAATGTGTGTTGGAAGAAGAACATGAATTAAAAGGTTCTTAGCCCATGGTTTATCCTAAGATTCCACCATAAAAAGTAGAGTGAGTGTGCATGGTGGCCACATTTCACACTATAACACTCTAGAACCTTTCTACTCTAGGAACAAGATGACAAATAACATGGGAGGTGAGTAGAGTACACACCATTTTCAAGTTTTATTCTATGAGAAGATCCCCACAAAAATCCTTTCACATCTTCCAATATGAAGGTTAGTGAGATATTCCAAGTTATAACTTGAATTTAGTGTGCCTAAAATGTGAGCAATATACTTAAGAAGTCAAAGGCGTGATCTTGACATTTTAGGAAGAAGACAATGCATATAGATATTCATAGGGATTGATTCATATCTTTGCACACATAGCTTCAATGATCAAATGCTTTCATATTGAAGTTCATAAGGATGCTACCTTGATTTTTCATGCATTTTTTGAGAGACTTAAACCAGAGCTTCACTTCAATGACTCTGGGAAATAAGCAAACTTGAATAGTAGAGAGTTAGTAGTACATAGGAGCTCAAGCTAATAATGAAACTTCAAGTATATGTATTGATATGTAAAATATATTGCTTTGAGCTGTTGGAGGAGTCCTACAACTAGGAACTAAACACAAAAAAACTCTTAAAGTTTGTGAGAGCTCAATATCCATCCATAACTTTTTCACTGAAGTATATATAAGCTTTTTCCAATATCATTGTTGGTAGGTATTGATGATTCTATGAAAGATTCCAATCAATTTTCAATGAATTAATTTGTATTTTGAATTTAAATATGAGTCATGGCTTTTGGATCCTTTTAGATTTACCTTAAGTATCCACTTTTGAGATTTAAGACCTTTTATCACAGGAAAAAACAAGTTGAGGATTTTCTTTAGGCATGAACTAAGGATGAAAGTGAATACACATTTCTACTCCTCAAAGTCCAAAGTAGTCCAAAGAGGCTTGCCATATGTACCAAAAATATTTTCTAGTGTGATTCTTCATGTATCTATATGGTGATTCCCACATAGTTATTTGGTTTTAGATTCCATTTTTCAAGGGAGATGTTGTTGAAATTTTGCTAGCCTTGATTCTAGATACGTTCTCTAGTAGATCTTTGACACTTATGTGATAGCTTTGGATCTTTTCTTATCTCCATTCACTTGCACTTGATCACAAGTTATTTGTGATAGGTATGGCCATCTTACTAGGTTCATTCTTGAGTGAGAGGTGTATCCCCATTATATTGGTGTGTTTTTTCATCAGTTTCCTTGGCATGTGTATTTGCCATTATCTATGGTTGGATCAATGAGAGGTAGTGATAGGTTACTCATTCTTCTTTTGTTATTGGTTACCTTGTTTTGATTACTCAATTTACAAGGGAGACTCTCTTAAAAATTTCCTTGGATTCTTTCACATTTGCTTGGTCATTTTGGAGACTTGGCAAGCATATTTATGCTCATCATCTTATGTGCATGCTAGATGTGTGGTTATATGACATGTGTTCACATGGTTTTTTCTCTAGTGAGACATTTATGATGTGAGTCATGCATATGAATATGTAAGTATGATCTTATTGATGATATATTGTTGATTTATGGTCAACTTTTAGTCTCTTGTTACATTCAAGTCTCTTGGATTGCCAACACCGTGTCTCCTCAATCTGATGGAAATGACTTTTTGAAATGGAAAGATCAGATATGGCATACATTGGTTCATGTAAGGTTACATATGTATGTGCATAGAGACACAAATATGCCTCGTGACATGCCTTGCCATGTATGAATGGATATGGATGCAGTGGCTAGCACTATCTCTTATAGCTTGTGGATTCTATATATGAGTCGGTTATGTATGAGAAGATGAGTAGTGAATTATGGTAGAGATTACACGGGATGTTTGGAAGTCAAGCGACTCATGTGAGACATAGATCCCATTGAAAACTTTGATGTTGAAACTATGGCCATGAGGGTCATACTCGATGATGTTTCTTCATGAGCATGCAATGATGATGTCAGAGGCATGCATGTGATGTAGGTTAGGTAGTTATTTTAAGAAAGCCTATGGTGGTTGATTATGCTAATGATGGTGATGTTAGTTTGTCCTATGATTCATCTTAGGATTTCTCTTTTACATTGGATGGCACACATTTTGGTTGGTTTCTTGATGTATTAGCCATATTAATATGTAATAACAAATGGCTTGTTTTTTTTCGGAATTGCCATGTGAGAGTGCATCATACTAAGATGGGTTGCTTTATGGCAAAGCATTAACGGAGGATGTGTGATGTATTGCTTTATGGCAAAGCATTAACGGAGATGTGTGATGTAGTCCTTAATACATTACATTAACCCTTGAAAAATGAGAAATGAGGGGTATAAAGTATGTACATTGTTATTTTTAATTTCAAGCATAATGGAGGAGTAGATTGACAATTGAATTTCAATTATCTTATATAAAAAAAAGTGAAAAATCAAAATTAATCTAACTTCGCCTTTACACTACATAAAATTGTTTTGTTGTTTTGTGATGCCATGTTTTGTTTCGTTGTTTTTTTAAGAGAAAGTTCAGCCGAAGCTTAATCTTTCTTTGTTTGAATTGATTGAAAAACCAATTGTACAAGTGAATGAACATAAACACCCATGAGACCTTCATATCCCACAAAACAGAGGTTAGCGATACAATGATGATGATCCAAAGACACTAAGAAAACATAGTTTAGAAATGCTACTTTCAAAGTGAAATTCAATGTGAAACAAAGTAAGCAATGCTACTTTCAGTGTGAAATTCAAAAGCCAAAATACGCCGGTACATCACTCAGCATCAATGTGATACAAGACATTGATTCCTGCACATTTAAGATTCAAGACGTCTATGTACTAAGACATTAAAATTCTTGCACATTCAGAGTTCGTGAGTCAAAACTCGAAATTCAGATGCCAAATCCGTCGGCACATAATTCAGAATCAATTTGTATCACATAACGTGTCTGAAATATAAATCAGTGGCGTCACGAATAATAAGAAATAATATACGCAGTATACCCAACCATCCGGATAGCTGCAGGGCGGGGCAGGGGCAGGGGCAGGGGTCTCTTGCCTCTTGAGGCAAGAGTGAGGGTTCAACTTCAGTTGGCAGCATTTATGAGGGACATGTTAACTTGGAATGATGTACTATGTAGCTGATCTGCCACCGCTTATTCTGCCCACGATAATTGTGACCATTGTTTAACCCAGCTATGTAAACCTCTATTCTTGTGGGATAAAGAGGATCCCATGGATACTATGCCCTTCCTTGTAGAGTTTCAATTTCAAAGTTAAAGGCCAACAAAATAGGTCTCTGCCTAACTTCCATTTGGAAAAAAATATACGCGATATACTGTATGTGGCAATTTATAGCGTTGCATATGGACATGAAATCTATTTGACCGTATGTTTTCTACATGGCAACGACAAAAATTATATATATATATATATATATATATATATATATATATATATATATATATATATATATATATACATATATACGCGATATACTGTATGGCAATTTATAGCGTTGCATATGGAAATGAAATCTATTTGACCGTATGTTTTCTACATGACAACGACAAATATATATATATATATATATATATATATATATATATATATATACATACGCGATATACTTTAACTTTGAAATTGCAATTGTACAAATGAATGAGGATAGTATCCACGGGACTCCCCATATCCCACAAAGCAAGGGTTAGACAAGGGGACATGGTTACAACTGAAAGTAACATGGTTATAACTGGTTTCAACTGGCCTAAGCAATAACATGTCCAACCCGAGACTTGAACCCTGGACCTCCGCCTCAAGAGGCCAAACCTCAACCAACTGCCCTACAGGACGTGGACTCTTCCCTCCAACTTCTCATGTGAGATGCTTGTGCTAATCTATAAAGAGGGCTTCTAGGGATTCAATGTCCTTGAAAGGTATACAAGTACGTGAGAAGGCCATCTCTATAGGCAAAGGCCTTATCTACTACTCTACTCTGGCTTTCTGTGAAGTAAAATGCAAACCCAAGTCCAAGGGGCAGCCCATCGGCTCGAACCCGCTTGAAACTTGAGCGTGCGCGAAGGGGCGTCCAAAGGGCCTTTGCCCGAGAGTAACCCGAAAACGAAGGGACTCCAAAGATAAACGCGCGGAAGCTCACAAACAAAGATAGAACGGCCCAAAGGCATACGCATGCGGAAGCGACTTAGAAACTCCCCAAGTAGTTGAGAACGGCCGCACGTAGACAAACTTGTTCTCGCGGGGCACCGTCAAACGATGAAACGCACACCCGAGTGCGAAGCAGACGTTTAGTCCTAAACCAAAACGGGGAGGCCGTCATGCTCAAGCCAACCCCAAAGGGACCTCAACCCGAAGATAGGAGGTGGTCATCCAAGACGTGCCAACCCCACGGCTTGAAACCGACAAGGGACCCAAGACCCGCCGAGACGGGGCGGGGGACGCTCCCGTTACCGAGCATCTACCCACGATTCTAGAGACAACCGACGTTCTCCAAAACGGTGAGGAAGGGAAGGCTCGGCACACACGTCCATAGTGCTTCTTAGCCCGCACGTTGGAAGGCACTCCAGTCCGGTCCGCCATGCAGAGGATGTCACGGAACCCACTCCCCTTACAGTTGCGCACAATTCGGTGCAGCAGGGAATACCACCCAAGCACCAAGATGAGCTGGATAGAAATACAGGGCGGTCACATATTCACCCCCTCTTCAACAGACTTCTCGTCCTCGAGAAGTTCACCTACAGGTGCTAACTCAATCCTGTTTACGGTGTAGTTGCAGGGGTGACGTTTCTTTTTCTTAATAAAGTTTCCATGATTTTTGAAAACTTTGCATCTTGACTAGAGATGTTATTATGGAACCTAGCAGCCAACTATTGAACACTAAAGTTCAAGTGATGCTAAAGTTTAGTCATCTCTTTGAGGTTCATCACTTGTCGGGATGAAATCAAAGAAAAAACTTCAATAGTTCCATGAGTTTTTCAAATTTGAAACATATCAACTATCCTTTGAACTTGAAAGTTCAATCGATTTAAGTTCCAACTGATTTTATTTGATTCTTATCAAAGAAAAAACTTCAGTAATTCCACGAATTTTTCACATTTGAAACATATCAACTATCCTTTGAACTTGAAAGTTCAATCGATTTAAGTTCCAACTGATTTAAATATAAATATTTATGGGTAGACAAAATGAGACATGACGATTCTCAAACTACACATAAGGATGAACTCATTTTGAGACTCGACTATCTCTCACATGGAGTACATGTAGTGGATAGTTGTACCCAATCTTGGCACCTCTAACAAGCCTAGCTTGTCACAATTGCAAATGAAAATGATGCTCACTAAGCAATACATGACAATCACTAGCCTTCAACTAATCAACTGACATCAAGATCATAGGTAATGAAGGCACATAACGTACATGTTTGAGTGTAAATGATGCTTCATGAGGTAGTATAAGGCATCCATCTCTTGCACCCTCAATATCATATGTCATACCATCAGGCATGTCCACACATCCATGACTTCACTCAAGGATCGATAAAACCACTCACAATGTGTTCTAACATTTTCACATGTACAGAAATATGACATTTTTGTATTTTTTTAATCATAGGAAAAGTATCTTCATTTTAATAGACAGCCTCTCAAAGCACTTTTACATTGATACAAATTCTTGAATTTCGTGTGATGTTTTTTGTTTTTATACAAAAATTGAATCTTTTTGTAGAATATACATGTAAATCCCCTTGGGTAGTTCCAATCCTTCTGGTTAAAAAGAAGGATAATTTGATGGACCTTTGTGCTGATTATAGGGCCTAGAATAATGTGTGAAGAATAAGTATATGGTGCTCCAAGTTGATGAATTGTTTGATCAACTTCGTGGTGTCACTATGTTTTTAAAGATGGACTTTTGTTCCAAGGGTATATTAGATATGAATTAAAGCCGATGATGTTCAAAAGTCTGCTTGTTGAACATGTACTTTAATGCAGTATGGGTACTTTGGGTTTTTGGTCATGCCTTTCGGTTTGCAGAATTGCCAGCTACATTCACGACTCTTATGAACATAATTTTGTAGCCATATTTGGGCAATTTCGTAGTACATTTCCTTGATGACATGCTCAATAAGGAACATTTTGAACACTTCGAGCACCTTTGAAGTGCTTTGTCAAAATCAGTTGTATGGTAAAGAGTACGAGTGTGAATTCTTTACACAAGAGGCTCGATATTTTGGTCATAAGATTTTTGCGAAAGGAATCCAAGTTGATCTTGATAAAGTACAATTCATAGAGGATTGGCTTCATCCCAAGATTATTAAGGATCTTTGGAGTTTTCTTGGGATGGTATGCCAAGATAGTAGTAACTTTGACTGATCAACTCAACGATAAGTCAAGAATCCTTAGATGAGATCCAAATCAAATCGAAAGTATATAATAGCTTAAATAGGCTATTGCTTTAGCCCCATTTCTAAATAAACCATTCATTTAAACCTATGATAGTGTGCTTTCCATTGGAGTTGTATTGATATAGGATGGTGGATCAATAAAATTTGAAAGTAAGAAACTAAATAGAAATCAACAAAATTACTCTACCTATGAGCATGAAATGTTTGCTATCATAAACACGTCAAAGAGATTCCATCATTACCTATTTGGTTCCAAAGTAACAATATTTTTTATCGTGTATAAAATGCTTTGCAAACAATTTAGATCTCCTCCAAGAATTCAATTATAAACTTAGATATAAAAAAGGGAAATTCAATGCGGTGGTAGATGCTTTGAGCTAAATGCCTATGTTTGATATGTTGACTTTTATGCAAGTCTATAATGATCTAATGGAATCCTTGAAGGGAAAATATAAAGAATACCCAAGCTAAAACCAAAGTTTGGGAGGTGATTGTTGATAGATAAAGTCATTGGGAGGTGATTGTTGATAGATAAAGTCAATGTGAGGAAATCATGACTTAGCAATTAAAGAGCTTGTCAATACAAGATGATTAATTTTTGTACAAAAACAAGGCATGTGTACCAAGTAACTTAGAAATCAAATGAAAATTTTTGTTTGAATGCCATGATGCTCTTAGTTTTGACCAATCTAGTGTCAACAAAACTTAAAAATTAGTTGAAAAGAAAAATTATTGGCCAAGTGCACTTAAGGATCTACATACATATGTGATAAGATGTCATAAATTTTAGGCCAATAAAGCAAAAACACTTAGGATTGGAGGCTTACTACATCCATTCGAAATACCTCAAGAAAAATGGAAAAGTATTTCTATCTATCTCATAATAGGTTTGCTTAAAACAAAGAAAGGATATGATTCATTTTGGTTCACAATTGGCTAATTGATCAAGCTGTTCAAGTTCATTCTTATGTGCACAACCATTAAGATGTCATAATTGGCTAAGTTGTTTGCAAATCTGTGTTGACTTTATGGTCTTGAAGTTTGCATGGGATAACTTTAAAAAATATCCAAGATGAAGCACAAGGAACTGCTGATCATAAGTGAAGGGAAGTTTGTTTTTAAGTTGGAGAACAATTGTATCTAGGAGTCCCAAAAAAAATTTGAGACCGTAAAAAGTGGACATCATCCTAAGCTATCCTCTAGATTTTAGGCCCTTTCCAGACAAATAGAAAAATCAAATTAATGACTTATTATTAGGGGATTCTTTAGTTGAAAGGGGCTTGAGTGTTTGTAGGGGAAAATTAGAGAAGAAAAATAAAGACAAGTTGCATCAGAAGCCTTTGTGCCTTGATTAGCATAAAAGTTTACGATAGCCTTTGTCTAGAATAAGACAAAATGTTCTCTCTACATAACCTTTTGAGGACAAAGAAGTACACACAAGTACAACAAAACATCACAAACACTTGTGCATTCAACCTTTGCACCAGTCCTTCACCTTTTCCAGTAGCTTGCCTTTGTGGACTCCTTGCACTCAAGCTTCCAATAAGGCCGAATTCTTGATCACTTCTACTGTTGACCTACAACACATACTTGATGATACTATGTCACACTTTACTTGCTCCCTACACTCACTCTTTATAATTTGTCACCCTCTTTTGAACACTTTGTTTCTCTTTGCACTCTCTCTCTCTGTGCACACTTTGACTCTCTATGCACTGTCTAAGTGTAAGTGGCTCTCTCTCTCTTCCTCTCTAGTGTAGTGTATGCTATTGCTTGCTTAGTTTATCTCCATGAATGCTCCTTTGTTGTGTCGATTCCTCTTATGTACGTCGCTTCACTTCCCAAATACTTGTGTATCTTGATGCTTCCCTTGTTTTCCCAAGAACCTTCCTATGTAAAGACCAACGATTTCCTATTTTGTCATGTAGCGACTTTATGGAAAACAAGCATTGAAATGGGGGGCCACACATAACCTCTTGCACATCTTCTTCACTACCTATCTTTTACATTTTTTACCTTATTTTCTAAAAAATATGCGCATAAGGGAGAGTTCACGTGGAACTTCCATAACACTTTAAAACCCTTCAAATAGTCCTTTTTGCAACCTGCATTTAACCTTTCTTGCAAGACAATTGTGGGCAAAACACTTATGCACTATGTATGCAGCCATGTTCTTGTCCACTTGTGCACCACTTTGCCAAGTCACCACTTTGACAAGCTCAACACTTATGAAGTTGAACTTCCAAAAAATTGTTGGGTTCATCTTATTTTCTTACAAGTTGACCTAAGAAAAAAATAGTAGATGGATAACTACACACACGTATATAAAAAGTGAAATTTGGGACATTAACATGGCTAGAAAAAGCCGACCCTTCTTAGATAAAACTATACATATGACTTATTAAAAGAGAAAATCAAAGGCATTAGTGGCAGGGGCGAGGGTATGCATGTTCTATAGTTGGAACGTTGATGACAAACACCATCGGTATCAAAATTTTTTTCGAGCGATGCATCCTAAGTGAGGAGTATTGAGAGAGATTTTTTTTCAAGGAGGAAGTTCATGAGATAGAGAAGAAACACAAGAGTTTAGTAGAGAGGAAGAAAAGGGAGGAGAGCAAAGCTGTATAGATGAGGTAAACCTTTTGGATGAAGGGAGGAAAGAAAATAAATTGGATATGCTCTGAGGGAGGAATGCAATAGCAATTTGGAGAAAGGCATGAAAAGGAGACAAATGAATTTGATTGGGAGTATTCATCCTTCTATGGTTGAAAAATTTATCATGAGGCAGACAACTACAAGGGTAGAGCTGTGTTTCCTTCTCTTGTTCAAAAACATGTCTTATGAATTTGAAGTGTATGATCTTATTATGCCATTAATTAGCAATCTAGTAGGATATTGCCTTGACCTTTATACACAGGAAATCTCCCATTAGAAGTTGTGAAAGAGATGGAGAGTTATGTTTAAAAATGCAACAAATTTCGAAACTCTTTTATCTAGATTCATGGGCTCTTGATGCTAAATGTATCCTAACTACATAAAAATCCCTCATTTTTTGAGTGTGCTTCCAATGCATTTTTATTATTGGAATTGTTGCTTAACTTGAAGTTCAAGAGAAGACTGTGTAAATTTCAAGGGAAGAATTGCAAAGTGCTTGACACTGCACCATTGCCATTGAGGAATGTAATGAACTCGTGCTTTTAATTCATATGATTCATAACATCTTAGTAACTTTCCAATACTTGATATCAGGTGATGATGATAGATTGTATGGGATATTATTGGATGTATGGTACTAATAAAAAAAAGTGTGCTTGTCATTGAAATGGCAATTTTAGATCGATTAGAAACATGAATCTGATTGCCTTTGTGATATGTTTTCAACATCTTGATAGAGTCGAGATTACATGAGTTTTGTTTGTGTTTGCCTAATTGATGAAGCAATGCCTTTGTGCGGTTACTCATTGAATAATTTGTTGTAAAGATTGGGCATTACTATCACATAGTAATCACTCTTGTAAAGATTGATGACATTGCTTTTATGGTGATGTGTCAGCTCTTGGCCCCTTCACAATTTTTACAATTCCTTGATTAATCTAGTTTTTTCCTATTCTCTCAAAGAAAAAAGGAAGTTAGATATGAGTAACATCTGAGGTTGTGGATGATTGTTGTAGGTTTAAAAATGGTTTCAAAATGTTCATTTAGTTTCATACTATTCATTCATTGTATCTAACATATGAGGTTTTGGATGATTGTTGTAAGTTAAAAAAGTGGTATAACATGTCTACATACATAAGGGATGGAGCACATATTGATATCAGATGAGCATACTCAATGTCAAATCAATATAATAAAGTAGACTGATGAGCGGTAGATGTTATTGTATTTATGGTTTCTTTTCATTTGTAATGTGTTGATGCAAGGTAATCTTAGACAAGCAAACTTATGGAAGTTAATAGACTACCAATAGTGGATAGTGATTAGCAAGCATTAAGATGTTATTGGAATGAAAAGAGAAGGAAATATAGAGACACAATAACATCAAGTCGGGCACTAATGTGGAGGGTAATGTTAATCATAGTTCAAGCAATTTGGATGGCATTGTGGATAAGATCATCAAGTATTTTTTAACAATCAAACTAGATACCTATGTTGTGAAGACAAAATTGAGGCACTAAATAGGATACTGCAGGGTTGTATTGGGAAACTTTTTGATGCAATGGGCAGAAGCAAAGATCATGTAACATCTGCACTTGTCACTAATCTTTGAAATACACTACAAAGTATGAGAAAGAATTTTGATGACCTTATGTTGAATAGATCAATGTTGATGATGATTCTAATTAGTGATGCATATTCATCAACAAATCAGATAAATATTTCAAGACTTTCTAGGGTATTGGGAGTAAGTAGGAAAGCCATCTATGATATGCTTGGAGAGTTAAGTGTAGTTGAGTCTGATCATAGCTTTTTGAAGACAACTAGTAGATCAACACATACCACATGTATCAACCAAGAGGTCAAGGATTTGATTATCATGTTTTGGACAATAGAGAGCAGGGGTCACCAAATAAGAAGGATATAAGAAGGACCTGACTTGTCAAGAATCAATAATTGGAGCACCTTGTTCACCTTCTTGATGTATCTCAAGTAATCCTATTTTCAGTTGTCAATTTGTGGTTTCAACTAATTAGACATAGCGAAAAGTTAATTAGTAATATCTAACTAAACATAAACTAACTAATATAAAATTTAGCTAGTAACAAGCTAGTTAGTAATAGCTACTATGGCAACAAGCTAATAGTTAATAGTTGAAGTTATGCATACCTAGTCCACAAGTAACAAGATAACAAGTAATAGTGAAAGCTATGCATACGTAAGCAAAATAGTAATAGTTGATTAAGAACAAGCAATTTAATAATAGCTGATTAATAATAAATGCATAAGCTCAAGGTAATTAGTAATAGGTATGTTGGCAGTAGTCAAGGAACTGAAGGACTCACGAGACAAGGAAGCCTACGAAGGGAGTCGGAGCGAAGAGAAAGCACAAGCAGACACAGTAGTCAAAAAAGATCTGGCAAGTAGGCCATTTAAATTTTTTATGCATCAAAGAGTTGGGCACACAAGAAGAAGGAGCAAGTAGGGAGCTCCAGGAAATGTATGTCAAAATGTTAGAAGAAATCCCTACAAAAATAGTGATTTTCATCACTAAAAACCATTGTAAATACCATTTCATATTTTTGTAGCTCCATTTTGTGCAAGCCAAGGAGTCCTTGAGTCTGAGGAGCTTTAGAAGTACCTCCCTATCAATTTTTACATTTTTTAGACTCCGTTTGAACCTCCAAATAGGCCCTAGAACCTAATTTTTAACTAGGCCGGGCACTAGGTCTGGACAGGGCCAAAAGCTAGTGAAAAACTATAAATAGAGCTAGAGAGCTCATTTTTGAGGTTAGCTTGTAATAGAATTGAACTTGTATGAGCATTTTGAAAGTAATCTAAAAGAACTCCATTGCTTCTCTCTCTTTGTCTTACCTTGTGTGCGCGTGTGTGTGTATGTGTGTGCATGTTTGTGTGCTTTTCACTCACACACTTGTGCCTTCACTTGCTCGAGGTCATCATACCATCCTCACATCTTCCCAGATTGACATTAAAGGAGGTGCTACTCATCACTGAGCTACACCAAATTTTGGCGCCGTTGCCGGGGATCGATCCTTGAGGACAAGCGTGTGATGGTAAGACGTAGAGTTGAGGCGTTGGAGTCATAGGTATTTTCTTCACTTTTATCTATTTTCTTTTGTTTTTCTCATCACCATCATCATCCTCACCATCTCCCACATCCATCTCCATCATCGCAAAAAATTTCAGTTTTTTGTCATATCACCCCACCCATACCATTTCCCTCATTTCACTTGTGAGAGAGAGCGAGAGAGCGTTTGTGTGCTTGTGATTTTCTGTGTTTTTTGAGATTTTCTGCAGGAATCAGCATCCCCAACAGCTGCACTAGCTTCAACAGGTAAAAAATTTGACTGTGCAGGTTCCGAGGCGTTGACCTCTGTCAATCGCGACCGACAGAAAAGTTGACTATTTTGCAAAACAAAGTGTATAACCATGATGTGTAGGCCTAGGGCATCCTAAATGTGTGCTTGAAATTTTAAAATTCCTCAGTTTTCTGTCAATCGCGATCGACCTGTCAATCGCGATCGACAAACCACAACGGACACTTGCCGACCGACCTGTCAATCGCGATCGACAGAGTCAACGACCGACTGACCATGACCGACACAATCTACGCGTGACATGTGTCAACCGCGATCGACCCATCAATCGCGATCCACCAGTCAATCGCGACCGACCCAGTCAACGACTGCTTGACCACGATCGACTGAACACTTGCGACGGACCTGTCAATCGCGATCGACCCATCAATCGCGACTGATAGAGTCAACGACCCTTTGACCACGATCGACTAAAAATCCAGGCCATGTGTTAATCGCGATTGACCCATCAATCGCGACTAACAGCCACCATGGACCAGTCAATTGCGACCGACACGTCGATCACGATTGAACTATCAATCGCGATTGACAGAGCTTGCGAACGCAATTGACGGGCAAATTCGGCCAATTTTTTAGGGCAAAAATAGGGGTCTTATTTTTGGCAATTTGTGGGGAACTTTTAAGGGCTAGTAGAGCTTTGAGAGGCCAGCACCCAAAGCATTTCGAGAAGTCCTGTCTGCCTGTTAACCTGTTTCAAATCCTGTTTTAGCCCCAAAACCCTGAATTGGCATAAATTTCTCATACGAACTCCGATTGCTGTGATTTTTGGTTTGTTGGAAAGCTCAGGATTATTAGATAGGGTAATTTGAAGTGATCATATCCTGGGGTAGGAAAAACTGAGGGTCCCTTGGGATTGTTTCCCATAAAGGCAAAAGGCAATTTGGTTAGTGAATTACATGCATGAAAGTGATCTGTCTGTCAACTGAATTCAATTCTTGAGCTAATGGTGGACTTTTTCAGGTTCTTTGAGAGCATCAAAGGGTACTCGAAGCAAGAGTAAGTGCAAGCATGGGAACACGCTTCCTGGGCACACAAGGGGAACCAAGGGAAGAAACTCAAGGTTGGAAATTCTCAACACCCTCTGTCAATCCCTAGCATAGGCTAAGTACGGATAGAGGTTTTGATTAATTAGGGATATGTTAAAAACGACCAAGTCCAAGAACTCTAATCACTCAAGTGCAAGTGTTAAGAGATTACAATTGCAAAACAACCTAAGGGAAAAGAATTTAAATCGAGCGACCACACTCAAAGTACGATAAAACTTAAGTGTTCCTTGCGACGAAGATTAGATTGGACAAGAAGTGACACCCTAAGGGCAATTAAAAAAGAACAAGTGACTAATACAAAAGAACTCAGCAACGAAAATTGTACTCGGGAAAATTTGGGGTTATTCAATTGGGCTTATGAACCTTAGATCAGGACGACACCTAGGGAGAGATAGACAAAGTCTTAGGTCTTCAGAGGCTAGTGTCAATCATACTGCTAGGTCTTGGGCCCAACAGTTGAGCCATCATTCGTACTACCCTAGCTCTGAGACTAGCGAGTCTGAGATGTCCCACGGTATGGAGAGACCTACAGGAAGTTCAGGAGTGCCATATTTACATAGGGTAGAAGGCCCTTACAAGACGCAACTCGAATACCTTAGGACCAACTGATTAGGTGCTAGCATCTATGAGGACGGCCTAGGAAGATCTGTGGTCTAGATTAAAAACCCTGACCAATCCATTGGACTAGAACATCCAGCAGTCAAGTTTGAAAATGGAGCATACTTGGAAAAGGAAGGGACAATATATGTAGTCACGAGTCATCCAGATAGGACAGATGAATTTGGGAATGTGATCTTTGAAGCAGAGTTAGGTGATCTGGAGCAAGGAAACATGGGTGTGGAACCTAGAACCACCCGAGGCAAATCTATTCTCACTAGGATTATCACACCAGAGTGGATTCCCCAAGACAATAAGAGCATAGATCTACTCCTGAACTGAGAGACTGATGAAGCCTTTTGGAGGTATAGATCTGATCAGCTGAATGAGGTAGGAACAATCATGATATATGAGTTCAAAGATCCTGATAGCCCAGGCAGAGTGACCTACTTAGATCACACTTCAGAGAGGGTCTTTGTGGTCACAGAAAACGATAGGCATGCTTACACTTGGAAAGGTGAATTTGTTTTCCCCCAACCAAGATCGAATGTGTCCTTTGGTCACCCCGGAGCTGGAACATCCCATGCTCAGGGAACTCAAAGAGACAGACATAGAGATAGACCGGAGGTAAGCTTTGCCAACCTAGTGGGAAGAGAAAGAACGAGATGGAAACAAACAGAGTGGAACCTGAGGGACTTAGAGCCCCAAGGAACCAAAGGAATGCTGATGATTTCCCTCTGCCAAGGCCTAGGGAACACACCAGGATGTTGAGGCCGACTCAGCTAGTTAAGTCCATGAAGAACTACTTCGATGGCACAGGAGACCCATATGATCATGTGGCCAAGTTTAGGCAAGTCTTGAGAGCTGAACAAGTTGAGGACCTATTCATGCAGTATAATGCCTTTGGTCTAACCCTTAGGAACACAACCCTTATGTGGTTTCAACCGTTGAATGAGAGACAGTTCAGGAGCATACACCAACTCTTAGAGGCTTTCATCACTGAATTCTTTAAAAGTGGCATAAGGCATAATACTTCCTCATTGATACACAGCTTCAAGCAGACCCCTCAAGAGACGGTTAGACTTGCAGGAAGAAGTTTTAGGCAATATCTAGAGAGATGTCCTATCCGTGAGTTACCCACACCAGCCAAACAAGTGGCCTTATTCTTGGATGGATTGCTAAGTACCAAATTAAGGTCATATGTGTACTTGAAGGACCCGAGGACTATAGAAGAGTGTGTACGCATGTGCATTGACATTGAGGATAACCTAGGGGAGGAACTAGAGGTTTCAAAAATCTACAGAGATTCTGATAGTGTCTCTAGTCTCTCTTCCTCGCAATCCACATCAATTGAGGAACTCGCGGAGAAAGTAGCTAAAAAATTAGGTGTCTCTAGTAAACAAATTCCTAGATTTGCCCCAGTAAAGAGGTGCTATACTTGCGGTTGTGATCATATGGCGAACGTATGTCCCATCATGGCTCAACCCCAAGTGAACCCTAGTAGCCAGTATTGCACCATAGAACGGAGATACACAAATCACACAACACAAGATTGCCCATACAATAAGCAAGCGGTTAGGCAAACCTACCCTCAGCCCTATCCACAACAGGGAAGATACCAGAACCAGTACCCTCCACAGCAATATGGTAGACCACAACAATCCTATCAACAACCCTACCAAAGCCAACAAAGGCCTCAACCTGTGTTAGCTCAACAACCTCCAACCCCAGCTAATGTGATTCCTGTAAAGTATGCAGCTGCTGAGGAAAATTTGAATAGAGCCATAGTCCCAGTGACTCCATTGCTCTCAGAAAGTGACCCAAGTGATCATAGTTTTGATTCCACTCACATAGATAGTCCACAGGCTTACTACATGCAGTCGCCTGAACATGGTGAGTCTTACTATAGTGAAGAACCAAATGAACCTAGTTGGGAGCCTGATTACACAAATGTCATGTATGCAAATCCCAACACTAGACCTCAACCTAGACAGGTAAGACCCCCATTCCCTAGAGGACCATGCTATAGATGTCAAGGAGATCACCTCATCCGTGATTGCCCAATGCCTGCATCTACCCAACCACAGTCAGTAACAATACAGGGATTTTGTCAAGATTGCGGGAAGGAGCATCTCTTACGAGATTGCCCAAAGAATCCCAATAACATGGCAAAAATAACTCCAATTAACGTTATTGGGTTAGTTGTAGACTCAACAGGAAGTGTCACTTCCACTGCACCAGTGCAAGTGGTCACTAGAGCCCAGGCTTTGCAACAGAACCCAGGAATAGGTCAAGAGAAGAGTGCAGAGGTTAGTGAAGCCGAGAGCATAGCCAAGAAACGATCGAGAGCCTGGAGGGATAGCCGAGAGAGAATGAAAAGACAATGGTCTAAAAAGATGAGCGACTTAGAAGAAAGCATAAGAGAAACAAAAGCCAAAATTGTTGAACTCACCTCTCAAACAAACTCTCACATACCACCACCACCCTCATTTCCATCACCATCTAACCCACCATCTGTCCATCTACCTCAGACCATCCCACCACCCCCTAGAGTAGGATCAGTATTAGCTGACCCCACTCCTGAAGACATAGACATGATGCTTAAGGCATATCAGGCCAGAATCCAAGAAGGGCCAAATGTGACGGATCATGACAAGTGCTACCCTAGAGCTGACCTAGAGATAGAAAGAACCAAGCTGTGTGCGAAAATGGTCGCATTGGCTCAAACCATGTTTGAAGTCAGTCGCCTCTTCAATTACTCTGGCTCAGCTAAGACACAATTGCACTTGGATGGACTCCTAGAGAAGTTAGAGAGCATAATCGCAAGATCTGCCAAGGAAGAAAAAAAATCAAGGAAGAGAGGAGGCAAGTAAAAGAATAAGCCTTCCCCCACAGGAAGCTTTTGTGCCCAATTCCACTGAACCAGACACCTCCTCTTCTATGAATAGGTACACACCAGAATTCCTACGAGAGATTCAAGAAGACAAATGGGATAAAGAAAGTGAAGTCCCTCCTCCCATTGAACTTGTGGATGACACACATGATCAATTCCCACAAGATATTCCTTCCATTTATGGAGAGCGGGAGAGTGCACAAAGTCAAGAGAGGTTAGACTTCGAGTCTAACTCCCTACAGGAATTACCCCATTTCACAGGTCCTTGGGAAGCCAAGTCTACTTGTATGAGAGCACCCACGGTCATGGTAAGAAATGAAGACTCAGTCATACCTAGGAATACGGAAGTAGTGAAAAACACTAAGGTGCAGTGAAACCTCACTTTAGAAGAGCTACTCAAAGTTA
Source organism: Ceratopteris richardii (assembly GCA_020310875.1). Taxonomy (NCBI): domain Eukaryota; kingdom Viridiplantae; phylum Streptophyta; class Polypodiopsida; order Polypodiales; family Pteridaceae; genus Ceratopteris; species Ceratopteris richardii. The sequence continues at coordinate 69,595,923 of CM035409.1, forward strand.
GGCTAGAATTATGGAAACATGTAGCTAACCAAGTGCCAGAAGTAGTGAAACCCCGCTCCCAGGTAGGTTCTGATAGAACAGTGCCAGAAATTCCTCTAGACAAGATAGGAGATATGAGTGAAGGTGAAGAAGGAAACACCTACCTTCCCATTACCCATCAGGGGTACACAACCAAGGCAATTCTAGACTCAGGTGCAAGAGTTGCTATTGCCAGCACTTCCCTATGGAAGCGTTGGGGCAAGCCAGCACTCAGGCTCACGAGGATGAAATTGCAGATGGCGGATGGCCATATAGAAAGACCCTTAGGCTTGCTGGAAGGAATAACTCTCACTACATGCGGTGTTGAGTTTGAGCATACTTTTGCCATATGTGATTTCAGCAAGAATCATGCCTATGAGATGATTTTGGGAAGACCATTTATGCGACAGTTGCAAGTAGTACAGGACTGGGGAACCAATTCCTTGTATTTGCAACACTTAGGTGTTACGACCAAAGTCAATCTCAAGGATTACTCTCATAGAGATGTACCTCCTATTCAATGGAATCCCATCCATAGAGCCAAGGATGACACGGAGTCCGTGCATTCCATAAGATCAAGATCCTCATGGATGCATGAAGACACTCACTTATGGATGTGTAAAGTGGCAGTGGAAGAAGAAAAGAGAGAAAAGGCCAGAGAGATAGGTGCGAAGGAAACCCATAGATCCATTCAAGACCCAGCCTATGCAAATGTTGTATTCCTTGAAGAAGAATTTGAACCCCACGGCTGGGCAGAAATTCTAGCAACAATGGATGTAGCCATCAATGAAGAACAATGGACACCCCACTGTGATGAGGAGGGCTATGACATTTCAGTCTTCTCCATAGAGCCAATCATGGGAGATTCGGTTTTAGAAGAGTGCGAACCTAGTCCTGATGCATTTGAGGATGCAAGTGACTCCGATCTAGAGTCAATCATTATGGACCCACCTTTTGCATCAGATGAAGAATACTTCTATGAAGTAGAAGCTCATCCTCAGAGACATGGAGAGCTTGCAAATGATGTAAGATTAGCCACACAAGTGACCCCTAAGGATGAAGGAAAGAAAAGAAAGAAGAGAGAAGTCACACCAGAAGAGGAAGAATCCTTGTTTGAGGTCCCTGAAAACTTTAAAAAGTATGAGATAGACGACATGAGAGTCATGATAAGAATGCCTAAACAAGAGGCACAATCAGGAGAAGCCTATGATAATAAAGAAACCACCAAGAAAATAGTGGTAGCCTTAGAAGAAGGAGAGGAGAGATGCATGTACATAGGCCATGACCTAACAGAGGAAGAAGAGCATGCGTTAATAGCCTTGCTAAGAGAATACGATGTATTCGCTTGGAGTTACAAGGATTTGAAAGGTGTTGACCCAGACATATGCTCACACACAATTCCCATGACCTCAGATGCGAAACCCTCTAAATAGAAGCCATATACATATAACGATAATTATGCTGCTAAGATCAAAGAGGAGATAGATAGACTAGTAGAAGCTGGATTTATTTATGAAATTGAGCACACTAAGTGGGTATCCCCCATTGTAGTGGTGCCCAAGAAGAATGGAAATCTACGTGTGTGCATTAACTTGAAAAAGGTCAATGCAGCCACAATTCGAGATAACTATCTGCTTCCTATCACTGAACATCTCTTAGAAAGAGTAGCAGGCAAGGAAGTGTACAGCTTCCTTGATGGATTTTCGGGCTACAATCAGGTGGCCATAGCACCAGAAGATCAGCATAAGACAGCTTTTGCCACAGAGTGGGGCATATTTGCTTTTCGGGTAATGCCACTCGGGCTTACCAATGCTCCTGCAACCTTCTAGATGCTGATGTGTCACGTGTTTAAAGAGTTCTTGAGGAAGAATTTGGAGGTCTATGTTGATGATCTTTGTGCTCATTCCAACATTAGACAGACACATATACCAGAACTCAGACAAATCTTTGACAAGTGTAGAGAGTATCAAGTCTGCCTGAACCCAGAAAAGTGTGTTTTCATGGTCAGGCAAGGCAAGATTCTAGGACACATAGTGTCAAAGAATGGCATATCCACCAATGAAGAGAAAGTAAGAGCCATAACCGAGTTACCTAGGCCAAAGAATGTCAAGGAAGTACAAGCTTTCATGGGGCATTGTGGCTATTACCGATGCTTTATACACATGTACGCCATCATTGCCAAGCCTCTGTATGGGCTTTTGACTAACTTTGAGTGGACTGATGAATGTGAAAACTCCTTCAATGAGCTCAAAAGAAGATTGTGTTCAGCACCAATCTTGACCACACCAGATTGGAATAAGCCATTTCATGTTCACATGGATGCATCCAATTATGCTATTGGATGTGTACTTGCACAACCTACGGGCGAAGGCAATATGGATCTTCCAATTGCCTATGCTAGTAGACAATTGAATGCAGCTGAACGAAATTACACAACCACTGAACGAGAGGGATTAGGCATGGTATATGCAGTTAAAAAGTTTAGACACTATTTGCTTGCAAATAAGTTTAAATTTTTTACTGATCATCAGACATTATTGTACTTGGTAAACAAACCATGCAATACAGGTAGATTAGTAAGGTGGTTTCTCTTACTAATGGAATACGACTTTGAAGTTGTGGTGAGGAAAGGGAAGACTCACTTGAGAGCAGACCATCTCTCTAGGCTCACATCTGGAGAAGCCCCACAAGGAGTATCAGATGACCTTCCTGATGCTTACTTGTTTAATTTGGAAGTTGTACCCCAGTGGGCTAAGCCATTGGTGCCAGTACTGACATATGGGCCTAATCACCCAGTCATAAACACTCAAGATAGTGAGGTAATAAAAGCACAAAAGTACCATATCATGGCAAGAAGTATGTACAAACAGACCGATCAAGGGATATTGGCTTGTTGTGTGGAAGAGGACGAGTACGCAAAATGGTTGCAATTAGCACATGTAGGGGCATTAGAGCAACACTACTCAAAGCAAAGAACTTTGCAGACACTTAGGAGATTCGGAATGCATTGGCCTACTATGGAAGTTGATGTCCATAAGTTGTGCCAGGAATGCCCGATCTGCTGCACTAAACCACCCGTGGAACATGCCACTCTATATCAAGTGTCCATAGTGCCGGATTGGAGTGAACCACTAGTAACCTTCCTGAGGACAAAAACATTCCCTCCAGATATGACATTGGCCAGACAAAAAAGTCTAGAACAAGAAGCCCTAGATTACTCACTCATTGGTGATAATCTATACAAGCGTGGTAAAGATGGTTACCTGAGACTATGTGTCCATGAGAGTGAATATCTCAAGATCTTGGAAACTGCCCACCAAGGTGTAGCAAGAGAACACTTTGGACCAGATCGGGTGATCAAGGCAATCCTATTTGTAGGACTTTGGTGGCCGACCCTTCACATGGATGCACATACCTATGTGAAACGGTGTGACATTTGTCAGCGAACTCAGTATCCTATACGCAAAGATGAGATGCCTTTAAAACCTATGATGGGTGGACGTGCATTCTCTAAGTGGGGAATAGAATTTGTAGGTCCTATTAATCCCCCAGCCAAGGGTTCACATGCTGAGTACATCATTGTGGCCACAGACTATTTAACCAAGTGGGTAGAAGTGAAAGCTACCACAAAGAACGATGCTCAAACGACAGCTAAGTTCTTATTCGAGAATGTATTCACGAGATACGGGCTACCTATAGAGCTAGTTAGTGATAGAGGGACTCACTTCTTGAATGAGGTTATTGAAAATCTTCTCCAAGAATTCTTGGTAGTACATAAGAAGTCTGCCCCCTATCACCCACAAGCTAATGGCCAGGCTGAGAGCACAAATAAGATCCTATGCAATGTGTTGACTAAATTGGTAAATAATAAATGCTCCGATTGGGATAAACAGCTACACCATGCTGTTTGGGCATACCGAGTGGCCTATAAAACGGTACTCCAAGCCACACCCTTTCAGATGGTATTTGGCCAAAATGCGGTGCTACCTCTGGACTTCTTGATTTCCACATTAAGAGTAGCATAGGAGCATGAGTGGACGGGCCATGAACTCTCTTCGAGAATTTTTGACCTCGAACGATTAGGTGAAACAAGACTGAGAGCTGCCACAGGGAATATATGCAGCTAAGAAACGACAGAAGGCGTACTTTGATGCCCATGTTAAAGATAAAGGATTAAAGGCCAGAGACTTAGTTTTGGTATATACTTTGAAACAACATACAAGAAAGCTAGAAAAACGTGGTTATGGACCTATGATCATAAATAGGATCTCGACTAGTGGAGCAGTCCAATTAGCCACACTCGAAGGCGACATTCTCCCGAGCTACATAAGTGGATGCAGAGTCAAGTTGTATCAGGAACCTCTCACCGAGGAAATGCTCAATCGACTCAACACTGCCAAGAAACGTAAAGAAGAGGAAAAATGAGTTCGAGAAGAAGCACAGGCAGAAGCCTTGGAACGCATCCGAAAAATGAAGATGAGAAGACAGGGACGAGATCAGCCAAGGATAGACGACTATGCGAACCCATGATATCATATGGCTATGTGTGAAGTCTCAAGTGTAAGCCCCCATAGAATAGTTGACCGACGTCCTTTTGTAACCTTGGAGATAGGACAAGGGCGAGTGCAAGGACTACACAGGCATTGATTGACTCAAGTGCAGCCACTAGTGCCGTTAAAGTTTCTTATTGTCGAGAGTTGAAATTAAATGTCAATCCTATAGAAGCATATCTCATAGGATTGGGATGTGTGGAAACCCCTTGCATGGGCGAGGTGGAACTCCCCCTCTACATTCAAGATGTTCTAATGACAGTTAAAGTACTAGTGTGTCAAGATGAGGACCTCACTGAACCTCTTGTCTTGGGTCAAGACTGGATCTATGATCATGCAGTCAACCTAAACCTAAGAAGTTGACTTCTTCAGGTATGGGTAAATCAGAGTTGAATTACAGTTGAGTTAGATAATGGAGCACTCACGGAACTAGGAAAGACACAGATTCCTGGTCCTTCCAGGGGTACACATGAAGTTGACAATGGTATTCTTGTCCAAAGCTATGTGATGCAGAGGAATGATGATCTCAATAAAGAAGTCAAGGACTCAACGGAACTCCCTTCTTTTCCAAAGGCCAGAGGGAGGCAGCAACCAAAGGCAGATCAATTACTGAAGACTACCTATGCTGGAGGCCAAAAGAACGTGTGAAGCAGGATGACTCAGCCATTGAAACAAGTGTGGGTGTGGAAACGCGAGCATCCTATTGCAGTCAAGCCACAACAACTATCTCAACTTCCTATTAGTAATCAACGACATGATACTAATAAGAAGACTTCCAGAAATTCTTTTGTGGAAGTGAAATCTATCTGGGTACCCAAGAAATCGATGAAGGCTAGCCCACAATCAAGACAAATTTGGGTGCCTAAGGCTTGCTTGCGGGCTCAACTAGTTACACACAAATCACACCATACACGACAGAGTTCAGTCACTCAAAGAGCCGATGCCCACTCTCATTCAACACACACAAACGCACATTTACACATGAGCACGGGCGGAATCACTTGCAAATGGGCCCCTATACAGCCTCATTTCCAAGCAGACACCCTCATAAAGCCCTCCAGAGTCTCCACTAAACCAAAACATAAAGTCATTCATTGTGTTTGGCAACCAAAAGCTTGTAATAAACCCCTCGATCCCATTTGTACATTCCTCTCCACCTACTAACTGCATCTTTTCACTTAGCTCATAGGATTAACAACACACACAATCATCGAGCACTCACTGATCGACTAACTCATCATTCACCTCATGTTAATGTTGTAATCGGGACAAAATTGTTCTACCTTGTCCTTTACAATGTTAACGCATGCTTCTATATTCTCACAGAACTAGCAAGCAAGCTGTACATGGCAGAAACCGGAGGCACCAGCTCCCAGGCAGGGTCTAGCGCCCAGATAGTGGACATTGAAACCCTTCTTCTGGAACCACAACTCACTGAGAGACCTCAAGAACTTAGAGCGGTGCATGTGCTTCCTATTCAGGACCCGCCTCAGGGGCACACTTCTCAAGTGGGGAAGCATGCACATTGGTTCAGTGATGTCGCAGGGCCATTAGGAGACGACACCTACTTTTGGGAGGCAGAACTTGAGTTCAATGGCAAATGGGGACGATATCATTTCTTCACCCGCGAATTTGAGCAATATCAGAATGATGCGATCCGTATGGACCAAAGCGGGCTTGGATAGCTATTTCAGGGCACATTTGCCTAAGCCAGATTTCCTACGCTGCTCCTATTTTATCAGTACCATCACTCCTAGCAGGACCAAGGGAGGCGATAATACTTTTGTGCTACCCTCACTGTTGCCAGGCCACGAACTCAAGAGATTCAAACTGACCCTCAATTTGGTACGGGAAGCATTGAACATGCAAGGTATGCATATTCCCACTGAGAAAGAGACATTGGTTCCAGGCAGGATGAAGCATAAGGATCTCAATAAATTGAAGGACATGGTAGCAATGACACCTACCATTGCTCTCCACCTACGAACGATCATGCAACATTTTGCTTTTCCCGCCCAAGAACGCTTCACTATGCCACCAAAAAAGATATGGTTCAGCTTGTACTTGGCGGAGACAGAGAATCTCACCATCAATATACCACATTGGATCATCGATCAGATCCACCTAGCCCATCAACGATGGAATAAGAAATAGAAGAATGTGCTTCATGGGTGCTGTGCTCTGAGAAGAATAATTTACAGGTGCTTAGCGTACGACGTGCCCATTCAAAGAGCACTAGTATGGTCTAGGGCCCAAGAATTCCAAAGAGGGCTGTCAACGGCGGGTCCTCCATCGAAGAAGATGCAAGGGGGAGTTCAATTACCATGTGCTCAAGCAAGGGGAGCCACCACCACACCAGAGGTGACCCCTCCACAAACGCGACGTGTCCGACCATTTACCATTTGCCTACCCAGGCCAAGCACCGAAGGACCCAATCTGGTGTTCCTGCCGATTCCATCGGACTTGGAGTTCCCACAAGGTTACACCCTTGCTGATTTGACAGATGAAGAAATTGCCCGTTTGATCAATGAGTCTAATCTGGAGACAGAAGTAGAGCAGACCCAAGGACCACAACCCACTACTACAACTTCAGCCCCGACCCAACCGGGAGTAGTAGAAGTAGAAGAGGATGAAGAAGAGACAGAAGAAGAAGAAGCGAACGAGGAGTATGATCAACAATATGACAAACTTTCAGAACTAGCAAGTGCCCCGGCATACTCGGCCCAAATAAAAAGATTATACGAAACCATGAAGCGAGTCCAAGAACAACACAAACTGTCACTCGAGACAGGAAAGATGATCATGAGCCAAATGTTAGCCGAGGAAGGTGTGGATGACATGTTTATTGAATCAATGAACCTGCACGCAGACATGGTAGGCTTAGATGAGGCTGTTCATGCAGCCATGGCTTATATTCATCGATTTGAGAAACGAGTGCCTACTCGCCCCATGCGATCTGGCAAACAAATCCACATCAATGTATCAGAACCAGGAGGTAACACACAAACAGAAGAACATCAGGCGGAACCACTCTCACCACCCACCTCACCTCTCACTACACAAGTCACCTCACCACCTGGCACTACCATGCCTATTTTTGCCATTACCACATTCATTATGGGAATTCCTCTCTCTCCCAACATCCAATTCGGAGGAGTTACCATGCCCACTTTCACAACACTCTTCACAAATATCACATCCACCCCACCCACTATCCCCATCTTCACATTCACACACACGTTCGACACAATGGAAACATCACCAGCCACAGCACCACTCCCTCCCCCCACGCAGCCTCAATCTCCCATACCCCCTCCACCTACCTCACCACTTGACTCCACAGCATTCACAACTCCCTTCCCCTTCCCCATTCCCCTGCATCTTCATCTTTCCCTGCATCGTTTAATGTAAATAGTATATTCATGGCATTACATCAATGTGTGTATCAACTTCAGAGTGAGTATCAGGCTCTCGAAGACTGTCATCATCAACTGACTACGAATCATCAACAACTACAGAGACGGCTTACAATTATAGAAGAAGAAAATGCAGACCTCAATCAACTTACACCACACTCGAGCAAGCTCATCAAACCCTCCTGGAGACACCCCAACCATCACAAGTGCCAGGTGTCAAACAACTCAAAGCTCTACTAGAAGTCTACCAAGCAGATAATCTAAGAGTCCGGCGTAATTTGACTCTACTCAGAAAACACATGGCTACCGCACTTGAAGAAAACAAGCATCTGCAGAAGCAAAATGAAGAAAACCTGGAAGCTGCCATGGAAGGCTCTCCCCACGAGATTGACCCAGAACAATTCAAAGCAGTCCCCTCCGAAACAATGAAGACAATCTTGGAAAGCTATGCAGATCTATTAGAAGCACATGACGATTTGGAAAAGGAATGGGATGCGCTACGCCGCCAACTCAGAGAACAGGAGGCACAACCCAAAGTCATAGAAACAACCACGACTTCAGAGGAAGTAAAGGCATTAACAGAGCAGGTGGCAGAATTGCAGAAGAAGTTACTGGAATATGAAAGACAGCCCTCTCCAGTTGTAGAACCAGAGCCAGATGAATTGGTAGCCATTGAGGTGGACGAATTGTATGAGGAACCATATGTTCCTATGCCGATGCCAGGAGGTCAGCAAACTTCAGAAGGAATGGACACCTTGGAAGTCGAAGTACCCGAATGGCTCCAGACACTCGAAAAGATAGTGAAAACCCATGAAGATCGAGTGGCAATCCAAATCCAATCAATGGCCAAATTAGAAGACACCATCATAAAGTCAGAGTATTTCCGCAGTATGTCTCATCATAGATGGATAGGCACCAACGATGATCAGTATGTGCCATATTGTGTACCCCTGGCAGATTACAACGCAGAGATTCAACGACGATGTGGCAAGGCTCCAACCTTTGCCACACAATTTGGGCCCGATGATATCCCAGAGAGTGCTAAAAAAGGATCCATTCATCAACCCACCTGGAGGATCCGTCTTCTTGAGACCTACCCAGAGATGGTTCGTACTTGGACTAACATGCCACTCTTTATTAAATACAATCCCTGTTATGTTCCAGTCTTCCGTAGACGCACCTGGCCCGAATTTACCATTGCTGTAAAGAACGTCAAAGGTTGTGCAAAGTGGTTAAATTATGTCTATCTAGCACCTCCACAAGGATCTCCTATTGTTGCTTACATGATTTCTACAATCCGTCACTGGAGCATTCGTGTATGGAACACCCCTGATGTGATGGCACAGATGTGCATGAAGATCTTCGAATTAATGCTCATCACATTCAGGACATTCAAGAATATCAAGGACCCCCACTTTTCAGGAGTTGGCTTCATTGCAGGCAACCAAGATCTGGTATATGACATGAGCACTACCCCCTCAATAAAGGTAGTATATGCCTGGCACGCAAGAATAAAATACCTCCCAGCATGCTTCAAGCAGACCTTCGAGGAGATGTTCATCACGGGGTTCTGGGAATATCACTCAGAATATTTGTACCCAAGCCCTCACATCTCCTCCAACTATTCGTTGTGGAGAGGACCATCTACTCAGATCAATTGCGAGTGCCACATCCAGACGTCCCAGGTCCAGTCGATTGGGATGCATTGTTAACAAACCTAGCACGGGGGCTACGATTAGAAGAACACCACCTTGCTTCCGATGTGGTTCAATATTATGTCCAACGCACAGCTAGACAAGGGTCTGTCAGAGACGACAGACGCGAGAGAGGGGGGGTGTTGGAAGTAGTCAAGGAACTGAAGGACTCACGAGACAAGGAAGCCTACGAAGGGAGTCGGAGCGAAGAGAAAGCACAAGCAGACACAGTAGTCAAAGAAGATCTGACAAGTAGGCCATTTAAATTTTTTATGCATCAAAGAGTTGGGCACACAAGAAGAAGGAGCAAGTAGGGAGCTCCAGGAAATGTATGTCAAAATGTTGGAAGAAATCCCTACAAAAATAGTGATTTTCATCACTAAAAACCATTGTAAATACCATTTCATATTTTTGTAGCTCCATTTTGGGCAAGCCAAGGAGTCCTTGAGCTTGAGAAGCTTTACAAGTACCTCCCTATCAGTTTTTACATTTTTTAGACTCCGTTTGAACCTCCAAATAGGCCCTAGAACCTAATTTTTAACTAGGCCGGACACTAGGTCTGGACAGGGCCAAAAGCTAGTGAAAAGCTATAAATAGAGCTAGAGAGCTCATTTTTGAGGTTAGCTTGTAATAGAATTGAACTTGTATGAGCATTTTGAAAGTAATCTAAAAGAACTCCATTGCTTCTCTCTCTTTGTCTTACCTTGTGTGCACGTGTGTGTGTATGTGTGTGCATGTTTGTGTGCTTCTCACGCACGCACTTGTGCCTTCACTTGCTCGAGGTCATCATACCATCCTCACGTCTTCCCGGATCGACATTAAAGGAGGTGCTACTCATCACTGAGCTACAAGGTACTTAGTAGAAATAGCTAACCAATAACAAGGTACTTAGTATAAATAAACTAAGAACAAGCTAAATAATAATAGCTACTTAGTGAAATACCTAACTAGTAATAAGCTAATTAGTAATAGATAATTACTAACAACTAACTAAGAACTAGCTACCTAGTGACAACTAACTAATAGCAAGCTAATCACTAACAAATAACCAAGAACCAACTACTTAACAAGTTGATTAGTAATAGCTAATTACTTACAAGTAATCCAAAACTAGATACTTAGTAATATCTAATTGGTAACAAGCTAATTAATAACAAATAATTACTAACAAGTAACCAAGAACACACTACTTAGTAATAGATAACTATTAACAAGCTATTTGGTAATCGTTAATTACAAACAACTAATCAAGAACCAGCTACTTCGTAATAACTAACTAATAACAAGCTAATTAGTAATAGTTAATTACTAACAACTAACCAAGGGCTAACTACTTAGTAATAGCTAACTAGTAACAAGGTAATTAGTAATAACTAATTAGTAATAGCTATTTACAAACACAACTAACCAAGAAGTAGCTACTTAATAATAGCTAACTAGTAACAAGCTAATAAGTAATAGCTAATCATAAAAGAGTAACCAAGTACCAACTACTTAGAAAGAACTAACTAGTAACACACCAATTAGTAATAGCTAGTTACTAATAAGTAGCTACGAACCACCTACCTAGAAACAACTTACTAGTAACAAGCTAATTCGTAATAGCTAATTACTAATAACTAGCTAAGAACCAACTACCTAGAAACAACGTACTAGTAACAAGCTAATTGGTAATAGCTAATTATTAACATGTAACTGAGAACCAGCTACTTAGTAATAGCTAACTAGTAACAAGCTAATTAGTAATAGCTAATTACTAATAGGTAAGCAAGAACTGGCTACTTAGTAATAGCCAACTTGTAACAAATTAATTAGTAATAAATAATTACTAACAAGTAACCAAGAACTAGCTAACTAGCAACAAGCTAATTAGTAATACTGAATTACAAATAACTAACCAAGAACAAACTACTTAGTAATAGCTAATTAGTAACAAGCTAATTTATAATAGATAATTACTAACAACTAACTAAAAACCAACTACTTAGTAATAAATAACTGGTAACAAGCTAATTAGTAATAGCTAATTAATAATAGATACTTACAACCAACTAACCAAGGACTAGCTACTTAGTAACAACTAACTCTTAACAAACTAAAAGTAATAACTAATTACCAACAACTAATTAAGAACTACCAAATTAGTAATAGCTAATTAGTAATAGCTAATTAGTAATAGCTAATTAGTAATAGCTAATTAGTAACAAGCTAACACCTTGTAACAACTAACCAAGAACCAACTACTTAGTAATAGCAAAATGGTAACAAGATAATTAATGACTACTAATAGCCACTTGTTTGTGTAATGTAGATGGAGCTATTTATACACTTCAAACAATTCCATCCAATGATAAGTATTTACCTTTGAAAGTTTGAATCATTGAAGTGATATTTTGTTAAGAGATTGAAAGATAGATTCACTTGTTGCTACATTTATCAACTTCAAATATCATAGCTTAAGGATGCAATCAATCTCCTACATCAATCAAGATCTATCGTTCATAGTTGTCTTTGTAATTGTGACTATTCTATTTGTCAAGTAGGGCAAACATCAAGGTGTAATGCTTCAACAACTACATTTGGATCAATTAGCAACATTATAGAGAGTATTCGATGTCCACATCAGAATGATACCATATTCCACAAATACAAATGTGTGATGGGTGAGTGCTCTGATTGTGGAGTAGGACATTTTAAGTGGTGTCCAAGAGAGACTAGCATTGAGGAATATCATATTCCTGTAAATATCTTTGAAGATGTGGAGTCGATGTATGAAGGACAAGTTCATAGAAGGAAAGAATTGCTAAAGAGGGAGATAAGTCCTAAAGTTGTAACATGATTATTTCAGAAAACCCTAAAGAAATTTATCGAGAACAATTTCATTTATTTATGGAAAGCACACTAGTTTAAGATGTGTGTCTCTGAATTTCTAGGCAATGTTGTGGTTTCAATGGTTGATTATGCAAAAAACTATACATTCTGCGAGCAAAATGAAATACAATCTATGCATTGGTGGTATGGTATAGATAACTATTTTTATGTATATCACATATTTTTATTTGGAGGACATTCCTAAAAAGGTAATCCACTTCTTCGTATCCAATGACAAGAAGCATGACAGCCTTTTTGTGCAACATTGTTTCCAATTACATTGGCAATGGTTGATAGAGCTAAACTTTGACTTAAGCCAACATTGGGTATGGTTAGATGATGAAAATTCTTAATTTAAAGTTAAACATCCATTTTACTTCCTATGGAAGATATCCAAGGCTAACACGCATGACTATGATATGGAACTTCTATGAGTGAGGGCACTGGAAGGGAGAACATGATGGTGCACATGTAGTTGTGAAAAGGGTGTTGTTGGAACTCAAGGTCAAGCACAAGCATGGAAGCACATCAAAAAGGTGGACACACAAGAAGAGGGAGCAAGTATGGAGCTCCAAGAAGTGTATGCCAAATTTTCAGAAGAATTCCCTACAAAAACAGTGATTTTGATCACTCAAACCATTGTAAATATCATTTCACCTTTTGGTAACTCCATTTTATTCAAGCCAAGGATTTCTCGAGCTTGAGGCATATTAGAAGTATCATCCTACCAATTTTCATAATTTTTAGACTCCGTTTGAGCCCTCAAATAAGCCCTAGAACCTAATTTTTAACTAGGGTGGACACTAGGTCTGGATAGGGCCAAAACTAGCCAAAAAACTATAAAAAGAGCTAGAGAGCTCATTTTTGGGCTTAGCTTTTTAGAGATTTAGCTTGTTGTAGATTTGAGCTTTTGTAAGACAACTCTTTTTGTAATCGAAGCTTTCCATTGTTCCTCTCCTTGATCTTACCTTGTGTGCATGTGTGTGTGTGCATGCTAGTGTGCTTCTCACTCACACATTTGTGCCTTCACATGCTCACGGTCTTCATACCAATCTTCACATCTTGAAAAATTGACAAGTAAATGAGGTGGTGCTTATGCTTGAGCTACACCAAATTTTGGTGCCGTTTCCAAGGATTATGACAGTAAGATCGTGGATTTGTGACATTGGAAGGTAAAAAATAGTCAATTTCCATTCATTTTCTAATTTTTCTTCTCCATCTTCATCATCATCATCATCATCATCTTCTCCCACCTTCATCTTCACAAAAAGTTTCTATTTTTGCTCACATATGCACTATTTTCACCTCATTTTTTAGTTTTGGTTGTGCGAGAGAGAGAAAGAGAGGAAAAGAGTTTGTGTTTGTGAGTTTTTGAGCTTTTTGCAAACCTCTGCATGACCCGCAAGCCTCAATGCTTGATTTTGAAGTTCCCACCAAAATTCTCAAAAAATCGTTAATTTTTGCAAAAAATCATGACTTTTTAGAAATTTCAAAAATTTGAATTTCACGATTCTCTGGTTTTCCCCCTAAAATCACTAAAAAATCACGACTTTTTGCAAAGGAATTTTTGAGAAAATCACGCTTCTTTGACTCTAGGTGTGGAAAAAACTACAACTCTTTGGTTTTTGGGGCTTGGAAGAAATCGCAACTTTTTGGCTCTATAAATCTCGAGAGATTGCGACTCTTTGCCTTTCAGATTGGGAAGAAATCATGAATCTTTGTAAAAAATCATGAATTCTTGGGTTTGCTAAGGGAAGAAATCGCGAATTCTTGGTTCTCTGGCTATGAGAAAATCACAAATTTTTGGGTTCTCTAAGTGCAAAAAAATCGCGACTTTTTGCATTCAAGTTTTGGAGAAAATCGTGGATATTTGATTCTTTGATTGTGAGGAAATCGTGATTCTTTGGTTTGCTAAGTGAAAAATTCATGACTTTTTGGCCTTCTAAGTGTCAAGAAAATCGCAAATTTCTAGTCTTTGGTCTCAAGCAATTGCGACTTTCTTGCCTTCCAATCTTTGAGAAAATCGCGAATTTTCGGCATCAAGACTTTGAGAAAATCGTGAATCTTTACAAGGAGACTTTTTTAAGAAAAATCACGAATTTGTGGAATCCCATCTTGAGACAATCGCAATTTTTTGGGTTGAATTTGAAGAAGAAAATCACAACTTTTTACAAGGGTAACTTTTGAGGAAATCACGATTCTTTGGAATCCTATTTGAAGAAAATCACGCCTTTTTGGGAAGACCATTTTTGAGAGATTCCCGACTTTTTGCAAGGCAAATTTTTGAAGAAATCCCAAATTTTTGGAACGTATTTGGAGAAAATCATGAATTTTTGGGAAGATAATTTTTGAGAGATTCCTGACTTCTTGTAACTATGAGTTTGAGAGATTCGCGACTTTTTGAAGGTAGAATTCGTGACTATTTGGATACTTAGGAGGCAAAGAATCACGACTCTTTGGGTTGTTGGATTTCACAAAATCGTGACTTTCTGGCCCTCTGGCTTCCAAAAATATCTTGATTCTCTGAGAGCATGTTTGCCTGTTTTGACCTCCATAAGCCTGATTGGACATAACTTTCTCATACGAACTCCGTTTGGAGTGATTTTGAGCTCGTTGGAAAGCTCATTTTGAGCACTACAAAAACATTGACTGGGCATGGTAAAAGTAATATGTGGATTTGTAGATCTAGTATTTTGAGATTGACCATCAAGAGGGACTAAGAAACCAAGGGAACTCCAAAGGATCTTGAACAATACAAAGGGGAATTTTGGGACTAGAAGACAAAGCTTATGAACTTGAGATTTGGTAGACACCTAGGCAAGGATAGACAAAAAATTAATCTACGAGTTTACACAATGTTGATATATTTAGGTAGTTTCTAGAAATGAGGCTCGTGTTGCTTACCTCCAAAAACAGTTGGAGAGTGAGCACATGAATGAAGGTGATTCTATAGACAATTTCCTAACAAAGATCAAAGACTTGAAGGAACAATTGATTTATGCTGATGAGGTTATACCAGATAGCTCACTTTTGTAGACCGTTCTGAATGGTCTTCTTGATTCATATCAGAGTTTTGATTCTACCCTTCGGTTGATGATGAAAGGCAATCCAAATGCCTTATCATTTGAGGAGTTAGTCTCTATTCTGTTGCAGGAAGATCAATCCAAGAAAAATAGGTCCATCATGCGAGTTGCATATCAAGCTTTCCTGGCTAGTCAGAAGGGCAAAGGAAAATGAAGCTCTTCAACTAGAAGTAGAAATCTGCTAATTTTGCATATTTGAAGAAGGAAGATAAAGATGAGAAGAAATCAGAAAAGTAGAAATTTTTTTGTAAGTACTGTAAAGGGAATGATCATATCATAAAGAACTGTCCAAAATTGGTTGCTAAAGAGGCAAAGAAGAAAGAGGCTAGAATGAGTCTGCTAATCTTGTGCAGGAAGAAGAATGGGCATTTACTACTGTCTGCAGTTCATTAGGAAAAAAGGTGAACCCTGCATGGGCCTTGTAAGGATCCCTAATTTTTTAGGGATTAAGCATAATTCTGTTGTTGTCTAAGGGGACAAAGTGCATTTAATAGGGCACTTTTTAGTAGGCTGGAGTAGGCTTTTTTTAAGGCTTACTAGGCTCCTCTCTCTCTCTTCTATTAGAGAGAGAGAAAGGGAATCTACTTTCCATATCATCAAACTCGAGCATGTATGGGAATAAAAAAATGATTTTTTTTCAAAGTCTCAATTTCAGTGTTTATTTACTTGAAAGGGCTCATTTTTTAATATATATGTCAGAAGTGACTTTTTTTTAGTTTAGTTTTTAATTTTCCTTTTGAAAAAGTAATATTTTTAACATCCCTCCAAAAGTAGAGTGCCACATCATCAAATCCGTAACTACTCTTCATCCAAAAAATGACTTTTTCAAAATTTCATCATTTTTGGCTATTCTCAGTGGAAAAACACACTATGACCCATCCACATCCAAGAAAACAAAATTTTCCTGAGAAAATCATGCTCTATCATCTCTTCCAAACAAATTTCTGGTCTCTTTCTCAGTATTGTTTAATTGTTGGAAAAGATGGTGTTGACACCTATTACAAACCTCACATTAGGACGTCCTCATGCCCCAGCATCAACAAGTATCCATGTTCGTGTGCCCATAAAGTTTGCTCCAAATACACAGTGCAACAATGATGTGAACTCTCAAAATGAGCGTCGTGAATCTGGAGAAAAGAATATTGATCTTTGGACTCATGGTTCATTATACCCTCCTGATCCAATGTCTTCTTACCATCCAACATTCCATAACCTCTCAACTTTACTGCAGTTCATCGGTGCCGGTAAATCTGGGCTCTTAGGTTATTGTCAATGATTATCTACACATTCAACTGTCATTACTAAGTATTGGATTCAACAATATCAACTAAATCATAAAAGGTTGGTCACTTTTGAAAGCACAATCATATCTTTACACGAAAAGCTTGCAGAGCTTGAAAAGCATATGGAAGAAAAGGAGAGAACAATTGAGAAATTAAAAAACACTGTCCAACACTTGAGAGAGACTCCACTTGGGATGTGACGTAGGAGACGATCATTATCCTTTGACTCTCTTTCGATTGGTGGTGGAGCACGCAAACAATGAGTTTTTGCGATAAGGTTTGGCTTGTATTTGTTTCTCTTTTTGGAAGACTTATATATATATATATATATATATATATATATATATATATATATATATATATATATATATATATATATATATATATATATATATATATATATATATATATATATATTCTTGTTATCTAGGTCATTCGTTGAAGATGTTAGTGCGTCATCAACAATAGAGGATCAATTCAAGTTATTAAATTCTTGTTTGACCAACAAGCAGGTGGTTAGTATTTTGGAGTCACGGATAGGAAACCTTATCAAGAAGCAAGTGATTAAAGATTTCACAAAAAAGTTACAAGATATTATCACTCCTAGAGACGTGCAGATGGTATGTGATGAAGCAGGAATTAGTACTAAAGGATATAGTGCATTGTACAACCTTTTGAAGCATTCATTACAAAGAGAAGGTATTTTGCAGAATATGTTTCCATCTCCTTACAAGGTATCGCTAAAGAAGTCAATGTCCAATGAAGATATAGCTAGTATTCTTGGAAACTACTTATAAATAGAGGATATTATGCCTATGTCTATTTATCATTTATCTACATCCAAAAAAGAGTTGAAAAGCGCAGTTGGAAATGGATTTCCTTACACAAAGTACAACAACATATTCGAAGATTTGGAGAGGCTTCAACAGGCAATGGTTCAATTTTACAAATCTACTATACCAGGTATGTGCACTATTGTTACCTTGATATACATTGTATTTTGATGTTATAAAATTTTTGCTAATTTATGCAGATTGTAATACCAAATTACAGTTTATATTGAAGTTAGATGAATGCTAGATCATAAAGGGATGATGAATGGAGAGACTGAGTTTGACACTCATGAATGAAGCTATGACAAATGCCATATCTGATGAAAGTAGTAACTCTAGCTCTAACTCTACATATAGTGTTCAATCCGAGAAAGAAATATGGTGGTTAGGTGCTATTGGAGTACCTAAAGAATCCAATGATGTTCTTTCATGGATTTTTACTAGGACCCCATGGATCACTAAAGTAATAGTTTCTCAAATTCATGGTGCAAAGCTCCACATAGAAAAGTTTGGTGATTTTGAGATAGATTGGCACTTGGGTGGGGATTTAAAAATTATCAAATGCATGTTAGGTTGCAAGCAAGGTGCATCTGCTCATTATCCATGTCCATTTTGTACTCGAGGCTATAAAGTAACAAAGGAACAACAAAAAGTACTATCTAGCTTAGATGAATACATAGATGCACCTACTTCCACGGAATGGGATAGACCTTTGTTAAGGTGTCCAATGTTAGAAATACCTAACCGTGACACATTAGATAAAGATTGGAATCCCATTATTCCATTTCCATTAGTTAATGTTCACTTTTGCACATTGCATGCTTTCATGAGAATATTTGATAGATTATTGAAGCTCCACATAGAATATGTGTTTTCCATGAAGCCAATTGATAAATCTGTACAAGCAATAAAAAAATTGGAAGAGTTGCTTAATTTGATTGGTTTTCATGGTGGTAATGTAACTCTAGTTGTCAAAAAATCTGGTGAATCACAAAATAGTTTGCAACAAGTGTCAATGACAAGGAAGAAGGCAAGAAAATTTTTCAGAAGAGGTGTAAGCCCTAAGAAAAATGAATGCAGGGAGCTATGGAAAGACTTGTGCATGATCACCACTGATAATGATTCTCAAATTGACCTTAGTAATAGGCGAAAGAAGGTTTGGTCATGCTTAGATAAGTTGCTAGGCTTAATGAGTCTTAATAGCTCCAACAAAAATGACCGTCAGTTGTTTCAAGATACATTAATGGATTTTGCAAAGTGTTTCATCCTATCTTGGGGAGAGAGCAATATTACACATTACATTGTAAGTTTTTTTATTTTTTCAATTTTCTTGTTGATAAGATTGTGTTATATGTACTTATATCATTTCAGCATATTGTATTTGCACATGGAGCATTTTTTATGCATCGATATGGTTCATTGGAGATTTTTAGTACACAAGGAATGGAGAAGTCACATTACAAGGCTAGAGGTGTTTACTTCAAGAACACACGACATGGTGGTGGTGCAATGCAATCAAACTATATGGAAGAGATGTTTAATTGGTTTTATCGTACTGCATTTTCAAGGATATATGCAATGGAACGAGCCAAGGAGTCGAAAGTTTCAAAACTTGCAAGATTTAATCAACACAACTTAGCTAGTGAAAAATGGAAGTCATCATTGGGACCTTTATGTCATGCTCAATGGCGGGCTACAAGAACACGACAGGGTTCATCATGGAAGTGAAGTCATTTAATACATTCATGGCATTTTTTGAATAATTCATAAGGTTTGCTACACACTAATCTCTTGTTTGCAATTTTCAAAGGTAATTTTTAATTTTGTAACTATTTTTTGTCCATTCAGATGTGAATAGAACCTTTTTAAGTGAAACATTATAAAAGGAGACTCATTGTCTTATTTCAACATTCTAGCACTATAGAGGATGGCACGAACAAAGCAAATTGCAAGGAAGGATCCCATTAACTTTCCTACCTATGTGCAAGGCACTCAGAAGCCACCATGTATGAATCACCACAAAAGGCGACGTAGTGTCTCGCGCTCTGCATCCCATCGCAAAACAGGTGGTGGTCATACCTCTGGGAGTGAACAGTTGCATGAACAAGTGGAACATGGGCAATCCAGGGAAGAGGCCATAAATCAACACAATCACCACCATCATCATATGATGAACCTCCATCACCAAAGAGACCAACAAAGACAAGGGTGAAGGAGCATGCTCACAGACAGGTAGTTTTTGATGATGATTTTGATGAATGGCATGAGGATGTGTCTCAACAATGTTCACAATCAAGTGAGAAGAGTCAAACATTGCCACCATGGGGTAACGAAGAAATACTTACAAATCATAGGGTTATTGTAGCGGGAAAGACACTACCAACAAATCAAGGGGCCATACCAAATGATCAAGAGAGGGAGCAAAGCCAGCAACAACATCTTGAACAAGGAGAAAGCTCAAGTCGCGTGCAACGTAAGAAGAAAGTCTTTCAACCCCGTCATAGACCACCCCAACCAAGACCACAGGAAAATGTCCAACAAAGACCACCACCACTACAAGCTAGAGCACCACAACGAAGAAGAAGATATACGAAGGCATTTGCAGAGATAAGGCACTATCAAAAGATAGCTGAGCTTCTGATACCTAGAAGACCCTTTGCAAGGGTGGTTAAAGAAGAGTTACAAAGGTATTGTGCAGGGTTAAGGATCCAAGCTCTAGCTTTAGAAGCTTTACAAGAGGCAGCTGAAGCATATTTGATATCAATGCTCGAGGATTTCAACCTGTGCGCCATCCATGCTAAGCGAGTCACTATACAACCGAAGGACATACAGTTAGCTAGGAGAATTAGGGGTGATCGTAGCTAAGTTTTGTAACTGATCTCTACAGACAAGAGATTTTTTGTAAATATTGCCATTTTCAATGAAACATTAGCACTTGTCCTCTATTCTCTTTATAATCTCATTATTTAGAATGAAACATGAGCAGTCATTATACATTTCCATGTGTTTTCTTGTGATAATCTCTCATATATCAATGATTGTTTTCTTATCTTGTCATTTTGATCTAGTGATAATATCCATCTAGTGAAATTTCTTTCTCATTTAAGGTCATGTAGGGCATTGGGAGGCCAAATAAAGCCCTGCCACAGAAACGCGGGAGAAGGCCCTGCAAACATTTTGCAGGGCCTTCTCCCGCGTTTCTGTGGCAGGGCTTTATTTGGCCTCCCAATGCCCTACAAGACCTTAAATGAGAGTAAGAAGGTCCAAAAGAATGAGAGTAAAGAAGGATCATGAGGAGTAAAGCTAGTTCATGAGGAGTGAACATGGAGAAATTTTGACCTCCCTATACCTTTGAAACATATCAGTAGAGCATTTTGAAACTTAGAACATTTGCATTCTTGAAAATATCCATCTAGTGAAGTTTCACTCTCATGTAAGGTCACCTAGGGCATTGGGAGGCCAAATAAAGCCCTACCACAGAAATGCGGGAGAAGGCCCTGCAAACGTTTTGCAGGGCCTTCTCCCGCGTTTTTGTGGCAGGGCTTTATTTGGCCTCCCAATGCCCTACATGACCTTAAAGGAGAGGAAAGAAGGTCCAAAAGCATGAGAGTAAAGAACCTCCCAATGCCTCCCAATGCCCTACATGACCTCAATACATCACATGCAGGTCCAAAAGAATTTTAGATAATATACTAAAAAAGAAAGACTTGAGACAATTGTAAATAAAGCAAAGTGAAAATTTGATATTAATTCAATTGTTTACATCAATTGGCTTTGAGTTTCTCAATGACTCTCTTTCGACGCTCCAAAGCCATGGGTAGGGTGTAAGTCAAAATTGAGGTTGCTATTTCATCAACATTTCTAACTCCTAGACCTAGAGATATACCTACTTGACCTAAGACCTTTCCACAGAAGTAGGAACCTAAGGTTGTAGTTACAAGGGATTTCTTAACTAAAAAGATACAATTACTCCCCTGTGTAATGGTTGATAAACAAAGCAATTTACTTAAGGCCTTTAGACACCATGTCATGAAGTGGCCCTGCGGAATGAACTCTTTATGGATAATTACAAAATGTTCTTTGGGAAGTATCCCAATGTAGTTTGCAAGAGATGAGCCACCTCCACGAGCCACTCGATCACCTCCACTCCTTGCTGCAAACTTGTCGACTTCAATCACCTCCTACACAAAGTTTTATGATTAGTAGCTGCATGTGTTTGTAAGAATGAATGACATGAATTGAAGATACTTACATCTTGAAATCTATCTTCTTCTTCTCCTCTCTCTTGAAGATGTAAATTAATGCTGGAGTGGGACATCCCACTCTCCTTGATTACTGGTGAGGCGGGAACTTCTGATTCCAATATCCTTTCTTGTGCATTACTAAATTGTTCTTCTGTGATATGTTGATGTTCACTTGTAAGTATGTCATTGCAAACCAATTTTATTGTGTCGGCCACTGAGTCACCAAATGGAAAACACTTTTTCTCCAACAAGTCAGAGGTACTATCCAAAGGACACTCTTACAAAGTACAAAACAAACTTAGGCATTCATCCAGCCATAGCCCAAATGCCTTCTCTACATCATGTAAAAACAAATATTCTTGTCCTTCGACAAGAACCACTGAAAAAGTTTCAATCTCCACTTCTGGAATAGTTGCTTCTGGCTCCGAAGAGGTGGATGGCTTAGGCACTTCTTTCAACTTATCATCCACACCAAGAGGATAAGTTTTCTCAATAGCTTCTCTCTCTCTAATAGGAGATTCAAGGGTTCTTGAGGTGGTTCCTTTTTATCATCAACAAAACCACCTGTAAGAAGATGAGGGATCTCATGAGGAATTGGTTCTGGTTCCTCATTCATAAAGAAAATTGTGGCAGCAATGAATGAAAGATATTTTGCACCCATCTTGCGTTTCCTATTCAATCTCCTTATAAGTGGCACAATTTCATCAAGAAGGTGCCCTACTTCCTCTGCAATTACCTGGAACCGTTTCAATCGTTTTGCAAATGCCTCATCACCTTTGTGAATGTAGGTGAGAAGGTCACATGGAACCCAGGTTCCATCATATGGTGGTATTTCGATGGAGAAACGCAATACATGAACTTGCATATATTGAAGTAGCTCCTCCAAAGCGTCGGCATTCATTTGCATGGTTCCATGGAGGCCAGGAACCTTGGAGAGAAGATCATACAGGTCATGTTGACCTTTATAATCTGAATCCTCCAAAAATTCTAGAAACTTGTGGCATGCACTCTTAGTAGGTACAGAGGTGGAAGCCGTAGCTTGCAAATGCAGACTGCTCTAACACTCAATGTAGTTGCAAAAGTGAGAAATGAGGAGAGAGGACTCCTATTTATAAATTTTCTAGAATTTTTAAGTGATGGGTCCCACTTTTTCATAGAAGTGACTTTTCCTTAAATTAAAACATAAGAGCCTTGGAAACGAAAACTTTGACATTTGAGATCACATCAAAGGAAATAAACAATAAGAATGCTCTTTCAAGAAAAACCTTGAGAATGTACAGATACAAGTAGAATGTGTCCAAAATATCCTTGAAGCAAATATGAAAAATTTTTCATTGCAAAAATAGGTTTGTTTACAGGTTTCACAGTATCTTTACAAAAAAGAGTTATGACAATGTAATTTCAGTTCCATCCATGCTCCAATCTGCAAGAACCTTGATTTTGTCTTCCAATCTCTTTCCAATCTGTGGACAATTCATAAAAGAGTAAAACATTTTCAAATCATGAACAATAGTGATATAATAAGATATATATATATATCTATATGTATATATGGAATACAACTCTTACCTTGTTCCCTCGTATTCAAAATTTGAAATCATGAAGGTCATCGTATCCCATGATAAGTAAGTGCTCTCTCAAGTTGGCCAAGTTCCAATGTTGATTAACTAAAACCACCTCCATATCATTGTTTGGTAACTTCACATTAATCTCAAATGAAGCTAAAGGTCCCTCCGAGCTTTGCAAAGGTATCCACTCTCCTAGTTTACACATCCAACGATCATAATAAAATCTGATGTACAATGAGGTGCAATGTTTTAAATAGCGAAACCCTATACCTGTGTCACCAATTCTACAACGATATCTATCCCCTTTTGACAATCCTTCTACATAACCCCAATTTTCCCCTAACAATCCTTCTACTGCTTCGTATGTAATATCTTTACATAGGAACATTGTAGGAGTTTCTACAAAAGGAATGCCTTGAAATATGAAAACAAAGCAATGGATTGGTAGAGTCCAATGAAGACCTATTGATCTAGACACTCGTGTGAATTTCAAAGAGTTATGTATGTCCATCACCATCTTACGCTTGAAAGATGATATGGACGACCAAAAATCAGGTTTAGGCCACTCTAAACTAAGAAGAGAATCAACTTTGATAATCTATAACCTTCCATATTCACCATCTATGGAAGGAACAATGTACTTGTGAGTGTAAAAGAAGATCATTTCACAAATAAGTTTAGCAGGAGGTACATCTAGAAACAGTAATGCCCCAATGTCTACATGTAATGCTTTGAAAGTTCTTGTAAGACTATGAAGTGGTTGCTCTTCCACTAAACTAGAAGGAAATATGACTGTAGCAATGAAAAACATATGAGATGAGTAATTAAGACATTTAATACCATGAAGCATTGAAAAAATAGAAATACTCACAATGGATTGGATATCTAATTCTATTGGAGTTTTCTAACTTCATGGTTGAAACTGTGAAGAGATGTTGTACAATAGCAACCATCCCACCATGTGTTTGCTGCTTGAAGCCTAAGAGCTTACCTTTCCAATGAAGATCCAAATTTCCACGATCTCGAACACGATGAGGACCAAGTCTAGATGGTTGCATGTACACCCATGCACCTTTGCAAAACTCTTGTGGTAGCCAACTTCCTTCCATTATTTTGATGTTGTGGCACGTCATTGTGTGAACTTTGTCTTTTGGTCTCCTACGAGCTCTGGAGCTTTCCATGGGAGTAAGAGTTGTTGTCATTGCTGCAGAAGTTGGGAGAATGGTAGGAGGAGAAACAACGCTTCTATTGCATGGTATGGAGGGAATAGAGGTGAAAAATATGAATTTCCGGTTTTGGGTATGAAAATGGGAGTTTGAAGAGGGTTTGAAAAAAGTCACTTTTTTAGTTCAAAAACATGCACAGATTTTGAATTAGAAGTCAAAAATAGCACTTTTGACCCTGAAAAGTGATATGGAGGTCATTTAATGGTATTATGATGAGTTTTACAACTTTTTAAAAATCTTGAATTTTTCGGCCCAGCCTGATTACGAGATTTCTTCTCTCTCTAGAAGACAACCCTGAACATAGAGGAATCTTGTCCCCTCTTCCCCCTTTAGCCTAGTATTTTATAGGGTATAGACTTTGGCCACCACCCTCTTCTGATTGGTCCATCACTAATCACTCCTTAAGCTAAAAGGCCCATCCAGGGTTCACCTTTTTTTCCTAATGTTTGACCAATCTACTCATGAGCAGTGCATGTCTGCAGTAGACTCAGTTGTTTGGTATTTCGACAGTGGGGCGACCAAACATATTACCTCGTAGTGCAGTTTCTTCTCTTCACTCGAGCTTGCCCCTATAGGGAATACTGTTCAATGTGCCAACAACTCCTCTTATCCTGTTATGGGAGTTGGTAAGATCATTTTGACTATTGTTGATGGTAGTTCTTTCACTTTGTTAGATGCTTTATTTGTGCCAGGGATCAAGAAGAACCTGTTATCAGTTTCTCCATTAGCCAAGATTGGCTTGGTTGTGAAATTTGTTATGACAGGTGTACAATTCATGATCTGTCAAATGGCGATGTGATTATTGCTTCTGGCATTTTATGTCATGGGCTGTATAAGCTCATAGACTATGAAAGTCTGTAAATGATTTGGCATGTGCAGTAAATGATTCTCAGGCTATGTCAGATGCAAAGCTTTGGCATGCATGCTTTGCTCATCTAAATTTTACTAGTTTGCTATGCCTGTAGAAATCTGATTTTTGACTGAATGTGGGATAAAACACCAGTGTACAGTGCCGTATACACCTTAACATAATGGAGTTGTTGAACAAAAGAACAAGTCACTCATGGAGATGGCGAGGTGTATGGTCAAGAGTCAAGCTTTACCACATAGTTTTTGGCTTGAGGCTGTCATGTGTGCAGCATATGTACTGAACAGGTGTCCCACTAAAGCGCTACATTCTATCACTGCATATGAGGTTTTTGGTTGTTTGGCATATGCATTAGTGCCTGAACAACATTGCAGAAAATTGGATGATAAAGCAGTAAAATGTATTTTTGTTGGGTACAGTTCTGAAAGTAAAGGCTATCATCTGTAGCATCCACAGACTAAACCCATTTTGGTTAGTCGTGATGTTGTTTTTGTGGAAGATGCTATTCAGCCATTGCTTTCATGTACTAAGGAGACATCTGTTAGCTCCAAAGACATGTACGATACTTTGCTACCTCTTTTTACATGTGGACAGTCTAGTGTTGGTCCTAATGAGGCAACTTCTCAGCCTTTGCAGGTTTCATGTGATGATGCAGATAATTCCACTTCTGATGTAGATGTACATGATGCACTTATTGATGAGAGAGCTCATATTGAGCAGACAATAACTATGCCAAAATGGATGGTGCAGACCTTGCATGATAGCAAATTAGATGCACCTCTATCATATCATACTCGTTCAACTCTCATAGTGCCTCTTTTGCATCAGATTGCTATGCTATGGCTGCATCTAGTCTCTATGATGAGAATGAGCCTATTTTGTTTGATGAAGCATAAAATTCAAGAAATTGGATGGTTGCTATGCAATCTGAATATGATGCTATAATGAAGAATGGTACTTGGTCTTTATGTGACTTGCCTCCTAGCAAGAAGGCCATTGGCACTAAGTGGGTATACAAGCTGAAGCGTAAACCCGATGGTACAGTTGATAGGTATAAGTCTAGGCTTGTTGCAAAGTGTTATGCACAAGAAAGAGGCATTGATTTTGATGATACCTTTGCACCCACATGCCGTATGACTATTGTTCGGAGCATCTGTGCACTTCTAGCTCATCATGGTTGGAATGTACATCAGTTGTACATTAAAATAACATTTCTGAATGGTGACTTGCATGAAGAAGTGTATGTTTTTCAGCCCCATGGTTTTGTGCAGAAAGGGCATGAAAACCAGGTGTGCAGGTTAAAGAAGGAATTATATGGTTTAAAGCAAGCACCACGTGCTTGGTATGAGAAGATACATGCCTATCGGATTGCACATGGTTTTGAGAACAGTCAAAGTGAAAGCACCTTATATGTTAAGCGTGCTAATGATGTGCTTCTGATCATTGTTGTCTATGTTGACGACATGTTGCTCACTGGTCCTATTGAGAAGCATATTGCTGATTTGCATGCCTCATTTGAGATGTCCGATTTGGGGCATTTGCATCACTATTTGGGCATTCAATTTATGCAAGTTGATGGTGGAATGGCTTTGTGTCAAACAAAATATATTGACACATTATTGCAGCGTCTTGTCCTTGAAGACTGTAAGCCTATTGCCACTCCTATGGAGCAGGTTTACGATTGAGTCTTCATGATGTTGGAGATGCATTTGATGCTGTTCTCTATCAGCAGATTGTTGGTTGCTTGATTTATTTATGCATTACTCTATGATACTCGTGTGTCCACTAGTGGCTTTTGCTTCATGCTTGGTAGCTCATGTATATCTTGGTTGAGCAAGAAGAAGCCTACTGTGGCCACTTCGAGTTGTGAGGCTGAGTATAGGGTAGTTTTCAGAGCGACGGTTGAGTGTGTGTGGCTCCAACACCTTATGGTTGATTTGGGTGTTTGTTGGCATACAAAGCAATAAAGGAGTCATGCACAATACGGCAACAAGGCCAGATCATTTTTTCCCATAGATTATGTACAACCCAAGTGATTTTAATCACTACACAAACATTGTAAATCCCGTTTTTGGTAGATTAGACTCCATTTTGTGCAAGCCGAGGAGTCCTCGAGCTTGAGGAGTATTAGAAGTACCATCGTACTAAATTTCATAATTTTTAGACTTCGTTTGAGCCCTCAAATAAGCCCTGGAACCTAATTTTTAACTAGGCCGGACACTAGGTCTGGACAGGGCCAAAAGCTAGTCAAAAACTATAAAAAGAGCTAGAGAGCTCATTTTTGAGGTTAGAATGTAATTGAAATGAACTTGTAAGAGCATTTTGAAAGTAATCTAAAAGCTCCATTGATTCTCATTCTTTGTCTTGCCTTGTGTGCGCGTGTGTGTGTATATGTGTGCATGCTTGTGTGCTTCTCACTCACGCACTTGTGCCGTCACTTGCTCGAGGTCTTCATACCATCCTCACGTCTTCCCGGATTGACATTAAAGGAGGTGCTACTCATCATTGAGCTACACCAAATTTTGGCGCCGTTGCCGGGGATCGAGCTTTGAGGACGAGCGTGTGATGGTAAGACGTAGAGTTGACGCGTTGGAGTTGTAGGTATTTTCTTCACTCTCATCGATTTTCTTTTACTTTCTTCACCATCATCATCATCACCATCTCCCACGTCCATCTCCATCATCGCGAAAATTTCAGTTTTGACTTTATCCCCACCTCCATCTCATTTCCCTCATTTCACTTGTGAGAGAGAGCGAGAGAGCGAATTTGCATGTGCTGTTTTTGCTTGTTTTCTGAGCTATTTTGCAGGTTTTTGCTGTACCATCATCCCCAGCAGTGTGCGCAGGTACGGCAGGCTCTGCACAGGTCCCGGGACGACAGCCTCTGTCTATCGCGACAGACAGAAAATCTTAACATTTTGAGAATGCATGTTTATCACTGTAACCTACACCTTGAGGGCACTCTAGAACACTAGAAGTTTTCCAAAAATTTGCATTTTTTCAGTCTATCGCGACAGACACCGTCTATCGCGACAGACAGAATTTCACGATAGATAGCGTCTATCGCGACAGACACCGTCTATCGCGACAGACAGAATTTCACGACGGATAGCGTCTATCGTGACAGACACCGTCTATCGCGATAGACAGAATTTCACGACAGTTAGCGTCTATCGCGACAGACACCGTCTATCGCGACAGACAGCCCCCACGATAGATTGTGTCTATCGCGACAGACACCGTCTATCGCGATAGACAGACATTTTCGGCAAAAAATAAAGGAGTGAATTTTTGGAAATTTAGGCTAAATTTTGGGCATATTTGCACTTTCATGTACTCATCTACTTACGAAGGCCTTAGAAAATGCATTAAAACCCCCGAAAGGTTCTGTTTGTCTAGTTAACCCCCTAAACCCTGAACGGTCATAACTTTTTCATACGAAATCCATTTTCTGAGCTCTAGGGCTTGTCGGAAAGCTCGTGACACATACTACACGCCCTCAACTGTTTTTTATAAGAATAACGCGTTGATTTTCAGATAGGATATTTGGAAGTTGACCCACAGAGGGGTAGAAACACCAAGGGAGCTCTAGAGGAAATTTCTAGCAATACATAAGGGGGAACAAAGTGTCTGATATAATTTGTCTATCAATTGAAAGGTCTACTTAAAGCTAATCTTGGGACTTATGCAGGTCTATTGAGAAGTAATTGAAAGCTTCCAACCAAGGGTTTTGCGCACGCTTGAGAATCAACTTCTCGAGCACTAAAGAGCAAGGTTCGGCAAGAAAGGTCGGAATATTCTCAACTCCTCTTCGTCAATTCCTAGCTTAGGCTAAGAACGATTAGAAGTAGGAGTAAGTCAGGGCGACGATAGGCCACTATCAAGTTGAAGACTACCTAAAAACTCAAGTTCAAGCTGAAAACTTAATCTCTGTACTGTCGACAACATAAAGGAAAGAACCTAATGTGGAACGATCAACCTGAAAGTGCGAAGAACATTCAAGTATTCCTAACGACATAATAACAGATAAGACTTTAAACACGAGGAATAACTAAAAAGAATCAAGTAACTGATACCAACTGATCGGCAACGAGATTGTACTCTGAAAAAAAAATTGGGTTAATCCGTTAGGCATATGAACCTTAGATCAGGACGACACCTAGTAAGAGAGAGACAAAGCCTTAGGTCCTCTGAGGCTAGTGTCAATCACACTGCAAGGTCTTGGGCTCAACAGTTGAGCCACCACTCTCATTACCCTAGCTCTGAGACCAGTGAGTCGGAAATGTCTCAAGGTATGGACAGACCTACGGGAAGTTCAGGAGTGCCTTATTTGTACAGGGTGGAAGGCCCTTACAAAACACAGTTGGAATACCTTAGGACCAACCGATTAGGTGCGAGTATCTATGAGGACGGCCTAGGAAGATCTGTGGTCCAGATTAAAAACCCTGATCAATCCATTGGACTAGAACACCCAGCTGTCAAGTTTGAAAATGGTGCATACCTGGACAAAGAAGGAACTATATATGTTGTCACTAGTCACCCTGATAGGACAGATGACTTCGGGAATGTAATCTCAGAAGCGGACTTAGGTGACCTAGAACAAGGGAACATGGATGCAGAACCTAGAACCCCTCGAGGTAAATCAGTTCTCACTAGGATTATCACGCCTGAATGGGTCCCCCAAGACAACAAGAGCATAGAGTTGCTCCTCAATCGAGAAACTGATGAAGCCTTTTGGAGGTATAAGTCGAATCAGCCAACGGACATAGGAAATATCATGATCTGTGAGTTTAAGGATCCGGATAGCCCAGGCAGAGTGACGTACTTAGATCATGCTTCGGAACGGATCTTTGTGGTGACAGAAAATGATAGGCATGCCTACACTTGGAAGGGTGAATTCATTTTCCCCCAACCAAGATCAAATGTATCCTATGGTCACCCTAGAGCTGGAACATCTCAGGCTCATGGTATGCAAAGAGACAGAAGTAAAGATAGACCAGAAGTAAGTTTTGCCAACCCAGTGGGCAGAGAAAGAACGAGAACAGAGACGAATAGGGTAGAACCCGAGATGCATAGAGCCCACAGGAACCAAAGAAATGTAGATGGATTCCCTCTGCCGAGACCTAGAGAGCACACAAGAACTTTGAGACCCACTCAGCTAGTTAAGTCCATGAAGAATTACTTTGACGGCACAGGAGATCCCTATGATCATGTGGCGGAGTTCAAGCAAGTCTTGAGAGCTGAACAAGTGGAAGATCTGTTCACGCAGTACAATGCCTTCGGTCTAACCCTTAGGAACACGGCACTTACATGGTTTCAGCCATTAGATGAGCGTCAGTTCAGGAGCATAGATCAACTCCTAGAGGCATTCATTGTAGAGTTCTCTAAGAGTGGCATAAGACACAATACATCCTCATTAATTCACAGCTTCAAACAGACCCCCCAAGAGACTGTCAGATTGGCCGGAAGGAGATTTAGACAATATCTTGAAAGGTGCCCTATTTCGGAGCTACCCACATCCGCTAAACAAGTAGCCTTATTCCTTGATGGATTGCTAAGTACGAAATTGAGATCCTATGTGTATCTGAAGGACCCTAGGACCATAGAAGAATGTGTACGCATGTGCATTGACATTGAAGATAACCTAGGGGAAGAGCTAGAGCTTTCCAAAATCTACAAAGATTCAGATAGTGCATCTAGCCACTCTTCCACGCAATCTACATCAATTGAGGAACTCGCGGAAAAAGTAGCTCAGAAATTAGGTGTAACTAGCAAACAAATCCCAAGGTTTGCCCCTGTGAAAAGATGCTATACATGCGGTGGTGACCATATGGCGAACGTCTGTCCCATTATGGCTCAACCCCAAGTAAACCCTAGTAGCCAGTACTGCACCATAGAACGGAGATACACCAACCACACCGCACAAGATTGCCCATACAACAAGCAGGCGGTTAGGCAACCCTACCCTCAGCCCTACCAACAAGGCAGATACCAGAACCAGTACCCTCCACAACCATATGGCAGGCCACAACAAAATTTCCAACCTCAATATCAAAACCAACAAAGGCCTCAGCCTGTGCTAGCACAACAACCCCCAGCCCCAGCTAATGTGATTCCGGTAAAGTATACTGCTGTAGAAGAGAACCTGAATAGAGCTATAGTCCCAGTAACACCCTTGATCTCTGAAAATGACCCAAGTGATCATAGCTTTGATTCTACCCATGTGGATAGCCCCCAGGCTTACTACATGCAGTCTCCAGAACATGGCGAGTCCTACTATGGTGAAGAGCCAAACGAACCTAGTTGGGAGTCAGATTACACGAACGTCATGTATGCAAATCCCAATCCTAGGCCTCAATCTAGGCAAGTCAGACCTCCATTCCCAAGAGGACCGTGCTACAGATGCCAAGGTGATCACCTCATTCGTGATTGTCCCTTACCTCCGCCTACACAAACTCAGTCCGTGACTATCCAAGGCTTTTGCCAAGACTGCGGAAAAGAGCATCTCTTACGAGATTGCCCTAAGAACCCCAATAGCATGCCTGAAATCACCCCTATCAACGTTGTTGGGTTAGTGGTAGACTCCTCAGGAAGTGTCACTTCCACTGCACCAGTACAGGTAGTCACTCGAGCTCAAGCTTTGCAGCAAAACCAAGGGGTAGGCCAGGAAAAGAGCCCAGATGCTAGCGATACTGAGAGCCAAAATAAAAAGAGAACAAGAGCTTGGAAAGATAGCCGCGAACGTATGAAAAGGCAATGGGCAAAGAAGATGAGTGAACTTGAGGAAAGTCTACGAGAAACCAAGGCTAAAATCATAGAGATCACATCTCAACCGCACTCTCACACATTCCCACCACTACCATCCCCATCACCTTCCATCCCTCCACCCTCTAAGACCCCCCACGTAACCCACCCACCACCCCAAACAGGATCGGTATTAGCTGATCCCACTCCCGAAGACATAGACATGATGCTTAAAGCATATCAGGCCAGAATCCAAGAAGGGCCAAACGTCACGGATCATGACAAGTGCTATCCTAGAGCTGACCTAGAGATAGAAAGAACCAAACTATGCGCGAAAATGGTCGCATTGGCTCAGACTATGTTTGAAGCCAGTCGCCTTTTCAATTACTCAGGCTCAGCCAAAACGCAATTACACTTGGATGGATTCCTAGAAAAGTTAGAGAGGATAATTGCAAGATCTGCCGAGGAAGAAAAAAATCAAGAGGGAGAGAAAGCAAGCAATAACATGAACCATCCCCCATCGGAAGTTTATGTGGCCAATTCCACTAAACCTTACAACTTCCCCTCCTTAGAAAGAATAGAGAGGCCAATAGCACAGTCAGAGAAGGAACCTACCCCTCAAAGGAAGGAAAGGGTAAGAGAACGGATAAGCCAGCCTCTTCAGGAAGCCCATGTGTCTCTCCAAGAAGCTTATCTTCCCCCCCAAAAGGCAGATGAGCCTCCCTCGAAAGCTCAAGCACCTCCACAGGTTGCCTACATTCCTTCTCAGGGAGTGTATGAGCCTGTTCGGAAAAGTAATAGAATAAGTAATCCTCCCCAAGAAGCTTGTGCTCCAGTCATTTGCGAGAACGAGGAGAGAGTCAACAATAGAATCAGCCCTCCTTCACAGGTTGCTTATGCGCCCAATTCTACGGAGCCAAACACTTCTTCTTCTATGAATCGGTTTGCACCAGACTTCCTACGAGAGATTCAAGAAGACAAATGGGAAAACGAAAGCGAGGTCGCCCCTCCTTTTGAACTTGTGGACGATGCACACGACCAATTCCCACAAGACATCCCATCCATTTACGGGGAACAGGAGAGTACTCAATCTCACGAGAGATTGGACTTTGAATCTAATTCCATACAAGAGTTACCCCACTTCACAGGCCCATGGGAAGCAAAATCCACGTGTATGAGAGCACCCACAGTCATGGTAAGGAACGACGACTCAGTCATACCAAGGAACACGGAGGTAGTAACGAACACCAAGGTGCAGCGCAATCTCACTTTGAAAGAACTGCCTGAGGATAGACCAAACGCGGGGAAATATGCAGCCAGTCGAGTAACTGAAGTTGCAAAACCTCATTCCCGGGTAGGATCCCATAGGACAGTGCCAGAAATTCCCTTGGATAAGATAGGAGATATGTGCGAAGGTGAAGAAGGGAACACCTATCTTCCCATTACCTACCAGGAGTACACCACCAAGGCAATTTTGGACTCAGGTGCAGGAGTTGCAATTGCCACCACCTCCTTATGGAAGCGTTGGGGCAAGCCGGCACTCAGGCCGACGAGAATGAAATTGCAGATGGCCGATGGTCACATAGAGAGACCCCTAGGATTGCTAGAAGGAATAACTCTCACCACTTGTGGTGTCGAGTTTGAACATACCTTTGCCATATGTGACTTCAGCAAAAATCATGCCTATGAGATGATTTTAGGAAGACCATTCATGCGACAGTTGCAAGTGGTACAGGATTGGGGGACCAATTCTTTGTACCTGCAGCACTTAGGTGTTACAACCAAAGTCAATCTCAAGGATTATTCCCATAGAGATGTTCCTCCTATCCAATGGAATCCCATCCATAGAGCCAAAGATGATACAGAATCGGTGCATTCCATAGGGTCGGGATCCTCATGGATGCATGAAGATACTCACTTATGGATGTGCAAGGTAGCAGTAGAAGAAGAGAAGAGAGAGAAAGCCAGAGAGGTAGGTGCGAACGAAACTCATAGACCCATTCAAGACCCAGCCTATGCACCTATAGTCTTTCCAGATGAGGAGTTTGAACCCCATGGCTGGGCAGAAATTTTAGCAACAATGGACGTAGCCATCAATGAAGAACAATGGACACCTCACTGTGATGAGGATGGCTATGACATTTCAGTCTTCTCCATAGAGCCAATCATGGGAGAGGCAGTTCTAGAAGAATGTGAACCTAGCCCTGATGCATTTGAGGATGCAAGTGACTCCGATCTAGAGTCAATCATCATGGACCCACCATTTGCATCAGATGAAGAATACTTCCATGAAATAGAATTTCAACCCCAGAGGCATGGAGAGGTTACAAATGATGTAAGATTAGCAACGCATATGACCCCTAAGGAAGAAGGAAAGAAACGAAAGAAGAGAGAAGCCTCACCAGAAGAGGAAGAATCTTTGTTTGAGGTCCCAGAAAATTTTAAGAAGTATGAGATAGATGACAGGAGAGTCATGATAAGAATGCCTAAACGAGAGGCACAATCAGGAGAGGCCTATGATAACAAGGAAACCACCAAGAAAATAGTAGTGGCCATAGAAGAAGGAGAGGAGAGATGCACATATATAGGCCATGACCTGACAGAAGAAGAAGAGCACGAATTGATTGCCTTGCTAAGAGAATACAGAGATGTATTCGCTTGGAGTTACAAGGATTTGAAAGGGGTTGACCCGGACATATGCTCGCACACCATCCCCATGACTTCAGACGCCAAACCCTCTAAGCAAAAGCCCTATACTTATAACGATAATTACGCTGCTAAGATCAAAGAAGAGATAGATAGATTGGTTGAAGCTGGATTTATCTATGAAATTGAGCACACTGAATGGGTATCCCCCATCGTAGTGGTGCCCAAGAAGAATGGCAAACTGCGTGTGTGCATTAACTTGAAGAAGGTTAATGCAGCCACAATCCGAGATAACTATCCGCTTCCCATCACAGAACATCTCTTAGAAAGAGTGGCAGGCAAGGAAGTGTACAACTTCCTTGATGGATTTTCGGGCTACAATCAAGTAGCCATAGCTCCAGAGGATCAGCATAAGACAGCCTTTGCCACAGAATGGGGCATTTTTGCTTTTAGAGTAATGCCATTTGGGCTTACCAATGCACCAGCTACCTTCCAGAGGCTGATGTGCCATGTGTTTAAGGAGTTCCTAAGGAAGAGTTTAGAAGTCTATGTTGATGATCTCTGTGCTCATTCCAATGTTAGACAAACCCATATTCCTGAACTCAGACAAATCTTTGACAAATGTAGAGAATATCAGGTCTGCCTGAACCCAGAAAAGTGCGTTTTTATGGTAAGGCAAGGCAAGATTCTAGGACACATAGTGTCAAAGAATGGCATATCTACCGACGAAGAAAAAGTGAGAGCCATAGCAGAGCTACCTAGACCAAAGAATGTCAAGGAAGTACAAGCTTTCATGGGGCACTGTGGGTATTACCGACGTTTCATCCACATGTATGCGGTCATCGCAAAGCCCATGTACGGACTTCTGACTAACTTTGAGTGGACGGATGAATGTGAGAATTCCTTCCAGGAACTTAAACGAAGATTATGTTCAGCACCAATCTTGACCACACCAGATTGGAATAAGCCATTCCATGTTCATGTGGATGCGTCCAATTATGCCATTGGATGTGTGCTTGCACAACCTACTGGTGAAGGTAATATGGATCTTCCAATTGCCTATGCCAGTAGACGATTGAATGCGGCTGAACGGAATTACACCACTACAGAGCGCGAAGGATTAGGCATGGTATATGCAGTCAAGAAATTTAGACACTATTTGCTTGCAAATAAGTTTAAATTTTTTACTGATCATCAGGCATTGTTATACCTAGTAAACAAGCCATGCAATACGGGAAGATTAGTAAGATGGTTTCTCTTGCTAATGGAATATGATTTTGAGGTCGTGGTAAGAAAAGGGAGGACTCACTTGAGAGCAGATCATCTCTCTAGACTCACGTCTGGAGAAGCCCCACAAGGAGTATCAGATGACCTTCCTGATGCTTACCTATTTAATTTGGAGGTGGTGCCGCAGTGGGCTAAGCCATTGGTACCAGTCTTGACATACGGGCCTAACCATCCAGTGGTAAACACACGGAATAGAGAGGTTGTAAAAGCCCAAAAGTATCACATCATGGCCGGAAGCATGTACAAGCACACAGATCAAGGGATCTTGGCTTGTTGCGTAGAAGAGGATGAGTACGCTAAATGGTTGCAATTAGCACATGTAGGTGCATTAGAGCAACACCATTCAAAACAACGAACTTTACAGACTCTAAAGAGATTCGGAGTGCACTGGCCAACTATGGAAGCGGATGTCCAAAAGTTGTGCAAGGAATGCCCAATCTGTTGCACTAAACCACCTGTGGAACATGCCACTCTCTATCAAGTATCCATTGTGCCAGATTGGAGCGAACCACTAGTATCGTTCCTGAGGACAAACACATTCCCTCCAGACATGACTCTAGCTAGAAAAAGGAGTTTGGAACAAGAAGCCCAGGATTATTCACTCGTTGGTGATAATCTATACAAGCGCGGTAAGGATGGTTACCTGAGACTGTGTGTCCACGAAAGTGAATATCTGAAGATCTTGGAAACTGCTCACCAAGGTGTAGCAGGAGGACACTTTGGACCAGATCGGGTAATCAAGGCGATACTATTTGCGGGCTTCTGGTGGCCTACCCTTCACATGGATGCACATACCTATGTGAAACGGTGTGATGTCTGTCAGAGGACTCAGTATCCTATACGCAAAGATGAGATGCCACTGAAACCTATGATGGGTGGACGTGCATTCTCTAAGTGGGGAATAGACTTCGTAGGTCCTATTAATCCCCCAGCTAAGGGTTCTCATGCGGAATACATCATTGTGGCAACAGATTATCTCACCAAGTGGGTAGAGGTAAAAGCTACAACCAAGAACGATGCTCAAACAACTGCCAAATTCTTGTTTGAGAATGTATTCACGAGATATGGACTACCTATAGAGCTTGTAAGTGATAGAGGCACTCATTTCTTGAATGAAGTTATTGAAAATCTACTCCAAGAATTCTTGGTAATACACAAGAAGTCTGCCCCTTATCACCCTCAAGCTAATGGTCAAGCTGAGAGCACTAATAAGATTTTATGCAATGTACTGACGAAATTAGTGAACACTAAACGCTCTGATTGGGACAAAAAGCTACACCATGCTGTTTGGGCATACCGAGTGGCCTACAAAATGGTACTCCAAGCCACTCCCTTTCAGATGGTATTCGGTCAAAACGCTGTGTTACCCTTGGACTTCTTGATCCCTACACTGAGAGTAGCACGAGAGCACGAATGGACAGGTCATGAGCTCTCCTCTAGGATCTTTGACCTTGAACGATTAGGAGAAACAAGACTGAGAGCCGCTGCAGGGATATATGCAGCCAAGAAGAGACAGAAGGCATACTTTGATGCCCACGTGAAGGATAAAGGCTTGAAAGCAGGAGATCTAGTCTTAGTCTATACACTAAAACAACACGCGAGGAAGCTAGAAAAGAGAGGCTACGGACCTATGATCATCAATAGGATCTCCACGAGCGGAGCACTACAATTGGCCACATTAGAGGGTGATGTTCTCCCAAATTATATTAGCGGGTGCAGAGTCAAGTTGTATCAGGAACCCCTCACGGAGGAAATGCTCAGTCGACTCAACACTGCTAAGAAACGCAAAGAGGAAGAAAAGCGAGTTCGAGAAGAAGCTCAAGCTGAAGCTTTAGAACGCATCAGAAGGATGAAATTACGAAGGCAAGGTAGAGATAAGCCTGGAGCGAATGACTATGCAGACCAAGGATTTCCTATGGCCATGTGTGAAGTCGCAGGAACAAGCTCGCATAGGATAATTGATAGACGTCCTTTCGTAACCTTAGATATAGGACAAGGAAAGAGTGCAAGGACCGTAAGAGCCTTGATTGACTCAGGTGCAGCCACTAGTGCTGTTAAATTGTCTTACTGCCAAGAATTACAATTGACTGTCAATCCTGTGGAAGCATATCTTATAGGATTGGGAGGAGTGGAAACCCCTTGCATGGGCGAGGCGGAACTTCCCCTTTACATTCATGATGAGGCAATGACAGTTAAAGTACTGGTGTGTCAAGATGAGGATCTCACTGAACCTCTAGTCTTGGGTCAAGATTGGATCTATGACCAAGCAATTAACTTAAACCTAAGAAGTGGACTTCTCCAGGTTTGGGTCAATCATAGTCGAGTTACAGTAGAATTAGACAATGGAGCACTCAAGGAACTAGGAAAGGCACAAACTCCTGGTCCTTCCAGGGGTACACATGAAGATGACCATGCTGTTCTTGTTCAAAACCCTGTGTTGCAGAGGAATGATATTTGCAAAAAAGGAGTCAGGGATGCAACGGAACTCACTTCTTTTCCAAAGGCCAGAAGGAGGCAGCAACCAAAGGCGGATCACAAGCAGAAGAAGCCGAGTACTACCTATGTCCGAGATCAAAAGTACCTGCGCAGCAGAATGTCCCAGAAAATAAACCAGGTGTGGGTGCGGAAAGGCGAACGACCGGGTGCACCACCGTCAACTACACGGGCAAAGCCTCTTATTAGTAACCAACAACACGACGCTAAGAAGAAGTCTGTCAGAAATTCTTCTGCTAAAGTAAAATCTATTTGGGTGCCCAAGAAGTCGATGAAGGCAAGCCCACAATCTAGACAAATTTGGGTGCCTAAGGCTTGCTTGAGGGCACAAGTAGTTACGCCAAGGCCACAACCTATGCAGCATAACCCATCTACGAGTACAACCAGTATTCCCTCGTGCTCAACACTTAGGAACACACCAAGACCCATGAGCATGCATGTAATCACTTATAAGTGGGTCCCTAAAAGGCCCCATTCCCAAACAGCGACACCGACACAGCTCTCTGGAGTCTCTACGAAACCGAAAGCAAAGCCCATCCACTGCATTTGGCAGTCTAAGATCTGTGATAAACCCCCCGACCCCGATTTGTAAATTCACCCCACTTACTAACGGCATTAGTCTCCTAGGAATACACAAACGTTAACTACACTCACTGTCTTCGTGCACTTACTAACCACTAACTCACCATATACCTCATGTTAATGTTGTAACGGGGACAGCAACGGATTTAGTCTGTCCATTACGATGTTAACACATGCTTCTATATTCTCACAGAATCAGAAGGCAAGCAGTAAAATGGCAGAAGCGACAGGTTCGGGCTCACAAGTAGGGATACTTACTGCAGGAATTGATGTGGATAGCCTACCTGTGGACGTGCCCCCGACTGAACGACCAGTGGAGATGCAACACCTTCAGCAACTCCCGGTGCCAGACCCACCTACAGGAATCACGGAAAGAGTCCATGCCAACTCTCATTGGTTCAATGGCATGCCCGGTCCATTAGGAGAGGCTAAGTATATCTGGGAGTCTAAATGCGAGTATGACAGATCATGGGTGCGATTCCAATTTTTCTCCAAGGAGTTCGAGACTCTACAGAACACAGAAGATCTACAGATCATATGGCAACGAGCAGGATTGGCGGAATATTTTGAAGCCCCACTACCTAAACCCGATCTCCTCCGATGTTATTATCTGGTCTCCACATTACAAGCTCATGAAGATAAGGATCAACCCGGATCATTTGTTCTCCCCTCATTGCTGGGCAACAACGAGTTGAAGAGGTTTGAACTTACTGTGGAGCTGGTGAGTGATGCTTTAAATATGCATGGCACGCATGTACCCTCAGAAAAGGATGCTCTCGTTCCCACCAACATGAAGGACAGGAAACTAGTGAAGCTGAAAGACATGGCAGCACTCACCCCAAATGTGTCCATCCCTCTCCGAATGTGCATGCAACACTTCGCCTTCCCCGGTCAAGACCGATTCACGCAACCACACAAGAAGATCTGGTTTGCTCTCTACTTGGCGGAAGCAGGTGCGTTACCTATTAAGCTACCAGTGTGGATTATAGATCAGTTGTATGAAGCAAACAAACGGGCATCTAGGAAATTAGTGGTGAACGGATGCTGTGCACTCACACGCATCATTTATCGATGCTTGGCATATGATGTCCCCATTGAGCGTGCCTTAACTTGGGCACAACTACAAATGTTTAAAAGGCTCAAGACATCCACACATCAGTCCAAGCGCATGAGGGGCGCAATCCCTTGCGTCCAGACACGGGAAGTCCTGACTACTCCTGAGGCATCACCATTAAGAGAGGGCACGGTACCTCCCTTTACCATTAGGATACCCAGGTCGGAATCCGACACTACGACACAACCTACCCCATCGGCTCCTCCTGTCACACCTGAGTTCGAATTTGCGGCCACTGGAGAGGTTGAAGGACTGGACCCCCAGGATTTCGAAGCATTCCTACAAAGCACACAATTCTCTGATGTGGAGTTTTATTCAGAGGCAGAGGAGCCGGGCACATCCTCACGAAGAAGAAGAAAGTCTACAGACGGTAGACATGTCCATTGGAGTGACGCTCAGCAAAGTCAACAACACGGACACCCGGAAGAAGAAGAAGCGTATGAAGAAGAGACCACTGAAGCCCCAGCATATACAGCAGAACTCCGAAGGCTGTATCAGATTATGGAAAGAGTGCGATCGCAGCAGTTACTCACTGAACAGAGCAGCAGAGTACTTATGACTCAGTTGTTGGAAGAAGCGGGAGTTGACTCAGAGTACAGGGAAGGTCTCTTATTGATGGCAGAAACATATGGAGTTGTGGAAGCTGTGCGCACTGCCATTCAGAGGCCTTCAGTTCAATATGACCCACGAAGGCTCCAGACACGACCTCGCCCAGGTAAAAATATACAAATTCCCGTTACAGTTGCAGAAGAGCCGACTACTACACCTGAAACTATCAGAACAACCTCCCAGATAGCTAGCCAACAACACCCAGCCACCCATGAGGAGTCCACCGAACCACTACCACCTACTCCCCCACCATCACCTCCTAGAAGAGAAACAGTAGAAACCACATCGACTACTCAACCCACCGACCCCACCTTCATCTTCCGTACTCCGATCTCCAGTGCCACCCTATTCTCTACCACTGATAATCCTATCTTCGAAGACAACCCCAACACTACACAATCCGCCGAACCCCTCCTAGACCCTGCCCTAGGGCAACCATCCCCAACGCCCTCAGCCACGGGTCATCCTGACCCTAGATCTACATTCATGGGCTTCCCTGCTACCACGCAACCCTTTCAGCCCTCCTCAAACTTACGACCTCAACCCCCGATATCCCTCTCTCCATTTCTACAATCCCTCCAGGACATCTTTGCTAGGGCTTTTCAACCAGGCCCTCAACCATTCCCTGTCTTTTCAGCTCCCCACCCCACTTCACATCTATTCACCACTTCCACACACACACCACCTACCATACCAGTGTATATGGCAGGCCCCACACTAACACCCACTCCTGAAGGGATGGACATTTCACCACCCACGGCACCTCCACCCACGGTTTCACCTCCTCCCATTCCCCCTCCACCAATTTCACCCACACACACAACTTTTGTAGACACATCATTCACTGTCTCCCTTCCCCAATTCCCTTCCCATGCATCTTCCACGGTAAACACCCCCCACTCATCTATAGGTAATGCATTGGACACCATGTTGGCTTGTATATCAAATTTAAGAACAGATTACATTCAGCTCCAGCAACAAAACGCACGCCTGCAAGAGCACTCAGCGACACTACAGCTCCGCCTTGCGGTACTAGAAGAGGAGAACGCTCGCCTCCACACACAGTTCCAAACCCTCCAAGACGCCCATAATATATTGGAGGTACAGCTACAGAACGTAGATCAAGAAGCAGTGCAGGTGGTAGAAGGTCACCTACGGACACAGCTGGAACGCAACTCAAAACTTCAGCGAAATATGGCGCTACTTAAACGCCATCTTGCGGCTGCTCAGGAAGAGAACAGACGACTGCAAATACAAAATCAAGAGAACCTGGAGGCAGCTATTGAGAGCACACCGGGGGCACCCATTAGTCCATCCAAGTTTCAAGCAGTGACCCCCGATAATATAAAGATTATATTGGAAGATTATGCCATGTTGCTCGAAGCACATGATAAGCTATCGGAGGAGCTGGGACAACTAAAGCAGGAACACCAACAAGCACCAGCAGCTGCCCCTCCAACCACCCCCTCTGCGGCTTCGCTTCCCTCCGACGCAGAGGCCATAAAAGATCTCCAGCAACAGGTAACTGAATTGCAGACACGCCTACTACAATATGAGAGGCCATCTTCCCCTCCGGAGGCTCCCATGGACGAAGAAGTTGTGCAAATTCCTGTGGAACAAACGTTTGATGAAGAATATGATCCGCAACCATTCCCAGGAGGCCAACAAACAGAAGAAGCGCAGGACACGTTTGAGGCACCACGGCCGCCATGGTTACGACAAGTGGAGGAAATAGGGACCTCGCATGAAGAGCGCACCGTAGTGCAAAATCAGGCTATGAGGATCATAGAGGAGACTGTTTTACAATCAGATTACTTCAAGAACTTGTCATCGAGACGCCTGATCCTCTCATCGGAACTCCAGTACAGGCCATATTATATTATCTTGGCTGATTATAATGCAGAAATACAAAGAGTCACGGGTCAGATTCCTACTTTTGCGACCCAATTTCAACCTGAAGACCTTCCTCCAGAGGTGCGAAAAGGCAAGATTCGTCAACCAATATGGCGGCAGAAACTTTTAGAGACTTATCCAGAAATGCTACGCACATGGAACAACGCGCCGTTGCACCTCCTGTACAACCCATGCTACGGTCCAGTCCCCCGCCGCAGGTCGTGGAAGGCATTTAATATCAAGGTACAGAACAATGCGCAATGCAAGGAATGGCTGAACTACCCGTACATCGCGCCACCACAAGGACCACCATCGGTAGCATATATGATGGGGACCATTCGCCACTGGATGCCGCGCTTGAAGCCCATGCAAGATGTAGCAGCGCAATTGATGCTTAAAATCTTAGATATGATGCAAGTAGTGCTGAAGACCTTTAGAAATGCAGCCGCACCACAGGTACGTCTTCCGGGGTTTAGCAATGGAAATTACGACTTGGTGTATGACATGAGCACCACCCCCAGTATCCGTGTGGCTTACGCTTGGCATGCACGCATCAAGTACCTCCCCGCCTGCTACAAACAGACCTTCGAAGAAATGTTCAGATCAGGTTTCTGGGAGTACCACTCGGAGATTTTCGCACCAAAGCCGACACATCTACTTCAACTGTTTGCTTGTGAACAAGCAATGTATTCAGAGTACTACACCACCCCGCAACCAGAAACCCCCGGTGCAATAAATTGGGAGGCATTGGAAGCCGATCTAGCAAGAGGCTTAAGGATAGGAGAACATGACCTGGCCACCAATGTCATCCAATATTACATCGACCACCCGCGCGAACAAAGGTCTGTCAGGGGCGACAGACGCTAGGAAGGGGGGAGTGTTGGCATACAAAGCAATAAAGGAGTCATGCACAATACGGCAACAAGGCCAGATCATTTTTTCCCATAGATTATGTACAACCCAAGTGATTTTAATCACTACACAAACATTGTAAATCCCGTTTTTGGTAGATTAGACTCCATTTTGTGCAAGCCGAGGAGTCCTCGAGCTTGAGGAGTATTAGAAGTACCATCGTACCAAATTTCATAATTTTTAGACTTCGTTTGAGCCCTCAAATAAGCCCTGGAACCTAATTTTTAACTAGGCCGGACACTAGGTCTGGACAGGGCCAAAAGCTAGTCAAAAACTATAAAAAGAGCTAGAGAGCTCATTTTTGAGGTTAGAATGTAATTGAAACGAACTTGTAAGAGCATTTTGAAAGTAATCTAAAAGCTCCATTGATTCTCATTCTTTGTCTTGCCTTGTGTGCGCGTGTGTGTGTATGTGTGTGCATGCTTGTGTG
Source organism: Ceratopteris richardii (assembly GCA_020310875.1). NCBI lineage: Eukaryota > Viridiplantae > Streptophyta > Polypodiopsida > Polypodiales > Pteridaceae > Ceratopteris > Ceratopteris richardii. The sequence continues at coordinate 69,640,286 of CM035409.1, forward strand.
CTTCTCACTCACGCACTTGTGCCGTCACTTGCTCGAGGTCTTCATACCATCCTCACGTCTTCCCGGATTGACATTAAAGGAGGTGCTACTCATCATTGAGCTACAGTGTTGGTCAGACTTTTTCCACCACCATCTTCACTGACAGTCAGAGCGCATTGGCAGTTGCGAGAAACCCTCTGTTCCATGCTCGCACGAAGCACATTGAGGTGCATTATCACTATGTCAGGGAGAGGTTCTCTGCTGGGGAGATCAGCTTGGCATATGTGCCCACGTAGGAGAACATTGCAGACCTTTTCACGAAGGCTCTGCCTAGGGAGAAGTTTGAAGCTTTCTGCAAAGCTTTGGGCTTACTTCCTTTTGTGGAGTGATTTCCACATAGCTTGGAACTTCCTTATACATGAGTGCCAGCTCCTTGTTCACCGCATCACTCCGAGGGGGGATTTGTTGATATATTTAGGTAGTGATGTGTGTGAACACACTAGGACTGTCGGGGCACTTTTTTCCCTCTTTAGAAGGTTTTTTTTCCCCGGCTTGTATATACGCCTATTGCCCTAATGGGCTACTTATCTTTGTACATTCTCTAGTAATACATTCAGTATTGTGTGTTGTGTTCCAAGCTTCTTCTTCTTCTTCTTCCTTGTGTTGTTCACGTGCTTCCGTAGACATCTAACTCCAACACACAACCCACAATAGAAAATGCACGAAGGAATAATGACATTGTCATTTGACACATTATGAAATGTACATCTATCATCAACAAATTTCACAACCAAGCTAATATTGGCTAATGTTGAAAGTGATAACATATTTTTCTTGATCCTTGTCATAAATAAAGCATCTGACAATGTAAAAGAACTACCATTAGTAGTAGTCAAAATGATCTTAACAACTCTCATGACAAGATAAGAGGATTTCTTGATGCATGTGACAATATTCCTATAGGGGTAGGGTCAAGAGAAGTGAGAAACTACCTTGTGAGGTAATATGTTTGGTTTCCCCACTATCAAAGTACCAAAAATCTGAGTCTACTGTAGAAATACACTTCTCCTTAGAAGATGGGTCATAACTGCAAACAATAGTAAATGCCCATTCTTAATTCTGCATAAGATTAGCAAATTGTGTTTTAGGCGTAGAGGCCTCTACAACAAACATTCCATCCTCTTTCTTCTTTGCCTCTTTTGTAGCTAGTTTTGGGCAACTCTTTATGACATGATCATTTCCTTTACAATTTTGCAAAACAATTTTTTTTTCTGTTTTCTTCTCATCTTTGTCATCCTTCTTTTATTGTGTAGAATTAGTTTTGCTTACTAGTAGATGAGCTCCATTTACCTTTTCCCTTTTGACTAGCTATGAAAGCTTGACCTGCAACATGCATAATGGACATGTTCTACCTTGATTGATCTTCTTGCAAAAGACAATCCTCAAATGTTAAGGCATTTGGATTGCCTTTCATCATCAATTGAAGAGTAGAAGCAAAACTATGATATGAATATGGAAGACCATTCAAAACAATTTGCACAAGTGAACTGTCTAGCAAGACTTCATCAACAAAAATCAACTGCTCCTTCAAATCTTTGATATTTTTCAAAAAACTATCAATGGAATCTCCTTCATTCATGTTCTCACTCTCCAACTATTTTCATAGGTAAGCAACATGAGCCTCATTTCTTGCCTTGTATAAAGTGATAAGTGCATTCTAAGCATCCTTAGCTATTCTGCAAGAGCAAATGTGCAGGGTAATGACATGTTTGACAAAAAAAGCTATCAATGCATATTCTTGAGCATCTCTACCATCCCAACAAATTTGCTCTATAGTAGGTGTAGCAAGAATCCAAGCATGAATAGGAATTTGAAGATCATCATCTTCAACACCATCTGCATCACCTTCAACAACTATATTTGCAGGTGTAATAGGTCGTTTATCAACACCTTGCACAATATTCCACAATCCTTTTGCAACCAATACATGGCACATCATATATGCCCATAATGGGGAATTATTACCATCCAACTTATCCTCAATAGCCACATATGAAATACATCATTGCCTTTAGCCATGGCCACTGACTAAAATACCTTGATGCAAAAAAATGAATGTATGTCAAAAAGTTGAATAGA
>CM035409.1:69644903-69719903 GCA_020310875.1 Ceratopteris richardii
AACTTCATGACGCAAAATTTTTCTCTGATACTAATTGTTGGAGACGAAGGAGTGAGAAAACATTAGAAGGGAAAAGTACAATCTTCCAAGAACAACAAAAACATGATACTAATTGTTGGAGACGAAGGAGTGAGAAAACATTAGAAGGGAAAAGTACAATCTTCCAAGAACAACAAAAACATGTATTGATCTATTTGAAAGGTACAAAGTTAAGTTACCTTCTTAGGGTTATGAGTATATATACAAAGCTAAGAGAAAAAAAACCTCCTAAAGAGGAATAAAAGTGCTTTGGTAGTTTTAAGTGTGTCCACACAACATCGTCATCAAAATATATTAATAAGAAGGTTAGCCACATTAAGTGGGTCTCTAATTTGAAACACAAGACTAATGATAATTTGATTGCTATAAGGATAGGCTTGTAGCCAAAGGTTATGCCCAAGAGAAAGGCATCAATTTTAGCTAAGAAACAATTGAAATGTACATCTCTTGGACATTAGAAATTTATTTTTAATGATGAAAAAATGTATGTACTTTAGGCCAATGGTTTTGTGCAAAAAGGGAAGGGAAATAAGGTGTGCATGTCAAATAATTCATTGTATGGATTGAAGCAAGAACCATGTTATTGGTATGAGAAAATACATGCTTGCTTATGAGCATCTAAATTCTAAAAGAATGCAACCAAAAGAAACTTGTATTTTAAGTGTGAATATGATTTTGTTGTAATCATTGATGTTTATGTTGATTATTTGTTTCCACTAGTTCTAATGAGGTGCATATTAATCATTCATCATTTTGGCATCCAACGTATGCGATTTGATGGAGACATTGACTTATGAAAAAAAAAAACATTAACACTTGAAATGGAGATGTTTGTCCTCGAGGAAAGTAAACCCATTGTGCTCCCATAGAGATCAGCTTATGATTGAGTCCTCATGATGCTAGGGGTGCTAGTATTCTTGAACAAGTTGGGAGATTCTTAATTTATGTATGCATCATGGGCGTACCATTCAAGTTACTATCTCTTAGATGAGTAGATATATGCATAGCCCATGTCCCAATCAATTGAAGATGGTATAACATATCTTTCTCTACTTGAGTGATACCTAGTAGCTTGGGTTATTTTATCCAAAGAGGGGTCCTTATAACCATATTTACATAGTCTTTTTGATTGTGATTGATTTTGATTTTATGACATCATTACATCCACAAGTGGTTTCTTTTTCATGTAGTAACCGATGCATTTCTTCATCGAGGAAGAATTCAACCGGAAGCAACCAACTATGGCCACTTCTAGTTGTTAGGTTGAGTATAGAGAAACTTTTCAAGATATTCCTTTATCTTAGGTTCATTATGAATGCCTGAATGTTGGTAATGATTTTTCCAACACCATCTTTATTAATAATGAAATGATAATTGCAAAGATCCTAATGTTCCATGCTTGTGTAAAGCACATTGAGGTGCAATTTCATTATGTCAAGGAGACACTCTTTTTTGGAGAGACCACTTTGGATTATGATCCCACACACGATAACTATTAGATCATCAAGCTAATACTATGCTTGCGATGGATTTCATCTACATAAAAAATTAATCATTTAAAATGTGTCCTTTATTTATGCTCATTTTTTGGGGATCTTTTATGATCATTTGCCGAATTTAAAAGCCTAGAGCTTTATATTGTTGGAGTTAGACGTCTGCGGAAGCACGCGAACAACACAAGGAAGAGAATGTAAAAAGATAAGTAGCCCATTAGGACAATAGGCGTATATACAAGCCGAGGGAAAAAACCTCCTACAGAGGGAAAAAACCTCCTACAGAGGGAAAAAAGTGCCCCAGTAGTCCTAGTGTGTTCACACACATCACTACCTAAATATATCAACAAATCCCCCCTGGGAGTGATGCGGTGAACAAAGAGCTGGCACTCATGTATAAGGAAGTGTCAAGCTATGTGGAAGTCACTCCACCAAAGGAAGTAAGCCCAAAGCTTTGCGAAAAGCTTTAAACTTCTCCCTAGGCAGAGCCTTCGTGAAAAGGTATGCAATGTTCTCCGGCGTGGGCACATATGCCAAGCTGATCTCCCCAACAGAGAACCTCTCCCTGACATAGTGATAATGAACCTAAATGTGCTTCATGCGATCATGGAACATAGGGTTCCTCGCAACTACCAATGCGCTCTGACTGTCAGTGAAGATGGTGGTGATAGAAGTATGACCAACGCCCAAATCAGCCATAAGGCGTCTGAGCCACACACACTCAACAGCCGCTGTGAAAGCTGCCCTATACTCAGCCTCACAGCTGGAAGTGGCCACAGTAGGCTACTTCTTCCTCAACCAACATATACATGAGCTACCAAGCATGAAGCAAAAGCCACTAGTGGACACACGAGTGTCATAGCAACCAGCCCAATCAAGTCAGAAAAAGCATGCAAATCTGGTGGTAGTGATCCCCCCTTGGGATAAAACAACCCAAGTAGCCGAGTACCACTCAAATAGCGAAAGATGCGCTTAACTGCTTGCCAATGCTTGACTCCTAGGCAATGCATAAACCTGCTCATCTGTGAGACAACAAACTGAATATCTGGCTGAGTAATGCATAAGTAAATCAAGCATCCAACAGCTTGTTGATAGAGAACAACATCAAATGCATCTCCACTATCATGGACTAAATCGTAAACATGTCTCCATAGGAGTGGCAATAGGCTTACAATCTTCAAGGCCAAAACAATGCAATAATGTGTCAATATATTTCATTTGCACAAAGCCATTCCACCATCAACTTGCATAAACTAAATGCCCAAATAGTGATGCAAATGCCCCAAATCAGACATCTCAAATGAGGCATGCAAATCAGCCTTAAAATTAGCAATATGCTTCTCAATAGGACCAGTGAGCAGCATGTCATCAACATAGACAACAATGATCAGAAGCACATCATTAGCGCGCTTCACATATAAAGTGCTTTCAGTTGGACTGTTCTCAAAACCATGTGCAATCAGATAGGCATGTATCTTCTCATACCAAGCACGTGGTGCTTGCTTTAAACCATATAATGCCTTCTTTAACCTACACACCTGGTTTTCATGCCCCTTATGCACAAAGACACGAGGCTGAAAAACATACACTTCTTCATGCAAGTCACCATTCAGAAATGCAGTTTTAATGTCCAATTGATGTACATTCCAACCACGATGAGCTGCAAGTGCACAGATGCTCCGAACACTAGTCATACGGCATGAAGGTGCAAAGGTCTCATCAAAATCAATGCCTCTTTCTTGTGCATAACCCTTTGCAACAAGCCTAGCCTTATACCTATCAACTATACCATCCGGTTTGCGTTTTAGCTTGTATACCCACTTAGTGCCAATGGCTTTCTTAGCAGGAGGCAAGTCACATTAAGACCAAGTACCATTCTTCATTGTAGCATCATTTTTTTATTGCATAGCAACCATCCAATTTTCTGAATTTTGTGCTTCATCAAACGAAACAGGCTCATTCTCATCACATAGACTAGATGCAGCCATAGCATAGCAAAAAGAGGCACTATGAGAGCCTGAACGAGTACAATATGATAGAGATGCATCTAATTTGCTATCACGCAAGGTCTGCACCAGCCATTTTGGCATAGTTCTTGCTTGATCAATATCAGCTCTCTCATCAATAAGTGCATCATGTACATCTGCATCAAAAATGGAATTATCTGCATCATCACATGAAACCTGCAAAGGCGGAGAAGTTGCCTCATTAGGACCGGCATTAGACTGTCCACCTGTAAAAAGAGGCAGCAAAGTATCATACATGTCTTTGGAGCTAACAGATGTCTACTTAGTACATGAAAGCAATGGCTGAATAGCATCTTCCACAAAAACAACATCACGGCTAACCAGAATGCATTTAGTCTGTGGATGATACAGACGATAGCCTTTACTTTCAGAACTGTACCCAACAAAAATACATTTTATTGCTTTATCATCCAATTTTCTACGATGTTGTTCAGGCACTAATGCATATGCCAAACAACCAAAGACACGAAGATGAGAAACAGATGGCTTGCGATCATGCCAAGCCTCATATGGAGTGATAGATTGGAGTGCTTTAGTGGGACACCTGTTCAATAGATATGCTACACACATGACAGCCTCAAGCCAGAAACTATGTGGTAAAGCCTGACTCTTGGCATTACACCTCGCCATCTCCATGAGCGACCTGTTCTTTTGTTCAACAACTCCATTCTGTTGAGGTGTATACAACACTGTACACTGGTGTTTTATCCCACGTTCAACCAAAAATGCATTAAAATCAGAAGACATATATTCCCCCCCTCGATTAGAACGGAGGGTGCCCATTTTACATGCTGACAGATTTTCAGCCAAAACCAAAAACTGTTTGAAGCACATGAACACGTCGGACTTTGCCTTAAATGGATATACCCATGCATGCCTAGAAAAATCATCGATGAAAGTCACGAAGTAAAGATAATTCCCAAAAGAAGGTGTCTGCATATGACCACAAACATCACTATGTACAAGTTGCAATTTCTGAGTAGCCCGAACTGAACCATCTTTTGGAAAGGATGAACACTGCATTTTGCCCAGAATGCAACCTTCACAAACATGTTTTGTAGGTGCCTCAAGTTTGGGCAAAGAGGACACCATTTCAAATTTCTGCAGGCGTAGCAATCTAGCAAAGTTCAGATGACCAAAGCATGCATGCCATAGCTTTGCATCTGACATAGCCTGAGAATCATTTACTGCACATGCCAAATCATTTACAGATCTTTCATAGTCTATGAGCTTATACAACCCACGACATAAAATGCTAGAAGCAATAATCACATCGCCATTTGACAGATCATGAACTGTACACCTGTCCTCAACAAATTTCACAACCAAGCCAATCTTGGCTAATGCAGAAACTGATAACAGGTTCTTCTTGATCCATGGCACAAATAAAGCATCTGACAAAGTGAAAGAAGTACCATCAATAGTAGTCAAAATGATCTTACCAACTCCCATAACAGGATAAGAGGAGTTGTTGGCGCATGTAACAATATTCCGTGTAGGGGCAGACTCGAGTGAAGAGAAGAAACTGCGCTGCGAGGTAATATGTTTGGTCGCCCCACTGTCAAAATACCAAACATCTGAGTCTACTGTAGACATGCACTGCTCATGAGAAGATGGGTCAAAACTACAGACAGTAGTAAACGCCCATTCTTCTTCCTGCACAAGATTAGCAGACTCTCTTTTTGGTGTAGAGGCCTCTGCAACAACCATCCCAGCGTCTTTCTTCTTTGCCTCTTTAGCAGCCAGTTTTGGACAGTTCTTTATGATATGATCATTCCCTTTAAATTACTTACAAAACAATTTCTGCTTTTCTAATTTCTTCTCATCTTTATCTTCCTTCTTCGAATATGTAGAATTAGAAAATTTCTGCTTACTAGTTGAAGAGCTCCATTTTCCTTTGCCCTTCTGACTAGCCAGGAAAGCTTGATCTGCAACTCGCATAATGGACCTGTTCTGCCTGGACTGATCTTCCTGCAACAAAACAGAGACTAACTCCTCAAATGATAAGGCATTTGGATTGCCTTTCATCATCAATCAAAGAGTAGAAGCAAAACTCTGATATGAATCAGGAATATCATTCAGAACGATCTGCACAAGTGAGCTATCTGGTATAAGCTCATCAACAGAAATCAATTGTTCCTTCAAGTCTTTGATCTTCGTTAGGAAACTGTCCATAGAATCACCTTCATTCATGTGCTCACTCTCGAACTGTTTTCAGAGATAACCAACAAGAGCCTCATTCCTAGCTTGGTACAATGTGGTAAGTGTATCCCAAGCATCCTTAGCCATTCTGCAAGAGCGAATGTGAGGAATAAATGCATGTTTGACAGACAAAGCTATCAATGCATGTGCCTGGGCATCTCTGCCATCCCAGTGAATATGCTCTACAGTAGGTGCAGCAAAAACCGCAACACGAACAGGAATATGCAGAATATTATCATCTTCAACACCTTTTGCATCAGCTTTAGTACCTGCAGTTGCAATAGTTTCAGGTGTGATAGGACATTTTTTGACACCCTCCACAATGTTCCATAGTCCTTTTGCAACCAACACATGTCGCATCATATAAGCCCATAACGGGTAGTTGGTACCATCCAACTTATCCTCAACAGCCAACATACGGAATACATCACTGCTTTCAGCCATGGTCGATGACTAAAATACCTTGATGCAAAAAATTGACTGTATCTCAAAAAGTTGAACAAAACTGCTTAGACGAATTCCACTAGACCTGTAGCAGACTTCGAGACGCTTATACTGACAAACATAAACTGGTATATATCTTTGGCACAAAGAGATGAAATAGCCTGCACAAGCACTATGATAGTGCATTCGGAGGCCGAAACGAGCTCAGATCGCGATTTCAACACCACACAACGAAGCTATTTTGATCTCGAAAACACCCTGAGTATGCTCACCAAAATTTGTGTGATTCTGAGTCTGCAATCAGAGGAGTGTCGATGGCACCCTAGATGAAGCGATGACCTGCTCTGATACCAATTGTTGGAGTTAGACGTCTACGAAAGCACGCAAACATCACAAGGAAGAAGAAGAAGAAGAAGCTTGGAGCACAACACATAATATAGAATGTATTACTAGGGAATGTACAAAGATAAGTAGCCCATTAGGGCAATAGGCGTATATACAAGTCGAGGGAAAAAAACCTCCTAAAGAGGAAAAAAAATGCCCCGGCGGTCCTAGTGTGTTCACACACCTCACTACCTAAATATATCAACATATATTTGTAAAAGGATAAAGAGAATTCATAGTCCACGTATTTTTCAAGGTAGTTGAATTTGGTAGTTCAATCAATTACCAAAGAGTAGATCAAAATTGGTTTCACTTTTTCCTAGATTATAGGAAGAGATCTCAATTGTCTTCAAGAAACAAACTTGCAAGGATTTGACTTCAAATTCGAGAGCTTTGAGTCCTAGAAAGCTACTCAAGAGCCTAGATAATGGCTCACAACAATTTACACTATGTTGAGTGATGATTTAATGTAATAAAAATAATTTTTGGTCTTTGCTTGGTGCCATATAAATTCTCTGCTCCTTCTTCCTCAAACTCAGTCATCTTGCAAAGCTTGCTTCTCTCTCTAAAGAGCTCCAAAAATAGTTAATGAGCACTCATTAGAAAGTTAATACTTTCTAGTTTATAAATTTTCAAGTCATTTTGCTCAATACATTTAGATAAATCTCCAACTGAAGGTCCCAGGGTCATCTTGTGCATAGTCCTAAAAAGTCAAGGGTACACCCAATCAATGTTAAGCATAACTATCCTTCATTGGTTGATATAAATTTGGGCTTTTATGCATTATAGCAAGCCAACCCTATGTATAACATTCCATCCCAAAATAGAAGGTTTTGTGAGCTAGTCAAAGTGCAAGTCTATCTCTTTTGTATCGATTGGTTCTTATTGATGTTCCAAAGTACCTAATGAGAATTATTACATTAATCACGAGCCATAAGGTATCTTTTGCATATTCAAAGAGTTAGGGCATGTCCTATGCTAGTTTGTTGGACCACCTTCATCCCTTAGCAACTCAAGTTTTTTCAACATTTGCAAGCTTCTCCAAAGTCTTTCAGTTATATCAGAGCAACTTCAAGATGGGAGATGGATTTCCCTCAATTATTGAGAATCTTGATAGAAATAATTATGATGCTTGGCAAATCAGAATGGAGGCCTACTTGCAAGGTAGGAATCTATATGGGATTGTATCAGGTGATGAATCAATGCCTATTGTTAGGTTCAAAGGAGGACCTACTCAAGAAGAAACAAATAAGCTCACACTTTGGTGTGCAAGGGATGCTCAAGAAAGGTCATACATAATAACTAAAGGGGAGTGAATATAGATAAATTTAGTCGGGAGATACACAATAGCTGACAAAATATACAATCCAAAAATATCTTTATGACTAGAAGTCCTATCATCTCAGCCCTACAAGTTGGGGGGATAGGCCCCTCTGACCTTGTAGAAGGGGGCAAGTCCCCCCCCCCCCCCCCAACTCCTCTGCACTCCCCTCATTAAGGTTCTATGGGGAAACTAAACGACGCCTTAGGGCATTTTTTTTCCCTTGAATGGAAACCCTATGGCATGGAAGTTTATTTCATACCTAACCTAATGACTAGGCTCACAAAGGTTATCCATAAACATCAATAGTCACACATAGACCTCATCTAACTTAGAAGTCAAGATTCCACAAATGTGTGGGCTCTCATAATGGCTTCTCCTCATAATGGGGGCCTTACAACTTAGAGCACCATGGATCATTTTTGGTCACTTGAGGGTGAAGTACTAAGCATATCTAACATCCCCCTCAATGTCCACCCTCCGGTGAACTACCTCCTTGGTCCAATCCTAAGCTTTGGAAAGTGTCAAAGAAGTTGCTCTCTCCCAAGAGCCTTGGTGAAGATGTCTGCTCCATTTTCTTTAGTTGGACAATAGCTTATCTCCAAGACCTCATCCTCAATCAACTCACGCACTTAGTGGTATTGAATTTTTATGTGTTTGATACATGCATGGAAAACAGGATTCTTGGTGATGGCCATGCAACTTTGGTTGTCACAATTCAACTCTATAGCCTCTTGTCATTGTATTCCTATGTACCATAGGATCTTCCTTGACCATGCTATTTCACTTGCTACAACACATGCAACTTTGTACTCAGCTTCAGTAAAAGATAATGTTACAATTGGTTGCTTCTTACTGATCTACGAGAAAATACTTGATCTTAAGGAAAAGCAATATCTAAAAACTCATTTTTTGGTATAAATATCTCTTGCCCAATCTGAGTCATAGTATCTGACCAGAGATGATCCTTCTTCATAAAGAATACCATAATTAGTGGTTCCTTTCACATACTTGAGTATCCACATGCTTACCTTCCAATGAGTTTGGTAAGGCTTATTAGAGAACCTGCTTAATACTCCAAAAACATAGGAGACATCTGGTCTGGTCTACTATTGTACAAGTAGATGAGACTTCCAATTAATTTCTTGTATCTTCCAATATCCATTGGAGGTGATCTTTCATGGATAATTTTGTGTTGACCTCCATAGGTGTAGAAATTTCCTTGCAATCCTCCATGTTGAATGCCTTCAATATCTGTCTTGCATACTTTTGTTGAGAGATGAAGATCTTCCTTGGTTCCTACCAAACTCAAGGACTAAGCAATAATGCATTAAGCCCAAGTTTGCCATTTCAAATTCTGAACTCAGGGAATCTTTCATTTGTTGAAGAGGAGTATCATCATTTCCTGTAATCACAAGGTCATCTACATAGAGTACACGCACAATCATCTTCTCTCCTGTCTTTAGAACATACAAGTTATCATCAGAAGCAAATCTTTTGAAATCTAAATCCAAGAGATACTTATCTATCCACTAGTAACATGCTTTAGGGGTTGGTTTCAACCCATATAATGCCTTCTTCAGCTTACATACCTTGTTCTCTAAATGGGGAGCCTTAGACCTTGGTGGTTGAGACACATACACCTCCTCCTTAACGTCTCCATTCAGGAATGCTGATTTGACATCCATGTGATAGGCTGGCCAATGCTTATATGCAGCCACAACTAGTACTTCTGAAATAGTAGTCGTCCGTGCAGTTGAGGCAAATGATTCACAAAAGTCAATGGCTTCAAGTTGTGAGTAGCCTCGTGCAACAAATCTTGCTTTGTACTTTTCTAGAGTACCATCAACCTTGTACTTTATCTTTTAAACCCACTTGGTGCAAATGACTTTAGGCTTAGGGGGGGTTGATCCACTAGCTCCCAAGTTCCATTCTTCATGATATTGTTGTATTTAGTTTGCATAGCAACCCTTCAATTCAGATCGTGTAGTGCCTCTTCCATATTGGTTGGTTCCTTTGCTTCTCTTGAATGCTACAACATGTTCTAGTGATTGTGGGATGGGTTTTCCTGAATCATAGAGATGCCTCACCCAATGTGGCAATGGATTTTCAACTTGGGTGATGACAGGTTGGTGACTTTCAAACTTATCATCTTGATGATGCTTCCTTCTCTTGTGTAGAAGCGATAGCTCTTGGGCTAGGTTCATAGTGGGTTGCCCCTTTGCCTGATGATAAAGTGGAAGCTTTCTTTTTCTCCTGCACTGCACATGGTTGCTCCTCCTTAAACAACACATCACAAGTCACCATGATCTTCTTAGTCTCAGGGTCATAAAGCTTATAAGCCTTCTTATCTTCGTTTTACCCTAGGAAGATACATTTGATGCTTTTTGGTTGAAGCTTGTTTCTCTCCCTATCTAGAACATGTACATACCATTCACTTCCAAATACTTTGAAAAGGGAAATAGAAGGCTTTTTACCAGTGTTGGCCTCTTGTGGATTCTTTCCATCAAGTGCCTTGGTGAAGCTTTGATTCAAGACGTAGACAACAATGTTGATAGCCTATGCCAAAAATTGATTAGGAAAACCATTTTCCTTCAACACGCACCTTGCCATCTCCATATTAGTTTGATTTAGACGTTCTGCAACACCATTCTATTGAGGGCTATGTACCGTTGTGAGTTGATGCTCAATTCCTTTACTTTTGCAGAAATCTTCAAACTCTATTGATGTGAACTCATCACCACCATCTGTTTTGAATTTCTTCACCTTCTTCCCTATTTTAGTTTCAAAAAGTTGAAGCCATTCTTTAAACTTACCAAAAACTTGAGCCTTATCGCAAAGGAAGTACACCCACATCTTTGTGCTATGGTCATTGACAAGTAACATGAAGTAGGAAGATCCGTCCAAGGCATATGTAGGCATTTTTTTCGCACAAGTTAGCATGCACCAACTCTAGAGGATAGCTTGCCCTGTTCTTGCTTTCTTGTGGAAACGCCTTCCTCTCATGCTTGCCCATCATGCAGGCTTCACATGGTTCCTTCATTTTTGCAATCGATGTAGGTGTGCAACCATACCCCTATGATGGATCTCCTTCAATACAGGGTATCTGATGTGGCCGAATCTCTCATGCCATAGCTTACTTGTGCCCACACTCGTAGTGGCTATAAGAGCACACAACTCATACAGGTTGTTCAATGTTGTTGTTACTGTCCATAATCTTAGCTCTTGCCTTACTGAAAGATACTTGATGACTTTGATTAGTTATAGAAGCCACTAAAACTAGATTTCATTTGATTTGTGGAACATACAACACATTTGAAAGCTTTCTGACATCCCCATTAGAGTTAATGAAAAAAACTATACCTTCACCCTCTATAAGACATCTTGCATTGTTGCCTACCTTTACTATGATGGGTTCCTTTAGAGGCTATAAGGAACTGTAAAGGTCTTCTCTACTCTACATGCGATGAGATGCACCACTCTCCAACACCCATGAGTCATTCATTCTTGAATCTTAAGCCGAGGAGCATACCTCCTCAATTGTAACAAATAACTCTGACAAGCTCTATTTCTATTGTGTAGGCAGACTCCTTGCCCTTGCCACCTTTTGAAGAGCCATTCTTCTCTTCTTCCTTCTTGATGTGACAATCTTGGATTCTGTGTCCTTTCTCCTTGGAGTGGAAACACTCTCTCTTGAACTCCTTTTTGTCGTTCTTCTTTTTGTCTCCATCCTTTGAAGAGTCAGCTTTGCCTCCTTTGGAATTTACTATGAATGTAGCACCTGCTTTGCTTCCACCACTCCTTGCCTTGAGCCAAAGCTTGTCCTCCATGACTAAGGCACTGAAGTCTTCAAAAGTTAGTGGTTGAGGTCTAATTTGAGTATTAAGAGCAATTATCAAACCATCAAAACTTAGGTGGACGGATTGAAAGGCAATGCCAACCTACCTCCTCACTTGACTTTTCTACACTTGCTTCCACCATTTGATTTTGTAGATTCTTTATGTGAGTGATAAACACCTCTGTGGTCTCCCAATAAGTAAACCCTTTTGCTGTTAGCTCATTCTCTAAGTTCTGAATGTTTGATTACGAGTTTCATATTGATTTCTCAATACATTAATGCTTCACATGCCTTGGTAGTATGGTGAATGAGATTCAGAACACTATCAAAATACTTATAACTAGAGCATATAGTGCATATACATTTCTACGTTTCCAAGCACGTAGAAGATCACAATAAGGAGGAATCATTCAACCAAGATTATTTGGATCAAGTGTTTCTTGGGGCTCATGATCAATCCCAAGAACACTCTCCAAAAGCTCATATGAATGAAGGATATAAGTTATTTTAAACTTCCATAGGGTGTCGTTCATACCATCAAGTTTACCAATCGTGAACACTGGTGGTCATATTCGTAATGTTGGGATGATCGACATCAATTCTGCTCATGTCTATGTTCCAACTACTCCTATTGATGAACCACCTTGATTCCCAATTGTTGATGATGATGTACCGCTTGACATCTTCTCCCTTTTGTCATTAAAACCTCTGTTATCTCTGTGTTTTTGCTTTTGAACTACTCAGTGCCTCCTGAGCTCTGATACCATGTAAGAAAATAACAACACAATGAAATAGATGAGTAGACAAAGTTGAGAGAAAAACAATCCAAATAGTTGAAAAAGGCTTGCGAGTTAGATTCACCCAACATGGAGCTTTTGTGGAAGATCCATGTCAAGGTTCAAGAAGATAGCCAAAGGTGAGAAGCATGGTAGGCTCTTTACTTTTGAAGTAGGAGAAACCAAGAAGATAGCTCTATTCAAATTTGGATCTAAAACCCTAAGCGAGCTTGAAGTGTCGGATAAGAGGCTAGCTCATGTGAATGAAAGAACTTTTAAGGATATATGCAAGGATCAAAGATTTCTAGGGCAATATATCAAAGCAACAAATGATAAATAGGTGTGATGCTTGTCGAATTGGGAAGGCATAAAGGCAACCATTCAACCACAAAGGCTACATCCACAACAACCTATTGGACTTAGCTCATATAGATGTATGGGTGCCAAGCCAAGAACCTTCATTGGAAAGATCAAGGTATTATGTCTCATTTATTGATGACCATACTAGGTGGACTATTCTATACTTTATCAAGAATAAGAATGAAGCATTTGATTGCTTCAAAAAGTATCTAGCACATGTGGAGAACCGTACAGGTTGATCACTCAAGGAGCTCAGATCTGATGGAGAGGGAGAATACTTCTCTAATGAATTTGATGAGTTCTTGTAGGATAAAAGTATTAAGAGAGAAGTGACTACCAGGTACTCTCCTCAATTAAACATAATTACAGAGAGAAAAAAGAAGACATTGGTTGGATAAACTAGAACAATGCTTGAAGAGAAGAGGTTGCCACATTATCTATGCGTAGAGACTATTTCAACTGTTGTACACCTTTTCAATAGACTACCATCCAAAACACTTCAAGCTATGATTCCTTATGAAGCATGGCATGGAAGAAAACCTAGCCTTGGACATTGCAAGGTGTTTGGTTGTTTAGCTTATCTTCATGTACCTTCACAAATAAGAGGTAAGCTAGATTAAAGGGCAAAAAAGGTAGTATTTATTGGATATGATTCAACTCAGATGGGTTACATGCTCTACAATCCTTCAACCAAGCAATTCACTATAAGTAGGGATGTTGTGTTTAAAGTACATAGGTCTTGGTATGATGAATACAAACAAAAGGTAACTCTACCATATGATCTTGATTTTGATTTCCATCAATTAGGAAGCAAGAATAATACATAGGTCTAGGATCCATGAAGTGATACAAATGATGAACAAGATGAAAGGGAAAAGGTTTACAAGCTATGGAAATCAAGAGGAAAAGCACCTAGAAGGTCAACAAGGCATGAGAAACAATTAAAAAGGTATGCATATGATTCCACATTTGTTACAAAGCATTCAGTATACTTGGAAAATGATTTAATTTTAGAACCCTCAACCTATGAAGAGACAAAGGAAAACCCTAGTTGGGAAAATGCTATGAAAGAAGAAATAGATGCCTAGAAGGAGATGGACACTTGGGAATTGGTTCCTATATCATCCAATCAAAAGTTAATTGGTTGCAAATGGGTCTATAAACTTAAAAGGAACTCAAAGGGATCAATTTGTAAGTACAAGGTCAGTTGCCAAAAGGGTGTTCACAAACTTGTGGTATAGACTATCAAGAAACATTCTCACTAGTTACAAAGATGGCTACAATGAAAACTATAATAAGTGTAGATGCTACAAGAAATTGGATACTCCTTCAACTTGATATGAAAAATGCATTCTTCAATGGATGGATAAATGAAGAGGTATACATGTCACAACCTCTAAGTTTTGAAAACCTTAATCATACATCTTATGTTTGCATACTGAAGAAATCATTGTATGGATTGAAACAAGCTTCTATAGCTTGGAATTATAGGTTGGTTACATACCCTCAAGATCAAGGGTTCAGACCTAGCAACTCAGATCCTTCATTGTCCATCAAAAGTCACAATGAGGTTATCTATGTGTGTGTATATGTAGATAAAAATATTATGACAAGTGATGACTTGAATGGTATTCAAAGGATCAAAAGAAACATGCAAGAGGAGTTCAAAATCAGTGACTTAGGTGAGCTCACATAATTCCTAGGTATGCAAGTGATTTATACAGATGAAGGGATGTATCTAACTCAGAGAAGAAACATTCAAGTCCTACTTCTCAAGATCAAAATGGAGAACACCAAGCTTGCAGGTACACCTTTGGAATTGATTCATAAACTAGGTGTTTATGAAGGCGAGGAGATTGGTGATCCTAAAGAGTATCAAAGTTTAGTTGGTAGCTTGATATATACTACTCACACAAGACATGACATATCCTATAGTGTGGGAGTGTTTAGCCAGTCCATGCACTCACCTAGAAGACCACACATGGATGCTGCAAGGAGAGTACTCAAGTACCTCAAAGGGACACTTAATGAAGGTATCTTCTATCCTTACTCTTTCGATTTGGATATCAAAATCTATTTAGATGCTGACTGGGCAAGAGTAAAGGATCATAGTGCATCTGGATACTTAGAATTTGCATGTTCAAAATTGGTTTCTTGAAGTTCCAAGAAGCAACCAACAATTGCTTTATCTTCAACTGAAGCACAATATAGAGATCTAACTATTGCAACTCAAGAAGCAATATGCCTCAAAGAGTTGTACTCATATTTGGGACTTGTAAGTTCCAAGCCTCACATAATTGGAGATAATGTGAGTTCCATGCATCTAGCTACAAATCCAATTTTCCATGCAAGGAAAAAACATATAGAATTCCATTACCACTTTGTCAGAGAGAAGCTTATGGCAAGGGAACTCGATTTATCATTTGTTCCCACTGAGCATAAAATATCAGATAAAATGTCAAAGGCACTTGATGGGATAAAGCTTTGCACATTTAAATTTATGGTAGTCATTCAACCTATCAGAGAATGAAAACTCAAGCATACTTTAGGTTGAGGGGGAGCTGTTAGATATCAAGCTAATACTATGCTTGTTATGGATCTCATCTACATCAAAAATTGATCATTTAAATTGTGTCCTTTATTTATGCTCATTTTTTGGGGATCTTTTATGATTATTCACCAAATGTAAAAGCCTATGGTTTTATCTTTGTAAAAGGATAAATAAAATTCATATTTTGCAAGTCTTTGAAGATAGTTGAATTTGGTATTTCAATCAATTACCAACAAGCAGATCAAAATTGGTTTCACCTTTTCCTAGATTGTAGGAAAAGATCTCAATTATCTTCAACAAACAAACCCACAAGGATTTGAATCCAAATTCGAGTCATGGGAAGCTACTCAAGAGTATATATAATGACTCACAACATTGTACACTATGTTGAGTGATGATTTGATGTAATACAAATACTTTTTGGTCATTACTTGGTGCCATATCAATTCTCTTCTCCTTCTTCCTCATACTCAATCATCTTGTAGAGCTTGATTCATAGAGCTCCAAATCTGGCGAGTGAGCACTCATTAGAAAGGTAATACTTTGTAGATTAATGTATGAATTTTATATTTAATATTGTATGGCAAAAGACTCATTTAGGAAGATTGATGCTATGTGGGAACCTAGAAAGTTTTGAAGTGGAAAATTGGAGATGGAGAAGGTTTCATCATGCATTCTAAACGTGAATTGAGAGAGGACGTAAGGACTTTAAACCTTTGATGCTCTCTTTCTCTCTTATGTGCGTTTTTGTTTCTGTCCACGATCTTCCCAGATCCAATAATAACTCTTGGCATTCTTTCATGGGTCCTTCTTGGGCATTGATCTTGGTGTAGACTTCACTTTTATGTCAAGCTTCCATCTATTATTCACTTCCTTGTTAGCTATTGCATTTTGTAGATAGCTGCATTGATGCTTGATGGACTAGAGAGCAAAGTATGATATGTGAGGAAAAAAATATGGTTTGTTTCGTAAAAGAGAGCATGAGTTGTTTTTAAGGAAGTCCGATCATTGAGATGTACTCTTCGGGTTAAACTTGAACTAGTTGAAAGGTACAAATGAAGGCAAGCATAAACCCAGTGGAACTCTTGTATCCCACAAGGAAGGGGTTGGATGCTTAACACTTTCAGGATAGAGAGCTCAAAAGATTGGGAGATTACGAAGCGCATGATTGAGGATATGAGCAACATCATTGACTAAATATGGATGTATTGTTACTTTATCAAGTTAATTGTAAGCGAGCCCTACTTGAGGAAATGGTTGATGGCTCTTCTACTCTATAGAATGCCATTAAAATGAAGTGCTTTGGAAGATTTGGAAAGATGTACATCCAATTTCAATAAGATTTCCAAAGAATACCATTTATAAAATGAAATGCTCTGAAGGATTTGGAAAGAAAGATTTACAATCCACTTCGAAAAAATTTCTAAAGAGTGGTCGATCGAGGAATCAATTTTTGTGTATGTAGAAGGATCAGAGTCTTCAATTTTTGTGTAGGTAGAAGGATCATAGTCTTCAATTTAGAAAACAACAAGCTAAAATACAAATCGGTCCCTCACGAAAGCGATGAAAATATTTTAAGCTTTCTTTGTAATTCTCTGTAGCTCTCTTTTTCTTAATAAATGGAGGTTCGGCAATAAATGGAGGCTCGGCAAGCGCCTACTACTCCTTGAGCTGTGACTGCAGTTTAACCCAGCTATGTAAATCCCTGTTCTTGTGGGATAAGGGGGTCCCATAGGTACTATGCCCATCCTTGTAGAGCTGCAATTTCAAAGTTAAATCCCGAGGAGTAGGCCTAGGCCAACCTAAAAACTCTAGAAGTGAATGGGCATAGTACGCGAGCTTTAACTTTAATTCTCTGTAGCTCTCTTGTACTCTCATTTCTTTTTGTAATTCGAAGCGCGCATTTTGGGGGAAGAAACATATATGGCCACAAACATATACGTCGAAGATGAAATCATCGCTCTGTGAACAACAGAATGAACCTATGTGAAAGCAGGCATCGTGATAAAAAAAATATCACGATGAAAACAATGCGTTGCAGACGGACAGGAAGAGTAGATATGGCAGGATAGCTATGGATGACACACCTTTCAAAGTTGAGATAGAACTGACACAGATCAGGGAAATACTATATGCGCAGACATCTGTGGAGTTTTCCTTTGAAATTTATTGAAGCACAAAAAGGATTGCTTTCCTCAGCGCTCTCATGAGAAAGCACAATGATGGTGCGAAAAGTAGAGGGCTTTAAGTACTTCTCAAGTGATCCTCAGATGCCGAACGTCTGAGCTTGGAGGCATAAGGTTCAAAGCATGTGAGTGGGCGTCACGAGGCTCCTACATGTCTGAACGCATCTTTCTTTGCTGTAAGAGGGAGTCGCTGTGCTTTGGCAAAGGCACCAAGGCACTCAAGGTCATTCGCTCTCAGATCTGTGCAGATTATGTAAATCTTAAAGAGAGGCTTTCGAGTGTAGATTTCATCATGGCCATGAAGAAGGATAATGAATTCGTTTACTGTTTTTCATTGTTCGAACAAGTTTCTGCTTTGCGCGCACAAATGCCGTGGCAGTAGTCTTTCGTCATGTTAGCACCAGACAGACTACGTGGACGCTCACAACAACTGTTTCCGGCAGTGCTGCACTATTAGGGGGTGACGGTGGGTGAATCCTGGTAGGTACTGATAGCCTTTGTTTTCCATCCTTCAGTCACCGTTATATCCAAATTAACGCGCACTGTTTTCCGTTGTTATTTGGTACTCGGTGCTGACCTATCCGTAGAACATCCTCTGACAGGAAACAATGCACAGGTTAAGTTTACAACAAAAATTGTTATTGAATAAAAGGGATTGATTAACATTAGGTAGAGGAATTACCAGTTTGCCTTTCATAGTGTGGGATTTCCTGTATGTGCACGCCACGCAAGTAGTTGAGAGAGAGAGAGAGAGAGAGAGAGAGAGAGAGAGAGAGAGAGAGAGAGAGAGAGAGAGAGAGAGAGAGAGAGAGAGAGAGAGAGAGAGAGAGAGAGAGAGAGAGAGAGAGAGAGAGAGAGAGAGAGAGAGAGAGAGAGAGAGAGAGAGAGAGAGAGAGAGAGATTTGAGGGATACTGTGGAGCTGTTTGTGTAGACAGACTGAGAGAGGAGAGTTCATGCATGAAAACCATAACTGATGTTGTTGACAGAGAGATTACTTTTGGCGAAACATTTTGATGTCAATGTCCTTATCTCAGTGAATTAAACTGTGTGTGCAATTTGGACTTCGTGTCTTGCTTAGTTTGTATTCATTGCGTTTGATCTTCTAAGATGCCCACCTGAATATTGTTACTGATCTTCTCTCAGACAAATGAGGGAATATAATTTCTCGCATAGGTTGTGAGACTCACATCAAACAGGACCTCAATGTATACAGGCATTCCATACAATCTTCATAACGATCTAAGCTTTACCTACGTATTTATATGAGATATACATGCTAGTATTTGCACATGGTAAAGTTGAAGGGTATCGGTTCCTGTGTTCTCAGTCTTGACTTACGTGGAGATGCAGATAGAACCAGCAAATTAGGATTTTCACCTGTGATTGGACCCATGAAAGAAGACGATTTCATTCGCCAATTTAACTCGTTTGATCACATTTGCTTGTTTGTTTCATTATTTTTGGCTTATCAACAAGAATGAAAGTGAAACTCACACTAGCAACATTTATGGTAGAGGCACCCTTTTGGATGAAGTAAAGAATATGACCATATGGTTATGTGGAGAAGCTTGAGAGTGTTCGAATACCTGCATGGACGAAGCTGGTTCCTTTTTCAGCTGGATTGAAAAAAGTGTAATTTACAGTGATAAAGAAAAAATTTCACTCTATAAGTACAACGACACAACTGAAGAAATGTTGACCTTTACCTTCTGATAAAAAGTCCTCACTTCAGGCAACAAAAGATCGATCCAGATGGATGCGTTTTAACCCTTGTCCCTGCTACGGAAAACTATAAGAAGTGAAGTTTTTATGATAGTTGTTAAAATTCATCTTTGCTGCTGACTTTGTTATTTTACAAGGATGCTTGGATTGTTGCAGAGGTTGGTGAACATTTTCATTCCAGGTCAATATGAGGAGATCAATTCACTCCCAATCCCATATCACGGAGCCTCATCAAGTGAGTAGACCAAAGCAGAAGAATATAATGAGGAGGACTATAGATTATATAACTGAACTTTCATTATGTATTATTGTACCTACTCTCTGCGGTGCAACAGTGATTGGAAGTGTTGTTCCTTCTATACAAAATCCGCCATTACTGAAAAAGCCTGGGTGGGTCATGGTAGACCATGAACAGGGGCTATTGTATGTCATAGCTATGGCCATCTATGTGATGATGGGCTGTGCCATCTTTGTCGCCTACGAGTTTGGGTCACCTTTCAAGAAGAAGACCTTATTAGGGCTGTATATAGTGCAACTCAGTCTCAACCTACTTTGGCTTCTACTCGCCTTTGGAATGCAGAACGTGGAAGGAGCATTGGTTGATTCAGTACTGCTCCTGATCAGTGTCATATTGTGCACTCAACAATTTGGTATTGCACATAAGATCTCTGGATACCTGATGCTTCCGTATTCTATATGTACCCATGTGCTGGTGGCATATTCGACCCACCTTTACGTACTAAATCGTAAAGCTATCTAATTTTCTATCCTAGAGCATGCTATAGCAATAAGATGAAAGATCAGTGCATCTTTAAAAGGCACACTTCATGTGCATATGCACATAATCGCACATGATCAAATTATGAAGTCATTGATGGTGAATTGACTTAAAAAGCTCACTTATATGTTATCAATTTTCTCTGAGGCTTTCCAGTATGCTTTAGATTAAGCACACACGATGCAATGTTCTGCACACTAGGATTTGGTACTCCAAAAATGATTTCTTTATACCTGATTCCTCCTATTCACCCAGCTGCCGGTGTCATACTCAACTCCACTTTAACTGAATCGAGTGCATGTTTTTATTTCGTAATCTATGCCCTGCTATATGAAGAAGATAAAGGTTCAGGCATCTATAAAGTGAACATTCTATGAAATATATTTTGATTGGTTCAATCGTCTAGGCACTCAGTTATCAGTTTTCTCTGCAAGTTTCTACTATGCTTTATGTAAGCACAAAAACTTTCCTTGTCAAAGGTATTGGATAACGGGAATAATATTTACTAGTTTCACATAAAAAATTGAACACTTATGGTGGAGATCTTTTGATTTTTTCTTAGCAAAACTTTCGTATGTCTGGATATTAAAATATAATGAAATTCAGATGATTGCATTTTATTTGGGAGTGCGATTTTTCGACCTATTCTCGGTATAAGCTTCAAATTTGAAAGAACAACACGTATCCCATCTAGCCCCCAATTTTAGGTGTTCAGGTCAGGTTGATCAATGGATCTTGAACTTTGGATCTTTGGTTTAGAGATTCAAGGTGTTATCACTATACCATGCCCCTTGAATACTCTCCCTGTAGGCTTGAAATTAGAAAACAAAACAACACATGCACCTGGCCTAGGAAACCCTATCTATCCTCCATTTTTAAGGGCACACATTGAGATAATTGGTGGGTCTTGAACCATGGATCTTTGATTCAAATATCCAAGGTGTTACCTTGATCAAACCGATTTTGATTACAATAGTATTAAGAGTATACATTCACATTCATGGAGTGAATAACAAGAAGAGTATCAATATTATTAAATTATTATTTCCATTGATCTGTGTGAGCCTATTCGCTGAATTTTTATTCCAATGTTGCAAGATCGATCAGACATGCACACACACACACACACACACACACACACACACATAGAGTACGAAATCTAAAAACACACAAGAATAGAGATGCATAGTAGAGGAGACAATACATAGTATTGAGTGCAATCTCCCCCCACACACTCTATTGGATGAGTCTTTTGAGTACATGTATTTTAATTGTTTATTACATCCAAATAAAGAGATTACAATGAGGGTGGTGCTTTGAAAAGCAAGCATGTCAGTAAAAAGTTGTTCACTTCTATAGATAGCTTTTATGTACAAAAGTCACGTTCTATAGTGATCCTTATCTCAACTACTATTTGTATGAATTTCTAGAATGAATCCTCTACATGTGTCTTTATTTACAAAATATTTGGAAATATAATTTTTGTTATTTGTATCTAGATACATCCGAATAAGACCACACCCTCATAAACCTTCAACTACTATATCAAAACACAAATCACAATAATATCTCATTAATAAACTTCAATAATTTAAAATTCTATAAGTGATAACTTGCCCTTCAATTGAAAAAATCAATTGATCATAGTTCATAAGAAGTGAAATAAACATGGATGGCTACTCACATGTCCCATCACTGAACAAAAGTAAGCATGTTCCATGTAAAAACACATGCATGGCAATGTATCTCGAAGGAGTTAAATTATTGTGAGTATGAATGATATGCAAAAATTAAGTGATTATAATGAGGGGTCAATGAGTTCTTATGCATACACATCTATCTATCTATCTATCTATCTATCTATCTATCTATCTATCTATCTATCTTTCTATCTATCTATCTATCTATTTGTCTATCTATCTATCTGTTTGTTTGTTTGTCTGTCTGTATATCTATCTATCTATCTATCTATCTGCCTGCCTGCCTGCCTACCAATCTATCTATCTATCTATCTATCTATCTATCTATCTATCTATCTATCTATCTATCTATCTATCTATCTATCTATCTATCTATCTATCTATCTATCTATCTATCTGTCTGTCTGTCTGTCTATCTATTTATCTGCCTGTCTATCTATCTATCTACTTATTTGTCTAACTATTGATCTATCTATCTTTCTTTCTATCTATATCTACATCTTGCTAGCTAGCTATCTTTTTATCTATATATCCATCTAGCTACCTTTTATCTATCTATCTGTCTATCTATCTATCTATCTATCTATCTATCTATCTATCTATCTATCTATCTATCTATCTATCTATCTATCTATCTATCTATCTATCCATCCATCCATCCATCCATCCATCCATCCATCCATCCATCCATCTATCTATCTATCTATCTATCTATCTGTCAACATTGCAGTTATTCATGAGTATGCAATGACAAGAAAGGTATTCCGAAGGGCTCTTCAACCTTTTGAAGTGGATGGATTGTGGAAAGAAGGCAAGAAACATATCGACATATGGGCAGATAAATTTTTTTGTCCAATTGATCCACAAACTAGAAGGTATCCCCCTTTTCATAATCTTCATGATCTGATTAGATTTTTAGGAGATGGTGAGGATGTTTAATAGGCTACTGTTCAATGTTGTCAGAGATTTCAAGGAATTATGTACAATACATAAACTATTTACAAAACACACTATACCAGAGGGATTTACATATGAGGTAGTTAGAATACATATTATCCAATTTATCTTCTCAGTTAGAATCTTTCAAAAAAATGAAAGAAAGTCCTATAGATTTGAGAATGTGGTCAAAACGAGTAACTCCTTTTTTAGAATATTTGACTGAAAAATCTGGGCAAAAGAAGGAAAGAATGAAAATTGTAAGAGATCATGTGACAAATGTGTTAGGTTTCAATATGTTGAATAGTTTTAAGCACATACATTTCTGTAATGAAATTATGAATCAAAATGATGTTTTAAGACTATTGAAACTGAAAGAAAATACATGCTTGAAATGCTTTGTTTTCCAAAAACTCATGATAGAAATGAATTTGCTACTAGAACCATCTCAAATTCAGGAGATTTGTGATGGTGTTGGAGTGAATAGGAAAGGTTATAGAGAAATTTCAAAGACCTTGGGATCCTTGGGGTGAATTGCTTAGCACTTCTCTGCACACTTCCTTGGTCACTCTTCATGCACACCTTGCACTTTACTTCTTTATGTCGCACACTGTGTGTCTCTTGCACTTCTCCCTCTTGCCTAGCTTAGACTATGCTCACTCTTGCTTAGTCTTGCTTACACTTGCTTGGTCCAAGAATAGTCCTTGCCTTGATTTGAGTGTCAATTCACGTACGCTCCTAACTACAAGAGTATCTTGGTGCTCACTTTGATGTCCCAAGATTGTCTTCCCAAGTGTGTAGCCAAGTGGTAGGGAAGAGTATCAAAAAAGCATCCTCTCTTCCCATTAAGCCTCTAGTTTTGCATAGTGATAAAAACCTTCTAATATGCTTGTCCGGATCTTCCTGAGCTAGGCCTTTGAAAGAAGGAAATTTTACATTTAATCTTGATAATAGGGTTTCCAAGTCTACCTGACCTGCCATGCGCCTTACCGATGAAGTTGATGAGAGTGGACTGGAGGATCTTCTAACAGCCTTCCTTCTTGTTTGCTTGCAAGTGACCTTCAATGTTTGGGACCAGGTTGCGGTCATGAGTCGTTCATAATCCTCTTAGTATGAGATAATTGATAAGAATATGTACCTCTTAGCCCAATGAAGTAGTACTGTCTCACTTGAATAGTGCTTCTCCACACTGCAATATGTCTTCTCCTATGCTCAAATCTCCTTGGAGTCCCGTCGGCCGTGCCAAATTTTATTGGGGGATTCTTGGACAAGAAGGGATTTGATTGTTTATAGGAGAAAAGAGAAAGACAAGAAGAAAGATACACACTGGAAGCCTCTGTCGATTGATTATAGGAAGACAAATACAATGGTGATGCCCAAATACAATCCAATGCTTCTGTGCAAAATCCAAGCTCAAACACAAAATACCAAATACCCAAGGGTCTTGTTGCTGCCGGCCTTCTGTGCACCAGACCTCCACCTTCTCCAAGCCTCCACTTGTGCACACTTTGCACCAAGCTTCCAATAAGGGGGAGGGTTGGACACCTTCTGTCGGCATGCGCATAGCTTCAATGAGACCTTGGGATCCTTGAGGTAAATAGCTTAGCAGTTGTCTCCACACTTCCTTGGTCACTCTTCATGCACACCTTGCACTTCACTTCTCTACGTCGCACACTGTGTGTCTCTTGCACTTCTCCCTCTTGCATAGCTTAGACTATGCTCACTCTTGCTTACACTTGCTTGGTCCAAGAATAGTCCTTGCCTTGATTTGAGTGTGGATTCACGTACGCTCCTAACTACAAGAGTATCTTGGTGCTCACTTTGATGTCCCAAGATTGTCTTGCCAAGTGTGTAGCCAACGAATCCCTGTTTTTTCCTGTATTGACTTTAGACTAAAACAAAAATTTTAATTGGGGGGCCATACTTTCACTTCTCCATACGCTACCGCTTCACATACCTTCACATTTGCCTTTTAATTCTTCACTTGTGTACATAAGGGAGGGTTCACCTGAACCTTCCAAAACACTTTAAAAACACTTTGAACCTTAGGGAAATTAGAGAAATACCTATGCAACCTGCAACCAACTTTCTCCTATTTACCCTTTGTGGACAATTAATTGTGCACTACTTGTGCACTTTGACACCCGAACTTTGAACACTTTGACTTCACCTATGTTGACATTTGACCTTGAACTTGTTGACTTTGACTGATTTGACTTTGACTGCAGATGAGTTTGATCAATATGAATTTTATGGGTCAACAGTTGCCCACCACCTAATGTGCTCTCCGTCTCGGAGAGCTACAACCAAAACTCTGAGCATAGAGTACACCATGATTCTTGTGCTGCAAAATCTACAAAAGGACACTTGAGCAGCTACCAAGTCCACCAGGAGCAGGAGAGAACAAGCACCAGAGAAGAATAAAAAAGTAGAATATTTGCATGCAAAGCAAAGGAAAGCAGTGGAAGGGTAGAAAGGAGTGGGAAGGGAGGGCTGAGGGGGACTGAGATGGAGATGGCAGGGAGGGGTAAGGATGTGGCTGGGCAGAAGGGTAAGGGGAGGATGAGGGAGTAGGATTATGGGCCTGAAGAGGGTCAAAATGATCAAACAAGAGAGCGATAGGGATTGCATATGTGAAATTTGAAACAAAAGTAAAAACAAAGTGAGAATAGATTATGTGGACCATGTGGGTAATGAAAAATACGTGCGAAATGTGCTCAAAATATGTGGGTTTTGACCAAAAGTCAGAGAAAAAGTGGGATTTTGGAAAATCTAAGGCTGAAAATGAGTTTAGAGTTGCCAAAATACTTGAAAATGACATCAAGTTTGAAAAAAATGGCCATCCGAGGTGCAATCTAGAGCCAAAAGCATGGACCATAGAAAATTATATATATATATATATATATATATATATATATATATATATATATATATATATATATATATATATATATATATATATATATATATATATATATATATATATATATATATATATATATATATATATATATATATATATATATATATATATATATATATATATATATATATAAGTTTTAAGGGGAGGAGGGGGAAACGGTAGGGGGTGGGTGGGGGGGGAACGGTGGGAGGTGGGGGGAATAGTGGGGGGTGGGGGGGTGGACGGTGGGGGGTGGGTGGGGGTTGGGAGGGGGGGGGGGGGGGGAATGGTGGGGGGTGGGGGGGGGGGGGGGGGGGACGATGGGGGGTGGGTGGGGGTTGGGGGGGGGAAACGGTGGGGGTTGGGGGGGTGGACGGTGGGTAGGGGGTGGGGTGGGGGGGGGGTGGGTGGGGGGTGGGGGGGAGGGGGGGACGGTGGGGGGTGGGTGGGGGAACGATGGGGGGTGGGGGGGACGGTGGGGGGTGGGTGGGGGAACGTTGGAAGGTGGGTGGGGGTGGGTGGGGGGGGGGCGAGCGGGCTGGAGGGGCGGCTGGTTTTTTTTTTTTTTTTTTTTTTTTTTTTTTCTTTTGAGGAGGCAGGGGGAGGGAGGGTAGGCGAGGGGAAGCCTTTTTTTTGTTTTTTTGTTTTTTGAGGGGGCGGGGGCGGGCGGGTGAGGGGATGGCCGTTTTTTTTTGAGGGGGGAGGGCGGGCGGGCAAGGGGGTGGCCTTTTTTTTTGGGGGGTGCGAAAAAAAATCCGCGGAGTTTTTTTGGGTGAAAATACCCAAAATTTGGAAAAAAATCCCTAAAAAATCTAAAAAAAATGCAAAAGAAATCTCAAAAAATTCTTAGAAAATTCCCTATAGGTCTAGGGCAATTTCCTCACTCAAAACCATAGAGAGCTTCCCTTATTCCTCCAATTTTGCAAGAAAACCATATGTGAAATGGATGAAAAATGCTAGAAAATTTCTAAAAATGCTTGAAAAATTCCAAAAAAATTCCCAAAAATTCCAAAATTTGTACTTATGCAAAGGCTATGAAAGGGTTGCTAAAATTGCTGAAAACTCAAAGGAACAAGTATAAAAGCAGATAAAAACTACTAAAACTTAAGCAAAAATGACATGAGAAGGCTATGTACAACTTGGACAATTTTTGCAGGTTCTAGGTGATCCATAATGCTTCAATTGTGCTCATGATAGGCCTTGAGCCATGATCTTGATATGTTGACTCCGAGAAACTCCTCCATAATCTCCAATTTTACTGCACTTCATTAGTTTTGTCTTCTTGTTGGGCACATTGGTCATCTGATAGGGGTATCCTAAATCCTTCAGTAAAATATTGTCTCCTCTATACTACAACTTTTGTATATTTGTGTTAGCAAGTTTATAGCTTAATCTGCAAAATTTCATTTTCACTATTCCCGCTTCTTCATCAAATGGAACCCTCTGTTTCCAAAGACTTGCAGGTACTCCTTCCACATCCTTGTAAAGCCCTGCACTCACTATCATAAAAATTGACATAACAGATGATATCCATACCAGTATCCATAAAAAAAGTGGCCATTGACATATGATTTGAAGTATCTTCATCACTGTTGCACTTAAGGGCTCTTCTTTTCTCCTCTCTTCTATGGCCTTTAACTGGGACTGTCTCACTCGAGTCAGTAACCTGAATGATGTCCTCTTTCTCTTCATATGCTTCCTCTCTACTTGAGTTTGGAAAAATTCCATAGCAGTAAGATGGGTCATCTGCATGGAGCCAAGCCAACATGTTTTCATCTTCATATAAATTTGCTCCTTCAAATAGATCCGCTTCTGGGTTGTCCAACAATTCTTCTTCCATACAAATACCAATGGTCTGCATCATGCTAGTATTTCTCTGATTGTCTGGTCCTTCTTCTAAAATTATCTGCTGCAACTCTTTTCCCTCTTGATTTACCCACATTGTGTCCTTGCCCCAATCATGCAGCACATTGGCATGTCTTAACCAAGGTCTCCCAATTAACAGGGGGAAACTTCCTTCTACTTGTGGCAGCCTTAAAATAACAAAATCCAAGTTAAAGATGGTACCTTGTATCTTGACTGGGACTCTAGGGACCACTCCCATAGGCTTTACTATGCTTTGACCTGCCATTGTTACAGTGAAGTTGGAAGGTCTTAAAGGGTATAGTCCAATCTTTTTCATGGTATATTCAGGCATCAAGTTAATGCCAGGACCACCATCCACAATAACTCCTTGAAATTCATGACCTTTGATAGAGATTGTTAGTCAAGGGCTCTTATAATATGTGAGGTGTGCTTCCCCTACACCTTTATCGTTATGCACAATAGCAGCCTTTGCCACTAATCTTGTTGTGGACATTTCATCAATTATCTGCAAGAGTTCTGACCTGAACTTCCCATCCATCTTTATTAAATCGAAAATATTGACCTCCTTTTTCATGAACTTGAATAGTCTGGAAGCTTCTGATTCCTTAAGAGCATGGGCTCCATTTGACTTATCAAACTCCTCATGAGCCCTGTTGAATGCATGTCCAATGGTATCACTGGTACCTATGAAATTTTATTTTTGCCTTGTGTCTGTACATGTGGTGGCTTTGTCTTCAGATGTCTCTTTATCTTTGTTCAATCCATTAATCCTTGATTCTTGACCTATTTCCACTTGAGCCTTCCCCTTGCTCCTTGTCTGCACTATAAAAGATTCAATTTCTTCTAACTGCACCACCCTGGTAGATGGACATGGCACATTGACTTGATCTACCATTTCTTCTTTGTGCACATAAATCATTTGAATGTGGGGTCTAGATGAAGATGCTTGGTTCTTAGGACAACAATTAATATAGTGGTCTCTAGCCTCTGGGCAGTTCCTGCAAGGAGGGGCATTTTCTGGGAGAGTGCATCTACTTTGATAGTACCCACATTCTCCACATCTGAAACAAATAATTGGCCTCCTAGGCCCATTTCCAAAGTTATCCCTCTGTCTAGGGTTGTAATTGTTACCTTGATTGGGTGCAGCTGTCATCACATTTGCTGGTGGTAGGGGTCCTCCTTGTGTCCAATATGTTGTTGTAGGCATTCCTCTTGATTGGCATTCCTAGGCCTCATGATCAGCTTTCATGCATAGTTGGCAAGTCACACTTAATAGAGGACATTCACTTACTATATGACCTTGCTTGCTGCACATGGTACACCAAAGTCCACTCTTGATGCCACCCCCTTTGAGTTCCTGCAACTCCTGTGGCAGCTGAGCCAATTCCTCTGCTTGCGCTTCCTCCTCCTTTAGGAGCTTTAATGCCTCAATCTCCCTCCTCAACTGAGTAACATCATTCTCCTCCTCCTTGTGGGGCTTATTCCTTTTTAAGCCTTCCAGTTCTTTCCTTAGCTAGATTACTGGATCTTCCATTTCTATAGAATAGGGTATTTGAGAAGAAATTGCTCCATACTGTTGCCTTATCTGCTCCAGTCGTGTTTCTGTGTTAATGAACTCCTCTATGGATGATGTGGGCAACACTAATTCCTTGGTTTTACATTGGGTGGTCACTAGAAGTGGCTTAGCTAACCATTTCTTAACAAAAAAGTCATGTGGAGGATCTGGCAACTTAGCCATTAGTGCCTTAGCCCTAGTTACAAACTCTGGAAATTTTTCACTTGGACCCAGTCTCAAGTTTTCTAATTCCTCTATGATGATCTCTGAACCATTTATCTGCTAATCCTTCTAATGTGGCACGGAAGAGTATTAAAAAAGCATCCCCTCTTCCCATTAAGCCTCTAGTTTTGCATAGTGATAAAAACCTTCTAATATGCTTGTCTGGATCTTCCTGAGCTAGGCCTTTGTGTCTTCTCCTATGCTCAAATCTCCTTGGAGTCCCACCGGGCGTGCCAAATTTTATTGGGGGATTCTTGGACTAGAAGGGATTTGAGTGTTTGTATGAGAAAAGAGAAAGACAAGAAGAAACATACACACTGTAAGCCTCTGTCGATTGATTATAGGAAGACAAATACAATGGTGATGCCCAAATACAATCCAATGCTTCTGTGCAAAATCCCACAGAGAGCTCAAACACAAAATACCAAATACCCAAGGGTCTTGTTGCTACCGGCCTTCTCTGCACTAGACCTCCACCTTCTCCAAGCCTGCACTTGTGCACACCTTGCACCAAGCTTCCAATAAGGGGGAGGGCTGGACACCTTCTGTCGGCATGCGCACAACTTCAATGAGACCTTGGGATCCTTGGGGTGAATGGCTTAGCACTTCTCTGCACACTTCCTTGGTCACTCTTCATGCACACCTTGCACTTCACTTCTCTACGTCGCACACTGTGTGTCTCTTGCAGTTCTCCCTCCTGCCTAGCTTAGACTATGTTCACTCTTGCTTACACTTGCTTGGTCCAAGAATAGTCCTTGCCTTGATTTGAGTGTTGATTCACGTACGCTCCTAACTACAAGAGTATCTTGGTGCTCACTTTGATGTCCCAAGATTGTCTTCCCAAGTGTGTAGCCAACGAATCCTTGTTTTGTCATGTAGTGACTTTAGACTAAAACATAAATTTTAATTGGGGGGCCATACTTTCACTTCTGCATACGCTACCGCTTCACATACCTTCATATCTGCTGTTTAATTCTTCACTTGTGTACATAAGGGAGGGTTCACCTAAACCTTCCAAAACACTTTAAAAACACTTTGAACCTTAGGGAAATTAGGGAAATACCTCTACAACCTACAAGCAACTTTCTCCAATTTACCCTTTGTGGACAATTAATTGTGCACTACCTGTGCACTTTGACACCTGACCTTTGAACACTTTGACTACACCTATGTTGACTTTTGACCTTGAACTTGTTGACTTTGATCGATTTGACTTTGGTCTTTTGACTTTGACTATAGTTGACTTTGACTAATATGACTTTTATGGGCTCAACATATAGGCCACAAGACTTCTAGCGATCTCATGCAAAAAAGCTCTCCAAAATAAACCTCTACGTTAATTAAACCTGGATCGTGAGTTTTTAGAAACTTATCGCTTTTCTTTTAGCCATACTTTGCTTTATTTTAAACTAATTGCTGAAGAGTACTTTTGACTTGCTTTTTCATACCTCTGACCACGTGATGAATGATTTGTTGATATTTTTATGACGTGCAAGCTGAGAGCTATCAAATGAGGTAAAAACCCTGAATCAACAAAAAATTAGGCTTACGATTTTCTTCAAAATCTGATCTCCGATGACTGCATGTCATATACCATTAGAAATCTCTCTTCAAGCTCTTCAAGATAGGCTCATACAAATTGTACCCAAATTTTGTGCCAAAAATGACCTAAGTACCAAAATTAGGGTTTTTGCCCTAAAAGGATTTTGGACTGATGTGACATTGATTTTTAACAATCCCCTCTACAATGTCATATTGGTACAAATTGAAATGGATATGTAACTTCATTCATGTGCAAACTGACATAAGCTTCAAACTTGTCCTTTTGAATTGACCTTCAAACTTTATCTTCAAAAGTCTTCTTAAAAACTAAATTTGAATTTCTTCAAACTTCAAAAATCTGAATTTTCTGAATATGAAACATAATACGTGAGAAAATATGCAAACTAGATATCCAATAGTGTTAGCATACATCAAGCAATCACTTCTTGACAACATATGTAGCATGACTTGACTCTAAATTTGCTATCTCCTATCTTCTCAAACCTATAAGCATACACTAGGATCCATGTATTTGCATTGACCCTAAGAAAGATTTCTCAACGTACTTCTGCTATGTCATGTAAATACACTAAACAAAATTAGGAGCTGAATCGTGGGACTTGTGACTAACAACTCACAACTTAGTGTATTATGAACACTAACTGGTTCATCTCTGACTTACTCAACTCAACTCATGAGAGTCTCACCAAAATTTCATATCTATGATGTCATCTTGTCTTCATCCTTGTTCTATCTGTAAGTCTTTCATACCTCTTTCCTTCAAAGTCTGGTATAATCATATATGTGTGCATCTCATAAGTAACATACCTCTCTGAAATATCAAGCTTCTCTGCAATAGAACTCTGGAACTTTCTCCTGAACAAGAACACCTAACAGGAACTTTCTCCAAACATTCTCCTTCTTCTTTCAAAGCTGGAACATGAAGAGAAACTTGACAAAGGAAATATAGGAATACCTGTTGGTATGACTCTGCATTCTTTCACATAGGGCTGAAAATAAGTCTTCATGTTTCATCACCCCCTTGGATGATTTTACACTAGTATCCAAACTTCTTCAAAGTATATTAGACTTTATGAAATATGGAACGTCTTCCTTCTTTTAATAAATCTAATCTTCAGTGATTTAGTATTGCTTTCTTAACATCAATACCTGTGTTTGAAGCAAAATATCTGAATCCTTTTTATTAGCACTACAGTTGCCAATAGCTTTCACTGTCACTCCTTAGCTTCCCATAATATAGAATAAGGTTAGCTGATCCTAACATAACAAAAAAAATTTTGAAAGCACTTTAGGATTCATAATATTCTGCAACATAACAAGTATCTTCTTCTATTTCTCTGCAACATTAATATGATAGAATCTGAATCTTTGACTTACTTCTTCCAATGTTAAGAATTTTACAAACAAAGGATAGACATCTGACTCAAAAATACTCAAGATCATCCAAGATCATATAAGATCATACAAGATCTACAAGATCTATCCAAGATCTATGATCTCTGCAACAAAATACCTGTGTAGAATCTGCTCTCATCGAACCTTCATGATTGAATGTTTGATTTGTTACGTGAATGACTCTAAGTGTCCATGCTTCTTACATAAAGTTATAAAACTTTTCTTCAACTAAATCCTTCCCAAGAATCTATAACTTCTACTAAAACATAAGTGGACAAACTCTCACAATTTGCAAGTTGATATTCTTTCGGGGTGAAATGTGATAGTATTTGCTTGACTTTCTTTTGGCTAACTCCACTTCTCAATCAAGTAATAGGATATGATGGAACATCTTTTTTTAATACAATCATGTATCCAAAAATCAAGACAAACATAGAAAGTAGATTCTCCATCTTATTGATGCATCAAAAAATCTAATTTTTTTTTAATTTTTTGAAAATACTAAATTTTTTTGATCTTTCTGAATTTTTTGAATTTTTCAAATTTTTTGAATTTTTCAAATTTTTTGAATTTTTATCCTGAAAAAAAATCCGAATTTTTGGAGTATATTGCATAGATTGAATATGAGGTAACTTTTCCAAACAAAAACCTCACTCCAAGTCTCCAACATCTGCCACAAATGCTCTTTTACCTCAAGATTTTGGTAAAGAAGAAATATACTTCTCTGCAACTTGTCATATACCAAGTAGCTCTGATTTGACACTCCAAGAATTCTTTAAGGGAAAATATACACTGCCTGCTCAAAAGCTTCAACTAAAACATAACTCATACATATGAGTTAAAACATATAAGATGTCTTAGATATCTGCTACTTTTCTTTCTTTCTTTCAATGCAATTCTTTGTCAAAACCTACTAAAACAGGAGCAAGTATAATCTAAAACAAGAAACTGCTTCTTCTTTAAATTGTCTTCTTCACACAAGATGTTCTTGTAGACTTATCTTTGGATGTAGAGGATAAAATTAGGAAAAGTATATGGACAATATAAGAGAAAAGGAAGTCTTACTTTGCCTTTGGAATTGTTGGATCTTCTTCTTTTGCATCTTTCTTCCACCTGATGATGTCAACATCTTCAAACTTCTCTTCCATACCTTTTGTTCTCTTCATCTTGAAGTACCAAGCACTCTTAACTTCTTCAAATGATTTTTTCTCTTCCTCTAGTTCTAAGAGTAAGAGAAAAAACAAACATGGTATGTAAATGCAAGTGAACATAGAAGATAAAACATGCTTCTACCATCTGAGCTCCATCTCCTCATATGCTGAATCAACATTCTGCTTCAAATGTGACTGATATGACTGAATTTATCAAACTTTTCTTTGAGTTGGTTGAATACTAAATTACCTCCAAATTTGTCTTCTTAGGTGAGCTTTCTTGCCATGAAAGATATCTTCAAAACTGTCAAGAACAACCTCTAAATACATGTTTTGATGTAGCTACTGCTTTAACTTTCAAAGTAATGAAAGTTTTTAAAAGCACTTCATGAATCATGCAAATCTCTTCATAACTGCTCTTCTAAGATATGACCTGCAAATGACAATCTAATAGTAGAAACTAAGACTTGTTATTTAATGTCAATCTGGTTTCTTCATTTTCTCCAAACCATTGTCTTTCCTTGAATTTGAAGTAGCCTTCTCTTCATCAATTCTTGGTCTTCATGCAATACTTTTGTAAAGTATCTTCATACTTCCAAAAGTATTTTTCTGCTAATAGATCATCAACTTCATAATCCACATTGATAAATAAACATGTGACTGAATTGTCTAATTCTCAAATCTCTACTCATCTAGATTAAGTGTGTATGTCATATGTCAAATGTTAAAAGATGCTATGAAACCGTATGTTGGTAGTCTGGGAGCTCTGATACCAAATGTTGGAAATTAGGTAGGCCCATAACTAACTCCACAGGTCCCACAGTTTTCCAAGATCTACACCACAGATTCTAGCTTCTTTCAATATTGACAAACATGAACATACATTACTTAATCATACAATGATGATACAAAGATAGAGAGAGATTAGACAACATGTTCAAAGTGTTACATAAGCCACTACTTACTCACACCATCATATATACAAATGTCAATGTGGGAGTCAAAATCTCAACCACTCTATGTGAACAGAAATAGACGGTAGAGTGTATCTATAGAATTTACAAGAATATTTAGATGTAGGGATAGAAATCTGAATATGTATGAGATGTATGACCTGATAGGTTGTAGAAGAGTGAATATGAGTGACTGAAAGAGGAAAGATCAGTTTGAAACTAATATTCAGCAAACCCTGATCTAAATTTAGGCTATGGAAGACCCTAAATTGGATGTGTGTGTGAAAGAGCACATACTTACAGAATTAGCATAGAATGCTAACATGTTGGTGATAGAAATCCTCATACTCATATGGAAACACCTTCTCTAACATCTCATCTGATGCATATAGCATGCATGTATTAATTCTCCTTTATGGTTGCCAATGGGACACCTTCATATATGGATGCCACCACCTCCATAAGCTCCAAGTAGTACCTATGTGCATAAAGAGAATATGTACTTGAATAGTTAACAAAAGATGCAGTCTTATGTTAAGCTCCATCCAATTTCTTTGGAGTACTCCATAATCTTCATGTAGAAGACAATCTTCAAATACATCATGTAGATGGATGATCCACACCACCAAGCTACTGATAGGTAAGTCTTCTCCATAAGCAAGAGTGTGAGCACACTCTTCTCTAAGAAGAACTCCATGCCTTCTCCTCATGAGCTTCAATAGCTCCTCCATAGCTACCCATATGTGCACCATGGCTGCCCCATGTGTGCATCAGCTAGAACACCTCAAAACTCACAAGTTTTGGCGTTGGGATACTTCAAGAAGTGACCATAATTCTCTCTTATATAGGCCACAAGAATTCTATCAATCTCATGCGAAAAAGCTCTCCAAAATAAAAAGCTCTACGTTAATTAAAGCTAGGATCGTAGTTTTTATCCAAAAGCAATCACAAATTGTTAGAAACTTATCGCTTTTCTTTTAGTCATACTTTGTTTTATTTTAAACTAATCACTGAAGAGTACTTTTGACTTTCTTTTTCACACCTTTGACCACTTGATGAATGATTTGTTGACATTTTTATGACCTGCAAGCTGAGAGCTATCAAATGAGGTAAAAACCCTAAACCAATAGAAAATTAGGCTTAGTGTTTTCTCTGAAATCTTATCTCTGATGACTGCATGTCATGGACCATTAGAAAGCTCTCTTTAAGCTCTTCAAGATTGGCTCATAAAAATTTTACCCAAATTTTGTGCCAAAAATGACAAAGTACCAAAATTAGGGTTTTTGCCCTAAAAGGATTTTGGACTGATGTGACATTGATTTCCAACAATTGAATGTCAAAGACTATGAAAACTTTAAAGTTGAGTGCCATTTGAGTGGAGATCTAAAGATGCTCAAATTCATGTTTGGTATAAGTGGGGGAGCAAATTCTAGGTAACCTTGCTTGTACTGCATGCATAGTCTAGGCACAAGAGGCTCGATTGCTAGAGTTGAGGTTGAGGAGGCTCTTTCTAGACAAAATGTTATTCTTCATAAATACTCATCTTCTACCATGATTTGGGATCTCATACTTCCAATAGCATTGAAAAATGGACACATATGTACACTACATGCAGAGTTAAGGATCATTGACAAGTTGGTCCATCTCCACTTGGATTGTGCATATTCTATCAAGCCTACAACTCTTGCAGATGAGTGCATAAAAAAATGTGAATCTCTAGTTTCAAAAATGGGATTTCATGGTGGTGATGTTCATCTAAGAAAAGATCCAAAGCTTTCACAAATTATAGGTAATGTACTACAGGATGTCTCAATGGGAGGTGCAAAAGCAAGGAGATTTTTCAACAACCATGATGACAAACAACTAAATGCCATGTGGAATTGTTGGAAAGAATTTTTTGAGTTCACGCCTAATGTAAGAAGCAAACCAGAAATAACAAAAAAAAGAGAATGGACATGTGGGTCAAACTATATAATTTTTTAAAGATCATGAGGCAGTAGGTAACATAAAAAAACTATGTGATAGATTTCACAAAGGTGACCACAAATCTTATAGAAACCATCATAGAGGAATGGATTGCGAAAGACATAACATACTACTTCATGAGTTTCAAAGATAATTTACTCAATTTATTTTTCTTTAATTGAAATAAACATATGATGAAACTCTTCTATTCTTCCAGCATATTCTTCTTGTGCATGGTGCATTCTTTGCAGAAAAAGACACACTTGCCATATGGAACACCCAAGGCATGGAAAAAACTCATACAAGCAAGGACAAGCTTCTTTAGGTGCACAAGGAAAGGAGGAGGAGTAACAAAAAGTAATGCCTTCAAAGAGATTTTTGATTGGTTCTTTAGAAGACAAGGAAGGAGGTCATGCCAAATATTATCATCAAAAGATTAGGACTATCACCAGACAAAAACATCATGGATCAATATCACAAAATGAAAAAGATTACATTCCAAAGGAAGCCTTAATGTTTGCAATGTCTTATATTTCTTTGAGAAATAAACGTCTATGTATGTACATTTCATGATGCAATAAATTTTAAAAAGAAATATGTCTATGCATGTACATCTTTTTGACTCTTCTAAATGAGCTTGAATTTGGCAAACCTACGTTGAAAATGTTGATATATTTAGGTAGTGATGTGTGTGAACACTCTAGGACCGCCGGGGCACTTTTTTTTCCCTCTTTAGGAGGTTCTTTTCCCCCGGCTTGTATATACGCCTATTGCCCTAATGGGCTACTTATCTTTGTACATTCTCTAGTAATACATTCAGTCTTGTGTGTTGTGCTCCAAGCTTCTTCTTCTTCCTTGTGTTGTTCGCGTGCTTCCGCAGACGTCTAACTCCAACAATTGGTATCAGAGCAGGTTATCGCTTCTTCTAGGGTGCCATCGACACTCCTCCGTTTGCAGTCTCAGATTCGCACGAAACTTGGTGAGCATACTCAGGGTGTTTCCGAGATCAAAACAGCATCGCTATGTGGGTCGAAATCGCGATCTGAGCTCGTTTCGACTTCCGAACGCACTATCGCAGCGCTTGTGCAAGCTATTTCGTCCTTTTGTGCCAAAGGTATATACCAATTTTTGTTTGCCAGTTTAAGCGTCTCGAAGTCTGCTACAGGTCTAGCAGAACTCGTCTGGGCAGTTCCGTTTAACTTTTTGAGATACAGTCAATTTTCTGCATCAAGGTATTTTAGTCACCGGCCATGGCTGAAAGCAGTGATGTATTCCGTATGTTGGCTGTTGAGGACAAGTTGGATGGTACCAACTACCCATTATGGGATTATATGATGCGACATGTACTGGTTGCACAAGGATTGTGGAACATTGTGCAGGGTGTTGAAAGACGTCCTGTTACACCTGTAACGACAGGTACTGCAAATACAGGTGTTGGAGCTGATGAAGATGGTGTCGAAGATGATATTCCGCAGATTCCTGTTCATGCTGCTGTTTCTGTTGCACCTACTGTAGAGCAGATTCGTTGGGATGGCAGAGATGCCCAGGCACATGCATTGATAGCTTTGTCTGTCAAACGTGCCATTATTCCTCACATTCGCTCTTGCATAACAGCAAAGGATGCTTGGGATACACTTACAACTTTGTACCAGGCTAGGAATGAGGCTCGTGTTGCTTACCTCCGAAAATAGTTGGAGAGTGAGCACATGAATGAAGGTGATTCTATGGACAATTTTCTTACAAAGATCAAAGACCTGAAGGAACAATTGATTTCTATTGATGAGGTTATACCAGATAGCTCACTTGTGTAGACCGTTCTGAATGGTCTTCCTGATTCATATCAGAGTTTTGTCTCTACTCTTCAGTTGATGATGAAAGGCAATCCGAATGCCTTGTCATTTGAGGAATTAGTCTCTGTTTTGTTGCAGGAAGATTAGTCCAGGCAGAACAGGTCCATTATGCATGTTGCAGATCAAGCTTTCCTGGCTAGTCAGAAGGGCAAAGGAAAATGGAGTCTTCTACTAGTAAGCAGAAATCTGCAAATGTTGCACAATCGAAGAGCCAGGATAAAGATGAGAAGAAATCAGAAAAGCAGAAAATGTTCTGCAAGTACTGTAAAGGAAATGATCATATTATAAAGAACTGTCCAAAACTGGCTGCTAAAGAGGCAAAGAAGAAAGAGGCTGGAATGGTTGTTGCAGAGGCCTCTACACCAAAAACAGAGTCTGCAAATCTTGTGCACGAAGAAGAATGGGCGTTTACTACTGTCTGCAGTTTTGACCCATCTTCTCATGATCAGTGCATGTCTGGAGTAGACTCAGATGTTTGGTACTTTGACAGTGGGGCGACCAAACATATTACCTCGCAGCGCAGTTTCTTCTCTTCACTCGAGCCTGCCCCTACAGGGAATACTGTCACATGCGCCAGTAACTCCTCTTATCCTGTTATGGGAGTTGGTAAGATCATTCTGACTACTGCTGATGGTAGTTCTTTCACTTTGCCAGATGCTTTATTTGTGCCAGGGATAAAAAAGAACCTGTTATCAGTTTCTGCATTAGCCAAGATTGGCTTGGTTGTGAAATTCGTTGATGACAGGTGTACAGTCCATGATCTCTCAAATGGCGATGTGATTATTGCTTCTGGCATTTTATGTCGTGGGCTGTATAAGCTCATAGACTATGAAAGATCTGTGAATGATTCGGCATGTGCAGTTCATGATTCTCAGGCTATGTCAGATGCAAAGCTTTGGCATGCACGCTTTGGTCATCTGAATTTTGCTAGTTTGTTATGCCTACAGAAATCTGAAATGGTGTCCTCTGTGCCCAAACTTGAGGCACCTAGAAAACATGTTTGTGAAGGCTATATTTTGGGCAAAATGCACCGTTCTTCCTTTCCAAAAGATGGTTCAGTTCGGGCTACGCAGAAATTGCAGCTTGTACATAGTGATGTATATGGTCCTATGCAGACACCCTCTTTTGGAAGTTACCTTTACTTCGTGACTTTCATTGATGATTTTTCCAGGCATGCATGGGTATATCCACTCAAAGCAAAGTCCGAAGTGTTCATGTGCTTCAAACAGTTTTTGGTTTTGGCTGAAAATCTGTCAGCATGTAAAATGGGCACCCTCCGTTCTGATCGAGGGGGGGAATATATGTCTTCAGATTTTAATGCATTTCTGGCTGAACGTGGGATAAAACACCAGTGTACAGTGCCGTATACACCTCAATAAAATGGAGTTGCTGAACGAAAGAACAGGTCACTCATGTAGATGGCGAGGTGCATGGTCAAAAGTCAGGCTTTACCACATAGTTTCTGGCTTGAGGCTGTCATGTGTGCAGCATATGTACTGAACAGGTGTCCGACTAAAGCGTTGCAGTCTATCACTCCATATGAGGCTTGGCATGACCGCAAGCCATCTGTTGCTCATCTGCGTGTTTTTGGTTGTTTGGCATATGCATTAGTGCCTGAACAACATCGCACAAAATTGGATGATAAGGCAGTAAAATGTATTTTTGTTGGGTATAGTTCTGAAAGTAAAGGCTATCGTCTGTATCATCCACAGACTAAACGCATTCTGGTTAGCCGTGATGTTGTCTTTGTGGAAGATGCTATTCAGCCATTGCTTTCATGTACTAAGGAGACATCTGTTAGCTCCAAAGACATGTATGATACTTTGATGCCTCTTTTTAAAGGTGGAGAGGCTAGTGCTGGTCCTAATGAGGCAACTTCTCAGCCTTTGCAGGTTTCATATGATGATGCAGATCATTCCATTTCTGATGCAGATTTACATGATGCACTTGTTGATGAGAGAGCTGATATTGAGCAGGCAAAAACTATGCCAAAATGGCTGGTGCAGACTTTGCGTGACAGCAAATTAGATGCACCTTTGTCATATCGTACTCGTTCAGGCTCTCATAGTACCTCCTTTGCATCAGATTGCTATGCTATGGCTGCATCTAGTCTCTGTGATGAGAATGAGCCTGTTTCTTTTGATGAAGCACAAAATTCAGAAAATTGGATGGCTGCTATGCAATCTGAATATGATGCTATAATGAAGAATGGTACATGGTCTTTATGTGACTTGCCTCCTGGCAAGAAGGCCATTGGCACTAAGTGGGTATACAAGCTGAAGCGTAAACCTGATGGTACAGTTGACAGGTATAAGGCTAGGCTTGTTGCAAAGGGTTATGCACAGGAAAGAGGCATTGATTTTGATGAGACCTTTGCACCTACATGCCGTATGACTACTGTTCGGAGCATTTGTGCACTTGCAGCCCATCATGGTTGGAATGTACATCAGTTGGACATTAAAACAGAATTTTTGAATGGTGACTTGCATGAAGAAGTGTATTTTTTCAGCCCCGTGGCTTTGTGCAGAAAGGGCATGAAAACCAGGTTTGCAGGTTAAAGAAGGCATTATATGGTTTAAAGCAAGCACCACGTGCTTGGTATGAGAAGATACATGCCTATCTGATTTCACATGGTTTTGAGAACAGTCCAACTGAAAGCACCTTATATGTTAAACGTGCTAATGATGTGCTTCTGATCATTGTTGTCTATGTTGATGGCATGCTGCTTACTGGTCCTATTGAGACACATATTGCTGATTTTAAGGCTGATTTGCATGCCTCATTTGAGATGTCTGATTTGGGGCATTTGCATCACTATTTGGGCATTCAGTTTATGCACGTTGATGGTGGAATGGCTTTGTGTCAAATGAAATATATTGACACATTATTGCAGCGTTTGGTCTTGAAGACTGTAAGCCTATTGCCACTCCTATGGAGACAGGTTTACGATTGAGTCTTCATGATGCTGGAGATGCATTTGATGTTGTTCTCTATCAAGAGGCTGTTGGATGCTTAATTTACTTATGCATTACTCGGCCAGATATTCAGTTTGCTGTCTCACAGATGAGCAGGTTTATGCATTGCCCAGGAGTCACGCATTGGAAAGCGGTTAAGCGCATCTTTCGCTACTTGAGTGGTACTTGGCTACTTGGGTTGTTTTATCCCAAGGGGGGATCACTACCGCCAGATTTGCATGCTTTTTCTGACTCAGATTGGGCTGGTTGCTATGACACTCGTGTGTCCACCAGTGGTTTTTGCTTCATGCTTGGTAGCTCATGTATATCTTGGTTGAGCAAGAAGCAGCCTACTGTGGCCACTTCCAATTGTGAGGCTGAGTATAGGGCAGCTTTCACAGCGACTGTTGAGTGTGTGTGGCTCAGACGCCTTATGGCTGATTTGGGTGTTGGCCAGTCTTCTGCCACCACCATCTTCACTGACAGTCAGAGCGCATTGGCAGTTGCGAGGAACCCTGTGTTCCATGCTCGCACTAAGCACATTGAGGTGCATTATCACTATGTCAGGGAGAGGTTCTCTGCTGGGGAGATCAGCTTGGCATATGTGCCCACGCAGGAGAACATTGCAGACCTTTTCACGAAGGCTCTGCCTAGGGAGAAGTTTGAAGCTTTCCGCAAAGCTTTGGGCTTACTTCCTTTTGTGGAGTGATTTCCACATAGCTCGGCACTTCCTTATACATGAGTGCCAGCTCCTTGTTCACCGCATCACTCCCAGGGGGGATTTGTTGATATATTTAGGTAGTGATGTGTGTGAACACTCTAGGACCGCCGGGGCACTTTTTTCCCTCTTTAGGAGGTTTTTTTCCCCCGACTTGTATATACGCCTATTGCCCTAATGGGCTACTTATCTTTGTACATTCTCTAGTAATACATTCAATCTTGTGTGTTGTGCTCCAAGCTTCTTCTTCTTCCTTGTGCTGTTCACGTGCTTTCGCAGACGTCTAACTCCAACAGAAAAAGCTTTTTGATTGATTCTTGAGAAGACAATTACAAAAGAGGTCATGCAAAATATTATGATAAGATAAATAGAACTTTCACCAGAGAAAAACAGACCATGGATCAATAAGGATTAATATTAGGACATGGATCAATTACATAAAAAAAGGCTAAATGCTTCATATTTGCAATATCTTGTATCCCTTTGGGCAATAAATATGTGTATCTATGTACATTTCATGAGAAAAGCTTTGAAAAGAAATATATTTAATCCTCCTTTAGTCTTTTAAATGAGCTTGGCTCTGGCAAATCTCCTCTATATCTGAGGTTCTCTTTTCTCCTGTAGCAAGCAATACTTTTAACATCTAACACCCCTCCAGCCATTGCATAGCTTGAGTAAAAAAGGAAGTAACCTGCCCTTGAAGCATTGAATCCTGGGGCATATCCAAAAATTCTAAATGCAGTTGTTCTTTCAAGTAGCAAAACTATGTACGCATTAAAGGGTATTGAAGTAAAACCCATGTATCTTGAAAGAGTCCTCAAGGAGAATAGTGCAAAATCTGGCTCTTCACTATAGTGCTTATGAATAACACAAAATA
Source organism: Ceratopteris richardii (assembly GCA_020310875.1). Lineage (NCBI taxonomy): Eukaryota > Viridiplantae > Streptophyta > Polypodiopsida > Polypodiales > Pteridaceae > Ceratopteris > Ceratopteris richardii. The sequence goes on from CM035409.1 coordinate 69,687,633, forward strand.
ATTATGGATTCAATTTTGGAAGATATTGGATCACTGAATGAATATCCACCTTTTTCTTTCCTTTCTCTTCTATGGTTTTCCTTTTTCCCTTCACCCTACCAAGGTAGTTTTCTTCATCCAATATCGATAACTGTGGAAAAAATCAAAAACCTAGGTCAGAACAAGTCCAAGGAAACTTTTAAAGTCATAGAAATAACTGGAAACACAAGCAGAAGCAAAGCATGAGACACGACCGATTTAAGCGATTAGGGTCATCAGAGAATATCGGATGGGCCAAATTGCTTGCATCAATCGTGTTTGATTATTCACCCTAAACTTTATACAAACACATAATTAATGTTGAAAATAGTATTTTTACACACAATTAGATGTTAATTATCAATGTTGCATGCAAGTCATAGATACGATTGATTCGAGCGATAAGACTCATCGGATATTCTCTGATGACCCTAATCACTTGAATCAATCACCTCTAACACACCTTTGTTTTACATACCTTTACCTCATCTCCCTCCTCAATGAGCTCTTTTGAGTCAGTAGATATGGTTCCTTTGTCCTCGGTAATGTCCAAAAATGAATAGTCGCACCCAAATGAGTATATACCAAGATCCTTCTGATGCTGATCAAAGTCTTCATCAGCAAGTGTTGGCTTCTCTGAAATAGCTCTTTCAAAGTAGCTTGAAAGAGCTTTTGATGAATCTTGGAATTCTTCATTTGACAATGCTAAATCTAGACGTAGAAATTCTTCTTTTCTTTCTCCCTTCTCATTGATAAATCTCCTTGGAACTTCCTCTGACTGAACTATAGCAGCAAGGCAGTAGTATTCCCTTAGATTGAAGAGCTTCTGAATGTAACAGAGTGGAATAAATTCCTTTCCAAAGATGAAATAAAATGGTAGATTTGGGAGAAGAAGGGACTTCTCAGAAACTTTCACATCTTCAAATGGCTCACTTATTGTAGTCTTTGCTTTAAAAGTAGCCACATCAAAATTCTTGACCTTCTCTTCTTCTGCTTGGAGATTGATCTCTTCAACAATCTCCATGACACCTTTCATACTTTTTGAGCTTCCCTCAAGTGGTAGCTCAAGATGGCTCTTTCTCTTCAACATGAACACATTCTTCCTCCTTGTCATTTGACATGTGATCAAGCCATATCAAGAAGCCAATGCTCAAGGGGAGCAAAGAGCAGTCCCCTTCATGCTCTAGGCATAAATCTAGTATTCCTGGAAAAGGGGACATCCTTTTGCACTTTCTATCCAATGGATTCTTTCCAAAGATGTGTGGATGGATATAGGCTTTTCCAGAGATGATAAGCTCCTTTCCATTGACCACACCCAAAAGCTCTCCCACTCATCCCTTAGAAAGGTTTTTGTTTTCTCCATAAGTACTTCAAAATCTATGTTGGGATTGAATGTCCTCATTGCATCTGGAAAATAATCCACTCTTAAACCCTCTTAAACCATAAAATCCAGTAGTTTCTCAGATGGAGAAACACTTAGGATCACATTCTTTTCCTCCATCTCAGCGCTAGTTATTCTAATGTGTCCTAGTGGAGAACATGATCGATGCACACGAAATAAGCTAGTCAAAGGCCAGTCAAACACGTGTAATCGCTTATATCGGGTACGAAGCACAAGTATGCAGGGTGTTGAGGAGAGAAATTCTATGAAGGTTGAAAATGTGAAATGGTGAAGGGGACTGGTATTTATAGTCGAGGAGAACTGGGTAATGGTCACATGATGTGGACCAATCAGCAAGTGCCATGTGGTAAGCAAGCATTGGGAATCACAATTGCTAGATGATGTGGTCCACTCAAATGATGCCACATGGCATTGTATGTCAGGATTTCTAACGACTACATGACAAGGACCAATCAAAGGATACCATGTGTCACCAATGGTCATCTCATTCCAAAGACCTATTTAAGCTCCTCTATCCACTTTTTTTCATTTTTTTGTGAACTCTTTGCTAGCGCCGACTTGCCATTGCTTCGAGTTTTTTTCATCCTTTCCAAATCTTTCCATAGACCACATTTTCTGTGAGGTATGATGGATCACAAGAGCTTGTACATGACCGATCCAAGGGATTTGGGCCATCGAGAAGTTTCGGATGCCCCTAATCGCTTGGATCGGTTGTCATAATCAACCATTTTACAACACTATCGATACAAGCAATTAGGGACATCCAAGGATTTTTGGATGACCCTAATCGCTTGCATCGATCGTGTTTCTTGAGTGCTTTGTGAAAGGGTTTTTACATTAGTTTCTTTGCTTTTCAAATTTCTTCGTATATCAACCATTTACAACATGACCGATACAAGTGATTAGGGACATCCGAGGATTTTCAGATGACCCTAATCACTTGCATCGGTCGTGTTTCTTGAGTGCTTTGTGAAAGGGTTTTTGCATTAGTTTTCTTGCTTTTCAAATTTCTTCCTTATCAACCATTTACAACACGACTGATACAAGTGATTAGGGAAATATGGGGATTTCCAGATGGCCCTAATCGCTTGCATTGGTCGTGTCTTGAGTGCTTTGTGAAATGTTTTTTACATTAGTTTTTTTGCTTTTTAAATTTCTTCCATAATCAACCATTTTACAACACGACTGATACAAGCCATTAGGGACATCTGGGGATTTTTGGATAACCCTTATTGCTTGCATCGGTCGTGTTTCTTGAGTGCTTTGTGAAAGGCTTTTTACATTAGTTTTTTTGCTTTTTAAATGTCTTCCAAGCTTTAAACTCTTTTTTTATGTAGCTTATGGCTAAGACAAAGAAGACAACAAGGAAGTTGTACCCTAAGGATTAAGAGCAAAATGGCCAGAATCAAGATGGCAAGGGACCTTCTCCCCATGAGGGAGATAAGAAGGGCTCAAAAGTCTATGGGACTCATGATCCCTAGACTTCCTTTCATGAGAGTTGTCAAGCAAATTTCAGCGAATCTCTGTTCCATGATGAAGACCACATTCTTTGTAAACGTGAAGTGGGAAACTCAAGCTCTTCTATGCTTGCAAGAAGCTGTAGAAGACTTTGCAATTGACTTCATGAATGATGCTTACTTGTGTGTAGCGCATTGTCACAGGGTGATATTGATGGCAAAAGATTATGTGATTGTATCAAGGCTAAGATATATGTTTGATAAATGTATTGTGCCTATTGAGAACCATGATCAAAAGTTCTTTGATATTCTCAATATACCTCTAGCTCGAGCACCTAAGTCATCAATTGTAATTGAAGAGGTCCACTCTCAGGTCCCTCATGATCATGAAACAAGAAATGCAGCAAATTGTGAGGAGGAGAAGAAAAAGTAGGGTTTGTTGTTATAGGAAAATGTTATCCTGAACCAGATTCAGAAGCCGCAAAAGGAAAATAAAGAACTTCTTAAAAAAGGAGTTCAATGTTGAAATATCTGATAGTGTTATCAATATTGCACGCAGGTATTATCTACAGGCCATAAAATTCTCACGTTTTCCTTAATTTGGTATTTCTTATATTGAATTTATATTTCTTGAATTCTAGGCTCCTTTTGCAACAATGTGAGGAAGCAGTTTCAAGAAAAGTTTTCATCATAGATCCTCTTGTGACTCAGCACTTTTTGCACAAGCAGGGAGATGTGAAATTCTTTCTTAAGAATTTTACAGAAAGGGTAGAATATATTATCTACCCCTATATTGAAAAGTAAGTATTCATCTTCATTTTGAAATAAGTAACATTTTTTTCAATAGAGAAGTTATTTTTACATGCCACTCATTCCCAGGGGTCATTGGAGTCTTATTATCATTCACCTCAATGAATATCAAGCACTTTTCATGAATTCCCTCCAATCACAACATGGAAGCTGCAAAGTGTAAGCCTTACCTTACATTTTGTTGTGTTCTACTTTAAATCCTTGCCATCCATTTTGAATTCAAGTTTACCTTGCAGTGCTGCTAAGCTTCTCAAAATGCATATTGATCAGACCTTTCTAAGAATTCCTAAATTGAATGAAGAAAAAAGGTTTGAGTAATATAATGTTGAGTTGATCCTCTTGAGAACTAAGCAAAAGTGACTTCATTGCATGGTTCAAGCATCATCAAAATGTCTATTTTGTGTTTTTGCTTTATTCTTGTTGAAAAGTTAAATGTGAGGAGGATAGAGAAGGTTTTATGACACGGTCAATACAAGCGATATGGGAAATCAGAGAATTTCGGATGGTCCGTATCGCTTATATCGGTCGTGTCATTTTCCATTTTGCCATACCATCCTCTCAAGGCAACTATGCATAAGATGAGTTCACATGGAAATTGGTATTGCTCATCAGTTGATTGAAAATCTGGATGAATTAGTACTTCTAACTCAAATTCTAGACAGCTCTCCTCTGAGTCCAAAGCCCAAAGTCCAAGCTTTCTTTTTCACCTTCTGTAGTCATATCCTAAAACCAGAGATTCTCAAGATATCTGATATGAGATGAAAGAGAATTTAGACTAACTTTACATAAAATGATGTCACCTAGCTTTTGAACTTCTTTGTTATCCCATTTTCTACCTAAAACATCATCAATCTCTGAAATAGAGACTCTCCTATTCAACCACATTGATTTTTTTTCTGTAATAACATGTTTTTAAAGTATGCTACAAAAACATGAATAGGCAAAAACCATTGAATCTTTATCCTTCTCAAAATTCGACTTGCTGACATTGCCTTTTGGATGTTAAATTTCATTTTGCATAGAAAACTTGAAACTGTTGAATGATCAGGAGCATCCCAATCTAATGAAGAGATGCAAAGAGCAGGAAAATGTACAAGATTTCCATAAGAGCTCCTCCCTAATGACACCTGATAATCTGCAAAATGGACAAATAACTCCATGCTATTGAAAAATTGAACTGATTTTTTTGCATACATAAGTTCTGCATATTCCTTATGAAGAACTTTGAACGTTCCTACTAAACATTCAACAGGTTGCCACTCCACAATATTGGAAGGAAAAATATATGCAATACAAAAATATATATGTTGTTATACAAAAATAATTGAAATGATAGAAGAGCATTGTAAAACTTCACTTACAGTACGAAGGGAATTGTAGATGATTTTCTAGAACAAGATCCTTAGTGTTGTACACATGTACTCTTGCAAACCAACCGCATCTCTTGAATTTGAAACTGCGAATATGTCCCCTCCAATGATTTCTTGTGTCGTCTCTTTTAGCACGCTTGACTCTATAGGCACCTCTGCAGCTAAGAAGCATAGTTACCCATTCATTTACCTTCACAGAAAGACGTTTCCACAAAGAATCCTCTCTTCTATTGTAAACCTCACATGAGGTTACACGATCGGAAGGATGACAAGAAGAAGAAGCCATTCGAATTGAGAAGAAGAAGAAGAATGCTCAAAGCGAGAAACCGACATTCACAAACTTTGCGAGTATTTATAGATAAAAAGGCTTTGTACACGTGGAAACTTTTGATTTGATGAAAACCCTGTCGCCGAATGACCATGGAATTTTGTGAGCCCAAAAGTATTTTATATCTTCAAAAATCATTTCCTTCTTGGAACTTTAAAAATATGCATTGTGTGGTGTGAAAAAATATCTTTTTTTGCATCAAACCAAAAAATTGTACAGTGAATACAAGAATCTTCATCACTTTCGCATCCCTTTTAGAACATATTTTCTTAAAAAGAGAATTCTTCATATGGTTAAAGGAGACAGCAATGTTATATTCTTGTACATGTGGAAAGACTCTATTTTGTCAATTTCCTTAATCTCTCATTAGCAAACAACCCCTTTTCGGCCGTTTTTTGCCCTAATGCTATCTGTCTATCTATCTATCTATCTATCTATCTATCTATCTATCTATCTATCTATCTATCTATCTATCTATCTATCTATCTATCTATCTATCTATCTATCTATCTATCTATCTATCTATCTATCTATCTATCTATCTATCTATCTATCTATCTATCTATCTATCTATCTATCTATATATCTATCTATCTTTCTGTTTTTCTGTCTATCTATCTGTCTATCTATCTATCTCTCTGTCTATTTGTCTATCTGTCTATCTATCTGTATGTCTATTTGTATGTCTATGTCTGTTTGTATGTCTATCTATCTATCTCTCTATCTGTTTGTATGTCTATCTGTGTGTCTGTCTATCTGTTTGTATGTCTCTTTGTCTATCTGTCTATCTGTCCATCTATCTTTCTATCTATTTGTCTATCTATCTATCTATCTGTCTATCTATCTATCTATCTGTCTATCTGTCTATCTATCTATCTATCTATCTATCTATCTATCTATCTATCTATCTATCTATCTATCTATCTATCTATCTATCTAATCTATCTATCTATCTATCTATCTATCTATCTATCTATCTATCTATCTATCTATCTATCTATCTATCTATCTATCTATCTATCTATCTATCTATCTATCTATCTATCTATCTATCTATCTATCTATCTATCTATCTATCTATCTATCTATCTATCTATCTATCTATCTATCTATCTATCTATCTATCTATCTATCTATCTATCTATCTATCTATCTATCTATCTATCTATCTATCTATCTATCTATCTATCTATCTATCTATCTATCTATCTATCTATCTATCTATCTATCTATCTATCTATCTATCTATCTATCTATCTATCTATCTATCTATCTATCTATCTATCTATCTATCTATCTATCTATCTATCTATCTATCTATCTATCTATCTATCTATCTATCTATCTATCTATCTATCTATCTATCTATCTATCTATCTATCTATCTATCTATCTATCTATCTATCTATCTATCTATCTATCTATCTATCTATCTATCTATCTATCTATCTATCTATCTATCTATCTATCTATCTATCTATCTATCTATCTATCTATCAAATTATCTATCTATCTATCTATCTATCTATCTATCTATCTATCTATCTATCTATCTATCTATCTATCTATCTATCTATCTATCTATCTATCTATCTATCTAGGATTTTAATATTCAATAATAGGGATTTATCCTTCTTAATATTTGGAGCATTGAATTCAAGATTTCATGCAATGGAGGCGGCGAATTGGTGTTTAGCATTCTATTATTTCTCATTTCTATTCTCTTATTCTCATTTATTGATTTGTTATTGGTTTTAGGATCAAAACAAATGTAAATCACATGGTTTATCATAGTTTTGTCTTATAAAGAAGCTTGGAAAAGGTTCAAAGTTATGATAATATTAAGTAATTCTAGTATTAGAATAATCATAAGCTTAGCATTGTGGTTATTCCTCAAGGATGCAAATTAGAAGTTCTTGGATTCAAACCCCAACAAGGAGCATGTGGAGAGGGTTTTGTCCAAAGTGCTCTAGGGCCTTGTGGAAGCATCCACTTGAGTGTTCAATGGGACTTAACTCATGGTGAGTAAACCTAACAGCAATAGAGTCCAAGGTAGATGCTAATGAAATGGTGGAGGTTGCACATGAATATGTGGACTTTGGTTAACTCAAGAGGTCATCATTAGCCCAAGGATTTATGTAATGGCAAATTTGGTGGAGATTTATAGATCATTCTCTCATGTGTGTAGAGGCTAGGTCTTGTTTTGTAACATTGGTATGAGAGCCATCTTTCCAAGATTCCATGGTGATCTTAAAGGATTCATATTCATCTCTGTGAATGAAGTCCTACCAAAATCAATTTCATTCTTTAGGAATATTTAATGTTCATGGGATTTTTATGGATCTCATCCCAATGGCATGGATCATTTTCCTCTATTTCCCTTTTCCAAAAAGAGAATTTGAGTACTTTTGCATGTGGGAACCTCCTTCCAAAGTTGGCTCGTAAGTGCCCATAAGGGCACATCCACATGTCTTCTATCCAAGCACTGTATTTTGCCTAGCTTTGCGCCTTGCAAGTCGGACCATGTGCTCAACTAGTATGGATAGAGAGGGAAGAGATATCATCTTCTTCTCATCGTTCATGAGTGAACTACCATAAAATCTTTTCTTATATTCTTTCATCTTCCCTTTGGTGCTTTACATGGGAGTAATTTGATGTCATGCAATTTCTCCTCCAATATCTTTCTTTGCAATTTCTCCAAATATAGTCTTGTCCATGTGAAACTTTTGCTTTTCTCTCTATGCATCCCTCGGTGAAGTGGAGCCTCCGAACTCCTCACATTGTTGCTTATCTTTTTCGAAGGTGTCACAATGCTCTCTATACCTGTCTGTGGGAACTTGCAAAAAATGTGAAAAAAACAAAGAATAGAGAGTGGGAGTTCAATGTATGGAGGTTTCACAAACGGTTGGTCTCAAAAGAGTGTGGCCGACCACATCACTATATGTTTTGTTAGAACAAACATGTAGAAGAGTGTCTAATGGACATTTGGCCTTTCACATAGACACTAACATTAACAATGTGTAACAATCTCCCACTAAAGGCCAATATGGTTAATATCATATAGAAGAAAGAATAAAGAATGACAAAGAATATATGAGTATGATTATATGACCTATATGACTCCCACATGATGGGCATGTTACACAGTGTACAGAGGACTGTGTAGGACAAGATCAAATGACCCCCATCAAGTGACATCAATGTCTAAAGCTATCTTGTTGTAGTCTTTTGTCAAAGCATCTATTACATTTTCTTGGGTGTGAAATTTCTCAAGTAACATGCACACAGTGGCTAAGCAATCATGAATAAATTGATACCTCATCTAAGTATGCCTTGTCTTTGCATGATAGACTGGATTCTTAGCCAATGCAATAGCACTTTGACTATCACTGAGTAAACAAGGTATGCTGAGGTATGCCCGTGTCACATGCCAATCTATATAGCCACAATGCTTCCTTACATTCCTCTTTGGCTACAACATACTCTCCTTCTATAGTAAAAATAATCGTACATCCTTAAAGGTGAGACCTCCAAGAAATAGCACCACCAGTAAAGTGAAAAAGTACCTTGAAGTAGAGTTTTGATTGTCTACACAACTACCATAGTTAGATTTTGTGTATGAAATAATGGATGCATCATCTCTATCCAAGCATAGACACATATCCTTAGTGCTAGTCAAATATTTTGATATCATCTTGATCACTTCCCAATGCCTCTTTTTAGGGTTGGATATATATATATATGCTCACATATCCCACTATAAATGCAATTTTTGGTATCAGGGCTACCATAGCATACATGAACAATAGTAGGCTGATAATGAATTTTGGTCATGAATTCCTTCTCCTCATCAGCTTTGGGGCAATCATCCTTCCTCAACTTCATATATGTCAACATTGGTGTACTCAATGTCTTTCCACCATGCATATTGAATTTGTGAAGTGCTTTGGTTATGTACTCACTCCGAGACAAGAATGTGCATCTCTTAGTCCTATCACGAGACATGCCAAGCATATCTTTATCATCTCCCAAATCTTTTATATCAAAATTTTGGCTCAACTTTGTCTTTAATAGAGACAAGTCTTTTGACGACTTCCCGATAATCAACATAAACTATGAAGCATATCAAGCTGCCATCTAAACATCTTTTAGTATAGAATAGTGTTCCTCATTGATTCTAGAATAGCATTGGACCTTCATGAATGCATCAAAATTTTGATACCAGTATCTAGGTGACTGTTTAACTCCATAAAAGCTCTTCTTGGGCTTACACACTAGATCTTCTTTGCCAGGAACTGCATAATCTTGTGGTTATCCATATACATAGTGAGAGTGCTCAAATGGTATACATAAACAATGTGCAATAGTAATTGAGATATAAAGAGCTGAAAATTTATCCAAAAATAGCCTTAAATAAAACTTTAGCACTCCTACAAACAAAACTAACAAGTGTCGATGAATTGTCGACAAGTAATGGCTTCTCCCATCATGATTGAAACCTATCCAAGAAACCTATAAAATCACTAAAATGACTGAAAAAGCAGCCCCAAATCTGAATAATCATTGTTGAAAAAGCACAAATAAAACTCTTCTTGAGGTTCTTGAACCTATGCAAAGAGAACTATGTGTGAAAGTACTCTGAAACATATGCAAGAATCACCCAAAAAACTACTGGAAATATGATTTAAAATACAAGAATAAAGCTTTGAGGATCCAAAACATACCCAATCGTCAACATTAGTCTTTCCCCCCTACAATGTTATATGAGTGTAATTTACTAGCAAGAGATGCCAATTAAGCATGCACTGAGGAGAATAGTACAGGGATGTGTGACCTCCCAAGAAGTATCACAAACCTCTATCTTCCTTGATCATTGAAGTCCTCCATTGCACATAGCCATTGCCATCAATAGTGACGTCCCAAGAAGTATCACAAACCTCTGTCCTCCTTGATCGTTGAAGTCCTTCATCAGAGTAATTGATAGCCAATTCCATCAATTACTAATGATGAAAAGGTATTCAAAGTTCTATGATTTGTTTGAAACATTGGTATTAAACCTTGGAGTTGTGGAGGTGTTCCATAGGTTTCTGGTTTCAGTAACATTGTGCTAACTCACAATAATCTCTACATCCATGTGCAAAATTACTGTGACACTAATGAAGGGAAGCCTTCAAGATTCTTGTAGTGTGGTTTTATATCTTTTTGGATGGCATTGCAATGCTCCTCTATACATGTTTATGTAGTCCTATAGAAAGTATATAGCAATAAAGAATAGAGAGTAAGAGCTTATTCAATGCAGGTTTCATGAATGGGTGGTCTCAATACAAATCGTGGTAGACTAGACCACTATATGTTTTAATAGAACAAACATATACAAGAGTGTTTGGTGGCCATTTGGACTTTCACATAGACACTAATGGTAAAAATATATGTTACCCTCATAATCTCACTCTCCAAAAACCTTGATCTCTTCTTATCCCTCCCCATCAATTGTGTTCCAACCCTCTCTGCATCTAGAGCATGAGCTTACAAAGTTGATGATCAAAGGAGTAAAAGCATACCTCTCTCAATAGTTTTAATTGGAGCATCAAAGAATAAGACGAGAGCCAACTTATGGTAGTATCATGAGGAGCATCATGAGAGAAATCCAAGTCACTAATGATCTACATCATGGAGCACCAAAGATAGTAGTGAAGACTTTCTACAAGAATAAAGGACCACAATAGTTATGCACCCAAGCTTGGTATCAAGGCTTTGAAGAGGAGGCAATCAAGTGTGTTTTCAACAAATCTTAGTGTGTTTGCATCATAAAAATAAACTTGGGAAAGTTTCAATAGCTACTTCTTTTGATTTCTAAGACAATGTCTTTATTACATATGCATTACTAGATGCCAAAATGATATTTTTCACACAATATCTTATAACAATGAGTCAAATGAGATTTTAAAGCTTGCAAGGAAAGGATTATTGTAATCTTTTCCTCAAAGGAGAGTATATGAGGAACAAGGAAAGAATCTCATGCATGGTAAGTATGTTCCCATGTTTCCTATGGATGAAGAAGGAGCAACACTTCAAGGAGAAAGGAAAAGAGTATCTATCTCAAAAAAGTTCAAAACATGCGTGATGGCATTTTTTCTCACCACTTAAGGTATTGCATATTACCTAATTTTATTATTTTTTTGCTCAACTATGTTATTTCAAATTTTTGCAACAGTTCAATTTCTTTAGAATGAAGAAAATATCTCCCAAACTCATTCCAGAACCATCAAAAGTGGCACATTTAGTCATTGTTTGTAGCCAATGATTCCCTAGTAGATGGTCAACTTTGAACGAGTTCTATTATTTTCTTGAGTGGACAATTTCAATGATTTTTAGCTTATTCAAAATTCATTTTGTAAACTTTTCAAAGACATGAAGCTTATTGCAATTAAAGTAGTTTTGATCTTTTGTGTAACAAAAAATGTTCACCTTCTGAGTTTTTATGTTTTGGAATGGAGTTGGTAGCTACGTTGAGTGTGTTTTTGCATGCTAACACTTCCAAATGTGAAATGGATGTTTTTTTTTCACATTTTAACTTATATACGATGTTGTTCTTTAATAATGAGGTTTATGAAACATCTTTAGTTGAATCTTAGATTATTTTTTATCACCCAAAGTGATGTAATCATGGAAATTGTAAGCACACATATTCTTTGTATATGGGTTCATCCATAAGGAAACCACATGGATGTATTTTTATATGAGGAGGCAAGAAATGCCTACCTAGAGCATTGTGTTGTAATCTCAGACAAGGAGGCACATAGTGTTTGCCTCGAGCATTGTGTCTGGGTGAGGGACTAAGTGCATTAGAGGGGATGTATATGGGTGGATGCTCATGCACATGCAAATCCTGTTGGAGTTAGACGTCTGCGGAAGCACGCGAACAGCACAAGGAAGAAGAAGAAGCTTGGAGCACAACACACAAGACTGAATGTATTACTAGAGAATGTACAAAGATAAGTAGCCCATTAGGGCAATAGGTGTATATACAAGCCGGGGGAAAAAAACCTCCTAAAGAGGGAAAAAAGTGCCCCGGCGGTCCTAGAGTGTTCACACACATCACTACCTAAATATATCAACAAATCCCCCCTGGGAGTGATGCGGTGAACAAGGAGCTGGCACTCATGTATAAGGAAGTGCTATGTGGAAATCACTCCACAAAAGGAAGTAAGCCCAAAGCTTTGCGGAAAGCTTCAAACTTCTCCCTAGGCAGAGCCTTCGTGAAAAGGTCTGCAATGTTCTCCTGCGTGGGCACATATGCCAAGCTGATCTCCCCAGCAGAGAACCTCTCCCTGACATAGTGATAATGCACCTCAATGTGCTTAGTGCGAGCATGGAACACAGGGTTCCTCGCAACTGCCAATGCGCTCTGACTGTCAGTGAAGATGGTGGTGGCAGAAGACTGGCCAACACCCAAATCAGCCATAAGGCGTCTGAGCCACACACACTCAACAGTCGCTGTGAAAGCTGCCCTATACTCAGCCTCACAACTGGAAGTGGCCACAGTAGGCTGCTTCTTGCTCAACCAAGATATACATGAGCTACCAAGCATGAAGCAAAAACCACTGGTGGACACACGATTGTCATAGCAACCAGCCCAATCTGAGTCAGAAAAAGCATGCAAATCTGGCGGTAGTGATCCCCCCTTGGGATAAAACAACCCAAGTAGCCGAGTACCACTCAAGTAGCGAAAGATGCGCTTAACCGCTTTCCAATGCGTGACTCCTGGGCAATGCATAAACCTGCTCATCTGTGAGATAGCAAACTGAATATCTGGCCGAGTAATGCATAAGTAAATCAAGCATCCAATAGCCTGCTGATAGAGAACAGCATCAAATGCATCTCCAGCATCATGAAGACTCAATCGTAAACCTGTCTCCATAGGAGTGGCAATAGGCTTACAGTCTTCAAGGCCAAAACGCTGCAATAATGTGTCAATATATTTCGTTTGACACAAAGCCATTCCACCATCAACTTGCATAAACTGAATGCCCAAATAGTGATGCAAATGCCCCAAATCAGACATCTCAAATGAGGCATGCAAATCAGCCTTGAAATCAGCAATATGCTTCTCAAGAGGACCAGTGAGCAGCATGTCGTCTACATAGACAACAATGATCAAAAGCACATCATTAGCACGCTTAACATATAAGGTGCTTTCAGTTGGACTGTTCTCAAAACCATGTGCAATCAGATAGGCATGTATTTTCTCATACCAAGCACGTGGTGCTTGCTTTAAACCATATAACGCCTTCTTTAACCTGCACACCTGGTTTTCATGCCCTTTCTGCACAAAGCCACGGGGCTGAAAAACATACACTTCTTCATGCAAGTCACCATTCAGAAATGCTGTTTTAATGTCCAACTGATGTACATTCCAACCATGATGGGCTGCAAGTGCACAAATGCTCCGAACAGTAGTCATACAGCATGTAGGTGCAAAGGTCTCATCAAAATCAATGCCTCTTTCCTGCGCATAACCCTTTGCAACAAGCCTAGCCTTATACCTGTCAACTGTACCATCAGGTTTACGCTTCAGCTTGTATACCCACTTAGTGCCAATGGCCTTCTTGCCAGGAGGCAAGTCACATAAAGACCATGTACCATTCTTCATTATAGCATCATATTCAGATTGCATAGCAGCCATCCAATTTTCTGAATTTTGTGCTTCATCAAAAGAAACAGGCTCATTCTCATCACAGAGACTAGATGCAGCCATAGCATAGCAATCTGATGCAAAGGAGGTACTATGAGAGCCTGAACGAGTACGATATGACAAAGGTGCATCTAATTTGCTGTCACGCAAAGTCTGCACCAGCCATTTTGGCATAGTTTTTGCCTGTTCAATATCAGCTCTCTCATCAACAAGTGCATCATGTAAATCTGCATCAGAAATGGCATGATCTGCATCATCATATGAAACCTGCAAAGGCTGAGAAGTTGCCTCATTAGGACCAGCGCTAGCCTGTCCACCTGTAAAAAGAGGCATCAAAGTATCATACATGTCTTTGGAGCTAACAGATGTCTCCTTAGTACATGAAAGCAATGGCTGAATAGCATCTTCCACAAAGACAACATCACGGCTAACCAGAATGCGTTTAGTCTGTGGATGATACAGACGATAGCCTTTACTTTCAGAACTGTACCCAACAAAAATACATTTTACTGCCTTATCATCCAATTTTCTGCGATGTTGTTCAGGCACTAATGCATATGCCAAACAACCAAAAACACGCAGATGAGCAACAGATGGCTTGCGGTCATGCCAAGCCTCATATGGAGTGATAGACTGCAACGCTTTCGTGGGATACCTGTTCAGTACATATGCTGCACACATGACAGCCTCAAGCCAGAAACTATGTGGTAAAGCCTGACTTTTGACCATGCACCTCGCCATCTCCATGAGTGACCTGTTCTTTCGTTCAGCAACTCCATTCTGTTGAGGTGTATACGGCACTGTACACTGGTGTTTTATCCCACGTTCAGCCAGAAATGCATTAAAATCTGAAGACATATATTCCCCCCCTCGATCAGACGGAGGGTGCCCATTTTACATGCTGACAGATTTTCAGCCAAAACCAAAAACTGTTTGAAGCACATGAACACTTCGGACTTTGCTTTGAGTGGATATACCCATGCATGCCTGGAAAAATCATCAATGAAAGTCACGAAGTAAAGGTAATTTCCAAAAGAGGGTGTCTGCATAGGACCACAGACATCACTATGTACAAGCTGCAATTTCTGCATAGCCCGAACTGAACCATCTTTTGGAAAGGAAGAACGCTGCATTTTGCCCAAAATACAGCCTTCACAAACATGTTTTCCAGGTGCCTCAAGTTTGGGCAAAGAGGACACCATTTCAGATTTCTGCAGGCGTAACAAACTAGCAAAATTCAGATGACCAAAGCGTGCATGCCAAAGCTTTGCATCTGACATAGCCTGAGAATCATGAACTGCACATGCCGAATCATTCACAGATTTTTCATAGTCTATGAGCTTATACAGCCCACGACATAAAATGCCAGAAGCAATAATCACATCGCCATTTGAGAGATCATGGACTGTACACCTGTCATCAACGAATTTCACAACCAAGCCAATCTTGGCTAATGCAGAAACTGATAACATGTTCTTTTTGATCCCTGGCACAAATAAAGCATCTGACAAAGTGAAAGAACTACCATCAGCAGTAGTCAGAATGATCTTACCAACTCCCATAACAGGATAAGAGGAGTTATTGGCGCATGTGACAGTATTCCCTGTAGGGGCAGGCTCGAGTGAAGAGAAGAAACTGCGCTGCGAGGTAATATGTTTGGTTGCCCCACTGTCAAAGTACCAAACATCTGAGTCTACTACAGACATGCACTGATCATGAGAAGATGGGTCAAAACTGCAAACAGTAGTAAACGCCCATTCTTCTTCCTGCACAAGATTTGCAGACTCTGTTTTTGGTGTAGAGGCCTCTGCAACAACCATTCCAGCCTCTTTCTTCTTTGCCTCTTTAGCAGCCAGTTTTGGACAGTTCTTTATAATATGCTCATTTCCTTTACAGTACTTGCAGAACAATTTCTGCTTTTCTGATTTCTTCTCATCTTTATCCTGGTTCTTCGATTGTGCAGCATTTGCAGATTTCTGCTTACTAGTAGAAGAGCTCCATTTTCCTTTGCCCTTCTGACTAGCCAGGAAAGCTTGATCTGCAACACGCATAATGGACCTGTTCTGCCTGGACTGATCTTCCTGCAACAGAACAGAGACTAATTCCTCAAATGACAAGGCATTCGGATTGCCTTTCATCATCAATCGAAGAGTAGAGGCAAAACTCTGATATGAATCAGGAAGGCCATTCAGAACGGTCTGCACAAGTGAGCTATCTGGTATAACCTCATCAGCAGAAATCAATTGTTCCTTCAGGTCTTTGATCTTTGTAAGAAAACTGTCCATCGAATCACCTTCATTCATGTGCTCACTCTCCAACTGTTTTCGGAGGTAAGCAACACGAGCCTCATTCCTAGCCTGGTACAAAGTGGTAAGTGTATCCCAAGCATCCTTTGCTGTTCTGCAAGAGCGAATGTGAGGAATAATCGCACGTTTGACAGACAAAGCTATCAATGCATGTGCCTGGGCATCCCTGCCATCCCAACGAATCTGCTCTGCAGTAGGTGCAACAGAAACAGCAGCACGAACAAGAATCTGCGGAATATCATCTTCGACACCATCTTCATCAGCTCCAACACCTGTATTTGCAGTACCTATCGTTACAGGTGTAACAGGACGTCTTTCAACACCCTGCACAATGTTCCACAATCCTTTTGCAACCAGTACATGTCGCATCATATAAGCCCATAATGGGTAGTTGGTACCATCCAACTTATCCTCAACAGCCAACATACGGAATACATCACTGCTTTCAGCCATGGCCGGTGACTAAAATACCTTGATGCAGAAAATTGACTGTATCTCAAAAAGTTGAATAGAACTGCCCAGACGAGTTCTGCTAGACCTGTAGCAGACTTCGAGACGCTTAAACTGGCGAACAGAAACTGGTATATACCTTTGGCACAAAAGGACGAAATAGCCTGCACAAGCACTGCGATAGTGCGTTCGGAGGCCGAAACGAGCTCAGATCGCGATTTCGGCACCACACAGCAAAGCTGTTTTGATCTCGAAAACACCCTGAGTATGCTCACCAAATTTTGTGCGAATCTGAGACTGCAAACGGAGGAGTGTCGACGGCGCCCTAGAAGAATCAACGACCTGCTCTGATACCAATTGTTGGAGTTAGACGTCTGCGGAAGCACGCGAACAGCACAAGGAAGAAGAAGAAGCTTGGAGCACAACACTTAAGACTGAATGTATTACTAGAGAATGTACAAAGATAAGTAGCCCATTAGGGCAATAGGCGTATATACAAGCCGGGGGAAAAAAACCTCCTAAAGAGGGAAAAAAGTGCCCCGGCGGTCCTAGAGTGTTCACACACATCACTACCTAAATATATCAACAAATCCATAGTTTCGCCATTTCTTTCATCATGGAACACATAGATGTGTCATGGTCCCATGGGATACTAATATGTATCACACATTAAAATGAATATATCCACTATAATTATAACAATAAAAGTGGAAGCAATCATGAGGATAAGAATACATTTATCTTAGAATCATTCCAAGAATGTTTTAATCATTAATCATGGGATCATTCCAAAGTTTAAGAATTAATCCTAAAGTCTAACTTGGAGGTGATAGCAATCATCCAAGATAGCTAGAACCTACCTAAGGGTTAAGATCTTTTAACAACAAGATCACTCCCTAAGGATAATAGAAATAAATAAATTCAAGCCAAAGCTAAGAATTTCCAATATTAATCCCCCAACCATGGGTAAATGGTATTGAAGTATTGTGGTTGGTATAACTCACAGGTATATCAATCTTAACGAGATCCATAGATTCAGAATTTGAAAGGCATTAGTGGATGCTTAGACTTGAGTGGAGGATATCTCTAGAAAATCCTTGGCTAGGCTATGAAGTCAAGTAACTTTTGGATTTATCTCTTTTCTTAAAATTGTGTGAAATGATCTTTCATGTGGAATAGAGGGAAAATTGATTTTTTGTTGATTGCCATCTATAAATTTCTCATTTAGATGCCTTCTAGCTCTCATTGGAATTCACAATGTTGGATATAACATGATTTATTAACCAAAAATCCCTAGAGGTATACATACACATAGATAGATAGATAGATAGATAGATAGATAGATAGATAGATAGATAGATAGATAGATAGATAGATAGATAGATAGATAGATAGATAGATAGATAGATAGATAGATAGATAGATAGATAGATAGATATATAGATAGGCATGTAGGAAGATAGGTACACACACACATACATACATACATACGTACATACATACATACATATACATCTCTCTCTCTCTCTCTCTCTCTCTCTATATATATATATATATATATATATCTATATATATATATATATATAGAGAGAGAGAGAGAGAGATAGACCAATATATGAATACATATGAGTATATAGATAGATAATTACACAAATAGATATCTAGCAAGAAATCTCAATCCTCTGCACACTCTGTACACTTTGCACTCTTTGGACACTTTTCACACTTTGCACTCTGTGCACTCTATGTCTCTCTGCGCACTTTTGCACACTATGTCTTCTTGCTTATTTCTATCTTCTTTGTCTCTCTATGTTTTTCTCCTTTTCCATTACTTGGCTTTCGATTCATTTTTCATATGCCACTTTACTTGACTCGAATTCACATGTCTATGCAAGATCTTGGTCTTGGATGTGCAACCCACTTCCCCACTCCATGGTGCACAATGTTTCCAACTCCTTGTATTTATCATGATGCTTTTCCTTTGTATCCAAGAACCTTCTCATGTAGAGGCCTATGATACACTTTTTTGTCCTAAAATGAATTTATAGAAAATAAAATTCTAATGGGGGAACCACATGGTCCTTGTTCTTAACTTTCAAGAAAAAATTTAGGATGATAGGAACCCACCCTTTTTTCTAATAATACTAATCAATAGAAGAAAAAATAGGAAAATAAATAAAAATTGAAAAAAATCCCAAAAAGTTTTGAAAATTAGTACACATGCTGAAGGGGCATCTTTTTACTCAAAGTAGCTGAGAATTTCTGTTTCCTCATTATAAATTTTCAAGAAAAATTGCAACAAATATGTCAAAAAACATGAAATTGACCTCAAAATCGAAAAAAATGGCCATCCAAGGCACGATTAAGAGCCATGAACATTTCACATATAAGAATAAAATAATGTGTTAAAAAATAGGATAAAATTTTATAATACTAATTTGGGCAGGGAAGGGGGGACATTTGTTTACTCAAAACACTAGAGAACCTCCATTTCCTCATTATAAATTCTCAGGAAAAAGTACAACAAAAAAAAATCATAAAAATGTACCAAAAATCCTAAAAAATACCAAAAATTGTGAAAAAGATTCCAACAATAATTTCATGACTTAATTTGTTGAATGACATCAAAATCTCAAGAAATTCATCAAAACAAGCACATAAAATTAGATGATTTTCTTTTATATTGTGTCTCTTGCAACTTTCTACATCTAAACAAACCTCCTCCAATTTGCTGAGTGATGAGAAAACTAATCAATCCTTCCTTCTTTGAACATGATATCTCTATGAAGAATCATGTAAAAACTCAAAAGGCTCGATGGGGGTTACTCCATATACCACTTGGAAGGGGGAGTGTCCCTCCGCTCCCTTACATGCCAACTTGTAGGCCTATAGTGTGCCTAAAACATGGTACCCCAAGTAGTGGGCCTTAGCATACATTCATTCCTTAGGGGAGCTATCAATACCTTGATGGTGGACTCTGTTTGTCCATTAGAAATTGGATAATAAGCACAGAAAGTGTGATGGAGAATCCTATACTTATTGAAACTTCATACAAAACCTTCTTGACAAAGTGTGTCCCTTGATTTTTGTAGATTTTTAATGGAAAACCCTACCTATTAAAGATTTTTGTTGTATAAGAAATCAACAATTGTTTGGGTTGTGTAATCTCAAGAAGCAATAGCCTCAACCCATTTTGTTGCATAGTTTGTGGCAACCAATAAGTAATTATCCTTCCTCACAAAGGATGCACGATAAGTAGGACCTATAAAGTCAAACCCCCATTTCTCTAAGGGTTTTCATGCAGTAGAGAAAACCAATGGATGTTGTCTCTACTTGATGGGCCTTGACCACATCTCTCACAGACATCACATGCCTTAACTCTCTCTTCTACATCCCTCAACAAGTTTGGCCACCATAAGACAAAATCTAGGATTCTTTGGCTCATAATATGGCTACGGAGGTGCCCACCACCTAGTCCATGTGCAATTTGGAAAATTTGTCATGCTTCTTCTTCTTCCATGCACTTCCTAAGTGAATTATCTTTTCTAGATCCATATACCTTTCCCTCATTTAAGGCATGAGGCCTTCTTTTTATGAGAAACCTCTTTCTCTACATAGAGTTAGCTTTATCCAAATACTTCACTGTCTTCAAAAACTACTTTGCATCATCATACCAACCTTGAGCACTTACTCTAAATAGATCAACATCAAGAAAATTGCCATGCACTCCAATGGCCTAGTTCTCTAGGATAACTCTAAGGCATATGATCAGACATATTGTTTTCTTTACCTAGTCTATGCATTATAAGAAAGTCAAATTTCTAGAACAATAGGAGCCACCTCTAGATCCTACCTGTTGCTTGTGTCTTATTCAATAAATACCTTAATGGTTGGTGATCCGTAGTGATGAAAATTTCCCTCCTAACTGATAATGGTAGAATTTTTGTACTACAAATACCAATTGCCAAGGCTTCTCTCTCAGTGGTACTGTAGTTCTTCTTGGCCTTAGTTAGAATTCAACTTGCATATTGGATGGGCCTATTCAATTTGTGCTCCTCACTATGTTGTGTGAGAACTACCCCCACCGCATAGGTACTAGTGCCCACATGGACATGAAAATTTTTAGACCAATTAAGAGTGACAAGGATTGATGTTGCCGCAATCTTTGATCTAAAAAAATCATAAGCCTTTTCCTCTTCTTCATCCCACTTGAACGGAACATCTTTGCATGTAAGCGTAGCAAGTGGCCAAGCTATGTCTGCATAGATTTTGATAAACCTTTTGTGGTACCCATTATGACCCAAAAAAATTCTTTTTGTTTTTGGTGTCCTCAACCTAGGTAGCTTTAATATAGCTATACTTGTATCTGGGTTGTTGGTGCAAGAGGAAAGCCTAAAAGCTTTGCTTATTCTCTTGGATTTCTCTCAATTCTCATCTTACATAAATGTAATTCATTTGAGCTTATGGTTGTAAGGTTCAAAGGTTAAAACCTTGAACTTATTTCAATCAATTGTAAAAGCTAAAAGTAGGAGGAATCTCGTGAATGATGAGAGCCAAAATTCTCAACCCTATCTAGATTTCAAATTCGAATTGATCCTAAGATGTAGGACCACTTATAACTAGATGATTCAACCAGACGCAAATTCAAAAACATGTATAAAAAGACTACATTCTAGTCATGGGGAGATAGAGTCTTTCTTTGAGTTTTGAGTAGAGCTTATGAGCCTAAATTGTACCCACTTGAAACAAGAGAACTCCTCCACTACTCCTTTGTTCATATGTGCACTATCAGTACACATTATGATTCATCTAAACTGATTACTTTAAGTTATGTAGTCATCTTGTATGTTTCATTTCTCAGTGTATAGATATCCAATATCTAATATATCACTTATATCATTTAGAAGGAATTCTTGAAGCTTATATATATATATTCATTGACTCTGGTAGTGTAGATTTCAAGAATTGGATTTTTTAATGTGAGTGTGTTTACACATCTCCTTCTTCGTGAAATGTCGGGGTGACCCCCTAGACTTCTTAAACTTATCGCTCTATGTATAGTGAGACTAAATTCATGATATAACTAGCTTGAGTTAGCTTCAAACTCTAATTGAATGTGTACAAAATCTATTCGGTCAATTTGTAGGAGGCTATGAGCTCTGAGCATTCTTTAGAGAGCTTTTGATCGAAAATAGAAAGTTTTCTCAAGCTTCATAAAGTACAAACTTATATGTTTTGTCGAAAGCTTTTTTGAGTGATGTTCCAAAGGACTTACTGGTTCTTAATGCATTTTTTTGGCTAGCTAAGGAAGTTTAATAAGTATTCCAAAAGTCATCTCAATTGGTGTTGAGCAGGTTTTTGCCAACACTCACTCATCTATATCAACATCCCATCACCTTTTTTTAGTGGTATCGACCAAAGATAAAGACTAAGCATCATGGATAATGGATTCCCCTCATCCATTGACAAATTTGATGGAGATAATTACTCAGCATGCTCAATTAAAATGGAGTCCTATCTATAAGGAAGGAACTTATGTAGATACATATCTAGAGTTGAGATGATGCCAATACTCAAAAGCAAGAGCCAACAAACACAAGAGGAACATGAAAGGTTGAATGCATGGTGTTGAAAGGATGCTCTAGCAGGGTCATACTCTTAACTCTATCTCTAATGTTTTTACTCCCCCACCTTAGGAATTGTAAGTTGTCTCAAGTCACATGGAATGCCCTGGAAGAATTCTTCTCATCAAGCACCGAGACCATGAAGAATCAAGTATGGATGGATTTTACAACACTTAAAGAAGATGCCCAAGCAAAGTGTAACTTATTTTCTCACCAAGGTGAAGAACATTGCAGACCAACTTGGAAGCATCAGAGAGGTCATTTTTTGAAGAACAAATTGTTAAGACGTCATCAATGGGATCAAATTGATGATAAATGGGAAGCTTTCACCACATCTATGCAACTCTACATGGACATGCAAGTACTTGACTTCAACACACTCATCAGGCAATTGTTCACACATGAAGCAAAGCTCATGTAGAATGGTGAAAACCAAAAAGTTAATCAATCCTCTACCCTCTACACATATAAAAATAAAATCAAGGATAAAAAAGGGAAATTTAAGGAATCGGATGATGAAGGAAGCACCTCTCAAGCCAATTCTACAGGTAGAGGTAGAGGATCAAGAGGAAGAGGCAGAAGAGGAAGATAAGGCAAGGGAAGAGCTCAAAGCTCATCACCCTGTGATATTCATGGTCTAACAGATCACACTACAGAGAATTGTTTTAGGAACCCAAGGAATCAAAGAGGAGGAGGATACAGCAAAGGAGGCCATGGAAGTTCAAGGGAAAGATTCAACAACTCCTATGGATATAACAAAAACTCATACAACAACTATCAAGGTGGATACAAAGGAAGGAGAGACTACAACAACTACATAAATGATCAAGCTCAAGAAGATTAACTTCTTCTCATGAATATGATAATGAAGGATGGTGAATCTCATGAGGAAGCAATGTGGATTAGGACCTTGTATTTAGGTTTAGGTCTTAAGTCATCTATTCCTAATACCTTTGGGGATAATATTAGTTCATTGCATCTCGCTACTAACCCAATGACTAGGCACATAGAAATGCATTATCACTATGTCAGAGAAAAGATCAAAAGCAAGGAGATCAAGTTATCATATGTATCTACTCACTAGCAATGTGCATACATGTTGACCAAGGCATTGGATGGAGTCAAGTTGCACACATTCAAATCAATGGTTGGATTATAAGCGATATTTAAGAATTGAAGACTCAAGCTTCTTAGGCTTGAGATGGAGCTATTGGTGCAAGATGCAAGCTTGAGATCCTTTCTTATACTCTTATATTTCTCTCAATTCTTATCTTATTTAAATATAATTCACTTGAGCTTATTGTCACAAGGCTCAAAGGTTAAAACCTTGAACTTATTTCAATCAATTGTAAAAGCTAAAAGTAGGAGGAATCTCATGAATGAAGGGAGCCAAAATTCACAACCCTCTCTGGAGTTCAAATTCAATTCGATCCTAAGATGTAGGAACACTTTTAAGTGGATGACTCAACCACATCAAAATTAAAAAACATTTATAAAAAGACTACATTCTAGTAAAGGGGAGAGAGAGCCTTTCTGTGAGTTTTGAGTAGAGCTTATGAGCCTACATTGTACTCACTTGAAGTGAGAAAAGTCCTCCACTAATCCTTTGTATCATATGTGCAATATCAATACACATTATGATTCATCTACATTGATTACTCATTCTCTATGTGCTACTATAGTACATTGAGTTACACAGTCATTGTTTTTTGTTCATTTCTCAGTGTATGGATATCCAATATCCAATCTATCACTACGATCACTTATATAGGAATTCTTTAAGATTATATATAAAGTTTTGTCAAGTTTGGATGTGTAAATTTCAAGAATTGAAGTTTTAAATGTGACTGTGTTTGGACATCTCCTCCTTCCTAAAAAGTCGGGGTAACCCCCTAGACTTCTTTAACTTATTTCTCTATGTATAGTGAGGATAAATTCATGAATAGCTTGATTTAGCTAGCTTGAAACTATAATTGAATGTGTACAAAATCCCTCTAGTCAATTTTTACAATGATATGAGCTATGAGCATTCTTTTGAGAGCCCCTTATCCAAAAATACAAAGTTTTCTCAAGCTTCGTAAAGTGCAAACTTATATGTTTTGTCACAAAATTATTTGTGTGACTTTCCAAAGGACTTAGTGGTTCTTAATGCATTATTGGGTACCTTAGGAAGCTCAATAAGTATTCCAAAATTCATCTTGGCTATTGTTGAGTACGTTTTTACCAACGCTCACTCATCTCTATCAACATCACATCACCTCTTCTCATGGGTCAGGGGCCATACCTTTGGCAGACACCACATGTCCAAGAAGGATACTCTATGCCACTAGAAAGTGATAATTGTTTGGATTTAACTTCAACTTGGTTTCCCTGCATCTATTGAAGACCTTTCGTAGTTGGGCTAGGTGATCATCTAAGCACTCCATGGGAGTACTAGTACAAGTACTTGAGAAGGAGGAAAAAATCATCCATTAAGATTCATTGTTCTATTGAAAGTTGCAAGGGAATTTTTTAGTGTGAAAGGTCATTTCACATAAACATAGGTTCCCCATGGTGTGACGAAGACCCTCTTGTCTTGATCCTCAAGATGGATGGATATCTGGTTGTACCACTAAATCCATCCATGAATCTATATAGTGTATGCCTAGCCACTTCTTCAATAAGATATTATGCAAGTGGCATAGGGAACATATATCAAGAAATGTTACCTTGTTGAGTGCTCTGAATTACACACATATCCAAATTTCCTTAGTGTTCTTTTTGGGCACAATGACCATGGGACAAATCCATTATGAATGCTCCACTAGAATGATAATTTCAATGTCCTCCATTTTTTGGATTTGTTGGTAGAAATGTTCAAATTCTTTGGATTCAATCTCTAGCTTTTACCCCTTATTGGTTTGGCTCCTTCTATTAGTGGAATATTATGTTTTCGAAAACTTGTAGGCACTCCTTCAAAACGATTGTAATGTCATGCAAATACATCAACATAAGTTTCCATAAAAGAAGTTATGTTTGAAATCAACTTAGGATAGTTCCATAACCTTCTGGCCACGAGTATATGAGGAGAATTATTCTTTTTGCCTAACTCAATTTCATTGACCAAGTTCTGATCCATCAATGTGTGTGGATACTTCAGTCCTAGTGCCATATGCAAGAGCACTTTGAATATCAATTTGTTCTTCCTTTTCTTGCGTCCATCTTGTAGGCATTTCGTAAATTGGAAACGAAGTTTCTTCACTAGGTTGCTTTACATTGCACATAGTTTCCTTCCTATCATTTGAGAAAATTTCATCTATGTTGCAGTTAACACTAGTGTTGTACTTAGACACTTTAGTGTCATGAAAAAAGGTCAATATCTGATAAATTTTCTAGATTACTAGAAGGAACCATTTATAAATGTAACTATGGAACATGTTAGCATAAGGGTTGAATATTTCTAGAAAAATATAGTTTTCGTTAAAGGATAGGATTAAAAAGATTTATACACTAATTTATTATGATAATTTTAGTATTGATACAAAAATTTCAGTGATGTCAGTTAGTGTTGATTTTTTTTTTAATAGCATCTCACAATTTTCCTTGTGGTAAATGCCATAAAATCTCTTATTTTCTACATGTAAACACTTTTCTATCCATAATGATTTGTAATGATTTTGACTAGGTTTATGGCATAAAATTAATCGCATATGTGTCATGATAGTGTCATCATCTGTGAACTATTTTGCAAAGTTATGGTATGAATATGAACCATTTTTTATTATCAAAAATCTATTTGATAATCTTAAATCTAGAAATATTTCTTTTGAGAGCCTTAGGAGTCAAATTTATATTCTTTCTTCAAGTTAAACATCACTATTATTTTTCTATGCCAAGAAAAGGTCACTTGATGAGCAAATATTCCATATGCTACATGATTAAAGTTAATATGTTAAGTTTTTTCTATACACAGTAGTTTATAATGTTTATAGAATTATTTTGATTGATATTATATTCCTTATATAATTGAGTAAAACTATTTTTTAAGGATGAAATTTTATTATCGACAAAGTGGAATATAGCTATTCAATGAAATATTGAGATTGTTAGTGGTATATGAGATAGGTACAAAAATTGCTAGTTCAAAAACATATAGAAAATTTGTATGATACTATATATTGGTTTTTTAAATAAAAAACCATTTATTTTAGTGATTTTATCCATCAATATCATATAAAATGCTCCTACAATGTATAACTATATAATGAGAACCCTATATTGAAGTAGATTTTATATTATAAAAATGATTTTTCTAGTTTGCAAGACTTGGCTTAGATGATTATATGACTTTAAATTAATATTAAATAAATTATTCCAATAGGATACTTTTTCTTCTATGGAGATATTGTTGGGTGTGTGTAGAAGTGCGAGACACACACAAGAAGCACACACAAGGAGCATAAATGCAGCAAGACACACGAAGAAGATGATGGCTGGAATAGCTCTCTCTATTGATTGATGAACTAAACTGAAGTAAGAGCTGAATAATATCCCGAAGTACAAAGTACCATCACATATGAGAGTATCAAGTATGTAGTAACATGGGGAAAAAACCTCTAGCCAGCACTAGAGTAAAAAGTGCCCATGTATAGGGAAAAGGTTCACATCAAAGCTACTCGAGGAACACATAAGTGTAACAAACCCCCCTGGAGCGAATGATGTGAACACATACAGGGAGTGACAGATCAGCCCCCACAAGGTAACAAGCCTAAAGCTTTGCGAAAAGCTTCAAACTTTTCCCATGGAAGAGCTTTGGTGAATATGTCTGCCACATTATCTTGTGTAGGCACATATACCAAATCAATATCTCCTGCATGAAGGCGCTCTCTCACATAGTGATAATGCACCTCAATATGTTTGGTCCGTGCATGAAACACTGGGTTTCGTGCAACAGCCAAAGCACTCTGACTATCTGTGAGAATATGCATAGCAGCATCAATCTCCATGCAAAGATCCATCAATAGGCATCTCAGCTATATACACTCCACTGTAGCTGTGAAAACTGCCCTGTACTCAGCTTCACAACTCGATGTCGCCACTGTAGGTTGCTTCTTACTCAACCAAGATATGCATGAGTCTCCAAGGCAAAAGCAATTACCACTAGTGGACACGCGAGTATCATAACAACCAGCCCAATCACTATCTGTAAAAGCATGCAAGCATGGCTGAATATCTCTGCCATAAAAGAGACCTAAGCTCAAAGTGCCTCGGAGATATCTAAACACACGTTTCACTACTTGCCAATGCTTAGTGCCAGGGCTATGCATGAATCGACTCAAGTGGGAAACTGCACACTATATATCCGGCCTTGTGTTGCATGCATATATAAGACATCCCACAACTTGCTGATAAAGAGAAGTATCAAATGCATCACTGGAATCCTCAATTGAGAACCTGAATCCTATCTCAACTGGTGTGGAAACTGGCTTGCAATCCTCAAAGTCAAAACGCTGAAGGAGTTTTCAACATACTTTGCTTGATGCATAACAATTCCCCCCTCAACAGATACAAACTGGATGCCAAGATAGTAGCTCAAAAAACCAAGATAAGTGACATCAAAAGTATGCTGCAAATCAGCCATAAGAATGTCAAGTTTTGCATCACATGACCCAATCAAGAGTATGTCATCGACATAAAGAAAAAGCACCATAAGATCAGCCCCATTTTTGCGTACATAGAGTGTGCTTTCAATCGGACTACATGTGAAGCCAAGAGCAATCAAGTGCTTATGTATTTTGTCATACCATGCACGTGGAGCTTGCTTGAGACCATACAAGGCTTTATGCAAGTGACAAACCATATGCTCTTTCCCTTTCATAGCAAATCCAGTAGGTTGCTTCACATAGACCTCTTCTTGCAAATCTCCATTCAAGAAGGCTGTTTTTATGTCCAATTGATGCACTTTCCAACCTCGATGGGCATCCAATGCAACCACGGTACGAATGGTAGTCATGCGTGAAGTAGGTGCAAAAGTTTCCTCATAGTCAATGCCATATTGTTGCGCATATCCTTTGACAACCAATCTAGCTTTGTAGCGATCAATGCTACCATCAGATTTTCTCTTAATCTTGTAAACCCACTTTGTACCAATGACATTCTTTCCTTTTGGCAATTCACATAACTCCCAAGTACCATTCCTATGTATGGAATCCATTTTTGATTGCATAGCACTCATCCATTGTGGATTGTCGCATGCATCTTCAAAAGAAAGTGGCTCTTCATTACATGTTGTAGCAATAAGAGAATAATCCACAAAATTATTTGATGCATGGTGAGAGCTTGATCTTGTTCTACCAACTAAAGGTGCACTCAATTTGCTAACATGCAAAGTTTGTTTCAGCCACTTTGGCATAGATTGTGCACTCTTGATAGACATGCGTTCATTATGTAAAACATCTTCAATATGTACATCATGCATGGCCTGAATTTCATGCTCAATTTCAGCAATATTTTGACGCAAATGTTCAGCCATATGTGGCTGGAAATTTCCAACAGTTTTGACAATTTTTGGCTGAATTTTTTCAGCCATGTTTGGCTGGAAATTCTCTGCATTTTCAGCCTGATTTGGTTGGAACTTTTCAGCCCTTTGAACCTCAGTTAGCTGCTCTACATGGCCATAGTCAAGCGCACCATTTTGGAACAAAGGCATGAGTGTATCGAACACATGTTGTGAGCTAACTGTTGGCAGTTTTTTGCATTCAAGTAGAGGGAAAACTAAATTTTCAGCAAATACCACATCTCGACTCACAATAATTGTGTTCGTCAATGGATGGTACAACCTATATCCCTTACTTTCAGCACTATGACCAACAAATATAGATTTCTTTGCCTTGTCATCAAGTTTGTGACGTCGTTGTGATGGCACAAGAGCATATGCCAAACAACCAAACACACGCATATGACTAACCATAGGATTATGACCATTCCAATGACTCTCAATGCTTTTATAGGGGAGCGATTCAACACATAGTTTGCACACATGACCGCTTCCATCCAAAACTTATGAGGAAGATGCTTTCCTTTAACCATACATCGTGCCATTTCAAGTAGAGTTCTATTTTTACGCTCGGCAACACCATTTTGTTGAGGTGTATATGGCACCGTACATTGGTGTGAAATACCTCTTTCACGAAGAAAAGCATTAAACTCATGTGACATGTATTCACCACCACGATCCGTGCGTAGAGTCAAAAGCTTTTGTGAAGAAAAATTTTCAGCCATAGCTAAAAATGCTTTGAAGCAAGAAAATACCTCATTCTTTGCTTTCATAGGATACACCCATGTATGGCGAGTAGCATCATCAATGAAGGTAACAAAATATACATGCTTCCCAAAAGATGGAGTCTTGACGGGACCACATACATCACTATGAACAAGTTGCAATTTTCTTGTAGTGTGTGTATGACTATCTTTTGGAAAAGAAGCACAATGCATTTTTCCAAGAATGCAACCTTCACATGCATGCTTTTCAATGGACTCAAGTGTAGGCAAGCCAATAACCATGTCCTTCTTTTGCAAGTAAAGCAAACTATTGAAGTTTAAGTGACCAAAACGAGCATGCCAAAGCTCCATTTCAGCCATGGAAGAAGTATGAGCAACCAAGGCATTCGAGGCAGCCCTCTTGTATGTATCCATGCGATACAAACCATTACATAATGTACCGGACATCACAATAACATCGCCATTGCTGAAATCATGAACCATACACTTATCATCAACAAAGTGTACATGAAGTCCAGCTTTGGCAATCAACGGAACTGAAAGATAGTTCTTCTTTATATCGGGCACATACAATGCATTTTTCAAGAGAATCACACCTCCATTTGCAGCCGTAAGCTCAAATTCTCCTACTCCAATGATAGGATGAGAGGCATTGTTTGCACACACCACATGTCCTCCTTTAGGTGCATCTTTCAAAGAGGCAAAAAATCTTTTGCATGATGTTATGTGCTTTGAAGCACCACTATCAAAGAACCAATCCGAATCAACCTCACTCACAACCATACATTTAGAATGTAAAGAAGCATCATAATGACATGTAACAATTGTTGGTGCATATCAAGCCTTCACACATTGGCTTGAACACTTGAAAGATTTGGCTTGGAACCCTTTAAGGATATCTCTATGAGAAGCAAGAACCATAGGAACCTAGTCCTATGTGTTATTACCTTTTACTCATTGTAAAAGTCTATATGACTTGACATTTACTTGTAATCACTTTAATCTTCTACCTACTTGATTGTATTCGTGGAAAAGTAGCTGGCTTAGTGGAGAGAATATCTCCTTACTTTTAGAATAGAGAATATAGGAGATTTGAATTTGAATTCAAATTCAAATCTCAACTCTTTCTCTATAAAAGATATAATCAAAAAGTCACGGTTAGTCCTGTCACTTCAGCTCACTCCCCGAGGTATTTTCTCATTGTAACTGTGTGTGTGTTAGTGCTACTCCATAGCCTACACCACCACTCCTCAATTAGCCATGCTTGGCATGCTAATGAACTTGTATAATCATATCAATCAATAGATATATACACATTCAACATATCTGATTCTCTGTGTTTCCTACTCCAAGTCTGTCAACTTCCAAGGAGCATTTCTCAGTGCTCACTGAACCAAATCAAGAGTTCAATAGCTCATTGGAACCAGATCAAGGTCTTCTACAAGCATACAAAATCTCAGAAGATTTCATTCAGCCATTTGGGAGAAATCCGCTTCGAAGTGCACACTGGTCTGTGTCTGCAGAGTTCCTAAAAAGTCGGGGGTAATCAAAATTTTGCTAAACTTATTTCTCAGTGTATGGTTTATCAATTTGAGTGATTCCACTTGTGATTGGTAGCTTGTTAAGGTACTTTAATACTTCCAAAAGGAATTATTTCAATTTCAAGTGTGCTGGTCATACTGAGCATAACACTGAGAAGGTGTCATTACAGAAATAGCAAGTTTTCTAGAATTTGTGAAGTGCAAAGTTGTCTGTTTTGATTTGGTCATTACACAAATCATTTGCAAAGTACATATATGGTTTCTTTGTGTCATTTGGAAGCTAAGCAAGTATACTAAGCATATCTGGAGCCAAAGGAGGGCAGGTGTGAAGCAGGTTTTGCAGCATCAACTCATTTCTTGAGTGCATCCAACCATCACTCCCAACAACAACACATGCCCAAAAATCTTGAGCCATGTTAGCTTCATCATTCTTTACATTTGCTGAATTTTCAGCAATAGACATGCCGGATTCCTTCTTCTTTTCATTGCGTTTAGCAAGCTTTCTACACTCATCAATAGTATGATCAGCCTTCCGGCAATATTTGCATCTCTTCTTCTTTTGCAAATCACCATCATTAGAGGAATGAGTGGAAGAGGAAGCTTGAGGCTTTGGTTTTGATGAACCAAAAGTTGAACCATACTTGCTTTTTCCCCTTTTGTGAGATAGCAAGTGCTTGCGTTCCTTCAATCAAACCACTCCTATTCACTCTAGATTGCTCTTCTTGCAAAAAAAGAGACACAACCTCATCAAATGCATACATATTAGGAATTCCTTTTGCAACCAAACGAAGTGTAGTAGCAAAGCTTTGAAAAGATTCTGGTAATCCTTTCAACAATGTAGAAATGAGTGATGCATCCGGAATGATCTCATCTATGTTTGTCAATTGCTCTTTCAAGTCCTTGATGTGTGTCACATACACATCCACTGACTCATTTTCAGCCATACATACATCCTCAAGTTGCTTCCTCAAGTATGCAACACGTGCTTCATTACGCACGGCATACAAAGA